>CATIUR010000001.1:377014749-377684749 GCA_949592205.1 Helichrysum umbraculigerum | reverse complement strand
CAAAAAGTTATTAAAATTTTCAACTATAAACCTTAATTTTTTTCGAGTTCATAGAAAGTTTTTAACCTTTTCAATTGTGAACCTTTTTTTTTTCAACTATGAACCTTATATTTTTTTAGGTTCACGGAAAGTTTTAAAAATTTTCAATTGTGAACCATTATTTTCAACTGTGAACCTTAACTCTTTTTTGAGTTCACGGAAAGTTTTTAACTTTTTCACTTGTGAACTTTAATTTTTTTTTTTTTGTTCAGTAAGAGTTTTTAACATTTTTAATTGTGAACTTTTTTTTTTCAACTGTGAACCTTATTTTTTTTTTGGGTTCATGACAAGTTTTTAACTTTTTCAATTATGAACCTTATTTTTGTTTTGGGTTCACAGAAGGTTTTTAAGTTTTTCAATTGTGAACCTTAATTTTTTTATTTTGGTTTTTGAATTTGACTTTATTTTATTTTTTTACACAAAAAATATATATTTTTTGTGAACCTTTATTTTTTATGGTTTACTTAAAAAAAAAAAAATTTACAACTTAAAAAAATTGTGAAGGAAAAGTGTTTTCACCGTTTTTTTTTTTATCTCCACCCCTTTTATACATATATATAAGTTAGATTAGATGGAGGGTGGGGATGTGTTTTCACTGTTTTTTTATTATCTCCTTGTTTTTACAGGATCACGTTCCTATATATATATATATATATATATATATATATATATATATATATATATATACTAGATTTAAGGCCCGCGACAACGCGGGTGATTAAATTTAAGTTTTTTTAGATATCATATTAAAAAATCTTTAAAGATAAACACGAACATTTGAAGAATGCAAAAGTTTACAAAACAACAATTGGTAAGGAATGCAAAACACATTTGAGTTTCAAAATTTACAAAACAACAATTGGTAAGGAATGCATACGACTAACACATTTGAGTTTCAAAAGTTTACAAAACAACAATTGGTAATGAATGCAAAACACGAACATTTCATATTATTAATTAGCATGAAATAAAGGATTTAATCATAGTTGTCGACTCGTGACTCGTATCGCGACTCGTCTTTCCGATTTTTGATTCGCGACTCGTAACGTGACTCGACTCGTAAGAGTCACAATTTAAAAATAATACGTATTAATATATAATATAAGTGTAAAAATAAAGTATAATTTGATAATTTCAAAAATAAAAATGATACTTTGAGTAATACTATAATAATTTTGAGTCATTGGAAAAATACCAATTATAGTTGATGATAAGTTAAAAACAATACTTTCCATATATTAGTCAAATTTATAAGTCAATTGATATTTGACGATTGACAAAAATGTTTAAATAATGTAAATATTACATTCATCTAACAAACATATGCATAATTTGGTTCAATCTTAACTATAGTTAGGCTCATTTGGTTTGGTTTTCTTTGGTTCCCTCGTTTAAAGTCAAAGTGAGGCTGCTTTTGTACTTTTGTCTACCCTTATCATCATGGGGCTTGAGACTTTTGTGTACTATTTAGCTTTAGCAATAAGCTACCAGGCTAATAATCCAAAGGATGTGTATGTACGTATATACAACTACCCAACAACTTACTTATAACTTTACCCTAAAGTAGAGTATGCAACTACTTCTTCTTCTTAATGTAAACTCAACCTGTGAGTTTTTTCTTTTCTTTAAATCGTTCCTTTGAAAAAGCCAACTTAGAATCTGAGACATGGGGAAGCCTTTGCAATGGTGCAGCACAAAAGATGACATGAGAGCTACGTAAATCTCTATTTTTCTTACTAACCTTTTTATATCTATTTGTTACACAATCAACACTAATTCCGACCCTGATCATCATCTCTTTCTATTCTAACTTCATCTCCATGGTCCATACTTGTCCTTCTTTGACTCGTGAGTGTACCGAGTCAACTCGACTCGGACAGAGTCAAACAATGAATCACGATTCAGTTACCGAGTCATAAGTAATCCCGAGTCAAAAAACGAGTCGACTCTTTTTAGTCCAATTTGACTGACTCGTACGATTCGACTCGTGACTCGTACGAGTCTAACAACTATGGATTTAATAATGATGTAACAAAACCCGTGAAAACTTTAAGAAAGCAAAACCTCACAACGATAAGAATGTCTTGTATATATCGAACACAATAAGAAGCTGAATTAAACACTAACACGATCCGTAGCATTTAGATTACAATGGGCATGATACATTTATTCTAATTCTTGCTTCTTTTATCATGGTATACCGTAGCCTTGAGCCAACTCTTTCTTGGTAGTGACAACATTTTCCACATTGCAGGAAGATCATATCATATAACCACATTTCTCATAAAAATCTCATCAAACACCTTTAAAGCACTCTCAATATTACCTGGCTTAGTGACATCATCATAAAATAATATATTTAGCAAGTATTCTGTGTGGTAAGGAAATTTTATTATAAATTAAATTCGCTGATTTCTCACTCAAACGGCCAGTTCATAGACCTTGTTTTGAACTTAAAGATCGACTAAAAGACATGAATAATAAGAACCCACACGTTTAATAGAAAATTAAATTAAGGATCCATATCATTGACATATCCAAGATATATGAACAAAATTTATAAAATCACAACGTAAATCAGTTGCTTTCGATTCTTCCATTGCAATATTAATAAAACAGTAGGACGAAACCATATCAGGATCATCATTTAGTCCTGTGACGTTAGCCAGAAGTATGAACCCAGACTAATTTCAAAAACAAAAGTGTTTGCCTCAATGTTTACCAAAGTATTATTACAGATGAATCGGGAAATTTATTTGAAAATAAAAAAATCGATGCAGATTCGGACTATTAATATAACTACAAATGGCTACTTGTTTTGTTCTAAAAGTGTTCAATTAATTCAAACTATTAGTACAGGAGAAAAGACATAGAGGGCTTAGCAACCCTCATGCGTCTACACCTAAAAATTATGATTCATGTGTAGTAAGATTATGCAAGAACTATTTTATCAAGGTCTATATATTGATTCTTGAAATAAGTTTCACCACTCAGAAAATACACCATTTTTGGCTGTGTGTTTTTCCGTCCAACAGTTGCAATAGCCAAGTGCCCAATTGATTTGCTTTCTAACAGCTAAAGGATGAAAATGTGTCATTACTTTAGATGTGGAACTAATGATTGTTGGACTATACATATTTTTATCTAGGGGCGCATAGAAGCTACATCTTGTGAGAGAAGCAGAATTACGTGGTTTTTTCATGCGAGTTGATAATGGTTTGAAGGGTGTACCTGGTTTTCCCTTTGTGTTCGGTTGCAAACCTGATCATCTATGTTCAATCTTGACTGCATCATAATTAAATACTTCAATTTGCTAACCTGTTTCAAAACATAAGTGTAAATTTATAGATATAGATTAGCAACCTTTAGATATAAATAAAACACAAACTAACGTAATCTAAAACATTACTTTCAAGTTGCAACATGGAAGAAATTTTATTGTCATCACCACCATACCATCGCAACTTAAAACATTAGTTAAAGCTTCTCTCATGTCCCCACATATCCAAGATCCTCAAATGTTGTTTTAAGTGCCATCAATTCCAAATCCAAGTTACTATAACATCCATTTGGGACAGAAACCAATGACTCCACCTAAAAGACCCTATTTTTATTTTTCTTGTGATCCACTCAAAACTCCTAAGTTGTATCTCTTTGACCATTTATTGTATACTAATACAATATTTATATTAAAACTCTAATAGCACTGTTTTTGTGATTATATATGATTCATTTCAACCCAAGCCGTATTGACTTATTACTTAACCCACTCGACCCACCCATTTTTCCACCTTTAATAAAAAAGATCACCACTAAATACAGGGACTCAGGGAGAACTATTTTACTTCGAGTGTTCCATGGTTATCTTAAGAAGCAACCTTCAGTCCTGTCACCTTGTTTTGGATGCTAATGATAAAACTGTTCATGGTGGCTGGATCATTAGTTCTCAATCTCATCCTGCAACCTATTGATGCAAACAGTAGGTAATTAAATCCATATGAAACAATATTTAGAACATGGATTATCACAACGTATTTAATAAGTCAAACAAAAGAGTATTGGCAATATGTTAAATGAAACATGATTGAAAATTGAGTTTATAAAGTAAGTTTCGATCACATTATGTAATTTCAGATGAAAATGACTAAGGTTGAGCAAACTCCAAATACGTACAAATAAGAGAGTAGAAGAGTCAGATTCCAAAGGACAGATTGTCTTCTTTCTAGTAATCATCAGCTCATCTAAAACACCCAAAACGTACATGGTAAGAAATATGAGAGTTTCGAGTTCAAAAGATATTAGAATAAATACCTGAAAATATTCTTGAATAAAACATACCCCACCAATGGTGTTATTGATAATTTTATCTCTGCTTTGTGTCCTAGCCTAGTGCAACAATTGTTTTGACACCCAAACCCTCCATGCTGCAAATTGAGTCAACACATATCAAATTGTCAATCCACAACTTGTGTAACTCATGACCAATTTTTCTCTTTAGATCAATCAACTTTTACAACTGAAAGGAAAACTGGCAAAAGAAATATCACCTCATGTCTTTTGTACTCTTATAAAATAGGTTGAAGCAACTCGATCATTAGCCTTCTTTAGACCACAACCAAACTTTTCTGCACACAATATATACAAAAAACAAAGATAGTTAAAACAAATCGTTCAATAAATGGCCACCAGAAAATTCAATTAGCTGCAAAGCACTCAAAACTTTCAACTTTTCCCGACCCACTTCTAACGATAATGTTGAAACATATGAAACAATCTGTTATTACACTTTGTTGAAAGCTGCAATCACAGAGAATAGAGAATGACAACAAAATTCAAGTTACTAACTATTTGAACCATTGTATTTGATTTTACTTAATAACCTTTCTAGTGAAATTGCTGACAATAGAGTATGGAGATGAGATAAATGTATAATTACTAATTATCCCTAGCTTTATACATCTAATTATCCAATTCTTTACGTTGCAATAATTACTTATAAAATGCACTTTCAGAAGTTCAACAACAAAAGATTGTTGTAAAACTCATCACCATCCTCATATTCAAGCAGAAGTATAACTTTTGTTCGAACCGAGAGTCGTATAGCACTATATTTCATCAAAACTTACCTCAATGTTAACAACTTCAAACTCTAATACTTAAACTATAGTAGTAAATTCTCCAATTCCAACCATTCCGAAGGGAAACGTGATTGACAACGGTGTTTCAAAAAATTAAAAATTGCCTGACTTTCAGGGATTTTGTATGCGATTATCATTATAGTGGGAAAAAAGAAGAATCAAAAACGAAAGTAAGGATGGATCAGGAGGAAAAATAAGAAGCAAAGTTACCTGTGGTGGATTTGAGATGATGAATTAAAGACCTAGTGTTGATCCGGAAGGTAGGAGTGAATGCTTCATACTCTGCTTGTGCTCTCATGCATCGGTGATGATGATTGGCGATGATGTTTGGCCGAAGGAATGATTCAAAGACGGAGCTGTGGGTTTTAAGGCTTTGTGGAGGAAGCGTGATTAATTAAAGGAGTAAAAATAGGAAAAGGTTATTTCTTCTAGATTTATTTAATATTAACGGATTATTTAATTAAAATATAAAGAGGGGTTAATTTAAAGTTCATTAAATTAATCTTAATCATTGGATCAATATGGAAAAAACCAATCAAGGGTCGGGATTGCCCCAAGCTATTTTGTTTTAAGTATATGTTATAGATAGATGTTATAGATATCTATCTATGTATATACTAAACGAGTATAGAAAATTGCTCTATAATTTGACACGTGACAAACTTTTAATAAATCTCAATTAATAAATTATTATTCTCATTATTTATGATATGTAAACGTATAAATTAATCCTACTGAAACACTAATTGGAAATTAATATTCAAATATTAAACGATTAAACTTAAATCTATTACTCCGTTTGATCTATTTTGTGTTGGATAAAACTTGATAACCCGTTAGAACAAAAAAAGTATAAGTCAATATTTAATTATAATTTTTAAATAACTGATTGTTATTGTATCTATCCCTAATTGCCCAACGTATAGATATTTGAGGTAGAATCTTTTATATATAATTAAAAGAGGATACCATTAAGCAATTTTGACCCTTGATTAGACTCCTTAATTAGAGATCGATGGCTTAAATTAGTTTAAAATATGTACACTTAACACCCTAATACTTTTTGATAAACTTTACAATTTATAAAAATAGGTTCATGGCATTTAATTCGGGAGGAAAAAATAAATAAAATAAACCTACAAATAAAATAAAATAAATAAATAAATAATCTCAAACATAAAAAAAATGATACGGAGTAAATAGGTTTTCAATATCCCCTCCAACTATGCCTTAAACCCTAGAAGCAAACTGAAGCCCCTTTTTCCTCAATCAACGAACTCTTGGTAATCGTCTCTCTCTTTCGTTAGGGCTTCAAATTTCTAATTTACAAATGGTTGAATACTACTATTATTAATCCTGTTGTTTTTTTATAATTTGTTACATTTAGTGGAGGTAATTAAATCAGCAGAAGGGATGGAATGATTTGTATTTGAATTTGGCTTCAAGAAATTCATAATTTTTTTTTAATTCTTTGTATCCGTTGATTTTGGATTCATTCTTTGTGATGTTTATTTACAGGATTGAACCGGGGCAGGGTCTATTCCACAGGTACGTGTTTGTTTAGTCCTATACAACTAATTAATTAATTGTGTTTCTTGATGTATTTCAGAAGGAACTAATGTGTGATTGATTGGATGGAAGTTTAAGTAGATCTTGAAAATGACTCGATATCGAAAAATATGGTAACCATGATTTGAGTTATCATTCAAACCCTATTTTGATATAGCTTTTGCAGGTTTTTAATGTGTGGTTTTCCAAATGGATTTGGATAATACTGATTTTATCAATTGACACAACTATAGAACACGATTGATAACAATTCGAGTATGAATCACTACCATGTTTCAAAACAGAATTATTTGGATCAAGTAATTCAAAAGGTAAAAAAAAGATGAGAATTCGCAAGGAAAAAACATGTTTAAAGTGTTTTTGTAATTATATGTTAAATTTATAGTTATGTAGGTATTTGCATACAGAGAACTTAAGAATGACAATCTGGGGTGATTTTGATATGCAAGGTAAAAACACATATCTTTTTTGCACTATACGAGTTCTTTTTCTCTTTTTCTATAGGCTAAAAGGATAGCTTATTATTTACGACTTGATGATGATTTTCATGTAATGTTAGGATATTGTAATAATGATAGAATGATGGTGTCTCGGGTAATATCATTTCCCTCTGTTTTGGTAGAGCCTTAGAGATATGATTTACGTTTTTCATTTTGCTTTATATGAGTGATGGTGACGATGGCAGTGACGGAAAACTAACATTAAAGGTATTATTCAAGATATGTTATAATGTATGGCAGACAATTTCTAACAAATGGTCAATAAAGATTTTATTGATGGATCGGTGTTTTTTAAATAATGCTACTGTTTTAAATTTAAACGCTTAAATATGACCCGCTTAAATGAAACGTTTAGATTTTATTAATGCTCCTGTTATAGATCTACGAATACAGTTACTTCGTATGTCTTTATTTGCTTTGAAGGTATGGAATCAAGAACTAATCATTTTGGAGACTGGAGATTGTCTTGCACTTGTGGCCAAAGGGTGTGCTCTATAATCAACTATTACGACCTTTTGCCAAAGACCTTGGGGCTCGACTTAATTTGGATCAAATGGCGGTAAGATAAGATGTACTCATCTTTTTTTTTTCTTTCTTGGATGTATTGTAATAAGATTTAACTGATAAAATGGCTCCATGTAACTCTTGATCTAACTTCAATCTAAATTTCACAGAGAGAAGCATACTAACTAAGGAAATGATTCGTGTGGGATCTACTACTAATTTATCATCATTGGTTAATCGGCTAGACCATGTTCTTTGCATAGTCACTTATTTGCCTATTTGGGAAGGTTGGTTTGATTATTACTATAACTCGATGCAATTTATTTTTTTAACAGTATTCTTGAGTATAAGATACTTTAGATATTTGATAAATAGTTTAACATTTTCCTTAAACATTCTAAACAGAGGTAACAGTTTGAGCTAACTTATTTGAAAACGGGTTGTTTTGACCCATGCTAAAGCTGTCAGAAAAACTCATTTTGACACCTTTGCTGCTTGTCATTTTTCATGATTACAGCAACTACTCATTTTGACGCCTTTGTTTTCATGACATACATATCGGGTACCATTATTTCGTCATAGTAAAAGATGGCTATTTCAAATTTTGTTATGATATAAAACATGATTGTGTATTATTTTCTTGACTCTACCCTACATGTATTGTAGTTTGGTGCATTTGTTAATTGGGTTTGAGGGGAAATGATCCTAGGCATTTGGTGGGCAGGGGATCTTGACCTTGAAGATGTAAAAACTTATATTTTAGTGTTTATTCATATTTTCAAGCATATTCTACCAGAAATGGTTCTTTTCATTAAAGTGAGTTGATAACTTATTTGATCTTGAATACTTTTTTTTCTTTTTCTGAATTATTCTTGTATTGACTTGATTTAGTTTATCAGCTTAATTTATTTTAACAACAATATTTTATTTTTCTATTTTTTATTTTTTTTGCTTTCATATAAGTTACATACGGGTGCTAAATTTAGACTTTGTGCATCACCCGAACTTGAACTTTTTTGTGGGCTAATGAACTAACTAACAAGGATCTACTCATGATAAGTTTTTATTTGTTTTAACTTGCAGAAACGGCATATTATATCTTAATGACGATAAACATCATTGAATCCCTCTAATGTTTGCTGCAACCATCAAGCCGATACATTGGTACTTCTATTACAACTACTTTATATGCATAGAGATGATTCTGATCAATTTACTTAAATGTGGGTTGATTTGGGCTGTTTAATTTATATGGGTCAAGCGGGTTAAACTGAAAAGGTTACTAATAATGATATGGATCAAAAGTCATGTAAAATGTATTCAAACGCAAAAAAAATCCAAAATCGTTGATTCAAAGTCAATTATTATTGTAATACTGTAGGTTTTCTTTGTTATATCTAACACATCTATCGTTTCTAAAATTTAGTAATGTATAAAGCATGTTACAAACCCGATGAACCTGCAATTAGAAGGCATTCCGTTTTGACCGGTTACACAACTCACCTAAATTTACCACCTCTACCAGTATTGATATTATAAAAATGGTACGTACAAGTCTTGTGCTATTTGGCAGGAAGATGGCAAAAGAGGATCAAATTGAAGACGATTAGGTAGAAAGGAGCAACATGCATCGAGGTAAGGAAGTGAGAACCCTTTGTTGTATCTTTAGGTGTTCTTCTTTGTGCATTGTCAGTACAGGTGGCAAAAATGAGTTATCCTATGGGTGTCGTAAGTAGTTTTTCAGGACAAAACATGTGAGGTTGGGTAGACTTGACAACACATTGATCTCTACGTTTATGAGATCACTAGGGAAAATAAGCAACTGCGTTTTTAAGTGTTCATATTTTTTGATACCGAGAGCGAAATTTCTTCTTGGTGGCAAGAGTCATAGGCAAGTAGCTTAACGTTTACTTTCTATGGGCCTGTAGTTATACATGACATTGAGAATAAGATGCTCATAGCATGGTAATTTCAATAATGTATTGTGGGTTTTGGTGTTGAGGTGGTTGAATTTATCCCATATAAGTAATTTGATATATTGAATATTTGTTGTTGTGTGCACGAACTATTGGAAGCTGTTGCACATGCCCATAGTTAAATCTTTGTCGCTATGTGCAGGAACTATGAGAGATGTTTCACATGTCTATGGTTTAAAACATAAAAAAGCTACAGATTGCTAGGGCCATTGATGCAGAGTTCTTTTTTATGATCAACAAAGATTGGTCCGTGATCTTTACATAGTCCCTTCTTTTATATTGTTTTCAGAACTGATTAGTTTGTTCACATAGGAATTTTGTACATATTCACATGATCGCCACTCACATATTTACAAGCAATGAGGAAACTGTGAATAACCAATTTCTATCTTATGACTTTTACGATGTACAAATTGGGTTTGGTTGACTTTATAACATACGTTTGTTCATACTTTGTACTGTACTAATAATAGTGAATAGTGAATATATTGCAAAGGTATCCGTTAATATAGCCTTATTAATTTTTGAACATTTACTTACCGGTGGCAGCATAATCTTTGTGCAGGAGAAGAATCGAGTCAACATGTATGATGAGCTTGTGATTACTTATCATTTGCAACATAATATTTTTTCCTTATTTGTAGTCGTTTGTGACATTACTCTACGTCTCTACCTCTGTATTCTTACCTTTATTTTGGTATACCATATTTTATAGTTTATCTCTTATTTACCACTTGCATTATGAACGGCAAACTTGGTCAATGTAAAAAAAATAATTAAAAGAAGACATAGCGTTCTCGGGCACCGCCTAGGTAGCACGGATCTATTAAATTGAATAACCTTTTATGATATAAAGTTACTAAAAGTAATATTTGATACATCTAAATTTCACAATTTATTTTCAAATCAAAATACTAAAAAGAAATAATATATCTACAACTTTGAATTAGATAAACTACTCTTTAATCTTAAAATTACAAATTAACTAAGAAAAATGTCAAAGCCCGCGTTGTCGCGGGTCCTTCACCTAGTTATTTATTACAACTAAAATTATAATTATTTATAATTAGAATAATAAAACAATAATATATAATATAACATATAATATTCATATTAATTATACCTGTACTATTACCAATAATCGTAAGACAAGATCAATAAAAGTTTCTCAAGAATCAATTTACACACATTGTCTCTTATAGGAAAATAATTATGAATGAATTTGTGTTATATGTAGGATCAAAATTCTTGATAAGCTAGATATTAAACTACTATTGCGATTTGGTTTATCGATGTTATATGTTTCAAAGAATTTTGTTTGATACTAGCACACACAATGTAACTGATTTACATTGTGTATAAAATTACCGTGCATCGCATGGGTTAAAATCTAGTGTATATATATATATATATATATATATATATATATATATATATATATATATATAGGGGGAGATCATGAGGGAAGGAGAAAAATGAGGGAAGGAGGGAAGCAATTTTTAGCCACACATTCCGGTCAATGCAAAAGTCAACGCGGTGGCATTTTTGTAAATAACTTAAAATCACCTCCCAGGCTCGTAAACATGCATTTCAAAAGCATGTTAATCAAAATCAAATTTTCAGCACGTTAACATGCATTTCAAAAGCATGTTAATTAAAGTTACAATTTAAACATTCATTTAAGGTGAATATTAGCTCATATTGTTATTATTGTATAATAACTCATATTCATTATAAATGCATGTTAACATCTCATTGAATTTTTAACATTCATTCATGATGAATATTAACTTATATCATGCTGATGAACATCATAACATTCATTTATAATGCATATAAGCTCATATATATTGCGATACATTGATGAATGTTATTTTATTACGTTCAACATGTATAATAACTTATATAAGGTAAAAAACAACAAAAATGAATGTTTAAGAATCTTTATTGTAATTTTGATTAACATGATTCGCAAATGCATGTTAACCTTCTGAAATTTACATTTTTGAAATTCAATGATGAATGGCGATTACAATACAATTAATTCCTCGTTTATAAGTTTTGAATTACGAAATTCGTTTAATTTTATTGTTTTCATTGAAAAATAAAATATTTCACAAAAACCCAAAAGTTACACCCAAACTTTAATATTTTTGATGAATATGTATAACGAGGAATTGATGATCTAAATGAACGCGATTGATGAATTCGAAATTTTATAATGTTTCTGATTGATGAATCAATGAAAAGCATACTTTAATTTGAGTTTTTTTGACAAAAATTGGTGAAGTGTGTAGGAAAAAAGTGGGGAGGAAATGGGTGGCTGAGAGTTGCTTCCCTCCTTCCCTCAAATTTAATACTTCCCTCTTGATCCTTCCCCTATATATATATATATATATATATATATATAGATAGACCAAACAATACTTGAGGAATAATTCCTGGACATGCTTCAAGTTAGGTACAAAATAGTTGATGCTCAACACTTATTAAACATAGACAGATTGTAAAATACAAATTCAATTTATGAATTGTCTTTATAAACAGTAATTAGATCGGATAATGCGCGCATAATCGGGTTTAGATCATCATCATCATCATCATCATGATCATCATCATCGACTGATTCCTTATATTTGGAGAAAAAAGCAACAATGACATAGATAACAAGGTTACCCGCACTCAACATAGCCAACACCCAATAATATCGATCCAAACGGCTATCACTGATTGTATGCTGAAACCAGTTTGGCTTATGGTTTCTCTCACTCACCTTCCCCACAACATACACAGACAAAACACTTGCCATCTTTCCTAACCCCAGCACACCCTTTGTGAAATAAGGCATATATTCTTCCATCGATTTATGGCTTTCGTGCTTAAAGAAACGTTTGATACTCTTAGTAGTAATACCATCAACAGCTCCAAGGAGCAAAATCTGTGGAAGCAGTATAAATATAGTCATTGGGATCCTCTCATCGGGTTTGTTCAGCAAACCATGATCCCTAATCCGATGTAGTCTTTGAGTTTCCACTTTTGCAGCAGTTATGCAACATAATACTGATATAACCATACCTATGGCGATCCCAACTGGTGGAGCATATTTCTTATTTGGCAGACGCTCAGGCAAGTATTTATATAGAAGTGAAAATAAAAAACTCGTGTAGTTATAGAATAAAAGGAAGAATGGAAGCGTAATCTTTATTTTTCCAACACTTCGATCCATGTGATTAGCCTGCCCGAGAAAGTAAGTGTTTCCCATTGAAAGTACAATCCCAGGCAAAATAAAGGTTAGCCACATTGGGAGTATACGAATGGCAGTTTTGGCCGCGTCTTCTACTTCCTGCACACTGAATAGTTTCCATTTTGAATATGGCTCATCTGCTCGTAAATTACTTGTTTTAGACACTATTATTATAAAGGGTCTATACTCTTGAGTGTATCGAACTTTACGCATTATACTATTATATTTAAAGGGTCTATACTCTTGAGTGTATCGAACTTTACGCATTATACTATTATATTTATCAAACTTCGAAACATCCTATTGTATCTATTAAAGTTTTAAAAATCGTCTATTGCATGCATTTAACTTACTATTGTATAGTATGTATATAACTTACAAGAAAAATGTCAATTTATGTTACCAAGCGGCTGGCCCAAATACTCATTTTTCAAAAATCATACACTAGATAGTTTTAAGACTTTAATACATATAACATGAGGTTTTGAAGTTGGATAAATAAAATCGTAAAATGTGTAAAGTTCGATACACTCCCAAATTATAAACCCTATAATTATAAATAACATTTAATTGAAATCATGCTTTATAAGTATCCTATAAATATTATTACTAGTATATAATAGAAGCGGGAAAATGTGACTGAAATTGTTTCGACCCATAAAAAACAATTTGTTTGGTATTTTATTTCATGCATGTGTGTGAATGTGAGAGGGAAAGAGGTAGCTAATAGACCTGAGGCTTTTGGTGGAGCGAGCACCTTCCCTTTCGGAATCTGGAAGTGGAACTGAAATCTTACGAGCAGCAGCGACAAAAATTTTCAATATGGTTGTTAATGGGCTCCCCTCTGATTTTGGTCCCTGTTTATGGTATCCACGATGTCCACTCAAGAACACCAATGTTGCAACTAGTGTATATAGGGCCGGAATTCCAAACCGTACTGACCATGGCTTTATATACGAAAGTGCAATAATGACGATTACTAGTACAACATGCTCCACACATAAAGCTATTAATATCCAATTAATGTGATGGTTCTTTTCGTTTTCGTTTTTGTTTTCGTTTTCGTTTTCGACTTTAGGTTTAAATACAGCAACAACTGCAGCGAAGATGGCACGCCCAGCTTTGAAGACACCTTTAACTGCAGAAACTATAGGTATACGTCGTATTTCATCACGCATGTCTTCAGCGTCTTTTTTTTCTTGTGACTTCAAAAATGATCTTAACGAGACTGCAAAACCAGCCGTCCCAAGTGCTATCAACGGCAACGCTGTATAAAGCAAAACTTTTTGGGTAAGCCTGACACATTCCTCCTTGTAATCGTTGCATGAGCTGAGGACAGGGGGCATTGACATGAACAACAATCCAAACCCCTGCATTAGATAAGTATTTTACTATTCAGGATGTAATTATATTTATACTATACATTATATGTTGAAAAATTTATATCATAGAACTGAATCACTTACGACACTTTGGACAATGCCAGCGAACACAATCATGGAGTAGTTGCCCACAAACGCATCAACAAAGAAGGCAGATATAAGCATTAAAACCGGTGTCATTCCATTCCAAATGTTTATGATACCAGCAGCATGTGTAGTGCTTAAGTTCCAGACATTTGTTAAGTAGTCCATCATGTAATACAATGCATATTCAGATATGTCATGCACGTGCATAAGTGCTGCGCTTCGGAAAGGATGAGAATATAAATTGTAGATGATGTAAAAATAAGATAGGATTAATAGAACTTCATATCATATACTTATTAGTACTAAATAAGAGTGGAATCATGTTGAAGAATCCTTAAATTAGGAATCTCCATTCATTTAAACTCTGCACCATCGATCGATGCCATAAGATATTAACTACCTTTAAATATGTTGCACTTGCAGGAATGACTTCATAATTAAGATGATGGCATAACTACTGTACAGCCTAATTTCCTTGATCATGAAGTTTTGAAGTTTATAATTAGTTTCATTTGTAAATGTGATTATGTCATCAATCATTCATCTAAGAGTAAGATGAATTTTTGTATAACGTTCATTTAGTTATTGTGATTGTGATCATGTATTTATTATTTTCAACTTTCATTAAGTAGTATTTTGGTTTAATATATGCATACTAATTCTCATGTAGTCTTGCGCGTCCGGTAGATATATACCAAACTGATCGAGAGCAGATCATATCATTTCATATTAACGAACAAAAGAAATACAGAATTCAAAAGAGATTTCGTATATCACATTGTGTGATAATAAACATGTATATAACAAAAGAAAACTAAACATTAGTTTTGATTGATCGCGTACCTAAAATCCTGACAATGTTAATTATTCCTGAGATTAACTTGCGAATTGCCTTTCTTCCTGAACACAAGATGTTCAAATCAAAACTATCAGTAACTTAACGTATATATCAATGAATCATGAATGAATATGCATGTCAACATTTTACATTGATTAATTTGGATTAATCACGTACCTAATATATTGGTAATGCAACTTGCAATAATTGTCATTCCGGCGTTGAGTTGGACGCTCACAATTGCTCTGGAACGTACACAAGATGTTTAAATAAAAACTACAAGTTACGTATCCGGCCGATGATTCTTGAATATAGTGGTGAAATCTTGGATGTTTTGATCTGAAAAGAGCAAGGAGAAATAGCAAGGAAGAACGATTGGACATTGTATGTATATATATTCAAATTTCGAAGACATCTACAAAGCTTCTTACACACTGTGAATAAGAAGTAAAGAAAGACCGTATTTACTTCCAAAATAGGAAAAGTATACATTAAGGACGTGTCTAGTTACGGAAAAATATCTTTATTTTTTCTTTTTTTCGTTATGTAGAGTTTTGCGTCACTTGAAAGTTGATACCGTTTTCTCATAAACTTCTATGGAAAACCTAAACTTGAACATGTATTCTAATTTTCCCTAATTAAAGACACCTAAACATTTTCGGTCCCTTTAATGTCTTCTTATACAATATTTTTCCTTTTTAAGCATAACGGGACTGAAAATGCGTTTCCATTACTATTCACATCACATACCGAGTTGTCTGATACGAGCTCTTGTGTGGCCAACAGGTTATAAATTAAGAAAACTTTGAGAGGTTTTCAGTATTTTTAATTACAATTAGAGGTACGAGCTAGATGTTTAAATTAATCAAAACTACGTATGGGTACGTACGTGATTCACGGGATGATCAAAACTACGTATGGGTACGTGATTCATGGGATGTACTTTAATTTATATCCCAAAAGAGCAAGGTAGCAATTGTTCTCTGTCATGTGCAATTGTGCATACATAAAAGTAAAAGTAATAGTGTACTTCAAGCCTATTAGAGCCAAGGACCACTCCGAAAAAAATTTGACACATTAGACCACTTGCAGTCATAACATTAGAACGTCCATTTTCCCACTGCCACGTCAGCATAACACCATTTTAACCCATGCAGTCATAACACCAGAACGCCCCTTTTTCCCTCCTAGCCCCACTAATTTCCACCTCATTTCCACTTATTTAACAATACAAATACATTTAAATTAAAAACAATGCATTTTTTTAAAATAAAAAAGGATGAAAAAATGGAAAAAATAATTAAAAAATCACGTGGGTCCCACCTATGCACCGTTCTCCTTCCGTTCTCCCACGACGAACACCCCAGAACGCCGCGGGGAGAACGCCCCATTGCAGGCGTTCTGGGCGTTCTCGATGCCCGAAAATGGCGTTCACGGCCCCATTGCGGGCAGTCTTATTGCTACATATTTTCACATTTAGTTTAGGGTGTGAGCTGATAAAATTAGCGGGTAGCTAGAACTTATTATTTAAGCTCGAAGTTAGAGTTTATTGTTTATAAGACCACTCCCAATGGGAGTGTCGGTTGTCCGTCAGTTTGAAGTGACAAAAGAGACATCGATGGTACGGCCTCATCGGTTGTGGCCATCGGTTTTGCTCGTTTCAATTCCGACGTTTCGTCCGTTTTAATTTTTTTTTTTTTGCTTTTCTTTTTGTGTGTGTATATAACCAAAGGTAAATTGATAAATGTGGGCCCAAAATTTAAAGTGACGGAGCACTGATGGCAGGGGTCCATCAGTTTCAATCAGTTTTATAAAAAGCTTATGTGGCGCATACGTGGCGCAGACATGGCACGTCAGTTTCAGTCAGTTTCAATCCTCCATTGGGAGTGGTCTAAGTGTTTGACAAACTAGCTGGAACTTAAAAATGTGAATTGACATAAAAGCACTTGAAAAATATATGATAAGTAATATATAAGGAGTATATAAGTAATTTCTCATTTCATAAGCTAAGGGCTTATTTTTAAAAGCTACTTCTAGTAGATTATTTCTTCAATAAGTTTTTGAATATATGTATGTCAAACAATGCTATAAACGTGAGCTTATTAAAAAAATAAGTTTAAATTTCCATAAACTCCAATAAGCTACCTTGCCAAACACACCTTTAAACCATATTGGAACTCACTTGACAATTTTCATCACTTCTTTTCTCCCTAAAATCCGTGAACATAAAACTAATCGTATTACTCCATCCGTTCCAAAATAATTTTCATCCGACAAAAAACATACAATTAAATTAAAACACAATCACTACTATTTTCTCTTTCTTACTTTTTGTAGAACACATTTGAAACTACGTATGGGTACGTGATTCATGCATGGGATGTACTTTAATTTATATCCCAAAAGAGCAAGGTATCAAGGAATATTGGACAATTGTTCTTTTTGTCATGTGCAATTGTGCATACATTAAAGTAAAAGTAATACTACGCTTCAAGCTAGGGGTGTTATTCAGACGGATTATTCGGATTTCGGATTATTCGGATTTCGGATAATTCGGTTCTGATTATTCGGATTTTGGATAATCTCAAATTAATCATTAATCCAATCCAAATAAGAAACGGATTAATCGGATATGGGTTAAACGGTTTTAGATTGGTGTTCGGATCAAACGGATTCATCCGAATAAGCTCAGGTTGGGCGTGTGATATCGAGTAAGACTAATTTTACGTTTAATACAATTATATAAACAAACATAACACATAACGGTAGATCATATTATAACATTCAAATTCCAATTTCAACATTTAACATACAGCTTAATCCAAAATAGATTAGTAGTTTCTAAATCAAATAAACTTCTAGATGGTTCAAAACTATTACGAAATAGTATATAGTGTAATAAAAGATTTTATTTGTAATTAATGATAAACATTAATATGTTATCAAAAATATATTATTTAATTACTTAATCCTTATTCGGATTATTCGGATATATCCAAACATTTCAATTTTGATCCTTTATCCTATCCGTGTAAACCATTTAAGCAAATCCATAATCCGTTTAAGCAATTCGTAATCCGAATAATCCTGTCCATTTAACCTAAATCGGATTTGGATCGGATGGATTATTCGGATTCAGATAAAAGTGACACCCCTACTTCAAGCCTATTAGAACGAAGGACCACTCCGAAAAAAATTAGACACGTTATTGTTACAAATTTTCACATATAGTTTAGGGTATGGTTGATAAAACTAACGGGTAACTTGAACTTATTTTTAAGCTGAAAGTTAGAGCTTATTGTCTATAAGTGTTTGACAAATTAACTGGAGCTTAAAAATATACATTGACATAAAATATATATGATAAGTAATTTATAACGAGTATTTAAGTCATTTGTCATTTCATAAGCTATGAGCTTATTTTTAAAAGCTACCTCTAGTAGCTTATTTTTCTAGAGCTTATTTTTTCAATATGCTCTTGAATTTTTGTATGTCAAATAATGTTAGAAACGTGAGCTTATTAAAAAAATAGGGTGGTGATAAATATAACATATAATTTGATTCAAACACCAAAGTCATGCTACAGTAGGGGTGTTCGTGGACGGTTAACCGGAGACTCGGTTAACTGGAGACCGGTTAACCGGAGTCCCGGTTCGGAATATTTTTGAACCTAAATCGAAACCGAAAAATTTGGTTAACCATTTTTTCGGTTCGGCTAATCGGTTTACCAAATTAACCGTTTATTAATTAATACATATTTAAAAAGTAATTAATAACACACAAATATATATTTATTTTTTAGTGTTCACTATATTTAAAATATTTTGATGATAGAAATATCAAACGATAATCATTTTACTCTTTATAATTGTGTATTTAAGTTATACGTACATAAATTGTCTGAATATAATTATAAACTTAGTAGTAATAATTACCATATTAGGCCAAAATTAAGCTAGTAAGAAAAAGAAATATAAATGATTTTATCAAAATACAAGTGTAAATATCTATATATAAATATAAAATGTACAATATATATATATAAATATTTAAAACTATATATAACATTTTCGGTTTTTTCGGTTAACCGTTTATCACGTTCATCCCAAAATCATGAACCGAAACCGAAAAACAAAAAAAAATTGATTCGGTTAACCGAAACCGGAAAACAAAAAAAAGTCGGTTCGGTTAACCGAAATTCGGTTCGAATCTACCGGTTTTCGGCTCGATTTTTCGATTTCGGTATATTTTGAACACCCCTAGTATACTTGTACTGTGAGCTTTAACTCTTGTACAGTATGGTGTATGAAACAAATTTTGGTGTTGTATCTATCGACTCCCAAAAAAATAAGTTTAAGATTCCAAAATGATTGTACTTTTGTGTTTATTAATATTTTTTCTTTTCTCCCCAGAATCCGTGAACATAAAACTAATCGTACAATGACTTCTGAATATTATACTCCCTCCGTCCCAATTTTTATTTTCCCCAGACAAAAAACACGCAGTTTAAGAAAATATAATCATCTCTCTTACTTTTTGGTAAGATGACATTTTTACCCTCTATTTTTTACCTACTTTTTTGTTTTACATATATACATTAGGGGTAAAAAAAAAACTTTATCTCCTTATTCTTATCTATTTATGAAAGTGAACAATTAATTTGGTACAACCCAAAATGGAATACTGGACAATAGATTAGGGACGGATGGAGTAAAAACATTGTTTGTGCAATTAACTTAAATTAGAGGGTGGTATTCATCAAAATTAAAACACTAGGGCCTGGAAACTATGAACTGTAATAGCCATTTAACAACATTGCTAAATTGACTATGCTACCCTTTAGCTCACCTCTGCTCTCAATCCGCCGTACATCGTTACCACCCACCACCATATTCCGATCTCCGTTCATGGCAGCCCAAACCCACCATGATTCCCAGAAAACCCATTTGAATAAAGACCCGATTCGTATTGAAAATTACCCAGTTCCACTGTCCCCACCATTACCACTAATATCTAAAGATATAGAACTCAACAGAGCCATGTCAGCTTCTTCCAAATCAAGTTTATTTAGTCTTGATAAAAGTCACGTGATTTTTGAAGATGAGTGGCTTATTGCTTTAAATAAACCTCAGGGGGTTTACTGTGAGACTATTTTGGCTTCTGTTCCGAGTCTTCTACTCACTGAGTCTTCTAATGACTCGGTTGAACTAGGTTATTTTCTTCTTCTTATTGTTTGTAATTAGTTGTATTGTATTAATTTATATGACATTATTGGTTTTGTGTGTTTTGCAAATTCTGGTTATCTAAAGAATGAGCTGATAGAATGTACTGTTACAAGGAACTAATGAATAAAATGAGCAAAAGTGAGATTATGTAAGATGACAATTCTGATTTAGGAGTTAACCCAACTGGCCCATGTCACACCACCAAAATAGAATCTGAACAACTTGTATGTTTGGCACACAAAGAGTCAAAGAGTATTCGATCGAGGCACTGAGCTAGAAACATTTACGAGTGGGTTCATTGTAATGTTTGTGTATAACTTTAGAAGATTTGTAACAAATCTATACTAGAATTCGACTAAAGTTCATTATGCGTATAGTTATAACTCAGGTCTGTATAACAATTAAAGTTATGCTGAAACAACACTGAACTCAAGTGGAAAAGGATATCTCTGCTGGGCTCTATGTAACTTTGTCCTTGATTAGAGCCTTATTCAATGTTATGGTGAATTTTTGTTCACAATCTCATTGTAGTAGATGATGTTTACTTCTTGTTTTGCTCAAATAAGGAATAACATTTAAGTCACTAATATTATAAGTTTATAATCAAATTAGGGATATATTTTGGGTTAAGCCCCTTATTTGTTAATAATCCTAACATATGTCCTTCAATGTTGGTTTTGGAAGCACGTTCCTAGCATATAAATTGGCTGAAAGTATGTGCCTTTTTAAGTACAATTTGCTGTATATTACACTATACAAGAAAATTATCATGTACATGATGTATGTAAAATTTTGTATTTGTAGGTACCCAGGCAAAGAAGATGGAACTTCATCTTGCAAATAGACTTGATCGTGATACAAGTGGTATGATACTAATCACCAAATCACATAAAGTAGCTGCAAAGCTTGTTAAGGCATTCACTGATCACAAAGTGAGAAAAACATACATCGCTTTCTGTGTTGGACAAGCTCCACAATGGAAAAAGATGACCCTTAAGTCAGGCCATGGGCGATCAAAGTTTGGAGCTTGGCGTGTGTATGCTGCAAAAGATGTGGGTAGGACGTTACCAGGTGGATCTTCCATTAAAGACATGGAAACTTTATTTGAAGTATTATCAATAAACGGGAAAGAATGTGATAAAGAGATGAGGGAAGTAGATGTGGTTGTTGAAGAGAAATCCTTAATCGAATGTGATGGAAATAAAGTTGAGGTTTTGGTGAGAGCGTATCCAAGAAGTGGAAGAACGCATCAGATACGGTTGCATTGTCAGTATCTTGGTATTTCTGTGAGAGGAGATGTGAAATATGAGGGTGTTTATGAGTGGAATGGGAGAGTTTATGATGGTCATGAGCTTCATGCTGAAAGTTTGACTTTTGACCATCCGGTGATGGGTTCTTCTATTGTCATTCATGCCCCTTTGCCTTTGTGGGCTACCAAAGTGGTGGTATCGTCTTCTGAGTGAATGGATTTTATTTATTTGGACCATGGCTTGAAGTGTTTTTCGGTTTCATCCACTGATGATCAGGTAACACTTGCAATCTCGAAAATAAAAACTTATGGTTGTTTTATAATTTGATATTAAATTTGGCTTTATTCATAAAGAATGGTAGGATTTGATTTCCTATATGGTTTTAATTTTGTTGTATAGGTTTATCAAAAAAATAAATGTGCTTTTGAGTAGTAAGAATTTTGTTTTGAAAATAAGAATCAATATTTATGATGAAAATATAGGTTGAGATGAAGACTGTAATATGGTCATTTGCCCATCAAGCACCTTGCTCATGATATATATTGGACCTGATTGCAATATTATAACTTTTATGGACTGAGATTCGTCAAATTGATTTTTTTTTCCAGTCCCTAATATGGGCATACGATATGAACAAATTTTGTAGTTTACTAGAATATAGTGTTTGGTTATTTGTTTACATTTACAAAACTCTGT
The DNA here is from genome assembly GCA_949592205.1 of Helichrysum umbraculigerum. Classification (NCBI taxonomy): domain Eukaryota; kingdom Viridiplantae; phylum Streptophyta; class Magnoliopsida; order Asterales; family Asteraceae; genus Helichrysum; species Helichrysum umbraculigerum. The sequence goes on along the minus strand of CATIUR010000001.1, from coordinate 377,662,301 downwards.
TAATGGCAATATAAATTATTAAGCTCTGTTTGATATGTTTACCATATATAAAGTCTGTTAGCTTTATATATGGTTATCTGAACACTTTAAATTGTTTATTTGTAGGTTGCCTCTTGGAACATGTTCTTGCTTTCTTGAACATCAAGGGAAAGCATTTGCCAGGAAATGTTGGTATTTTGTTGAATTTTCTATCCATAAGCACAGAAGCCAAAGGCGTCCGTGACAAGATTATTGACTTTTTGATTTGACCCAAACTAGTTTTCAAAATCACACGAGGAAAAATGACAATTTTTAACACAGGTTCGGTCCATCGTGTTCATTCCTTATGTTGTAAATATTTCTCTTTGATGATTTTCTCGACAGTGTTTTGGTTTGTTTTTCGTTCCATTATCCGTTTGTAAAATGGTCACACCATGAAGTGTGAATAGATACTAAATGATGCTCTGAAACATGCACTTCAATTCATTTTTTTTTTTTTTTTAATATACTTCGTGTAATTTAGCAGTTACATTTCAAATGTGTTCTTTTCTTTTTCATATGAGGACTGCATGAAATTGGCCTGAATTTTTGACTGCATTCAAAGTTGTACTTTGAGAAGGAGTCGTTGTACGTTAGGATAATAGGATGGCACTTTTCATGATGTTTGCCTTTAGATTCAATAAAAGGGAAATTAAATAAGGGTGCAGATCCATATTTGAAGCCTGCTATAAAGCAAATTGCAAGTTTGGATTTTTAGTTGCTTGGTAAGAGCTGATAGTTTTGATTCAATCGTAAGTAAATGAATTGACTTTGGTTATTTTTCTCTATAAATAATTATGCCATGTTGGTAATTAAATTTATAATACTAAATAACCTGGTTTATACTGTACTGAAGTTTTATCCGATTGTACAAAAACAGAGAATTCAGAGGAAGAAACATATATTATGAAAGAGTCAACTTTGACTTTTATTTGCTTCCTTTTTGTAACATCCTCTCCATGGGCCTGGTATTTTTCTATCTAAATCAAATAATTAATTGTTTTAGATAATTAATTGTTATAAATTGTGCTTATTGTGAAACTTGGTTAAATATGTCTTAGGACTTAGTGTGGTCAATAAAATGTTGTTTGATTTAAAATATGAAAGTTGACGGTAATATAAAATGAATTTCTCGCATTTAGTGATTAAGTTCCAGGCAATAGATTTAGAGCGGGTATTAAATACCCAATGTTGTAGGTCGGTTAAAATGATGGGCCGACATTTGTTTGATCACTTTACCAAATTTTCCTTTCCTTTCCATCTCCAATAGAACCATAAACCCTAAACTAAATATACGATCAAATCATTAGTTTGAAGTGAGAATCGAAGTGTGATCTTTTACTAGCTATCATCATCATCATCTTCTTCTTCTTCTATTCATCATCATCTCCATTTTAAGGTAATAAAGCTTATAAGTTCATATGTTAGGTTTGATGAATAATTGATGGATTGAATTGATTCTTGAGTTTATGTGATGTTTATTTGTGATATATGATGATATGTGATGTTATTAGAGATGTTTGTTGCATTAGAATCGAGTTTGATGAGCTTGAATTATGAAAATGGTATTTGTGTTCGTTCAGGTCTGTTCTTGAGCTGAAGAACAGATGAACGCGATCCCGGCTATGGTTCCGGATCGCGTTCCCTTGTTGAAAACGAACTATTCGAGTTTTTGGCCTTAGAAACGCGATCCAGGCCAGGTATCCGGATCGCGTTTGCTAGTGTTATTCGGTCACATAATTTTTGCTAAAGGACGAACGCGATCCAGCCTGCCTAGTCAGGATCGCGTTTACATGTTAAATTTTGATGGATTCTTATAAATTTCATATATGCATAGGTGTTTAGAGGTTGTGTTAATAGTAACATTTATTGGATGCTATTGTGGCATTTTATAATAATGCTCATTTTGATATTTACAAATTACGAGACAAAGTACTAACTTATGTTGATTTTGATTCTCAGATTCTCCGAAAGATAAGTGATCTCTGGAATCAGAGATTTTGGAGGCAACGGTATCGGTGAGTGGATTCAGAGCTCACCATTTAATTTAGTTGTGATCATTTGATTGCAACGAATAAACGTGAATATGTTTTGTTGAGTAGTTAATATACCTTGTTGACTGTGAACCTATGTGCTATGTGTTTGGCCTTCGGGCATCAGTTGTTAACGAGGTCAACGAGTTGTTAAATGGTTGGTTGAACTAGGCAGGGGTGGAATGAATGATACAGAGTCGTACTTCATTTGTTGTGTGTTTGATTCTGTATTTGAGTTCAACTACCACTAGTTATCGGTCTCGTCCGTATGGCCATACGGATATGGTTGGGTAAGTGTTCTTGGGAAGCCACCCGGGTATTACGGTTATCCCCAGAGCCACCGATCCTCGTTAAGTTGTTGTTGATTTGTTGAATATCTTATTGCGGTTGTTTGAAGCAATTATATGATTATGCTAAGTTAGATGTTGTGTTATGAACTCACTCACTTAGCTTTGTGCTAATCCCTCGTATTTACTTTCTGCAGATTATATTTTGAATAGGTGAGTAGCAGAAAGTAGATGCTCTAGGAGCTGGGGAATGTTTTGACAGCTTGCTACTCTGATTATGTTTTGTAATAATTAACGCTAAGTTTTATATAATACCCCGTATTATGTGTTTGTTAACCAGGTTTAATTTGACATGACTTAATTTATGACCGGTTTATGATTTTGTTCTAACGTATAGTAATTAAATATGTTTTAAATCTCTTCGCTTCCGTGTTTTCAATATAATATAATTATGTAAGAATGAGGGGTGTTATAAGTTGGTATCAGAGCATAGTTTTGGGGTAATTGAGCATTGTAGAATGTTCAATCCCAAAACTGTAGCGTGGTATGTCAAACATTCCTGGGTATGGGATTTAGCATTGGTTGTGAAATTGTTAGTAGATAGGTACTAACGATTAACAAGTTTCAAGTGTTGTGTTGATTTCAGAAATGGCAGATGACGAACAACCGATCCCCAACCCCAATAATGCCTCTCGGTATGTTGTTCCTCCTGTTGTGACAAATGTTCGGGAAGGTACATCTCATCAAGGCGGTGAAGAAACCAATAGGGATGAGTATATACATGAGATAGAAGATGAATTGATATTTCTGAGAGAGTTTAAAAGGAAAGCTGAGGAAGCTGCAGCTAGGCAACTTTTGCAACAACAATCTTCGGTGTTTGGTGCTAGTCCATCTTCTCAGACTAATAAGATGTGTACATTTAAAACTTTTATGTCTTGCAAACCACCGGAATTCCATGGAAGTACCAATCCAACTGTGGCTTTGAATTGGTTAAGAGATATGGAACGCAAGTTTGATGTGATTAGCTGTGAGGAAGAATCCAAGGTCAAGTTTGCTGTGCAGTGCCTGAAGGATGACGCTATGGTTTGGTGGGATTCAATTACTGGGCATTTTACTCCACAACAAAAGGAATCTTTACGATGGAATGAATTTCATCAAGCAGTGCGTAATCAATATTGTTCTGATTTCCATATGGCACAAATTAGGAGGGATTTTGTGAATCTTCAATTAACGGATAATATGACCATGGAGGAGTTGATAGCTCAATTTACGGAAAAACTTCGATTTGTACAACAATGGGTTCCGGAGGAGAAGACAAAGATAGAGCAGTTTGTGGATACTTTACCCCCTAACTATCGTACTACCGTGAGACTAGCCACTAGTTTATCTCAGGCTTTTAATCTTGCTCGATCCGTGGATAGTGACATTAGAGGGTCTCGTGAAACAAGAGCTAGAGATAATTCTTCAAAGTCTAGAGCGGACTCCTTTAGTAAAGGGAAATCAAATTGGCAAGGGAATCGTCAGACAAAGAAGTATGTTAGTAAGAGTAGTTCGTCGGGAAGTTCGAACTGGTGTAGTACATGCAAATCTAGACATTCAGGGCCGTGTACTCCGCAAACAAATAAGTGTCTGAAATGTGGTGATCTTGGTCATGAGATAAGAAATTGTCGTTATCCGAACTTTGTGTGTTGGACTTGTAAGAAGGAGGGACATCGAGTGGGGCAATGTCCAGAGGCGGGGAAATCGGGGCTTGGTTCGGTCGGGAGTTCGGCATCTTCTGGTCAGAAAAGGAAGAATCCTCCACCAGCAACCAGTCGGGCTTTTCAAATGACAGTCAATGAGGCTGTGCATACAGAAGATGTTATAACTGGTACATTCTTTATAAACTCTGTACCGGCTCGTGTATTATTTGACTCTGGTGCTACTTGTACTTTTATATCTGTATGCTTCTGCGACAAGTTGAAATTAGTGCCTACTGTGATAACCAAACCCGTAGAAGTAGAAATTGTTAGTGGTAAATTAGTTCCTGTTACCACCTCGGTGACTGGAGCTAATATTGTGATTGATGACCGAACTTTCCCTATTTCATTCTTGTTGATGCCAATCCCTAGTTTTGACGTAATCGTTGGTATGGATTGGTTAAGTCAGAATAGGGCTAGCATTGATTGCCACCAAAAGTTGATTAGGATCCCAATCTCCGACGGGTCATACGTTGTGGCTCGAGGAGAACGGGATGGTATGTCTATTCCTCTGATTTCGATGATGAAGGCTAGGAAGTCATTATCCAAAGGTTGCGAGTCCTACTTAGCCTATGTAGTTGATGATAAACTTGAAAGAAATGTTATTTCCGATGTACCGGTTGTGTGTGAATACTCTGAGGTATTTCCTGATGAGTTACCTGGGTTGCCACCAGTTAGGGAAGTTGAGTACCGTATTGATCTTGTGCCGGGTTCGTCGCCTGTAGCTAAAGCTCCTTATAGGTTAGCGCCTTTTGAGATTCGTGAAATGATGAATCAGATACAGGAACTGTTAGATAAGGATTTTATTAGACCTAGTTCTTCGCCGTGGGGTGCACCAGTATTATTTGTGAAAAAGAAAGACGGGTCTATGCGCATGTGTATCGATTATAGAGAGTTGAACAAGAGAACGGTAAAGAATAAGTACCCTCTTCCTAGAATAGATGACTTATTTGATCAGTTGCAGGGTTCTTCAGTGTATTCTAAAATTGATTTGAGATCGGGTTATCATCAAGTCCGGGTTCGTGAAGAAGATATTCCGAAAACTGCTTTTCGTACTAGGTATGGGCATTATGAATTTTTGGTTATGCCTTTTGGTCTGACGAATGCTCCAGCTGTGTTTATGGATTTGATGAATCGGGTTTGTCGACCTTTCTTGGATAAATTTGTTATTGTTTTCATTGACGACATCCTCGTGTATTCGAAATCTGAAGAGGAGCATGCCATGCATTTAAGATTAGTTCTGGATACGTTGAAGCGAGAACAGTTGTATGCTAAGTTTTCTAAATGCGAATTTTGGATTCGAGAGGTTCAATTTTTGGGTCACATAATTTGTAAGGATGGTGTGAAAGTGGATCCAACTAAAGTCGAGGCTGTGATGAAATGGAACGCCCCAAAGTCTGCTTCGGAAATAAAGAGCTTTCTTGGATTAGCGGGTTATTACCGGAAGTTCATAAAAGATTTTTCTAAGATTGCGGGTCCGTTAACCAAATTAACCCGTAAGGATGAGAAATTCGTATGGACTGATCGTCAGGAGCATGCATTTCAAACGTTAAGACAAATGTTGTGTCAGGCACCGGTGTTAGCATTACCGGAGGGTTCAGATGATTTCATTGTTTATTGTGATGCTTCTTTTTCGGGCTTGGGCTGTGTTCTTATGCAAAGGGATAAAGTTATTGCCTATGCTTCTCGTCAGTTGAAACCGCATGAAAAGAATTATCCCACTCACGATTTAGAACTTGCAGCGGTTGTATTTGCCTTAAAACTTTGGAGACATTACTTGTACGGAACTCGATGTGTTGTTTGTACTGACCATAAAAGTCTACAGTATGTGTTTTCCCAAAAAGAGTTGAACATGCGCCAGAGGCGATGGCTTGAATTAATCAAAGACTATGATTGTGAAATTAGATATCACCCAGGCAAAGCTAATGTGGTTGCGGATGCTCTAAGCAGAAAGGGTGCTTCGGATCGAATCTTTTATCTCAAGGTAAATGTTTCCTCTGACTTGATTGATCGAATCAAAATTGTACAATTAGAAGCTTTGTTGGATCACAACTTAAAGTCCGAGATTATGTTGAAGAGAAAAGATGAGTTAGTGGATGATTCTAGAGGATTGAAAGCTTTTAAGTCTCGGGTGTGGATTCCTTTAATTGGTGGAATTCGGGATACGATTTTGAATGAAGCTCATAAGTCTAAGTTAACTGTTCATCCCGGTAGTACTCGAATGTATAACGACTTAAAACCTTTGTATTGGTGGCCCACGATGAAAACTGACATTGCACGGTTTGTTGGTAATTGTCATATCTGCGCGCAAGTTAAAGCTGAACATCAAAAGCCGTACGGGTCACTGAAACAGTTGGAAATTCCCGAGTGGAAATGGGAACATATAACTATGGATTTTGTAACTAAACTACCGCGTACCATTCGAGGTAATGATATGGTTTGGGTTATTGTTGATCGGTTGACAAAAAGTGCGCATTTTCTTGCTGCGAGTGAGACCACCTCTTTGACTAAGCTCGCCCAGTTGTATCTTAATGAAATTGTATCAAGACATGGTATTCCAGTGTCAATTGTGTCAGACCGAGATACCCGTTTTGTTTCACATTTTTGGCAGAGTCTTCAACAAGAATTGGGTACCCGTGTAAATCTAAGTACAGCGTATCATCCTCAAACAGACGGTCAATCAGAACGCACAATTCAAACCTTAGAGGATATGCTCCGTGCGTGTGTGTTGAAATATGGAGGTTCATGGGATTCACATCTTCCGTTGGTCGAATTTGCTTATAACAATTCGTATCACTCGAGTATCGGTATGCCTCCGTATGAAATGTTGTATGGCCGTCGTTGTAGAACACCGACATGTTGGTTGGAAGCCGGTGAGAAACAGTTTGCTGGACCCGACATTGTGCAAATGACCGCGGATAAGGTAGCAATTGCACGTGATAAGTTGAAAGCCGCACGCGATAGACAGAAAAAGTATGCGGATCCGAAAAGGCGACCGGTTATATTTTCTGAAGGTGAACTAGTCTACCTTAAAGTTTCCCCGTGGAAAGGTGTAATTCGTTTTGGAAAACGGGGAAAGTTGGCACCTAGATACATTGGTCCGTTTAAGATTCGACAAGTGGTTAACGAACAGTCAGTGACGTTGGATCTTCCTCCGGAGCTTTCGGGTATTCATAGTACGTTTAACGTGTGTTATTTGAGGAGGTGTAACATTGAGGACCAGTCACAAATACTTCCTTTGAAGGATTTAAAAGTTGATAGAACTCAAAAGTTAGTTGAAGAACCGGTAGAAATCTTAGATAGGAAGGTTACCAAACTTAGGAAGAAACAAATTCCTATGGTGCTTGTAAAGTGGAAACATAGTTTAGGGTCCAATTTGACTTGGGAGTCCGAGGAGTCGATGAAGTCCAGATATCCTGGATTGTTTGATGGTGTTGAGATTTCGGGGACGAAATCTCCTTAAGGAGGGGAGATTTGTAACATCCTCTCCATGGGCCTGGTATTTTTCTATCTAAATCAAATAATTAATTGTTTTAGATAATTAATTGTTATAAATTGTGCTTATTGTGAAACTTGGTTAAATATGTCTTAGGACTTAGTGTGGTCAATAAAATGTTGTTTGATTTAAAATATGAAAGTTGACGGTAATATAAAATGAATTTCTCGCATTTAGTGATTAAGTTCCAGGCAATAGATTTAGAGCGGGTATTAAATACCCAATGTTGTAGGTCGGTTAAAATGATGGGCCGACATTTGTTTGATCACTTTACCAAATTTTCCTTTCCTTTCCATCTCCAATAGAACCATAAACCCTAAACTAAATATACGATCAAATCATTAGTTTGAAGTGAGAATCGAAGTGTGATCTTTTACTAGCTATCATCATCATCATCTTCTTCTTCTTCTATTCATCATCATCTCCATTTTAAGGTAATAAAGCTTATAAGTTCATATGTTAGGTTTGATGAATAATTGATGGATTGAATTGATTCTTGAGTTTATGTGATGTTTATTTGTGATATATGATGATATGTGATGTTATTAGAGATGTTTGTTGCATTAGAATCGAGTTTGATGAGCTTGAATTATGAAAATGGTATTTGTGTTCGTTCAGGTCTGTTCTTGAGCTGAAGAACAGATGAACGCGATCCCGGCTATGGTTCCGGATCGCGTTCCCTTGTTGAAAACGAACTATTCGAGTTTTTGGCCTTAGAAACGCGATCCAGGCCAGGTATCCGGATCGCGTTTGCTAGTGTTATTCGGTCACATAATTTTTGCTAAAGGACGAACGCGATCCAGCCTGCCTAGTCAGGATCGCGTTTACATGTTAAATTTTGATGGATTCTTATAAATTTCATATATGCATAGGTGTTTAGAGGTTGTGTTAATAGTAACATTTATTGGATGCTATTGTGGCATTTTATAATAATGCTCATTTTGATATTTACAAATTACGAGACAAAGTACTAACTTATGTTGATTTTGATTCTCAGATTCTCCGAAAGATAAGTGATCTCTGGAATCAGAGATTTTGGAGGCAACGGTATCGGTGAGTGGATTCAGAGCTCACCATTTAATTTAGTTGTGATCATTTGATTGCAACGAATAAACGTGAATATGTTTTGTTGAGTAGTTAATATACCTTGTTGACTGTGAACCTATGTGCTATGTGTTTGGCCTTCGGGCATCAGTTGTTAACGAGGTCAACGAGTTGTTAAATGGTTGGTTGAACTAGGCAGGGGTGGAATGAATGATACAGAGTCGTACTTCATTTGTTGTGTGTTTGATTCTGTATTTGAGTTCAACTACCACTAGTTATCGGTCTCGTCCGTATGGCCATACGGATATGGTTGGGTAAGTGTTCTTGGGAAGCCACCCGGGTATTACGGTTATCCCCAGAGCCACCGATCCTCGTTAAGTTGTTGTTGATTTGTTGAATATCTTATTGCGGTTGTTTGAAGCAATTATATGATTATGCTAAGTTAGATGTTGTGTTATGAACTCACTCACTTAGCTTTGTGCTAATCCCTCGTATTTACTTTCTGCAGATTATATTTTGAATAGGTGAGTAGCAGAAAGTAGATGCTCTAGGAGCTGGGGAATGTTTTGACAGCTTGCTACTCTGATTATGTTTTGTAATAATTAACGCTAAGTTTTATATAATACCCCGTATTATGTGTTTGTTAACCAGGTTTAATTTGATATGACTTAATTTATGACCGGTTTATGATTTTGTTCTAACGTATAGTAATTAAATATGTTTTAAATCTCTTCGCTTCCGTGTTTTCAATATAATATAATTATGTAAGAATGAGGGGTGTTATACTTTTGAAGTTGTATACTTGCCTACTTGGTCCAAGAGAAATACTTTACAAAAAATTTACAATAAAACTTCCACATAATCAGTTGTCACAATAGTATGAAGAGAGAGAAAGATGAGAGAGACTAAAGTGATGAATGTGATTGGATGGTTTTATATGCCACCTCGTTTTGTGAAAAGTTGTTTGTAAACTTTTTGTGAATGAAGAATTGCTCCTGGTCTAATTGGCATACAATAAGGTTTCTAGAGATAAATATAAAATAAAAATCAGTATCAAAATGAATATATCCATCCTGTTAACAATACAATATCGATTGAAGTGCACCATTGTAAACAAAAAGTTGGTTCAAAAGATTTTTTCATATATCAATACTTCTATACTACTTAATAAAGTATTTGGGACCCAAGTCTTAATTCTCTTAAAAAATGGACAATGCAATTGACTATCTTACCCTTTACTCAATATTATTAATAAATAATATTATATTTATTAAATGATTCCATAATATACTCTTACATCATTGATTTGTAACCTAAATGATTTAATTATTTTTAATGTATTATTAATTGCTTTATAAGCTTATCATTTACCTTGACTGAAAATTAATTACATTTAAACAGTGTAACTTATATGTCGTCTATAAAACCTATCACTATATACCAAACAAGAATGCACTCATAAACTTTACATAAATATGTAGCCTATCCTCATGTATAGTTGTCATTATACTACGACAGGCTCACACATTGAATTTAAAGTTGTGAAACGTTCAAATTATAAGCAAAAACTTAGTTTTAGTAGGGTTTTGCTAACGTGTGCCCCCGTGGCATACGTTAACGTGCATTTAATGAACTCGTAATTTCCTTAAATATTAAGATTTGCATTTAATAGTCATTAATTCTATATAATATTTACCTTTTATATACATATATTAATTACAAATTCTGTTATTTAAGGAAACTACAAGTTCATTAAATGCACGTTAATGTGTGCCACGGGGGCACACGTTAGCAAAACCCATTTTGGTATCACGATTCTCTTTCTTCTAGCAATTTGGAATATATGAACCTTGGTTCAAGATCATTGAGGGAAATGAATTGAGTGTTAAATGTGATGTGTTTGCCTATAAATTTGAATAAGAAAGATATAGTTGTTCCGATTAGATTAAATATTACCGCCGCATTGCGCGGGTATACGTCTATTCACAATAATACTTCTGGATTTTGGGGTGTTACATATAACTTGTACATTATGCATATAAACTTGTTCAACTTTCAATTCTTCAAACGAATCTATACTACTATATTATACATTTAACCCCATCTCTACTCAAAAAATTTTAAGACTAAGTAAAGTGGGTCCCACTTATTATTTATTCTCCACTAACTACACTTTTCATCAATCAAATATTAAATCTACCCAGTAAAATATTATTTGATTAGTTAAATATCAAAGTGGACACTTTTAATGGGACATCCCAAATAGTAATGTGGACATTTCAAATGAGACGCACGAAGTACAATATGTTTCTATTTTAAAATATTCATTTGCACCACCACCCACCGTCACCACTTTCACCGCTGCATTGCGCGGGTATAATGCTAGTTAACGAAAGCAAATGGAACATTATGAAATTTGTTGCGTTTGGTTAACGAAAGCTATCATTGAAATGCTCGGACTTACATAAATGATTGTAGCTTAACTAATGACCATAAATTTGTTCCGAGTACAAATATATTAAGCATGTACCAATGTCTTAATGACATTCTTGTTATCATTTTCTTATAGTTTTTATATATATATATATAATTTGGTGACCCATACATCACCTTAAAGAGAATGTCACCAAAAGGTGTAAATGACCCAAAAAAAATATCCATATCATAAGTCTCACAAAAAAAAATAAAAATTTAGTTGAAAAATAAAATAATCAATAAGCGTTTTTATTAAGTGTAATAAAGTCAAGGGTAATGAAAAGGTCCAAAAGAAGTAACAAAAACGGTTATGAAAGCGCCAAGAAGCAACCAAATTGCATTATACTGTAACATATAATCTCTCACCATCAAATCCCACACTTTCTTTGCTTCAATTCTAAAACATCATTCTTTTTGCATGATCTTGAATAAACCCCATCCATTAAAACAACATCAAAAATTATAAAAATAATTAAATATGGGTTTGATGAGTGAGGGTGTAACACAAATTTTAATACCAGTTGCTGCATTTATAGGAATTGGGTTTGCTTTGATTCAATGGTTTTTGGTATCAAAAGTGAAAGTAACAAGTGGGGTTATAGAGAATGGAAGTTTTAACCAAAGGAATAGGTTGATTGAAGAAGATGATCAGGAAACTGGTGTTGATTCTGATCAACTTGTGTTCAAGTGTGCAGAAATCCAAAATGCAATCTCTGTTGGTATCTCTCTTTATCTCTCACCGATTTTCTCAATCTTAAATCATTTATATATAGTTTTTCTGGATATATTTATATATATGGCGACTTCATTCTGCTTGGCTAAAAGTATGTTGGTTTAGCTTCTTCTAGATTATAATCTGTTGAGGTTCAATTAGTTGTTCAACAAGTTCATCTGAGGTCACTGTTTTCTATATTTTGGTTTATCTGGGTCATCAGATAAAATGTTAGTCGTAGTTTTTAAAAAATTTCTTGCTAGTTTGTACATATGAAAAGGGAGAAGGATTCTGTTTTAGGTCCAATCATAGGATTTTTAACAATTTACAAGAAATTGTGTCAATTTGGGTATAATTTTAGCCACATTTCATTAAAAGCAATCTGTATAGACAATTAACATTTTTTGGATACCTAGAATACAATCATACTACTATTTTCGTCCATTTTAATGAAATCTAAATTAAAATTTTATTTTCTGAAAAAAGGAAAAGGAAAATTTACTGTACAAAATGGAAGAAAACCGTAGGCTGATATTTTGGCTTAAAACAGGCATTGAACAAAAATCGGTTGATTTTTATGTTATTTTCCTTATTTTATAAAACTTAAACAGGTCAAATTGGAAAAGAATACAACTAAAAGCAAAACACAGTCATGTTAGAAACTCATGAAACCAAAAGTAATATGGAGAAAACAAGTGTTGTATGGTCAACCCAGCCTGTTTGCACAAATGCTAAAAATATTCACTCGTTTGACACATTTACATTTACACATTACCCAACTAACCCGTTTAAGTTTTTCCTTGATCTTGACAGGTGCAACCTCATTTCTGTATACTCAGTACAAGTACCTTGCAATCTTCACAGCCATTTTTGCAGCCGTAATCTTTCTATTCCTTGGATCAGTCAAAAGTTTCAGCACAAAGAATGAACCATGCACATACAACGTAGGCAATACATGCAAGCCAGCATTAGCCAACGCCTTTTTTACCACAGTCGCCTTTTTACTAGGCGCTTTAACATCAGTCCTTTCAGGTTTTCTTGGTATGAAAATTGCAACATATGCAAATGCTAGAACCACATTAGAAGCAAGAAAAGGTGTTGCAAATGCATTCATAACAGCTTTTCGTTCTGGTGCTGTGATGGGATTTCTTCTTGCTGCTAACGGACTATTGGTTCTGTATGTTTCAATCAATTTGTTTAAATTGTATTATGGAGATGATTGGGAGGGATTGTTTGAATCCATTACTGGTTATGGTCTTGGTGGCTCTTCAATGGCACTTTTTGGGAGAGTTGGGGGAGGTATATACACGAAAGCAGCCGATGTTGGTGCTGATTTAGTTGGAAAAGTTGAAAGAAATATTCCTGAAGATGATCCTCGTAACCCTGCTGTAATTTCTTTACCTTTTTTCTCTTTCCATGTCTTAAAAAGGTCCGCAGTAGACTTTTTCAGAGTCAGAGCAGTACTTTTTAAACTTTGATTCGATAAGCAGTCGACGTGACAACCAATATATCCTAAATTTTGTATATGAGTTATAAATTGACTTTTCAAAGTCAATGAGTACTTTTCAAACTTGAAGTTGATAAGCAGTTGTTTCATTGTCATCACTAATATGTTTTGTAACTTAGTCTTCCTTTTTGAATCAACATGGGCTGTCAATGTTTTCTCAAGATCAAAGTGAAATCCATTGTTTAAAGTAATGTAATATATTATTACTCTTTAAAGTCAAACTTGACCTCTTCTTTCCGGTTCCAAGCAGGTGTCTGGATTGGTTATCCAATTATTCAAGACATGAAGTCGCAGTAAATAGTTTATAATCAATTTTTAGGGTTCAACTAATAAGTTTCATACTAGCAGCCAGAAAACTATTAGCGAAGAATAAACAAGATATAACAACTAACCTCTTTTTTAAACCAAATTTGAGAGGGTCTATTCCAATTTCACAAAAGACTATATTCAAACAAATGTCATATTTGACCGTTGCAGGTTATTGCGGATAATGTTGGAGATAATGTTGGTGACATTGCAGGGATGGGATCCGACTTGTTTGGATCATACGCAGAAGCATCATGTGCTGCATTATTTGTTGCATCCATTTCATCTTTTGGTACCAGTCATAATTTCTCAGCCATGGCTTATCCTCTTCTTATAAGCTCAATGGGAATTATCGTTTGTTTGATCACCACATTTTTCGCTACTGATTTTCTAAAAATAAATGGCATGGCTGATATCGAACCGTCTCTCAAACGTCAACTGTTAATTTCTACTATACTAATGACTGTTGGGATTGGTATAGTCAGCTTCACTTCTTTACCAACAGAATTTACTATCTTTGACTTTGGTGCCAATAAGCTTGTTAAAAATTGGTATGTGTTTATTTCCTTCGTGGCATTGGACTGTTTCACTGATTGTGCCATGCGCATAAAGATACGTACTAATGGGGCTACTCATTTTTTTTTACAGGCACATCTTTTTCTGTGTTTCCATTGGTTTATGGGCTGGGCTGGTTATTGGCTACACAACTGAGTATTACACAAGCAGTGCATATAGGTAAAGTTTCCCCACAATGCTTGACTTTTGTGGTCAAACATATAAAATTTCAGCATACATTGCTCGGAAATACAATAGGAATACTGTTCTTATTTAAAGATTTTATTTTTTTCATCGAAAAAGAACACCCACACCCACACCCAATTGCACATGTTATTTACACATTTTGTCTCCAATGAGACCTAAACCCAAAAAGTTTGGTTGATGGGTTACCATGATACCGCTAGACCAAGGGCACTATGATATATATAAGTATAAATAATCTCTCATAAACTACGTTTTACCTGATTTTTTTCTAAGAGGCAAAACATAATCTTGAAGTTGGACATCAGCCCATTTGACCTTAAAGTTATACTGTACCTATTTGGATGAGCGATCGTGTTTTTTGTACTTCTAAATGTCTCTTTAACTTTATCAATCATGTCACTGTCCTCGAACAATTTGCATACAGCAGTGCATATAAGTAAGGATTTTTCCATAGGTTGACCTTTGAGATGATATGTATAAACTATCAAATAAAAACTGCATTCTATTTTATTTTTCAGAATGCAACAGCAACATTGTTCTTAATTTAAGCATCTTCTATAAGTTACTGTATACCACATATTCAATATTTCGTTGAATAGACATAACAGTTATATGATCTTGAAGTTAAAAATGAGCCCATTTAACTTTAAAAGTCAAAATGTCCCTTTTTTACGTATAACATTACAATGTGTGTAATTTGCAGTCCGGTGCGGGATGTGGCAGATTCCTGCAGAACTGGTGCTGCAACAAATGTGATATTCGGACTGGCTCTAGGATATAATTCCGTAATAATTCCAATATTTGCCATCTCTATTGCCATTTATGTCAGCTTTAGTTTGGCTGCCATGTACGGGATCGCAGTGGCTGCTTTGGGGATGCTAAGCACCATATCGACTGGTCTAGCCATTGATGCTTATGGACCCATCAGTGACAATGCTGGTGGTATTGCAGAAATGGCTGGAATGAGTCACACCGTTCGTGAAAGAACCGACGCCCTTGATGCTGCTGGAAACACAACCGCTGCTATTGGCAAGGTACACAACTTTTGACACCAAACACCATCTTTTGCAGCATGTTTTATTAGAGCCAACTATCTTCTCATACTTTAGCATTACGTAATCAGTTTTTTATATCAGTTACAAGCTGAAAATAGTCTGTTAGACCTCAAAAGGTCATAGGGTGTACTGAGAAACTTTTTAAAAGTAATTTTTGGACATGATTACCTAACACATTCACGTGGATGAAAATTTAAATGGGTATCCAGGGTTTTGCAATTGGGTCGGCTGCTTTAGTCTCTCTTGCGCTATTCGGGGCATTTGTGAGCAGAGCTGGGCTTGAAACAGTCAACGTGTTGACTCCGAAAGTCTTCATAGGTTTACTGATAGGTGCAATGCTTCCATACTGGTTCTCTGCCATGACAATGAAGAGTGTGGGAAGTGCAGCTCTGAAAATGGTGGAAGAGGTTCGGCGACAGTTCAACTCCATTCCAGGGCTCATGGAAGGAACCGCAAAACCCGATTATGCAACTTGTGTCAAGATTTCTACGGATGCTTCACTGAGAGAAATGATCCCACCTGGTGCTTTGGTTATGATTACACCTCTTGTTGTCGGGACCTTTTTTGGGGTGGAATCACTTGCTGGTGTACTTGCAGGTTCACTTGTTTCAGGTGTCCAGGTACAATTCAAATATGAATATATATATATATATGCTAGTATTTGAAGAAAAATGATTCAGGGTTAATAACAAAATTTGGTGACATCCCAAGTTTGACCTGTATCCTATCAAGCTAATCTTTTTTTATCCGTTTGACCCTTTACGGATATTATACAACCAAACTTGACCCATTTATAAGTACTTGAGTTGAAGTTGCCACCTTCAGGATGTCCTTTCACATAACATTAAGTTAGTAAGCCACAATAATCGTTTTTACTCCTTTTTGCAGATTGCTATATCAGCTTCCAACACAGGCGGAGCATGGGATAATGCCAAGAAGTATATCGAGGTAAATTGCGCACTAAAATTTCAATTTTTGATGTCAACCTTGCTACTTCTTAAATTATCGGTAGTGACTTATAATATTATTGTTATCAAGATTTTTTTAGAAAATATCACCATAAAATTGAATACGAGTGAGTTTGACGTGTAGGCTGGTGGGTCAGAACATGCGAGGAGTTTAGGGCCAAAGGGATCAGATGCACATAAGGCGGCCGTGATAGGGGACACGGTGGGCGACCCATTGAAGGATACATCAGGACCATCTCTCAATATCTTGATCAAGCTCATGGCTGTTGAGTCCCTGGTGTTTGCTCCTTTCTTCGCCACTCATGGTGGTCTCTTTTTCAGATGGTTTTGATATCTACTATTCATGTATTAGTGTAACGTAGATTTGTATATTATGCTGTGATTTAATAAAAGTTATAATGTTTACATTGTCACAGTTTTGTTATTTGTTACCTAAACAAACTTGTTATGCACATTTAAATATCTCATAAATTATTTGTTAAATAAAGTCAATACATCAGAAGTCAACAAAATGTTAAACTTCTTCAACCGTCCCCAACCGTCCTGAACACAGAACTAAATTATTTGGTTTACTGTATCTATTTTCCAAGTACTAAATCTTTTCTTACACGTTACTAGAGGTTGTTATCATGTTTATCGTTGTCTAGCATTGATGATTCATAAGTCATTTGCTGCCCTTATGTGTTTCATGGTTAGATATATCAATACATGTTATATCTTTAGATATATTGTTACAAGCAGTAGAAAAAAAAATATGAGTCAATTAAAATCGTTTTTTTTTTATACTGACAGGTTGCAGCTGCTGGGTATGGCAGACAGCGAGTCACTGATCATGCACAAAATCTTGCCACCAAAATCAGAAATTATCGAAGAGAAAAAAATGTTGATTTTTATGGTGCAATTTTTATAATTTTTCGACTTACCGTTTGGGAGATATTTAAATTTAAAAAACATGGGGTAAAGTGAGTTTTGTGCCACGTGGCGTGTTCTGATTAGTTTCTCCATTCTCACAAAAAATTTCATTCTCATTTGAACCTCACTCTACATTTTTATCTTAAATTTATAACAACGTAATCTCATAAGTATTGTAGATTTTACACCAACAGATCGACCTTCGGTAATCTTTCCAAATATAATTATTAATTTATATGGTATATGGTATCCTAATTAAAACATGACAAAAATGATACAAGTAACAGCAACATTTACTATCATATCTTTGACACAGTTAAAAGCAAAAATCAATACACTAATTCCAACTGAGGGACTGTCCTTGAAATCCGGTTATACTTGAAGTGCTTAGATCACAATATGATGGAGGCCCAAGTGTGGAAGACCAAGCTCTAATGTATTTGGAAGCCCAAGATTGTGTGACGAAAAGGGCTGCACGGAAAGGGGCATAACTTGGGCTACAGGGGTCCGTTTCAGGCCCATGAGCAGGCGAATCGAAGCTCGGTTCGAGGCCCACCAAGCCGCTAACGCCGGAGGCGGTTAGCCCAATGCTCGAAGCCCAAAAACGGCTCCGTTTGGAAGATATGGGCTTTTTAATAAATTTTCTGTTCGAATTAGACTTTTGTTTTGGGTTTGTGGTTTGGCCCGTTATGTTTTATCGGCCCATTTAAATTTCTGCTTGTTTATAATGGTTGGTATGACATTGTTTTGGAGTTAGTTTTTCATTTATCAAAAATCAGATTTCACTCTCAATTTTGTGAATCAAAGTACCCATTCACGGCATTCTTTGTGAATCAACGTGATTCGGAAGAAATTATTCCTGGTATTCATAGAAATCAACAGGTTTAATTTGGTTATCCTTATTTCTCGCTACATCACAATATATGGCAATTAACTATTTGACACTTTCTAAAATCTAAACCCCCATCCATGCACAAGAACTATATACAACAAACTGATTCAACAAGTTCTACAAGAGAAACCGAAAACATGGCAACATCTTTAATCCGTTTCACATTAGCAATTACCGTAACGTTGTTCGTGATCTCGCCAGTCGTTGCTAATGTCGTCACATTGACCCAGATAACTTTGAGAATGAGGTCGGTCAAGATCGTGGCGCTCTCGTTGAGTTCTTCACTCCCTGGTAAAAAAAAAAGTGATAATAGATGTATTCATGTATTTGTTATACTGATTGTTTGTTGTATAAAAAATGATTGACCATTGATTAATGGGTTCAAGATAATTAATGTATTTGATTTAATAGTTGAAGATCTGAGTAAGCTGAAGATATCTGAGGATAAATACAGATGACTATATTAATTCATTATGAGTAGTTATTGATAACATCATAATTCTGGAGATCATTGTACCTATATCAATAAAAATTTCTTAAATATCATAAACAAGCTACTATAGCTTGATCTATCTCACACAATAGGCATGAGACAGTCTAACATTAGCCGGTTGAACCTTTTTAAGATTGGTTGAAGAGTTTGAAAATATATGCAACTTCTCAAAATTCAATTGTATGTATCTATTTTAAAAGTTTCTGATGTATGTATCAAGTAATCAAACTTCATATTATTGCTATATATTAATGGAACAAGATGCATAATTTTTTTTGTGTCTCATTAGGTACAAACTGTTACATATATAAATAAAAATTTAACAGCCATTTAGTTGAGCTTATGGACTAAGCAATATTATATTGTAGACGGGGATGTAATCTTAATGTGTCAACTGTATCAGGTGTGGGCACTGCAAAAAACTCGCTCCTGAATATGAAAGACTTGGTGCTAGTTTGAAGAAGACAAAATCTGTTTTAATTGGAAAGGTAATTGATGTAATATGATTTATGATAAAATTAACTTTCATGGTTCTATATCTACATGATTATCCGAGCGCTTTAGCGTGTTTCATAATACTATTGACAATTTAAAGAATGATTGTTAATTCCGATATGTCAATTTCAATGATTTTATACTTTTAGTCTTTTACTGGTTTTGTGTTTATAGGTGGATTGTGATGAACATAAGGATGTCTGCACCAAATATAAATTTACCGGTTACCCCACCATCCTATGGTTTCCCAAAGGATCTTTAGAGCCCGAAAAGTGAGTGATGTTATATTATCCCATTTTATATCTTGCTTATAACTCTTCTTGAGAATATTAATTTTTCTTTTTTGTTACTGAAAACTTATGTTATCGGACAAACAATGCGTGTTATGTTTGAATACTATAATTTACTGTCCTGATTGATCAGGTACGATGGTTCCCGCAATGCTGATGCATTAGTTGCATATGTAAATAGTCACGCAGGTAAATTCATTATCTATCTATTGTGGTTATGGGATATGTGTGTTCGTACATTAACATATCTTCTGTTAGTCATTATCTTCTGTTATATACTTATATATGTACTATATTATATTTTACATGTGTCATGTGTGATTTTCAATGCAAATGTTGGTCACCATATTTTTGATATAACTATTTTTCATTTTTAGGGACTAATGTAAAGGTAAGTGCAATTTCCAATAATGTGGTGGTACTAAATTCATACAACTTTGATGACATTGTACTGGATAAAACAAAGGATGTGCTGGTTGAGTTTTATGCACCCTGGTATGTCTAATTTTATTTACTCATTATTGAACTGTTAAAATTATATAATCGGATTCATTCCTATTGCAGCAAAAATGTATATATAGTGATATTATATTACCTATGTATCTCTTATTCTAGCAGTAGTTTAAGGGACTTTTACTCTTATTTTATAATAGTCTCCTTTAATATGGACATATATTTAGTCTGCCAATATATTGATAACTGCTTATTTGTGCATTCGCAATGTTGTTTTGTATTGCAGGTGTGGTCATTGCAATAACCTTGCTCCTGTATGTGACTCTGCTCTTTTGACTTCACTGCTAACTGGATTTTTTTGTTTTTACAAAGACAGTTTTCTCATATTCTATATTTGTTGCAGATCTATGAGAATCTTGCAACTGCATATAAAAACGAGGATGCTGTAGTCATTGCCAATATTGATGCTGACAAATACAAAGATCTTGGAGAAAGGTAAGAACTACATTCCTGTTGATTAAATTTATGCTATTAAAGCATCAACCAATTATAAGAAACAAAAGAGGGCATTCTGTTTTCTTGGGGAAATTTTTTTTTCTCTCTGTATTTATTCTTCTTTTTTTTTTTCCTATTTGTTGCAAAGTGTTTTCTCTAATTATTTTTGAATTTGTGTGAATTAAATAATGGTATACGCAGGTATGGCGTACGTGGTTATCCAACGTTAAAATTCTTCTCCAAGGATAACAAAGGTGGTGAAGATTATGGGGTAAATAATGGTTTAATCACCAAACTTTCAACTTTTTTTCGTTTTAACCCTTCAACTTTTTTTTTAACGTTTTAAGCCTTCAACTTACGGGTTGACCAATTTTTAATCCCTTCACTTTAATTGACCGTACGAAACAGCCATTTGTATGACTTGTAACCGGCGACGTGGCAATTGTACACAAAGCCAAAGAATTAGCGACGACATGTCATCGCTAAATGTCGTCGCTAAAACCCTACAGAGACGACATGTCGTCGCTAAAACCCTACAGCGACGACATGTAGATGCCAACTGTACAAAAACCGGCTACACTAGGTCACAATCAAGGTGAATGGCAAAATTAACAGGTCAATTGTAAGTTGAAGGCTTAAAACGTTAAAAAAAAAGTTGAAGGGTTAAAACGAAAAAAAGTTGAAAGTTTGGTGATTAAACCATTATTTACCCAAGATTATGATGGCGAACTTGATTTAAATAGTCTTGTGACCTTCATTAATGACAAGTGTGGTACTAGCCGTGATGGGAATGGACAACTTACCCCCACAGTCAGTCCTTCCTTACTTGAAACCTGAGCTTATAACAAACTGTATACGTTTGATTGAGTTGTCAAAATGGGCCAGTCAAAACGGTTCGGATTGACCTGAATCACTTTTTGTCCTAAAATTTGAAGTTCTTTATATATATATATATATATATATATACTGTCTCAAACATGATTACTAATCTAACTTCCTTTTAAAAGATGATTTAAGAGGTTTCACACGTTTAAACTACACTTTGGACAACTTTTGACCTGTTTCTTTTGAAGATATTTTTAGTTTTAACTGTTTGACCCGTTAGAGATAAGGCATAACCTGAACCAACCCTTTCATAAGTAAATGGGTCAGAATTGCCACTTTTAAATTTTATCGAATAGTTACTTTTTCTGATGAAAACAGGCTGGAATAGTTAAGATGTTGGATAACTTGGTGAAGGAGTTCACGAGTGCAGGTGATGATGATAAGAAAGAAGTATATTCCAAGATTGAGGAGGAAGCTGGAAATCTTGATGGTCCTTTGGCAAGGTTATTATCATATTAATGTTCTTGTGCTTTTATTAGTATGAATCTATCCTTTTTCATGCTTGAGTTTGCACAATGGATTCAGATATGGAAAGATATACACTAAAGTTGCCCATAGTTGTATGGCTAAAGGTGCTGACTATGCAAAGAATGAAATCCAACGTCTAGAACGCATACTTTCCAAGGTAAAAGTCACTTATATGTTCATTTAAGAATTTATAAATTATTAATGTTTCCTATATGAGATTTTATGGTACTAAGTAATACTTGATGATTTATTATTATTAACTTTTTATCAATGTTTACTTATATATATGGCCTTATCTGGTACATAGTAATCAGTATACTAGCTACATGGTGTCGCGTAAAGGAGACACATTCAACTCATTTTTACCTAGGAATGGGCAGATTTGAGTTATATATTACGTCTAACAGGCATAATTGGTAAACTAAAAGCTTGGTTAGCAATAGAAAAGGACAAATGGGTCGAACCACTCAGAAGAGAGTAGAAGTGCATAAAAATACTTGTAACCTCTTATATCACCATATTGACAAAACTAGATTAGTATACGAAGTTGAAGAAAAAAGGGAAAATGTTTTGTGGGTCAACTTGATGTGACATGTATTAGAAAAGACTCATTTCAACCCGCTATCCAACCCAACCCGCTCATTTTGCCAACTCTAGTGTGGGAAGTGGGCAACAACCATTTAATAATTGAAAACTGCAGCTAGTATTTATTGGTTTATAACAACATCACACAATAAAATCTTGTGAACTTAAAAGTTGACTTCATGCAACTGATACTCGTCGGATTTTAGTCATTTATATCAAACTGGTTATGTATAATAACAGTCTCTGATGTTGTTTATCTACTTTGTTGATTTTCAGTCAATTAGCCCATTAAAGACGGATGAATTCACCCTAAAGAAGAATATCTTATCTGCATTTGCTTAATAACGGACACAAATGAGCAGCTTCCTCATGTTGCAGATGATTTCATGAATAGGATGTCATTGCAGCACCAAGTTATAATTTCTTTTATTCTCAGACATTAGTCATTACATTCTTAGCAGATAGCATACCTCGGGTCATGAGGTGTTTTTGTGTCTATGAGTTCGTGTCTCAAACAGGGTTCTTTGAGGGAAATTTTGGTTTTATGTTATAGAGCAGATCACATTAGATAAGAAAACATTGTTTGGTTTCAACAAATAAGTGATCTGTAAGTTGTTTTACTATAGAGTTTCTAAGCTGATAGGTTCAAAACCACTAGGCATAACATTCTTGAATTTCTGTGACATGATGTTATGACATGGTCTTTTTTTATAAATGAGAAGTGCCATAACCTATTTAGGAATGTTCTTTATACCAAGCTCTCTTGTGTTGATTTGGTCCAAAATAAAAGGGTGTTTCAAGTTGGTCAATAAAACTATTGGTAATCTTCTTTGCTGCAGGATTTAAGAGTTTGTTGATGCCTAAATCATTATTTGTTTCTCAATGGTGAATCTGTGTATGGCTTCTTATACATTTCTATGACCAAGTCAAGCTTGTTTTTAGAATTGAAGTCAATAACGAGGGCTTTAAAGTATTACGACTTTCTACTACTTAGAGTTTCTTCAAAATTAAGACTAGCTTTCAATTTCAGAATGATTGAAACACATCAATCGGATGTATTGTTAGATCACATAAAAAAATTGCCAATTATGTAAGAGGTTGACTACAAAAAACTACCCAGTTCGACACTCCATTTATGTCTGTAATCAATCACGAAGACGGCTTGAGACAGTTATCACAAGGATTTGATCCATTTTTGCACACCCTTCGATTAAAAGATTCCCCAAAGTGTTCCAGTAACATCTGTCTACGACATTTTGCCTGCCAATATCGCAGATGCATCATATCAACATGCTTATAAACAGATTTAAAAGGCGCAATAAAATAAGTGTTTGCAAAAAATAAACTAAGCTTACTTTTTCTTCACAATACTCTTTCATTTTCCGAGCTTGATCCATTCCTAACTTAAAACTTTCTTTTTTGCTGCCTCCACTTCGTAGCATGCAAACGATCCGGCTAAAATCTTTCTTCTGATATAAAACAAGGCATTCTGAAGGAAGATTATCTCTTCCAGCCCTCCCAGATTCCTGATAATAGCTTTCAATAGACTTCGACAGTGTATTGTGAATTACAAACCGCTGAAATTGATGTCAAACAAATTAGCTGTCAACTATATGCTAACAACTTCCTTATTAGAATACTGTATACATTTTCAATAGCTATATTACTTGATAGAATTATTAACAATAGATATGTGGTTAGAACAGAGGGCTAAAGAAGTAATGTTGATATTTCTTAAATAATCAGACAATCAATAATCACTTTATCTGAAACACTAATAGATAAAAGCTGATTATCACGATTTGGGTCACAATATTTAGATGGCAACTAAACACTTGTGAACGTCCCCTAAGTTTCTTTTCAATTTGCAATTGAAGTTTTCATGTAAATGACAAAATAAGCAGGAACCAGACAGATAGTTGTTGACTTACAACATCAGGCTTATCTATTCCCATGCCAAAGGCAATAGTGGCACACACTACATGCACCTCTCCTGTGTGCCATTTCTGTTGGACAGCAATCCTTTGGCGAGCAGATAAACCAGCATGATAATATACTGTTTTAATCTTGCATTTTTCATTTAGAAACTTAGAAACTTCCACACATTCATTTTTTGAAAGGCAGTACACGATTCCAGATGAACTTTTGAAACGATCGGAAAGTAGCTTTCCGAGCAGCTTTAGTGGCTCTTTGCTTTTCTCAATCACTTCATACTTCAGATTTGGCCTGTCAAAGCTTGTTTCTAGAACAAGAGCTTGCGGGATTCTTAAGGCTTTCAAAATGTCCTGCATAAAACAGTGGGCATTATAAGATCAACGTAGCAATGCTAGAGTGGTAAAACGGGCGGATCAGTTAGGTTAGATAATATGTCAAACGGGTATGTTGTATGGAGCAAGACCAGTTGGGTTTACCCACAACACTTTTTGTCCAATATAACTATAAGTCTTATAAGTAATTAGTGTCAGATATGACTACAAAAATTATATTTTTCAATGATGCTATACGTATTCATATAAAACTGTTTAGGAGACTTTAAGCATTAGATATACGCGCCTTTTGACGTGTTTGACCCATTTTCTCTTAACCTGATTTTTCAACTTTACTAGCTAGAGAAAAAACATAACCCAAATAGGCCCTTTCATATTGGTCAAAACTGCCAGCACTAAGCAATACCTTACGAACTGCCTCTGTTGCAGTAGCAGTCAACGCCATCACAGGTACATTTGGAAAATTCTGCTTAAGACATCCCAAAACTCTATAATCTGGACGGAAATCATGTCCCCATTGGCTGAACAATTAAAAGGAAAACAATCTCAAACACATATCAATGAATGCAAAAAGAAATGAATGCAGTTATATTTTGTAGTCCTAAAGACTCTTAAGCAGAAGTAGAATGAAGACAAGCCCATACCTCACACAATGTGCTTCATCAACAACAAATCCAGCTAGTTGTCCCTGTAAAAGGTTGGCGATGTTCACCATCGTCAATTAAGGTTCTTTTTTTTAAATCATTCCAGTGACCTACTGACATATTGATGTGACCTATCTTCTACAAATCTAGAATCGTACCTTCCGATGTAGAGATTTTAAGGTATCTTGAAAGGACAAGTTGCCTGCAATCCTTTCAGGAGTAACATACAAAAGCTTGCATGAAGGTTTCTCTCTCCTACAACGTGAAAGTATGAAACAATTTTATTCTTTCCAACATTTCAAAAAAATATAAATATCCAAACTCATGAGTCTTACCTTAACTCTTGGAGAACGACAGATGCTTGAGAAGTAGTCTGTTGTGAATTTAAAAAAGTCGATGGTACTCCAAACTTGAGGTTCAAAGTAATTATCTGGTCCTGAATGAGAGACAGTAGAGGGGAGATAACAATGGTAACACCTGGCTGCATTGTTGCTGGTAGCTGCATGAAAATATTATCGACATCAAAATCGAAGTTTGCAATCATACGTATAAATAACAAAACTAAACTGTTAACACATAAAAAGAGATAAGTACATAAATAACCTGGTAACATAGACTTTTACCACCGCCTGTAGGCATAAGAATGAAACAATCACGTTTCTCCACAAACGCTTTACAAGCCTGATGTTGTAAGGGACGAAATGCTTTATTACCAAATATCACAACGTTTGCCAGTTCAAGATCATCTAGTGACTTCAACTCTTCATAGCTAAGAGTTCCATTTCCATCACTTGACACCGTGGGACTAGTTTTCTTGCCAAAAAACGATAAAACTGAAGATTGTGTACTTTTGGTCTTAACATCCTACAACATGTACCACACAAATCAGTCCTTCCAAATTCCCATTTCTCTTGAAAGAATATATATTCGTCGTTACGATTATAAATAACATGCTTCAACTAAACATTATAAGATTTGTTAACAATGGATATAATTCTTACAGAGTACGGTAAACTAGTTTCACCTTCTTTTTTGAAGCGCTTTCATCTAAACGTGGCGGCATCTGACTGCTTTTACTACGAGACGAGGAAAACGTAGCTTTCATATCCCTCTTGCTCGAGATATTAAAGTCCGGGTCCTCATCTTCACTCGTGGAATCCAAATTCATCAAATTTTGATATTTCTGATCTTCAGGTGAGTCATTTAACACATGAACAAACGGTTCCCTAATACCACCAACATCATCATCGGTTACATTATCCTTCATCTCGTCCTTGTTAAACATATCTGCCAATGTTCCACAAGCTTCGGTCTCCAAAGCTTGTAAATCGTCCCAATCCTCACTATCTTGCATAGTTTCAGCAAGTGATGCAAGAAAATCATCACCACAATGCTCCACAGTGATAAAGTCCCGCCCATCATCGCCTACGCAATTAATTAGATTCTTCATTAAATTTAGGACCTTTTCTTAAAACAATCAGCACTCTCAAACTACTTACCAAAAAACAGCACAATTACATATACACCTTTTTTCGTCCAAATACTAAAAACAGAATAAGAACTTGCACCAATTCATAGTTGTCACTTTAATTTATCAGTTGAAATAACAAATGGGTGGTAATGAACAAAACAAGCAATCAAATTGATACTGTACTACTCAAAATATTGTCTTTGAGTAGAATTATCGTATAATAGAACGATTTAATGTTTCAGATTAAGCTATTTGATATAAGAAGACACATAGGATATTTAGGGTTTTACTTTTTGGAAAAAATATATAAAAATAAAATAAAAACAATACCGTAGAGATGAACAAGACGATCTAAGCAAAGGCGAGCAGATTCTTGATCGAATCCAAATTCAAGAGCTAAACTTATCAACCGTGATTTTTCAATCTCCAAATTCCTACCCATTTTTCTCTTCTACACTACTATCCCCGAAACCTTTCCCGCGCTTCTTTTTTATTTACCAAAATATTTTATGGAGCATTTTTTAATTTTAATTTTTGATTTATTTTTAGAGTAAATTCTATAAATGGTCCCTGTAGTTTACATCGATTTATGAAAACGGTCCCCATACTTCTTTTTTCACTTTTTCAATCCAATAAGTTTATGCGAAAATGGTCCCTCACCCACCTAAAATGACTAAATTAACCTTTGACCGCTTAAATCGTGATTATCCGAAGATGACAAAAGGAAGGGTACTTTAGTCATTTTAGGTGAAGGAGGACCATTTTCGAGCAAAATGTAAATTTATTGGACTGAAAAGGTGAAAAAGAAAGTATAGGGATCGTTTTCATAAATTGGTGTAAACTACAAGAACCATCCATAGAATTTACATTTATTTTATTTGATATTCGATCCGTCCCAATTTAATTGTCCACTCTAAAATACACACAATTTTAGAAATTTTAGAAAAGTACATTGATTAGTGTATTAACCAATAAAATTTAATATCTACCCACTAAAGAGATGTGATTACACCTTATATTCCCACTACTCGCTCCTGGAGAATCAAGACGAGATGTCAATGTAATGGGGTATGATATCGCACAAGGAACTCAAGTGATAATAAATGCTTGGGCGATAGCAAGAGATCCTTTACTTTGGGAAAAATCGGAAAAGTTCAACCCGGAGAGGTTTTTGAATAGTTCTATTGACTATAAAGGGTTTGACTTTGAATTGTTAGCGTTTGGGGTGGACGAATATGGTGTCCTAGTATTCGGTTTTCCGATGGTAATTAACGAGCGTGTTTTAGTTAATATAGGGTATAAGTATGATTTGGCATTGCCAAATAATGGAAGACCGGAGGAACTAGATATGAGTGAGATTGTTGGACTGTGTTCATATGAAGTATCCTTTACGAGTTGTGGCAACTCCTCGTTACTAGTCATCACTCATATTCTACCTATATTAATGTATATATTCATATTGTATGAAATTGTTTGATTATTCGACATAGGACAAGTATCTGCAAATGCGTCAAACTTGCACTCGATATCTATTGTGTATACCCAATAACATTTGGTATTTTTAATAATGCATACAACTTTTAAAAAATGTGTTCACATGTATTTTGATGATGTGTCATTTGCTAAAGGTGACATGTGGCATCCATAGCAGTTGACACATCATCAAATGTAATACAAAATAAAAGAAAACACATTTTTTGAAAGTTGCATTCATTAAAAATATCATCCATTAGTTGGACACACACAGTAGATATTTAGTGCAAGTTGGGCGCATTTACATATACTTATCCCTTCAATATAGGGTTTATTGTTTAGAAATATGTATTAAACTTTACACTTTTTATTATCGTACGAGTCATTATTTCATTTGTTATATTGTATGTATTGAACTTGTAAATAGTCTATTGTATATGTAAATTTTCATTTTTTAAAAAAACCAAAAAAAGAAACTTTCCTATTTTGGACATACCCAAAAAGGAAAGTTCACATACAAAATATGATATTTACAAGTTTAATACATACATATAATAGAAGTTTTCAAAGTTCGACTCATAAAATAATAAAATGTGTAAAGCTTAATACATAACGAAATAATAAACCCTTCAATATATTATTTATTATCGGTCTTGAGCATTGCAGTATGTATACTTTAATTTGTACGTCATACACATTATAAAAAATACAAAAACAAAATTTTCAAGGATCAAATTAACTGAAATGAGTATTCAGCATTGTTTTTCATATATTATCCTAGTAGTGAAGCATGATTGCGTGAGGGTCGGTTATATTATCCTGGTAGTGAAGCGTGAGGGTAGGTTATATTATCCTCGCAGTGAAGTGTGACTGCGTGAGGGTCGGTTATATTATCCTCGTAGTTAAGCGAGAGGGTTGGTAATTCGGTAAGCATTGGTGATTATTATTGTGTTTTACAAGAAAAATTCTAAGATCATAGTAGTAATTAGATTAATTGTAGTTTGACTCGCATATAAATCTTGTAAAGTCAACTTGAATATTAATAACTTGAGAATTGAATTAGTTAAGTTTGGGTCGGCATGCATGGTGTTGAAGTCTGATGTATTCTGTATTTTTGTAATGCGTGTGTTTTGTGGTTATGCCGATGCGTCTGATTTCCAGTAAATTTGGTTGGGTTCTTTATTGAAGAGAGGCGGTGCTTTTTGGCTTTTTTTGATACATAAAAGTCAACTATTGAATTAACTTATATGTATTGGAGTGATTTTTCTACTATACTCCATGAGGAATTAATGATTTATGGAGTAAATTCAGTAAACTGTATGAACATTTTTGTCCAACAAACTAACTGGTGATACTGTCATGACTAACGCTCAGACTTCACATGTAACCGATAGTCGAATCCATGTTTCAACAAATGTGGATGATTTGCCCGGCTTGACATGCTCATTGCGAGTGGAACGGATAGATACCATTAAAATATAATATTGGAGTAAGAGGTACTCTATAATAAAAATAGTTGTCTAATTATCTATATTTGGAAAAGTGTAAGAGCTAGCTAAAAATATGTGTTTTTCCATATATACACACT
Organism: Helichrysum umbraculigerum; assembly: GCA_949592205.1. NCBI lineage: Eukaryota > Viridiplantae > Streptophyta > Magnoliopsida > Asterales > Asteraceae > Helichrysum > Helichrysum umbraculigerum. The sequence goes on along the minus strand of CATIUR010000001.1, from coordinate 377,632,488 downwards.
TTATAAATTTATGTCTAGCCCCTCATACTTTTTGACTGTACCAGTGAGAAGTCCATTAACTAATATTTTATGAGAGATCGATCATTTGTACACACCTGTTTGTAATATGTGTACATATTATATTATGCGAGGTAGTTAAGTTGTATACTTGTATGGTTGTACGTGCTTTATTATAATGGTGTTAATAGTATTTGATCATAAAAAGTGTTACTAGAATTCCCCGTAAAGGGTCCGGTTCTTCTATCTATTACTTTCTCCGTCCCAAAATAATTATCTAGTTTTAACTTTTTGATTTTTTTCTTTTTCAACTTTGACCTTAAATATTTTTGTTTGTGTTATATAATACTTGATGCAAAATATATTAATTGATTGAGTTTTAAATGTATTTTCATTTGTATAATTTTCATTAAGTGTTATATTACACCAACATGAATATTTAAAGTTAAAGTTGAAAAAGAAATACTTCAAAAAGTCAAAACAAGACAATTATTTTGAAAAGGATGGAGCATTAAATAATTAATTTTGGCTCAAATGTAATTATCGGATTACAATACTACGTACAACGTTATATAATGTTATGTTAATGGGGTGAGGTTCAAATAATGAAAATAGATATTTGTGTAAGAACGAGGGAATCAATCTCAGCCACTCATTTTCATCAAATACCCATTTCCACCATCTTTTTTAAAATTAAATATTTCACAAATGACATGGCGAAAAATTATAAAAATTGCACCAAAAAATTCAGCGTTTTCTCCTCTTCGATTTGCCGTCCCTCAAGGCATACTTTTGACAACTTTTTTTTCTTCATGTTTTGGTGGGTTTAAAAATTAGTAACACATTTGTTAGTGTTGCGTTTAAGGTTTAGGGTTTGGGGTTTCGCCCTGAAACCCCAAACCCTAAACCCTAAACGCTTTACAAAACTCTAAACCCTAAATCACCCTAAACCCACTAAATCCTAAACCCTACTAAACCCTAAATCCTAAGCCCTAAACCCTAACCCTAAACCCTAACCCTAACCACAAATCAAAGGGTACAACCAATCATTAACACATGTGTTACTAATTTGTAAACCTACCAAAAAATGAAGAAAAAAAAAGTTGTCGAAATATGCCTTGAGGGACGGCAAATCGAAGAGGAGAAAACGCTGAATTAATGGTGTAATTTTCATGATTTTTCGACTTACCGTTTGTAAGATATTTGAGTTTCAAAAATGTGGGGGAAATGAGTATTTGATGAAAATGAGTGGTTGAGATTGATCCCCTATTCTCACTCAAAATTGATGTACTCATTTGAACTATACTCTATGTTGATGATGTTGATTTAACTTTCGTCAATTTCATTTTTGGATGGCAAGAACAACGGATGAATCTGATTTGAAATACAGGCATGTCGGGGCGGTATTAATTACTGTTACACAGATTTACATGACTTAGAATATCAAAGGATTGTCGTAGCAATTACAACAAGTGCTAAAGGCACTACATGCATAAGCACGAAAATAAAATAACTTACGCTCTAACATTCATTTTCATAGTACGTAACATAGAACTATTTGCTAAGTTGTGTGTATTAACTTTCAATTTATTGATATCATATAACGTGACAAGTTGCGATGATGTTATATGTTGTCACCTCATACAACTGACACACAAGTATAAATGTATAAATAATTACATACGAAAACAATTAATAACAAGTTTACTACACAGAATACCCCCAAATAGTTAGATACACATGAATGTCAAAACATACATAATTACATTTTCGTGCATTTAACCCAACCCCAGCCCCCGGCCATTATTAACAGATTATTAGTCTTCCTGTTAGACTTTAATCCAACGATTAACTCCTAAATACATTTAAATCTACAACAAATTATATATAGGCACAAAGTTAGGAGCCTGGCTAATGGCTATATATATACCCATAATAGGAATATATAAACATGATAAGTTGTTAGCTAACTACAATTGTAACAACAATGTTTCTCTCATTTCAATTCTCACTATTACCTCTCATCTCAATTCTCATTCCATTATTGATCTTAATTAAGTTTAAAGGGCTTTCATCTGCTTCCAAAACACAAACAAACTCACCACCATCTCCACCAAAGCTTCCGATTATTGGAAACCTTCACCAATTAGGCTTAATCCCTCATCACTCTTTGCGAGCCTTAAGTCGAAAACATGGGCCACTTATGTTGATTCATCTAGGTAATGTACCTGTTCTGGTAGTCGCATCGGCAGAAGCAGCTCGAGAAATCTTGAAAACGCATGATTTAGTCTTTTCGGATAGACCTAAATCAAGCATTTCGGATAAACTTAGTTTCGGCTCTAAGGACATAGGGTTTGCTCCTTATGGAGAGTATTGGAGGCAGGTGAAAAGCATCACAGTTCTTCACCTTTTAAGTAACAAACGAGTTCAATCATTTCGAGAAATACGAGAAAACGAAACTATTCGTATGATTGACATGATAGGAAAAAGATGTGGTTGTGTAGTTGATTTAAGTGAAAAGTTTGTTTCACTTACTAATAATATAATAAGTAAGGTGGCTTTAGGAAGGACATATAAGGATCAATTAAAGATTAAGGAGATGCTTGTGAATTTTCAGATTTTACTTGCTTCTATGACAGTAGGGACTTATATTCCATGGTTATCGTGGGTCGATTGGTTGCTCGGTTTAGAAGGACGAACCAATAAGCTTGTTAGCGAACTTGATGAGTTTCTTGATGGTGTTATTGAAGAGCATATAAATAAAACCAAAATGGTTGATGGTGAGAATGATGAAGGGAAAGATTTGGTTGATATCTTACTTGATGTCCAAAGAGAAAACACAAACAATTTTAAATTTCAGAGAGATACCATTAAAGGTGTCATCTGGGTAAGTTTTAATTTATTGTCTCTTCTTTCATGGGCTGTTTAACTTCAAGATGTAATATTTCTTGTAGGATGTGTTTTCTGGTGGAACTCATACGACATCAACAAATATAGTATGGGCACTAAGCGAGCTCGTAAGACACCCAAACGTAATGAAGAAGCTACAAATGGAGGTAACAAAAGTAGCCCAAGGAAGATCAATGATCACGGAGGATGATACACAAGAAATGCCTTACTTGAAAGCCGTCCTCAAAGAGACCTTGCGGTTACACATTCCACTCCCACTACTCATTCCTCGAGAATCAAGACAAGATGTCAAAGTAAAGGGGTATGACGTCGCACAAGGTACTCAAGTGATGATTAATGCTTGGGCCATATCAAGAGATCCTACGTTATGGGAAGAACCCGAGAAGTTTAAGCCAGAGAGGTTTTTGAATACTTCTATTGACTATAAAGGGCTTGACTTTGAATTCTTACCATTTGGTACTGGACGAAGAGGGTGTCCTGGTATTCAGTTTGCGATGGTTATTAACAGGCTTGTTTTGGCAAATATAGTGTATAAGTACGATTTCGCGTTGCCAAATGATGGAAGACCAGAAGAACTAGACATGAGTGAGATTCTTGGACTAACTGTTAATAAGAAGTCTCCTTTACTGGTTGTACCAACTCCTCGCTTCTAGTAATTGTTTTAAGTTATTCAACTTTTAAATAAATTCGTTGTTTGCTCGTTTAGTGGTACATTATTAGAGCTTTAAATTTGTGTAAATCCTTGTATTGTTAATTAGTTGTTTGTATGATCTCACTAATTACTTTCCTAACATCACTTATTTTGTGAGAGCACTCTGATCAAATGAAAAGACATAAGTTAGTAAGAGAGAAAAAGGAAAACTTAAAACATATATAATTTATAGATCTATACATGTTTTGTAAGTTTTACATATATCCTGTAGTTCTAAATTTAAAAATCATCGCAAGGGAAGTTGGATCATACTTTGTATAAACACAAGAAATTACTTTCATATTTACAATAAAACCCACCTATAAGCATAGAGCACAATAACCTTGAAATTAAGAGGTTGAATAAGATAATCCTTGTTGTGACCTTCAACAATGAACCCTGCGAACTTTACCTTAAAAAATTCATTGTGCAGAGGCCTCTATAATTGACTGAAGTGCAGGATTCTTACTGTAGTTTCTTCCATTCGCTTTCAATGCGTACTCCTCCGTTGAAAACACGTGAAAACATCACTTGATTATATGTACGGCGTGTGTCATTGGAATAATCATCTTCAGATATATTTTGAACAATCTCCAGGATAATCAGTTTTCCACGTTCCGTAGATAATGCTTTCCGGCAATTTTGTAATATCTTAACACAAATATTATCGTCCCAATCGTGCAAATTCCGAGAATACGCAAAACACATAATTAAATAGAGAATGCAATTAAGTGTGTACTACTACTTATAGTTTCTAATCACATGATTATTACAGTAGTCATATGTTTAAAAAAAAATCATTTTCTGTGAAAATTTACAATGACCTTAGACACACTTGTAAGATATCCAAAAACCGGCGGAGCTTCTTATCGAAGTAACTTTTAGTCACAATCGCAGATCAACCAAAAGGCCTATGGACTAGCGGTATCCGGATAACCCAAAAACCAAAAAGGTTGTGTGTTCAAGTCTCACTTGAGACAGATTTTTAGATAAATGTTGTGTCAGGAGATTGAAGCACATGCTTTGATTCCAGAATCACATTAGGTTGTTGTTCCCAAACTTAACCTCGTGAACATAAATAGAACTTTTCATATACACAAGAATACCTGATCAATATAGATGAGCCCTCTTTGGATGCTTCACGATCCAGATGCGCTTGACAGAACTACGACCGACAATTTCTGCCCAACCACCTGAGAGATAATGCAATATAGTAAAGTAGAAATACAATAATTTATTCCACATTCACAAACTGCGAAGTGAGTTATTACATTTTCGAAGTGTTCCAATTCTTTTCTCAGCTCCACATCAATAACTGCTGGTATAGATTCAACATTGTTTGCTGATGCAGAGACACTCACGTCCTTGATCACCTATACATTTTGATATCAATAAAGCATCAAAATTCGTGCAATCAAACGTAGTATTTTTAGAGACTTTCTATAAACCGTTGATAAAAGCTAGAATGATTAACAATTTACCACCTTGAAGCCTTCATGAGAATGTGATAGGTCAATGTCTTGAATGCTCATAGACTGGTATTGCTTTAGGAGTGCAGACAGACGGATAATGGTACAGAGAACTTTGAACTTATGCTTCATCTGTACAGGATTTGTATCGGTAAAAGTTAATTTATGCGCTTATAACGAACTATATTATCCTTCTAACTAAACATATAGTACCTCATCTGTGAATTCACTGAGAGAAACATGATCTAGTTTTGGGAACTTTTTTCTGTGATGCCTTGCAAGCAACGCAATTAACTGAATAACATGTAAATCCCAGCTTGAATGAAATCTTTAATATCCATCAATAAATATGAACTGGACAAACAATGAAAGATATGTACCTTAACCTCCTCGATGTTATATCCATGAAGATGCTCCCCATTCTGTAGTCACATACAATCAAGTCTTACTGTAATTATTTTCCGAAAAACAGATTGCTAATAGAATTATTACGCTTTTGGAATGAACACGGTTACACCAAGAATCAAGTATTGGCTATTCTGTAGATAGTAGCTATTACAAAATGCATACCATGATAATATGATATGACCGTTTATGGTAGCCTTTTTTCCCAGTGATCAACCCAATATTATGAAGCAAACAAGCAGCTTCTAGATATTCAAGATCCTTTTCATCCAATAAAACAACTTTATTTTGCCGATCATCACTCTCACTCCATTTTCTTAAACCTGTGAAAATTCCCTGTACAACAAACCATTTACTATCTTAATTGAATCGCTCGATAAGGAATTGATTCACATACCTAAATATATGCCTAATAAGAAGATTGAGAAATATGTCAAAATCAAACGTTTTTAGTACTATATTTTAGTCAAATACACACAATTTCTACGTTAGGTGTATATTTCATTAATCGGTTAATAATTACAGTATAGTTTAGGCCACCTGCACTCGGTTTCTACTTCAGGTAATTTGCTTTCAAAATTAAAATCCTTTAACAACCTATGCTATAAGTTTATAATCAGATAACAAACTACCATTTATAGTAAAATAACGGTTATACCTGAGCAATAGAAGCACAAGAAGCAGCACAAGTCATCCTCTTCTTATTATTGAACCTCGACGCAAGCCTCAACACTGACCTCCACCTGGCATTCACATTCAAATCAAACCCATCAAAAACCTCTGCTAATATCTCAGCAATCACACCCTCACCCAATGCATACCCCGACACTTCCATTTCTTCAATCCCAAGCAACCCGAATATCTCTTCCAACAAAATCACGGCAGCCACAATAAACCCTGATCTCGTCTTAAAAAACCCTTTCCTCACCTCACCTTCTTCCACACATAACAACTTCTCAACAAGTCCACTCAATTCCCCTTTACTAAACTTCCAATCCCTTCTGTAACCTTCAAGTAACCCGATCTCGTTAACCAAATCATTACAGTAACCCATGAATATCGCCTTTTCGATCATCCTAATCGATCCCGACGATCCAACCACAACATCAATCCTTTCCTCCATTACCTTTTCAATCAACCCTGATGATCTCACCACATCCCTAACATACTCCCTCATTGCATCGATTCCGTTACCACCGTTACTTCTAACAAACTTTTGAGTCAAACTCACATGCCCTAATTTCAACGAAACCCCTAATTTAACCTCGCCGCGAAATCCGATAACGAATTCAGTCGATCCACCTCCTATATCTATATTCAAAACCGTACGATCATAAACCGGATGGAACTGCAACACGCCGAGGTACGTAAGGCGGGCTTCCTCGAACCCCGAAACCACGTCAATTTGAAACCCTAGGGTTTGGTGAATGAGGTTGAGGAATTGTGATTGGTTAGTGGATTCGCGGATGGCTGACGTGGCGACGAGACGGAGGTGAGAAGGAGGGAGGTTGAGTGAGTTAATGATGTGTTGGAATTTCTGGAGTGATTCGATTGCGCGGGTTTGGGTCGCCGGTGAGATGGTGGTGGAGTTGTTGGAGATGAGGACCACCGGTTGTTTGATACGTTGGAGGGTGAGGAAACGGCCGGTTGTTGGGTCGGCCCGGACAATGCGGAGTTTGAAGGAGTTGGTACCTAAATCGATGGCGGCAAAGAGGTTGTTGGAATTGGCGGGAGAATTAACGGTGGCCATTGCAGATAAAGGTGTTTTTGACAGTTGAATCTCTGTTCTTTCTTGTGACTGTGTCCGTATAGCCATTTTTTTTATATTTATTTACTAAAATTATTATTTGCATAAATGGTCCTTTGTGGTTTGTTACTTTTATACTAACTTCGACGTTAGTTAAATCCGTTACATTTTTCATCCAGAGAACATTGGTATGTTTTTTATTAGAATAGCCAAGTAAAATTGATATAATGTGAATTCGAATCTTATTCATGATACATTTTTTGTATGTGGAGGTTTTGATAAGATCCGTTCGGTTGAGTTTTTTAAGTAAAATTATATACGTACTCATTGGGCGAGGTGATGGGACGTGATGAACAATGATATTTTTGTCGAGAGGTGAGGTGATAGGACGCGATGAAGGGTAATAGTATTGTGCTTTTCTCAACGTATATAATTTAAATCGCCCTAAAATATGTAAGTTGAAGTTTGTGGTTAATGGGCACTTATAAATTTGAAGAAGGTTACATGCTTAGTCTTTTTGTTCTTTTTTTTTTCCTTATTTATTTTGACACAATCAATTTGGGTTATTGATCTCCTTTTTCACATAGAATGTTGTTCTTTTTCTATTATTCATTAGAGTAACCTTTGTATTGCTAATATATTCTTTGTTAGTTATTGAATATTTATATTAGATATTATGTATTGTATAGTTTTAATTTGACTTTGATGTCGTTTTTAGGGTGTTTGATGTTAGTTTTTGATATGATAAGTTGTTCATTTTTCTAATACATTAATAATTATAAACAGTTGAATACAATTTTAAACTTACAAATATTAACAAAATCCTTACGACTAAAAACACAATGATACGTCTAACAACTTAACACCTCATACACTTTCGATAAACATTTCCTTTAGTCGAAAAATTTAATTATTTTATTTATAACCTCATATACCTGCAACGAAGCACAGTTTCTACCTCGTTTATATTATTAAAAGTCTACCAATCTTGCTTGAAAAAAGATCATACACTTATAACAACGACCAAAATGTTCATCCGGAGTCTTTTCAAAAACAAGAGAACATAAAAAATCACTGATTTGAGTCTTATATTTGCCAATAACTTTCCTAAATGGTTTTCTTGAATAGTCTTTCTTTGAATATAATTGGATTTCTTGCATAATCTCTTAATATTTGAATTTCTAGATGGATCTCTTAGCATTTTCTTGGAAACTGAAGGATGTGATGTATAGAAGGACAAATATACGGGTTGACTAAGCTAGTGAAGTCATCAAAATAACTAAAGAAAAATGACACTTATTGATTATTTGTAAGGCCCTGTCCTTACTGACCAAAACATATCATATTACTTTATATTATACATTAAAAGCGTGGTCCCAAAACATATTTACCTAATTACATAAGTCCCAAAGGTACCAAGTTTTCAAAACCTTTACACACATATATAAGTTTTGTTACAAACATTTACTAAACAACCGGGCGTTAAGAAAACTATTCAAAACCAAAAGTTAGATTCCCAAAAATGTCAGAGTAAGCGCTGTGACAGTCAGCCATCCAATTAAGTATCTACAACCCGGTCCACACCTAATAAAAGCCTGCAAAAAGATTAACAACGAGGGATTAGCCAATGCTAAGTGAATGGAACCGTAACCGACGGTTCAATTCAGAAATAACAAGCCTACAACGAACAAACCAAACCAAACCAACAACAAGTAATGTTTACCGCCTAAAGCATCGTAAACAACAAGCACACAAATTATGATTACCGCCTAAAGCATCGCAATCATAAGCACGTATCGTCAAAGAGGACCGGCGGCCCCTGGTTAGCCAACCAGCGAAAGCCTACAACCACTGCCGGCCCCAACAATGGCTTACCGATAGTTTGGAAGCTATCTTCACTGACGAGGATTCATCCCTCAACTACATGTATCGGGAAACCCTGCCAGTCAAACAATAGCCCCAAACCCAACCAGCGTTGACCTCTGAAATCACATATGCCCGAAGGCCCAAGCATCACATATAGCATAATCGTCATGCCAATATGTAGCATACCTAATCATACCGCATAATAATCATGCCAATCAATAATGATAACACCCAAATAATCCAAATACCATAACCAAGTAATCCAAAACGAAATAACCATAATCATCGCCTTATAATAATCATTACTAATCATTACCAATAACCAAGAGCTCATCCGTTGCAACCACACTCGTTACAACGGAATTGAACTGAGGAATACAATTCCACTCACCGATAGTCAAGATCTTCAACTCAGTGGTCTTATATTACTGAGTTGCCGCCCGCTTATCTGAATAAACAAATAATAACCAAGTCAGTATCTCGCCTCATCAATGTATATCTTATACCAATACAAATTCATATATTTCAAAACATATATTTCTTAGCATAAAGTGCCACTAAAATGTCACGGAAGTGCCACTAAAGCAATATCATATACAATACCCAATTGACTTTAAACTCTTTCATTAAGCCCCGAAACCCCTTAAAATCGTTCACATTATTATGTATTTCTTTTAATAAAAAGTGCCACTAAATTACCGTTTAAGTGCCACAAAAGGAATGTCAACCATAAGTGCCACTAAAAACACCATCTTCTAAACACATGCATTTTCAAAATTTACAAAATCCTTCAAAATAAATCATGCAAACGCGATCCGGAAAACATTGGTGGGATCGCGTTCCCCTTTGAAAATAATTCTGTCACCGTTTTACACTACGAAACGCGATCCGGGAAAGGTGGCAGGATCGCGTTCGCAAGAACAAAAATCCGTTTGAAATGAGATTACACAATGGAACGCGATCCGGGTTCATAGCTGGGATCGCGTTCGCAAGCTTAAAAACGACCTGCACTTTCAGCTCAAAACACAACACGAACCAAAACTCCATTTTTACCAAAATCAGTTGCACACACGAATTTTACCAAGAAAAATGACCACAACATCAACCACAATCATATGTAAACTACTAACAACTATTATCACACAATCTATAAGCATGCATCATCATCCAAATTCCCAAATCACCAAAACCTAACTTATGAACTCACAATTGAAGAACACAATAATTCTAACATATAATCATCATGTAATCAATCAACTATATCATAATATCATCCTATAATCATGTTACAACCAATTCCTAGCATCAATTTCATATAATCACATATATACATCATATGCCCAATTTCTATGAAATAACTCAAGAACACCAAGAACACTTACACCAAGATTAAAAGCTAGATGATGATGATGAAGTAACTATTTCAAGATCATAAACAATTCTTCCTTTCTTTGAAATGATTCAAGAAATGAGAGAGAGAGTTTCAAGAGATGAAAACAAAGAGAAAACAAAATGGGAAAGGTGGGTGAAATGTTCCAGATATTTCCCACCGCCCCATCAAATATTTGGTATAAATTATACCCGCTTCCTAGCCTATTGTCTGGAACCCGAAAATACCCGTAAGTCAAAATACTTTTATTTTACCGTCAACTTCGTTTATTTAAAACAAACAATATTTTATTAATCACAATAAAAACTGAAGCTCTTTTACTTGTTTATTTTTCAAATAAACCACTTACACTTAATAAAATACAATTTATTTCCAGGCCCAGAAACAGGATGTTACATTATTAATTACCACAAGATTAATATTTAATATACAATGAATTACCAAATAAACTTTCAAAGTAATTAACCTTATATTTATGAGAAATCATCTATTTTTGTTGGATGCACATATGACTTGAGTAAAATAAGAGCGACTAGATACTTCAGCCTATCAAGTTAGTTTTTATAAACATCAATCTCCTTTATTCTAGTTGTCCCTAAGTTTAAACGAATCATGCAATTTTTGACACTCCAAAATAGTGGTGGTGACTGGTGAGGGAGGAGAAGATAAACTAATAAAAGGGAAAGGGGGACTCGTGACGGATGTTAATTGTTGCTTATCTTTATATTGTTTATAATAACCTCTCTTTAGACCTCTATGATATGATATGAAATTACCAATTACATTTTCATATAATCTTTATCAACGTGAGCTTATCTTTTATATATATATATATATATATATATATATATATATATATATATATATATAACAGAATAGTATGGAGGAATTTGAGCCCTTGATTAGATTCCTTTCTTAACATCTAACGATCAAGAAAAGACACTATGTAATTACACTTTTTCCCCCTTAAAAAACTTTATAAATATAAATTATTGAATAATTAAATCATTAAATATTAAATTAAATATATAACTAAAATAAATAATTAAATAGCAAAAAGATTCCGGATGAAGGCCATCCGCATCTTACTTTTTCAAAATTACATATTTTCTAAATTGATTTTTTTCCAAATATAAACAATAGCAAATTATTTAACCCATATTTTATATATATTATATATATATAATTAAAAGAGGATACCATTAACAAGTCTTGACCCTTGATTAGACTCCTAAATTAAAGATCAATGGCCAAAATTAGTTTCAAATAAGTACACTTAGCACCCTTAATAATAATTTAATAATATATAATATATATAATATAATATAATATAATATAATATAATTAAAATTTATTTTTTGAATATCCGGCCAGATATTTTTTTAACCAACTTAAAACCCTACCTCCATACTCCCATCGTCCTTCATCATCTATCAATGGTGTTCCAAAAGATGCCCCCGGCTAAATATTTTTTAACTAGCTTAAAACCCTACCTCCATACTCCCATCGTTCACCTCCTTCTTCATCATCATCAATGGTGTTCCAGAAACAAGTTTCCAACAAAAGAAAAACCACCGGTGACGATGCCCCGAAACTACGAGAACTTTGTATTATCTGTCAAGCAGGAACGTAACTTATAGTAAGTTAGCCTCGCTATTCATTATTTTGTTGTTATCTTAGTTTCGTGTTTTATTCTGATTAATTTATTGATGAATATCTTGAGTTTCAGGAAAAGAAGACACGAGGGTAGGCCTGTAAGCGAACTGAACGTTCGGCGAACTATTCGCGAACCATTCGGCGGGAAGTTCGTTTATGTTCGTTCGTTTTGTTATATGAACGAACATGAACAAATTTTTACGTTCGTTTAATTATATGAACGAACATGAACACATGTCTCGTTCGTTCATTTACGTTCGTGAACGTTCGATAACATGTTCGTGAACGTTCAGTTAAATGTTCGTTTATTAACTAGTAGTTTAATTATATTAATACATATACCATTAACAAGTCTTGACCCTTGATTAGACTCCCAAATTAAAGATCAATGGCCAAAATTAGTTTCAAATAAGTACACTTAGCACCCTTAATAATAATTTAATAATATATAATATATATAATATAATATAATATAATATAATTAAAATTTATTTTTTGAATATCCGGCCAGATATTTTTTAACCAACTTAAAACCCTACCTCCATACTCCCATCGTCCTTCATCATCTATCAATGGTGTTCCAAAAGATGCCCCCGGCTAAATATTTTTTAACTAGCTTAAAACCCTACCTCCATACTCCCATCGTTCACCTCCTTCTTCATCATCATCAATGGTGTTCCAGAAACAAGTTTCCAACAAAAGAAAAACCGCCGGTGACGATGCCCCGAAACTACCAGAACTTTGTATTATCTGTCAAGCAGGAACGTAACTTATAGTAAGTTAGCCTCGCTATTCATTATTTTGTTGTTATCTTAGTTTCGTGTTTTATTCTGATTAATTTATTGATGAATATCTTGAGTTTCAGGAAAAGAAGACACGAGGGTAGGCCTGTAAGCGAACTGAACGTTCGGCGAACTATTCGCGAACCATTCGGCGGGAAGTTCGTTTATGTTCGTTCGTTTCGTTATATGAACGAACATGAACAAATTTTTACGTTCGTTTAATTATATGAACGAACATGAACACATGTCTCGTTCGTTCATTTACGTTCGTGAACGTTCGATAACATGTTCGTGAACGTTCAGTTAAATGTTCGTTTATTAACTAGTAGTTTAATTATATTAATACATATTTGTATATGTTATTTTGATAAAGCTAAATATCAAATAGAATATTATTAATATTTTGATATTTTCATTTGATAATATTAAACATCTAGATATTTTTACCTTATATTTACATATCACATTTCCCTCCACTCCAAAAACACATCCACTCTCTCCCTCCACTAGTTCCAGATGTGCTACTCTTTCCAACGATCGGACCAAGCAAATGAATTTATCTTTATATTGTGATCGTTTTGTAATGTTGAATATGCATCGCAAAGTTTCAAGTTATATAATATATATGTATATGTGTGTGTGTGTGTGTGTGTGTGTGTGTGTGTGTGTATGTTCGTTTATGTTTGTTGAGGTTCGTTTAAGGTATTAATGAAGAAATGCATTAAATTATGTGTTTGTTCGTGTACGTTCGTTTGTGTTCGTGAACAAACAAATTTTCTTAATGAACGAACATGAACAACAAAATGCGTTCGCCTATCCGTTCGTGTTCGTTCATTTGTTCGTCAAAACCTTAATGAACGAACACGAACACGAACAGACTCCGTTCGTGTTCGTTAGGTTCGTTTACAGGCCTACACGAGGGTAAACTGATAAAGGATTAAACAATTTTTGTGGGTTACTTTGCAAATGACGGTCAGACTTCTCTTAGGTAAAATTCCTCTATTCTTTAAGAAAAAGAGTCTTGGACTGACATATTAATGGGTTGATGTTCGATTGAATTGTTTAACGCTAACCTGTCTTGTAGATAATGTTGTTGATTTATGTAGCTTATGAGGTTTTGTGTACTTTAAAGTTCTTGATTTTGTTAGATGTTATTCAACAATTTATTGTAGTTGGCTACTTACGAGACAACTGCACTAAGAGCTAATCTTCAACTTTCAGGTAACCCTTGAAATTTTATACTGTATACGTCTGCACCATACCTCATGCATATATTGATAAGAACCATCTCATAGTGCTTAGGTTTTTGAAAATCATATGTATCTCTATGTACATATTTGTAAAAGTTTTTAACTCCTGGGTGATAGTACAAAATCTTGCAATTGATTCATGTGTTCAACTGTCTAACTTTTATTTAAATAGAGGTTAGCTCTATTTTTGCTAATGTGGTCTAATGTAGGCAATGGAGAAGTCTGTACGTGATTCCTATAAACAATAAAAAGTGTAACATGGATGTGTTGATCAAGTTGACTAATGGGCCAACACAGTATGTTTTTATCATGAGTCAAAACAACATTTTTTTATAGATAACAAACCAATAGTAGTTTTCTTGCACATGCTAATGCTATCTGCCATGGTTAGGTTGTGCACTTGTGCCTTTGACTGAGTTCAGATGGATTACACTTTAAGTTTGATCCAACTTCTAACGTTGTTAGCAGCTGCAACCAGTACATGATATTAGCTATTGTTTTTGGCCGCTTTGTATCTCATTTTTATTTTCTATGTTAACAGGGGCACTTTGTCTGTAAGTGCATGTTGCTTTGACGTCACCGAATTCTATATTCTAGAATTTCTATTTGTCTTCGACTATGAGCAAGTAAACTTCTCCATTTGATCCAGAGACATGTCTTTTACAATCGAAATTTCTATTTGTCTTCAACTATGAGCAAGTAAACTTCTCCATTCGATCCTCCGAGACATGTCTTTTACAAACAGAGACTTTCTTTCATTGTCCTAGATATTCACCTAACACTTTCCATATCAATAGTACATCTTACAACAGCAATTAAGATTTTTTTGATTTGAAACTTTATAATCTTGCAATGCCAATGAATATTGCTCCATAGTTAAATAAATGTAACAGAACTTTAATGATCACTTTTATCTTGGTTTCTATCTCCTTATTGTTTGTATTTTTAAAATTTTTTTCATTATTTATACTCTAATAGGATGTAAAGGCTACAATCATCAGCACCCGTGCTTGGAACACGGGTTTTCTTTCTTTTCCTTATATTCATTTGTTCAGTTTATAGGTTGAGAATTAACCTTAGTTAGTACATTGCTGAATAATACCTCAGTTGTAGACTACAACAACCTCAAATGTTATTCACTTTAAAACCTTTGTTTTGGCATGTTTAAACTTTAAACCTTTTTCAGGCATTTGGTAAGCTATAAATGATATTGGGGTTCTAAATATTGTCAAGAGTTATAGCTGATTACCATGAAGCACCTGTAAGACATTATCTGTTACTCTGTACTTTATAAATTGAATGGTTACTTATATTTAATCTTTCGCGTGAGTGGGTAGGCTGAAAGAACATACTTTGTTTAGTACAATTAAACATTAAAATTGATGGCTTTCTCTGTTTCAAAAACTTGCTTTGTACTTGGTACTTTTCTTGACATGCCTTTTCCAAATTACAATTTGCCCTTTCTTTGACAATGATCGGTTTGTTTTGTCCAACTATGAAATGAATATGCAAACAAGAATGGGGATGTTTTTCTTTGAAATGCCTACCATTAAGTAGCTGTTCGAGCCTTCGAGGTACTGCAATAACTTGCTTCTACCAAATTCCCTTTTATGTGTTTTTAATTTTGGGGGTGGCAATTTCTGCCCATCTATTTTTGAATGGCTCGATGTTCTTATATGCGTACTCAATTTTAAAGGTGGCGATTTCATCCCATCGACTTATGAATGTCTCGATGAAGGTTGAATTTCATCATATCTGTAGCGGTACAAGTAGTTAAATAAAGAATATCAGCTCAAAAGGAAATGAGTTAAATGAGTCTTAAGCTCTTGAAGTGTATTTTTAACTCATGGAATCTTCCAAGTCACCGTAACATTACAAATGATTCATACAGTTTTTGATTTGTACACCACACTATCACAATATTGATGCACAAGGTACATGTTGTGGTGTACCCTTCAAAAATACATTATTTGAGGTGAACCTATGTCACAATTCTCACAAATGTATAACATTTCCTCCATCGCCTTTTCCTTTTACCAGCATGGGGATTTAATCTCTCATTTGTGATATTCTGGAACCCATTTCTTCCATCAAATTTGGTACACGGATCACCCCTTACCTTCTTCCTTTTTCCACGGTCATATACATTGTCCCTGATGAATTTTAACACAGTTAGTAAAATAAAAAAAAAAAGAACACAAGGAAACATGAAAGTCGTTATAAGTTTGATATAGAAATGTGGTACTTCAGCTCACCATTCATCTCCTATATAACCTATGCCAAGAAGATCTTGTGTTTCTTTTATCTGAGATGGGGTTGATTCATTTTGGTCCCAACGTGGGGCTGTAATCAATAACAAACTACATTTAGTCCTCTTAATTGAATTATGAAAACATATAATCTTGCTACATTTATACTTGAACTTGAATTTTTAGATGGTACTTTAGTTTGAATAATTTTGAGTAAGGATATAACCATATAATTTAACCACTATGTAGAACAAAGTCCAAAAGGGGTTGAAATGTCTTCCAGCAACGAGCGTATGGAACGATGCTAAAAATACTATTCTAAACTCACGATTATGAACAAGTATCACAAGATTAATCGAATGATTATTACCAGAAAACAAGATCCAACAGATTACAAAGTTTGAATACTCAAGCACTTCGTCGTGACCAAATGCTTAATATAAACTAATCGATCATAAACAATGAACGATTACAGAGAATTAAACTAATAGGGTTTGCAGAAGTATTTGTGGGAGAAGAACCAGTGAATCGAGTTGTGTCGACTGCCCAGACTCATTGTAGTATATATAAGAGGGCTGTTGGCAGGAATGACCCTTCAGCATCACACCGACTTCAAAATAAACATCTGAGTTCCAGAAATGACATACAAGCCCTCCAGGTTTCCATCTTTACATTATAACCTGAAACACTTCTAGAATACCACAAATGAGACACAATACATATATCGAACAAGATAAGCTTGAATTGAACATTAATTTTAACATCCCCCCTCAAGCTTATCTTGATATAAATCCACAAGACCCAAATGTTGGCTCAAAAAAACATGTTGAGACACACTTAAACTTTTAGTAAGAATATCTGCTAATTGTTGTTCAGAAAAGATTTGGTGAGTTTTAATGACACCTGCTGCTACCTTCTCTCTTATAAAATGAACATCAATTTCAAAATGCTTAGTTCTCTCATGGAAAACTGGATTAGCAGCCAATTGTATAGCAGAACTATTATCACAAAATAAGTCAACAGGAAGATTAACCTCAACATTTAGATCCTTTAAAAGATTTTTGAGCCAAATAATTTCACAGGCTGTTGTTGCCATAGCCCTATATTCAGCTTCAGCAGAGGACCTAGCAATAGTTGCCTGTTTTTTACTTTTCCAAGAGACTAAGGAATCACAAAAATACACAAGATAACCTGTTACTGACTTTCTATTCAGTTTACATTTACCCCAATCTGAATCACAGTATGCCTTTAAACTGAAACCATTACCTTTCACCATTTGAATGCCTTTACCTGGAGCACCTTTTAAGTACCTCAGAACCCTAAAAGCAAGATCGGAATGGGATTGCAATGGGGCATGCATGTATTGGCTAAGAATGTGAACAGCAAAAGATATATCAGGTCTAGTGAGAGATAAGTATATCAACCTTCCCACCAATTTCTGATACTCAGTAACATTAGTCAATAACTTATCCTTGTCACTTGGATCACATGAAACACACAAATTCGGTTCAATGGGAGTGCTTGCGGGCTTGCAGCCTAGCATTCCATAATCATTTAGCAATTCTAAGCAGTACTTCCTTTGAGACATACAAATACCATTTTCATTATTCAAGATTTCTATTCCTAAGAAATACTTTAATTTACCAAGATCTTTAATCATGAACTTTGATTTCAAAAACAACTTAAATTTATTGATTTCATCAACATTGTTACCAGTAATAACAATGTCATCAACATAAACAAGTAGAGCAATAAAGATGTTATTTTCATTTTTGACATATAAGGAATAATCACACATACTCTGCTTAAAACCATTCTCCAAGAGAGCACAATTCAATTTCTCATTCCACTGTCTTGGAGCTTGCTTCAAACCATACAAGGACTTAGTCAATTTGCATACTTTATTATCACAATCAGAAAAGTAACCCTCAGGCAACCTCATATATACTTCCTCAGTCAAATCCCCATATAGAAATGCATTATTCACATCCAATTGAAACAAAGGCCAATCATTTTGAACAGCCAAGGTAATAATGCATCTAACAGTAACATGTTTCACAACAGGTGAAAAAGTCTCATCATAATCTATTCCTTCCTTTTGACTGTACCCTTTGGCAACAAGCCTTGCCTTATACCTTTCAATCTCCCCATTAGGTTTGTATTTTATCTTATAAATCCATTTGCAACCAATAGGTTTTCTATTAGAAGGTAAGTCAGTAATAACCCAAGTGTTGTTTCTATTTAATGCCTCCATTTCTATATTCATTGCTTCTACCCAATTACTATCTTTTGAAGCCTCATGATAAGACTTGGGCTCAATTGTTTTATTCAAGTTAGAAACAAAACAGTAATTTTCAGCATTCAATAGAGAATAATTAACAACCTTTTCTACACCATACTTGACTTTTCCCTCTACTACAAAATCATCAAACTTATGAGGCATATTAGTGTTTCTGGAAGATCTCCTTAATGGTATAGTTTGATCAGAAGAAGGAACAGAATTAGAACCCATTTGTTGATTTTCAGAATTTCCCTCAGAAGTAGGAATACTATCCACTGGTGTTGCAATGTGACTATGATCATGATCATTATCAACACTGCCATCACCATCATTAACTTCTCTCCCTTCATCATCGGAAGTGTTCAAGTTGTCATAAAAAATTTTGTCAAAAAAATTAATGTGATTAATCCCATCATGACAAGTTTCTTGTGTAAAAGACTTCATTTTAAAGGGAAACACAGTTTCATAAAATTTCACATCCCTTGAATATAAAACAGTTTTACTCTCAAGACTATATAATTTGTAACCCTTTTTCACATTTGAGAAACCAATTAGAACACATTTTTCAGATCTACTACTAAACTTGTCAATAGGGTTTAAAATTGCTGAAAAACAGAGACAACCAAAACACCGTAAATGGGAGAGATTGGGTTCTTTTTTGAAGACAATTTCATAAGGAGTTTTTCCAGAAAGCACAGAAGAAGGAGTCCTGTTGATCAAATAGCATGCAGTTAAGACAGATTCACTCCACATATTCAAAGGTAATCCCCCCTGAAACATAAGAGCTCTTGCTACATTCAGCAAGTGTCTATGCTTCCTTTCAACAACCCCATTTTGTTGGGGAGTGTATGCACAAGATGTTTGGTGTATTATACCCTTTTTTGAAACAAAATCAACCATTCTATTATTCACAAACTCTGTCCCATTATCACTTCTTAACATTTTAACTTTCTTTGAAAATTGAGTTTCAATTAGATTAACAAAACTACAAAGATTGTCATACACATCCTCTTTTGATTTCAACAAAAAAATCCAGACAGCCCTACTAAAGTCATCAACAATAGTAAGAAAGTATTTATATCCTTCTCTACTTTGAATTTTGAAAGGTCCCCACAAGTCTAAATGTATAAGTTCACCAACACTTGTGGTTTTATGATCACTTATAGGAAATGGATCCCTGCTTTGTTTAGCTTTGTGGCAAACATCACAAGGATCAGATTTTACATCATTATTAAAGTTCAATTTTCCTTTTAGAACTGCAAGGACTTGGTCAGAAGGATGACCAAGTCTTGCATGCCAAAGTTGTTTAGACACATAACATACAGCGGAATTACAAGACCTACCAGCACATTGCACATCATTTTCATTAAACAGATATAATCCACCAGATTGTCTACCAGTCCCCACTATCATCCCTAGCTTCAAATCCTGTATATGACATTGTGACTCATCAAACATGACAGACATTTTACTATCCCTAGATAATTTATGAACTGATAATAGACTTACACAATATTCAGGGACAACAAGAACATCAAATAGAACAACATTATTTGTTAATTTTAAATTTCCAATTTTATGTATTCTTGCTTGAGTTGCATTAGGATGACCCACAGTTATTTTCAGATCAAACACATCAACAATATTAGTTAACCCTTTATCTGAATAAGTCATGTGTTGATTTGCCCCAGAGTCAATAATCCAACCCTTATGAACCTGTTTTGTTTTATCAGATAGGTTGGAATTAAAAAAAGTGTCAAAATTATTATTAAACAAAATACTGAAGTTGAAAACTGTACCTGCCATGTTGGCATGAGCACTAGTGGGAATAGGTTTTTCATTAATCAAGCTTAATAATTTCATCATCTGTTCATTAGAAAAAGACACAGGAGTAGTGCTAGTGCTTGCTTCATTAGAAGCAGCAGCATTGTTAGAAACTGATTTGAAACCATTTGGCACATTAGATTGCTTGTTATTAAAGTTGTTCCTTTTATATCCCGGAGGAAAACCAATAATTTCAAAACATCTATCAGTAGTGTGTCCTATTCTAGAACATCTTGTACACTTAAGATTAGGATTAGGACCCCTATTGTGGTTACCTCTGTTATTGCCATTATTCATGTTATTATTACCTCTATTATTATTAGTTTGAGCAACAAAAGCAGATGGTTGAGACCTTTTATTACCCTCCATACCAGACATACCCCTGTGTGATTCATCCCTTGACAAAATAGCATAAGCAGTTTTCACATCAGGCAAAGGTTCTCTCAACAACAAGTTACTTGTCACAGACATATAACATTCATCCAAACCCATCAAGAACTGCATCAATTTTATAACTTTGGTGTGTTCTTTTAAATTTTCAGCTGCAGCACATGTGCAGTTGGGTAAAACAACCATTGCATCATATTGTTTCCAAAGACTGTTAAGTGAATGATAATAATCAGAAAGTGGAATTCCATTTTGTTTTAATGAACTTATTTTCTGATGCAAGTTAAAAATGATGGAACCATCAACTTTGTCATATGTTTCTTTTAGTTCAGTCCAAACCTCTGATGCAGTAGTTGAAAATATTTGCCCAGAGTATAACTCCTCAGAAATAGACCCCAAGATCCAAGACAACACAACAGAATTACACCTATCCCATTGTTGAGCAAGTACTTCATTTGTAAGACTTTTTTCGACTGTGCCATTTATAAAACCAAGTTTATTTTTTGTACCTAAAGCCAAAAGCATTGACCTACTCCAAGTACTATAATTTTCAGTCCCTTTAAGTTTTATAGTAATCAATGGTGTGCCGGTAGTTGTGTCACTTGCATGTAAATACAAGGGATCACCAAAGTCCAATTTATTAATAAGAGTGATTTGATTTTGATCATCCATGTCACCCCCAAACAAAGCTAACATACACCAATTAAATAAGCAGATAGCAAATACAAGGACACACAATCAATATTAAGCACAAAGAAACACAGAGAATGCAAAAATACACGGAAGAGGCCTTGGTTATGGTCCAAGTATGTACTTAGTGGGGCAGATGAACCCTATAAGCACAGGGATTCCCACTAGCAGTGACTTGCCACAAACACAAGAGAGTAATAAGAATTTCACCTAGTACTCCACGCTCGGCAATGGACAACAACAAAAGAACTACAGCGGAAGACGTACACAATTCTCGAAACCCAAGAATTGTACCAACAGAAGATTAGGGTTTCGACAGACCCTAGCCCTAAATCGAAGATAAGGGTTTCGTAGTGAAATTCGCCCTTATCAACAATTCAACTTATGCAGCCTTTAATCGAACCCACAATATAACCAATAACAAGGTTTTAATGAGACTAAAAAACAAAAAAAAAAAAAAAAAAAAAAAAACAAAAAACCCCCCAAATATCACGAACGAACCCTAAAGTCAGATCAATCTGAACAATGGCAAAACGAATCACCAAGAACGCACCACACGCTCTGATACCATGCTAAAAATACTATTCTAAACTCACGATTATGAACAAGTATCACAAGATTAATCGAATGATTATTACCAGAAAACAAGATCCAACAGATTACAAAGTTTGAATACTCAAGCACTTCGTCGTGACCAAATGCTTAATATAAACTAATCGATCATAAACAATGAACGATTACAGAGAATTAAACTAATAGGGTTTGCAGAAGTATTTGTGGGAGAAGAACCAGTGAATCGAGTTGTGTCGACTGCCCAGACTCATTGTAGTATATATAAGAGGGCTGTTGGCAGGAATGACCCTTCAGCATCACACCGACTTCAAAATAAACATCTGAGTTCCAGAAATGACATACAAGCCCTCCAGGTTTCCATCTTTACATTATAACCTGAAACACTTCTAGAATACCACAAATGAGACACAATACATATATCGAACAAGATAAGCTTGAATTGAACATTAATTTTAACAAACGATCATTTTTGCAATGGAGGCTTGTGGAGGCCATGCAACTCTTGGGTTCTGTAACAGTGTAACTTCTGTTGGGACTCCTTCCAAGACGACACCACGAAAGTCATTTTCTATTAGTGTCGATAATGCTTCCTTTTCATCATTTATGAGACACTGCTTTTGAGGACAATCGGAAGTAGATGGTATGATTGCAACACATACAGGCTCTTCAATAGCCATTTGTGGCTACTGCAGGTCATTACAACAGTCGATTCACTAACATCTTCACATGTACTTTTTTCTTCATTTTCCAATTAATGTGGTCGATAATGTTTTAGCTCCAACCAATTCTTCTAATATTTGAAACTTAATGCTTCTCCCCTTTCTCCACTTTAAAATCCTTCTCCGTAGATCCTAATCCATATATATATATATATATATATATATATATGGATTAGGATCTACGGAGAAGGATTTTAAAGTGGAGAAAGGGGAGAAGCATTCCTGTGCATTAGATCTTTGAATCAATGGATGAGATCAAATATGGCATTATTGTAATTTTTGATTGATTTTTGAATACTGATTTCAAATTTAGAAGGGCAAATTTGTACATTTTTAATTAATAAAAAAAATTAAAATTGGAAATCAATTAAAACCACCGTCGGTTTATTCGAAAAAAGCGGATCCCATTTTTTTTAATTGTTCTTCTTTCTTGTCATTTATGTTTACTGAAGTACAAAATTAATTTGGGAAACTTAATAAATATGCACACGTGATTCAGATTATATTATTTTATTTTTTGTATGTTCTTGCAACCAAAAGAAGGATATACTCCATTTCTTAATCATTTTCTATGTAATGGATTTATGAATCACCAAATATTAAAGGGACACTTATAATGGGACATATTAAAATAGTAATGGACATTTTAAATGGAGGGAGTATATAGTTAAAAGTAAAAAATACAAATAATATAAGTTTGGCCACGGTAGTTATGACTTATGACGAGAACTAAAATAATGAATTATTTAGCAATTTCCTTTTTATTATTGTAAAAATCGGTTATATAAAAGTCATTAGAAACGTAGACCTCCGATTTAAGTCAACGGATACAGAAATATATGGCGACTGGGAGTAACGGAGCAGCGGCGGCGGCACCGAAGATCTTGTGGAACGAGAAACAAAAAAAATTTGAAACTGGACATAATTCACACCTTCGTTCCACCGAGTAAAAGAGGTTTAGGTTTAGCTTCACATCTCTCTGTTGCTGCTTTCAATTACGCTCAATCTAATTCATTATCCGTTATCCAAATGAAGTTAATATATATATATATATATATATATAGTTGGAGGATCCAGGGGGAAGCACTTTTTTTAGGGGAAGGAGGGAAGTGTAATATTCATCAAGATGCATCTTAACTTCATCAATACATTTTTCGAAAATTGAAAAGTGAAAATTAATAAATGTTGATAAGAATGGATGTTATAAATGTTAAGCTTTCATGATAAATTCTTTTTGAAGGCTATAACATCAATTGATGAATTTTATATCCCAAATCGTTAATGTTCGTCGTGGTGAATGTTAACTTAACATTCATCACGATGAATGTTAAAATAAAATTAATGTGATTTTTTAACATTCATCGTGATGAATGTTAAGTTAACATTCACCACGATGAATATTAACGTTTTATTGAATAAATATTCATAAACTAATGTTATAAGTTAAAATTGATTTTCATCTGTGCATATATTCTTTATAGCATCGATCTTGATTGCTATATACGTGTAAAATTAACTTTATCTTTGATATTTGTATTGGCGAAGTTAATATGCTCCATGATGAATATTACACTTCCCTACTTCCCCCAAAAAATTGTTTCTCTCTTGATCCTTCCCCTATATATATATATATATATATATATATATATATAGGATTGGGATCCGTGGAGAAGAAAAATATATAAGAGAAGATGGAGAAGAGTTTCTGACCATAGGTCTATGAATCAATGGTAAAGATTATAAATGGCACAATTGCAATTATTAATAACTAATTTAAATACTTGAAGGGCAAATAAGTACATTCAACTTATTAAAAAAGGGAACAAATCGTTTCTTTGACTTTTGGAAACTCCTTCCGTTTTTTTCCCTAAAAAATTAACTCTCTTCTGGATAATGTGGGCTTATTTCTTTGGTAGTTATCGTTAATTTATTTTAATTTGTAAACTAGTTTATAGCCCGCAAAATTTGCGAGGCTCGGTTAACCTTTTTTTGTTCATTTGATCGAAATAAAAAGAATGTACCGAATGTAATCAACATTACATGTTTTTCGGGCAACTTGTTTTTAGTGACCCGTGATTACATGGGTTTGAAGAAAAATCAAGTTATTAAATAATTGGGCAATGCGACAATCATAATGAGATACGTTAAAGCAAAACCTAATATGTTGCCCTAAAACCAATTGCACTACTAAACCTGCTACTATTCTTACAGAAACCTTAAACTCTGAGACTGCGAATTATCGATCCTGTCATCCCTTTCTTCCGGTCAGTCTTTCAAAGCTCCAGTTGAGTTTTATATCCATTTAAGACATTGGCAATATAACTTCGTATGCAAGCAGAAAGGTAGTCTATTTGATTAGATTATCCAACGCAAAAACATAATGACAAGTTGCTAAATCATTGGACCTATAAAGAAAGCAGCTATAATTAAAAATGGTAACAAAAAAAATCATACTGTATAAAACACTTGGACATCCTCTGCCTCATTAAAACAGAAGTTTTACAACCTGTGTATAAAAGAATATTACAAAATGCCTTGTGATAATGCTAATCTGGAATGTCATAACACATTATAAATTTAAAAGACACAAAAAAGCTTAGCTAACTTAATTGTGTTAATAGTAATCATGGCTGCCCTTTTGCATTCTTGTGAACCAATTGCACTCGAGAAAGAGAAGGAACCAATTCTACATTTGTTGTCATCTTGAACATTCTTGTGCTCCATAGTCCATAACATCCTCTACATTAAGCAAAGATTATGAAATAGCTTTGAAGAGATAACTGAAGGATAACACAATTTAATAATTCTCATTAAATGGTGATTAATAAACTTGAATCAATAAATTATTTGTGAAAGAGTTCAAGTTATTAAACAAAATGGTTTTCCTAGTCAAACAAATCTATCCAACTCATTTTAATCTGTACAAAGGATTACGCATTAGCCGACCCGCCCATTTTACCCCTAAATCGATCGACATATTCACTAATATTATCAAAGTGACTAACTTATAAAGGAAAAATACTACTTACAATCACCTGATTGCTTTTCCTAGTGATGATAATGCTCCTTATCGTTTTCTTGATTCAAGGGCAAAAAAATGCTCTTCCCAATCAATGTTCATTTCCCCACAGAGATCATTACTTATAGTCGTCCACTGCAGAGTGTTAAGGAATACAACCTTTTTTATTTTGCAATTATAATAAAGAATACATTACTTACAGAAAGAAATAGAAAACTATATCAGGAGTTGGCCACCGAGGATTCTATTGAGTCTTTGGGGGGAGTTGTCCCAAGTTCAATCCCTGCAAGGGGTATTGGATTTAGATTTTCTTCCTCATGGAAATCCATTGGTGCTTTGGCCCGGTGGTAAGGAGTTTTCCCCAAAAAGTTGGGTTTCTCCTTGGGGTGAATTAATTGGAGATGATCGGGTGGATCATAAATGGGGGTCTGTCAGTGATTCCAATACTGCCTTTCAAAAAAAAAAAAAAGGATCAACCAAATGATACAAATGAAAACGGCCCATTTTGACATGTTACCCAACCCATACATCTAAGTACCTCAACCTGAAAATACTATTGAATCAGACACCAATCAAGATGACAAATCTCAATTTGTCATCTTGAGTATTCTGCATAACACCTATTCAATAGCCGACTAAATTTAGAAGCTTATCAAATCTGAATGCCTACTAAAACTCTAGCTGACTGGACCAATCATGCAAGCTACTAAAACTCAGTATGACATCTATCGTATTCGTGAAATAAATAATCAAGATTTTTAATTAATAAACACATAATCTTAAATGCATTAAGAACTTAGCAACAGTTCTAAAATAGCAAGGCATACAGAAAAGTTGATATTCAAGCAAAGTAGTACGTGTTGGATGCCTGCAGAAATGAAGCATCAATTGAGCTGTAATATATCAACCTATAGCCAACGCATTACGTGCTTGCACCTGAGGCAACAACAATTATTAGATGATACCAATTGAAAAAATGCACCTACAAAATCCAATGTATAGTCTGCATGGTTAATATATGAGAACTAACAGTACAGCTACACCAAAACCTCAGAAAATTAATCTGTACAATAGATCATTTTAGTTCATGATTAAAGATTAAACTTATTAGTTATTACTTTTGTAGAAGAACCATCCATGTGCATCCTTCCATCTATGAATCCACCATTTACTCATTTCACTGTGGTTCTTTGACAGCTATTTAAATATGAAACATATTCCAAGTCCACGAAGTAAGAAAGTAACCTATTATGAATTGGCAATACCTTTATATAATATTTTGACCTCGGAAGGGTACTTGTAACGATTCTTCACAGCCTTCATATATTCAGCTATTTAAATATGAAAACCAGAGACTAATCTTAAAGAACCTCTCAGCTATTTGTCCGCAATTTGTAACTGGCGTACATTCCGCATTGGCATACATCGTTGTCCCTTCATCATCAGTTTGATCTAATGGAAGCTGAGAATAATAAAGTAAAAATCAACATATTCATAGTCCAATGTGAAACACATAATGATTCAGGATAATTATATATGTGTCTTACTTGGCAAGTGACATATAGAATGCGACAAAGCTTAGTCTTTTGAGGGGAATACGCAACAGCTTCAAATTTACATAAACCGGCATGAAATAGAAGCGTTGCAAATGATGATAAAAGTTACTGATCATTTCTAAAAAACTTCAAGCACCAAAAGTAGCTACATAACCTGCAAACATCAAACAGGAGTATGTAATATATACTGAGTTACTAATTAGCTAATCTTTGTATAACTTTTTTGACCCATTAGAAATGATAGATAACCCAAACTAAGCCATCAAAAGTAGACGGGTTGATATAACCACATATAGGTTTACAGATTAACATTAATCATTATACATGGAATTGATGAAACTAAATTTTCTACCAACATCGTCTTATTTGCTGGGCTCATAAATCAAAAAGAAACCTGGTTTCAAGTAAATAAGCAGGATTCAATAGAAAGTTCAATATATTCTTATAAATATGAATATCTACCTATTGCAAACATATTCTTATCATCAACATATAATGAGTAATAACAAACTAATATTTTATGTTATTATATACTACAGCCACGTATTGATCGAAATAAAAAGAATATACCAAATAAATACAATCGTTTTTAAGACCATGTCTATGATGGAAAATAGAAGGAAGTACAAGGAAGAATACTTCTGACCAATTACCTAACAAGGGTTACCCCACCCATATTGCCACCTGTAATCAGCTACCTGCATGAATACAAAGATTAGACCATGTCTATGATGGAAAATAGAAGGAAGTGCAGGGGATAAGACAGTTTATTTAAACTACCATATAGCACTAAACATCCAATACATTATCCACCTAATAACATTCCACCCGCATCAAAACTAATTACTAATTTCATCAAGAAGATCAATAACAGCAATATAATCTACTAACATTACTGAAAACACAGACAATCACAATCAACTTTTTCAAGATTTTACGAAGGAATTAACCTTAACATTTCATCAAACATGTGACGCGCGCCTTGTTGATGTTCTGTAAACATAATTATACAATCAAGCAACATTTTTTTAAACAAACTAAAATCAAAACCAAAGCTATATTTAATAAGCTCTATATCATATGATGATGAACAATAATTGATCAAAGATTATATTCCATATAAAAAAACAGTATTTCAACAATCATATAACAAAATCGAATCATCAAAGCTGATAAAGATTCGCGAAATCAAAATTGATTAATCGTAATAAAAATCATAATCGATGAAGGAAAAATATTCGTTCACCATATTATACGTTCTTCATGAATTAAGATCATGAAGATGAACGCGCAGAGAAACCTTTTAATTTTGGTAGATCAAATCGCTTACCAAAATCAAATATCTTGAGGACGCGATTAAGCTATATCTGCGAGATTGCATCAGATTGCTCGCAGGAGTTACATGGAAGATTTAGGGCATTCCGGCCACCACCGTCGCCCTAATTAAGTTAGTAACATACCTGATCACATGATGAGCAGTCACATCTGAATCAAGCAGGTTTTTGCACGCAACCTTCACCTGTACTTGAGCTACAATGTTCGCAAGAATCCTTAAAATGAGATCTCTTGTTTGGTGGATGCCCACATAATGAACAATGAGAAACCTTTGTTCTGGTTATGTTCTTATCTGTATCATGAGCAGAATCACCAATACAAGTCATAATATGTGTGCTTCCGCTTCCTAACTCACATAACCTGCATATATATTTAATATTGGCAAACTGGTCACATAAAATGCACCATATATGTCAAATGATGTATGATAGTGAAACAAAACTGGTCAAACCTATCTAAAACCTCATCTTCATTAAAAGATTTCACGAAAGAGAGTGCTGTCTCGAGCCCAATTCCTTGGATGCCTCTTAAATCATGTTCATTTCCAACCAAAAGAGCAATTGCTATCAAGTGTTTTTCTTTTTAGTCCTAAGCCGGCTTCAATGTCCGACATTTGATAGCACTCAAATGGTTCCTGTGTGTTAACACTCGATTATCAGTCCATCTAATATGATAATTTCCTATACATGGAAAATTCGACCAGTCTCTTACAGATGGGTCAATTCGGGTTAGAATATTTCAAACTGAAATGACAATTTAGCATACATGAAAACAGGGATAACAGACCTAAAGTTGCCCAACGTGCAGTTTAAGGGCATAAAACCTATTAAATCATATTAAAGCCATTAGATTACTTTTGATATAATATGATTTTAGTGATCATATCTGGCACTAATTAATACCTTAAGGAAAAAAAATAATTGGAGAAAAATTGTTTCACGCTCCCAATCAGTACCAAAATTACACATTTTGACACCTCTATAATTTCCTGAGAAAAAGCAAATACTTTCATAGGTGTTATCATAATTTCCAGGATTAAAGGCGACAAAGACTATGTTTATAATGAATTAATAATATTGATCTACACGCTAACAGACGAAAGCAAAAGACACTACCTGAGAGTTGGGCTTGAGGCACTTGATAATACAATTTGCGCCAAAGAGGAACGCATCACTATCAGAGGCGATACAAGCGTCGACACGACCATCCCTCTTTAATTGTGCACACAGTCCTTCTGCCTCTCCACTTGCTCTCAAAACAGGAATTCCAAAAAGTTCAAGTAATTCCTGTTATATACCGAGATAACACTTTACAATCAATAATTAGATTAGATAAATATCTAAAAAGATAATAATAATAATAATCATTCGTGACCAGTAACTCTAGATGCAGATGTGAATGTAATGTATGTATGTGCATGTATGTTGTAAGTGCGTATGAATGGATAGACATTTTAAGTTCAAAAGTAAAAGTCTATTTATGTGTTTTCTTTAGCTAAAGTAATAAACTACATGAAGGGAGACTTCAGCTTTTAGCACAAAAGGTCAATTCTTCAATAGGAAGAAAAATTTGGATTGATGATAAAACAACTTTCATGGATTCCTTGACCTCATAATGAAAAAAAGTAACTAACCACACATTCTTGAACACATTTTGAGAACTTTATATTTCTCTCAACAGAAGTACCATTTGAAACAGGCAAGCTTGCAAGATCAATGCCAGATGCTTGAAAGAACCGCATAATTCTTGCTTGAGACTTCAATGATGATGAGGTTCCATCTGTCATGAACACCGGAAAAGCACCAAACTGCAAAAGATTGTCACACAATCCCGCTAACAGGCTCTCAAATCATGTAAATTCTGAATAAAAACATACATTATCAAATTTTCCGTATTGAGAAGCCTTCTCCATGAGAAACCAAGTTTGAATCAACTTGTTAAAATAAGAAACCAAGCCCTCAAATAAGCCTTCTTACGGTCTCCAAACACATGTCTATTATTTATGAGACCCCAACCATAATTCATAATACGATTTGAAATTCAATAATATACGAATCTGAATTCCAACAATTAGGTAAGGGTAGATTGAATACCTGATTGTAAAACAAATTGTTGTTTCAGTCGGCGAACAGCGCCGGAATACCTGAGTATGCCGACGATCATCAGAATTAAAGATGGATCTCTACCATCGCAAGTCTTTTTCGGCATAAGGGTTCAACGGTTCTCCAAAATTCCTTTGAAGTTCTTCGATCATGGAATTAAACGATGGGTCTGATCGTCGGAGATGTTAACTAAATCCAAGGTTTTTTTTGGTTGATGGATGTTTTGTGCAGGTGATTTTGATTTGATGCGGTATGGTGGCCGGGTTCTTGGATTTTTTGGAGACCGTGTCCCATTTTGTAAATGGAGTATTCCATATGTAAGGCGACGTGGGTTTCTGTTTGTTTTTTGGCAACTACTTTAATTGATAATTAAAAATGTTAAACCTATTTAATGAGTTAAATGCAGTTTTTAAGATTTAAAAATAGG
This sequence comes from Helichrysum umbraculigerum, assembly GCA_949592205.1. Lineage (NCBI taxonomy): Eukaryota > Viridiplantae > Streptophyta > Magnoliopsida > Asterales > Asteraceae > Helichrysum > Helichrysum umbraculigerum. The sequence continues at coordinate 377,601,163 of CATIUR010000001.1, read as the reverse complement.
GTTATAATGGTCATTAGACCTAATCAGACTTCATTGTCAGTTGCTAATTAGGTTGTCACCTAATAAGAAAAGATGATCAATGGATAAGATGCAGGGGCTATAAAAATAAAAGGGGTAGATTAATTTAAAAGAAGTTAAATAAAGAAGGGTAACCTAATTATTGGTTTCTTTTAATATAATAAAGAGATGAATGAAAAACTCGAGGGAATCACAAATCAAGTACAACTAATTCAAAAAACAATTATCTCTTCTTTTTTCTTTTTCTTTTTCTTTTTGCCTTCTTTTATTTCATATTTTTTGCACCAATATGTGAGGTTCATCTTTATAAAATGTAAACATATAATAAAGTTGTTGAATCACACGTATTAGTAAATGTTATTCACAACTGTAATTAAGTTGACAAATGTAGTATAAATTATTTGGTTCAAATGGTAGCGAATCAAAGAAATATTTTTGAATCCATGTAATGAAAGTAGCATTTTCTGATATAATAGAAAAAACCTTTAAGATATTATCTACACAAAACACTGAATCAAAGTAACATTTTCCTGAATCAATGTAATGAAATGATCATAATAAGAAAAAACTTTAAAAACATTATTTATCAATTTCTGAATCAATGTAATGAAATTGACTATAGTAACAAATTTATAGGACATTATTTACACATTCGTTAAACAATGAATCAAAGTATTTTTCTTTACGGGATCAATGTAATCAAAATGATTAAAAGTGAATCAGAATAAAAAATCGGGGTTTTATTTTAAAAATATGTTGAATCATACCTATAAAATACTGAATCGTCATAGTATTTACCTGTTACAACAACAAACAATCTATTGAATCATACTGATAAATTAAATAAACTATTGAATAATGGGTACTTATAATGCATTAAAGTATTTATTATTGATTTTTCATTACGTTTTTTTTAATCACCTTTATCTTATATTAGGTTGTAAATTGGTGCTTGAATTCCCTCTCACATTTTGGGGTTTAGTACTCATCAGTAGATTTGATGTTGTATCGGTTGTTACTAAGGGAGCCAATTTTACTTGGATGAAGCGATTCAGAGGGAGGCGTCCAAACCGATACCTGTTTCTTTTACGAAGGCCGATACATGTTTCTTTGGTAAGTTCCAGTATCTATCATCAGTTAATTTTTACTTCTCTTTTATTGTTTTGTGACGTTAAACAAGTGGTGCACTTCGAATTTGCCATGCTTACCAATTATTATTATCCCTACATGACAGAAAAAATAACCTTTAATTATTGCAAATTTCACTCAAGTAGTTTCGAGATTGCAATATGATGTCAATATTTGTTGCTTTTTAACTCTAGAGTGTTTATATTTCAAGAAAGTTTAGTACTTTAGTAAAATTTGTCAACTTTTCACATGATTTGTGTTCATGGGTTACTTTTTCTCATCCTTATGTTTCCAGATTTCAAGAATAAAGATACTATTCTTTGATGTTTCACTTTCTACAGTATGCTTAAATGGAACATTACCTGGGTACCATTTACACCGTGGATCCGAGTAGGGTGCAAACAGTTGGCTCATTCAATTGGAGGTTAGTGACATCTAAATCGATATTGACGCCTATCAATTCTATAATTAATAATGTGTTATACTTAGCTCCACAATCTAAACACCTTTAGTTCTTGATGTTAACCTTCTTTAACATCTGTCAACTTATATTCAATTCTTCATTTAAGTTCGTCCAACCATTGACCATATTTTTAGTTGCAACTAAAAGCTATCAACATTGATACCATACTTTATACTGCTCCACTTCCAGCCTAATACTATTAAGCATTATATTATATTATAGGGTGGAGGATGGTGTAACACAACTTCAACTGGAAATATTGGGCTTTCCTGAGTATAAGATTCTCTGGAAGTAGAAAATGTGCAGGTTGGTCAAATGGGTCAAATATTGATAAATATAAATAGTATAATAACATTGTAACAATACTAAGAGCACGGGGTGTGGTAACACTGTGTTTACAGTGTTTTTGGTGTTGTGTTGTGAGTTAAAATTTTGGGGTGCGGTAACAGTGTTGTGGACAGTGTTATGGAATATTTTATTATTTGTTTTATATTTGTTTGTTAAATAAAGATAATTGTATAAATAATATATAAAAAACAAATAAATAAAATAAAAGCTACATTTATTTCATTAAAACAAAAGGGAAAAAAATTACAAAGTCCTAAAAAATAAAATACATAATTAAAACACACGATTTAAAAAGTCCTAAAAAAATACATAATTTAAACACACCATTTAAAAAGTCCTAAAAATAGAAAATACAAGTTAATCACTCATCGTCATCTTCATCCTCAACTTCAACTTGCGTTCCCGATCCAGAAGCGTGCGCTAGATTCCACCTTTGTTCACGATTCCTCCAAAGATGCTCCACAAGGTCGGCTCGAAGTCCCTCGTGCGTTTCAACATCACGTAGCTCCTTTGTTTTCCTCTCGTATGTATCACACCTCTCGATCCAAGAATTTTGTATATTTCCAACAGGTACATAATATTCTTCGTTCTCTGCAATGTTGAAACCGTTGTCTTCAATTATCATGTTATGTAGTATAATACAAGCATACATGATTCGTCGGATAGCGTTTACAGTATAACATCTTGCCGGTTGTTATAGTATATGCCATCTTCCTTGTAAAACACCAAAAGCCCGCTCAACATCCTTTCGGGCGGCCGATTGAAATAAACCCGCTTGTGATCAATCTCGCTTGAAAATCCCTTCACAAACGCTGCCCATGACGGGTATATCCCGTCAGCAAGATAGTAGCCTCTATCGTAATCCATATTGGCAACTGTGTCATTGAGCAAATTCCTAAACAAAGGAGACGTGTTAAGAATATTTAAGTCATTGTTGGAACCCGCAACCCCAAAGTAAGCATGCCATATCCACATGTCGTACGAGGCAACGACTTCAAGCATAATTGTCGGATACCCATGATCGCCTCGGGTGTATTGCCCTTTCCATGCATTTGGACATTGTGTCCAAGCCCAATGCATACAATCTATGCTCCCAAGCATGCCGGGAAAACCATGAAGCTCGTGATGTTTATCGTACAAACGATGTATGTCTTCGGTTGTTGGTTCTCTCATGTAGACATTTGAATATAAGTCTACAACGCATCTTGTGAAATGTTGTAAAGTATCACGAGAAACTCTTTCCGACATTTGCAAGTATTCATCAAAGGCATCCGGACATGTACCGTATGCCAATTGACGAATCGCAGAAGTGACTTTTTGTAGACAAGTAAAACCCAATACACCACGTGCATCGGGTCGTTGACGAAACCAACGAAAATGGTCGGGAAGTGGTTCAATAGAGTAAGAGCTAATATCCCCACAAATTCGGAGGAATAAATTGCGACTCATTCGGAATCGGCGTTTGAAATATTCATGAGGATATTTCGCGTTTTCGCCAAAATAATCGTTTAGTAACGTTTGCTCGGCGGTTACTCGATCACGGTGTATGAAACGACGTGACCGAGCCGTTGAACTTTCGGCATCTTCTCGCTCGTTACGATACTTACTTAATTGCAAAATAATTTTGTATGTTTCTGCGTCATCGGATGAGGAAGATGATGCCATTTTTTAGTGTTTTTTGTGTGGGTATTTTGTATAAAATTTGAGATAAAAATAAGATTGAAGTGTATGTATATTTTGAGTTGAAAATTGAGGTGAGATATATGAAGTATATATAGGATAGAGATGTTTAAAAAAAAATAAAAAATTTCCTTCCTGTGACAAAGAGCCGTTGGCTCCTTTTGTGATAAAAAAAATAAAAAAGTTTTGCTACTAGCCGTTCCAACGTTCCAATTCCAACGTTCCATTCTGAAATATATATATTTTTAATTACTTTAAGTTTACCAACGGAAAAGGAAAAAAAAATAAAATAATGCAAAACGTCGTCAGCTTCCACCGTTTGAAATTCAACGGCGCGTCAAAAACGGCGCAAAAACGCCGAGAAAAACGCTGCTCCGGGGTCGAAAAACGCCGTCGAACGGCGTTTTTCATGAAAAACGTTGACGATAATGAACCGACACCGAGTGCTCTAATCTAATCTAAATATATTTTATAAAGCTTTTATTAGGCTTTATTAAAAACCAAAACACTTGCCATGACTTTTAAACTGTTTGACTGGTTTTGTTCCCTAATAGATAAAACGTGGCCCAAATCAACCCATCGGTCTATAAGAGAATGGGTTAAAATGGCCACAATTAAATATTAAATTTACTCAGCTTTGCTGTATACGCTAATATGTCAAGTACTCATCATGTAATTGTACTTAGCTGCTCATAATTTGGTATACTTTTATGCAATGGCAACTTTTATATGACAAACATGCAGAGTCATAATAAACACCAAAATGCAAGTGGCAACAGTTCATCTATGTTCAGCGAACTAGGCAGTACATTTGGTTTAATCAATACATTCAACTATCATCTTGAATCAGTTAACAGAGTGATTTATGATTTTGCACTTTTGACCAACAATTGGAATTAATGTGGCCCTGTATCTTCGTGAGTCAGTTCTAAAAAGCAGTCCTGTGTGCCACCGAATTGACTGAATTCATGGGTAAAATGTCAACTTTTAGAAAGTTTATTCCCGTCTGTATCTAGCTAGAAAATGTACAATATCTTCATTGTTTATATAATCTTAGAGGTAGGTAAACGGGCGGGTTGGTTAATGGGTGAGAACATGTAATTTATGATTTAGTTCAGAACCTATTGGCTTGGGTTGACCCGAAATATTTTCACATGTGTTTTAGTTTTTCAAGTATATTAGTTATGTCAATTATGATTACAAACTAATATCATTTTAATAATAATGCTTTTTTCAATTGTGTGATATGGGAGGCTGTATGCAATTATGCATAAAAAATACAAAGGGATTTTTTGACCTGTTTTCTGTGAAGCTACTTTATACTTGTATCTACTTAAATTTTGTCCTTTCGACACGTTAGAAATAAAACATAACCTGAACTTACCCTTTAATACTTAGGTTGGTCAAAAGTGCCACCTTTATATAATCTTGATCTGGTCTCAATATAAATGGTATTTATAATGATTTACTGTTTTAAGATAAAAATCAACATTCACCCGTTCTAATTTTATACTATTATAAAGTGCAGCATGTCAAATTAGATAACTTGATTAATTTTTCGTTCCTGGTTTCACTTGGATTGTGTACAATTTGATTCATCTTTTGGATATTATTGTGCCTATGAGCCTTGAGTTTGGAGTTTACAAGGTTGCATTATTGTATGCAGGAATTGGGTGGGTCAAAGGTTAGCATGTACTTTAATATTATGGTAATATATTCAGTATTAGAATTGGGCAGCTAGCATTTAGGTTAATATTAGCCACATCTTAACAGGTGGTGGTTCTTCAGTGGAGTAGAAGTAATATAGAATTTTGGTTACCACTGATCAAAATGATATCGTAGTGATGATTACCAATTATAGCACTATATATAAAGGATCTATGTAAGTGTTCAGTTTGGTAAGTCTGGCCCAAGCCATTTTTTGTGGAACATATATGTACTCTTTGGTAACAAAGTGTGTGTTGGGTCGACCCGGCCCATTTCAATCTGTACAAAAAGTTCTCGACCTAATGTCAAACACACCCATTCCTCTACTAATACTCATCAGGTCATGTCATTTAAACTCCATTGCACCTTTCTGTTTGGCACTCTCTCCATACTAGGTGTATTGTTAAATTTTATATCTCTATTTACCGGAAGTGATGTACCATGATCATTGAATGGGATTGTTGTTTTTAATAGCTATTTATTTTCTAAAAGAAGCAATATTAATCCTTATGCTTTCATTAGACTTGCAAATAGGTTAGAGAAACAAGTATAAGGAGGTGGTACCAAGATCTTCTAGGTCTAATTTCACAATTAATTACTCATCTTTACTTTTGTTCAATCATATTTGTTTGCTTACTTGCAGTTGCTGCTCTATCTGTTTAGTCAGAGATTAGTGGTTGCTTAGTCTGTCTTCTGTATGTTTGTTTGACTATAGCACATGAATCAGGGTGGTAAATCGCTTACCTTATAGAAGCTACTTAATTTTTTCCTTAAAGAACAGTGCTTGCTACTTGTCTTAATTTAATTTGTTTTAGTTATGCGTTTGCCCACTACTATTATCTTATGCTCACATGTTGTATAAGTTAAGTTACGAATGTCAATTTTTTATGTTTAATGTCTTTCAGATGGAAGTTCCCAACTTCGATGTATGGTAGTGGACCTTCATGTAACTGTTCATTCAACTTTCAAAATTAGTTCACATAGAGGTGGCAACGTTGGGCAGGTTTGTTAATGGTCGAAACGGGTCAGATTGGACTGATCTAGAACACTTTTTGTCCAATTTTTTTTTTTAAATAATGTTAGTGTGTCAAATATGATTACAAATTTTTTTATATATAACTTCCACTAATAACAAAGCTTTTTGTATAAATTGATTTGGAGATTTATATATTCGAATTACGCCCTTCAAGCTTTACTTTAAATCTACCCTGTTAACCCGTTGGAGATAAAAATTAAAATATAACCCGAATTAACCTGCTCATATGTAAATGGGTCAAAACACCCACCTATCCCTTCACATGATGTTGTATTGTCACCTTTCTTATATATAGGTGTCCTAAACATTTGGTACATGCTCCTTGATATAATAGTGGTTGTCAAGAGCTGTATCATAAATTGGTCAGAGAAGACTTTAAATAATGATTAGTGCAAAGCAATAATAAAGGTTAGTTCATTATTTTATGTTTCAACCTCATTTATAATTGGTTAGTGTACTTATTGAGATCGTTATGCTAATTTTCAGCTACTTACTTTCTAAAAAGTACACACTTATCCTAGGAATGCCTGCGTGGAAAGACTTTAACTCTGGTGCCTGCTTTGAGAGCATTATTAATGAGAGGTGCTTCCATTTTTGCGAAGTCCTACACAAAGTCTGATGTTGATAAATTACTTGTCAAATTAAAACCGCAAGTCTTCTATAACTTTCATGCATTCTACATAATATTTTTTCCTGTGGATCATGTGCTATCATATTTTCAGTTCTCACTAAATGCGACAAGATGGCCGTATCGGGCGGGTGGCTAATGGGTTCAGGTTGAAACGGGTCATTTTCAGTCGGGCATAATGGGTTGGGTCTGGTTGTTATGTAAACAGCTTATTAAAATTAGAAATATAATATTAGTACAATAGTAATATATTTCCATGAATTATGTATTTTGGAAGTTGTACGCATTAAAAATAGTCTTTAGGCAGCTTACAAGCTATTTGTAACGCTCCCTTTAGCTACATATTACTGAATGAACATTTGAGATAAAGGTCAACCCAAATTAACCCATTTATAAGTCAATGGGCTGAAATTGCCACTTCTATATTCACTTTCTTCGTCATAATGCAAACGCCAAAGATTTCTAATGATGTTGTTTTGATGTTATTTCCCTGCATTAAACTACTCTCAGTGAACTTAATCATGTACTACATCAGGGTTTTGATTTTATACGTATTGGTAACGAGGAAGTTGTGCAGGGAACTACATCAGGGTTTTGATTTTATACGTATTGGTAACGAGGAAGTTGTGCAGGAGGAAAATCATGGGCATTGTATGAATGGTTGGATTTGTTTACTTAAAATATTCCATCTATCGCTTGAAAATTTCAAAATTTTAACGGAAAATGTGCTCGCTCTCCATTAGTAAGAGATGATAAGGTAGATCAAGGAAACGAAAAGGTACTAATAAGATGTATTTTTTTTTACTTTTTGTCTAATTCTTTTAGTACTAAATGGCCAGAAATCAGAAAAAATGGTCACTATGAGGATGAAACTGTGGCCGACAATGAAGATGTAGGCACAGGTCATTGGTAAGTTGGTAGAAGTAGACAAACATTCCAAGTTCAAAAAATTCAGATAAGAGACACAAAAAGACTATGGACGGAGGTGACTGATGTAGGCGGAGAGCAACAACAGTTGACCCGTTAATGCACCTTTGTGATAGGTTTATTATCTTTTGATATACCTATTTTATGTTTCCACAGGTGACAATATATATTGATCGTTAGTTCATGTATATGTAAATTATGAGTTATGACTATGCTTTATCGAAAATGGTCAAAGGGGTCGAAAGTAATCCGGGTTGTTTTACCATATAAAGTTCTAGGAAGAACGAAAGCCCACGGCATTGTTGAGAAGCACAATGGTCCCTATCAACTCTCAATTACACAAATTGTACCTTGTCATTTGATTTGATGATGTATTGAAAAATACATTTATAACATCACATATGTATACACAATTTTAATTTGTTTATCCATACATATACATTGAATTATAATTATATCATTTGCAACAGGATATACATGCTCAATTTATTATTTATAACAAATTATATTTATTTTGACTATCAACATTGAAATTTGTCACTACCATGTTTATATTAAGCAGTTGTCTAAATATTACACTTATATACCAAAGGTCTACATCATATCAACTAATTCGAAATATTATTCAATGAATATATTTTAAAAGCCATAATGGTTATAATCAACGACATCTAAATTATACATAATCGATTTATATTTAAGCTATATATTAATGTAGTTTCATGACAATTTATAAAAACATACATAACAAATGGTCACCTTATGTTAGTTATACGGAGTAGTATTTAACTCATTTGATTTAAATACGAACTATAACATGATGATAACGTGTTACTTTGTATAAATGTCGCGGTTTTTAACAAAATCTTAGTGTAATCTCACGAATTTACGGGTTATAATACAGTGATTTACTGTTTTAAGATAAAAATCAACATTCAAAGAATATGATTTTATACTTTTATAAAGTGCATCATGTCAAATTAGACAAAAGACATGTATGTATAGTTCCATAGACGTATTATCTCATTATAACAAATTTTTATGAATAACCCCGCAAATATTGCGGGTTATGATCTAACTTAGAATCAAGGTATATAAGATAAATCACCATTATACAAAAATAAAATGTTAATTGATTAAAATATTAGTACTTAAACTGGTTACGTGTAATGTTCATTTATCCAGATTCAGATGCAAGAATGGTAGAAAGTTCAACTTAACAGAATAACATATGCTATTAAATTCAGAGAACAATTCCACGCTTTGTTTGTGGAAATCTTGAAGGTTGAGGTGCGTTTGAACACCATACTTTATGCAAATTCCATGTTGCTAACGGTCTCATTCTTTCTTGATTTTTTCATTAATTTGTGTTACAGTTCCTAATAGGCTTTATGTCTTACTAATAGAATGGGTCTGTTTCTAATAAATATGACCAGGTCAAACAAGAGTTGATTTACAGTGCTTAGATATTGGTTGTGTATATTTGATGTTTCTAATAAATATGATCAGGTCAACATAGTTGATTTATGGTTCTTACATATATATAATGGTAAAGTTAACTAACTTATTTCCACCTTTGAGTGTAATAGGTGTCAATTTCGATCCATTTACTTATGAATGGGTCAATTCGGGTTATGTTTTTTCTCCGACAAATCAAACCGGAATAAGTACTTTGACTTGAAAATCTATGATTAGTTAATTTAACATGTTTATATCTTCAACTATCTTCTATTATGTTTAAGTATTTTGGAGATGAAAATAACTATTATTATTAGAAGCATGATAGGATTTAATTAACTGGTGAGTTGTTTTTCTATCCCAATGATACTTGGAGTTTCTTAATTCTGTTGGTCAAATGTTAATATATCAACACGTCAAAGTCTATCGTTAATTTCGTCTGTATATCTATTCAGGTTGTTGGTAACTTTATATGTGTTCCCCATATCTTATTAATTATTTATGGCTGGAAAAAAGTGTGCATTGATTACATTCATTACTATCATTTAAAAAAAGTTGTGATCATAACCTTATCTTGCAGGGTGGTAAACCAATTTATATAGCTAGAAGTGGGTCAACAAATGAAGTTCGGCCCTCTAATCCAGCCTCAATTTGTGTAAGTTCTTTTCTAAAATATGAAAACACACATAATGTTAAACTCTCTAAAATATTCGTGCATACAGTTTTGTGTTCATTTGATTTGTCATTTCTGTTCCAACCTATTTATTACAGTAATAAGGAAATTCGTTTTCTGTGCTATATGGTTCTATCCCTTTACATGGTTTACCACCCACTCTTGAGTCAACGCGTTGAAATTTCCACCTATACTAAGAGGTTGAAATTCAATGATGTAGCTTGATTTACGTCATCTTTAAACATGTTAATTTCTTTTCGTTTATGTATAGGTCATATAAAGTTTACCTGGTGATCTTGGTTATATGGATCATCGCATTTCAAAAGGGAGTTGGCCATTCTCAACTGCATATAAAAGGTAGGTCGTGTCAGATTGCACTTCTGAGGATTTAAAGCTAGCATTTATATTTTGGCAAATATCAGTTATCCGTTCCTATTTAATATAGTGCTTTATATATAGTAACGTTCATAACTTTCGTTATCAGGTAGCGCTCAAGCTATCCAAATTGCTATCCGGTGCTGTTGGTGAACTGTTAGATCAGTTAGATGTAAAGCGACTATATGATGCAATTAATGCTATTCTATATCCAGATGTAATTATGATCCATGATCCCAACTAAATAAGTAAACCTTAATCTAACTTAAATGAAACAAATATAGCTAAAAACTTACCAATTTAAATACTGTATTTGACCTGTACATTTTGTTTTGAAAATTATCTGAGCACACACATTTCTGGTTCTTGGTGGGTTGCGTATTTAGCTGATCAGGTTCTAGGTTCTATATTAGTGTGCTTAATCTGTCAATTTGGTTGATTTCAGGTCCTTCAAGGTGTGGTTTGTGTCATTCTGAATGCATTGGTTGCTCTACAACATATGGGGTCACCAGCAGTTGGATGAGATATCCTGAGATTCCAAGGACTTCTGATAACTTAGAATCAAGGTATATAAGATAAATCACCATTATACAAAAATAAAATGTTAATTGATTAAAATATTAGTACTTAAACTGGTTACGTGTAATGTTCATTTATCCAGATTCCGATGCAAGAATCCGTTTCTTGGAGGTTCTCAACTCAATGGGTGGCTGCCTATTGGTCGAAAAATTTGCATGTCCAAAGTTTCAGTTGCAGCGGATTATCCCGATTCTATCCCGGAATCATCTAATTATATTGCGAAAAATGGATATCATCCACTGGAAGAGCTTAAAAATGGTAAAAGAGTTCGTGAAACTAAACTCACTGGTACAGAGATCGCAAAAACAACTATTGAGGTTATTCATCTTCACTCTGTCTCAAGAGTTGTGGGTTCAAGTATCATGGGAGGCATTGTGTATAGTGGAATTTTGTACATACTATGAGATAAGTTGTTGGTTTGCCTTTCTTAAAAAAGCATATGATTGTTTTAATTTAATTTTTCTCTTTCAGATATACACTTCAGGGTTCCTGATGATGCAAATATAATTCATGATCCTGAAGCAACTAACCCAGTGGTAAGATCTAGGTACCAATTTCACCTTGATAATTTTAGGGGTGTTTAGATGTGTTTTAGCTGGTTGACGTTTTAACGATCAGATAATAAGATGTTTGTGTGTTTTACAAATTCTGGTTTTATAAGAAATTATTAACATGACCAAAGAGATATATTTAGTATGTAATTCGAGATGAGGTGAAAGTCTCTCAAAATATGTCAGAAGGGGTAAATAGGTAATATCATTTTACCCTTTTTACAGTTTTAACTTATATTGTTGCATCTGTTTGTCAGTTATGTCATTTGCATCAATACTTAGATTCTCACATTCTTTCAGAATGCTTTGATTGGTATGGATCTTTCACTTTTTGAGAATCAACAGTTATCTATTCCTGAGAGTCATAACTCTGATAACTCTGTTGATGACGTCACTTTCTTCGATGACTACTATGAAGTAATGAATCAGCTACATTATGTTACTTTAGGATTTCACCGTGTTATATTTTGTACTTTTTTCAGATATATTATCTTTATTTGTATTAGGACGAAGGCGCTGATATGTTTGCTGGCTTTACTGAATGGATTATACCCATTGATTCTGCAGGCGTTCAGCCCATTTATTTTGCCAAGTGTTTGACAAAGGTGATCATGCTTTTGCTATAAGATCTACGTCTTTTGTAAATTTCACCAAGTAAAGGTAGTTCCTAAATGTGGCAAAATGGGTGGGTTGGTTGAGTAATGGGTTAATGGGCTTGGGTCAAAACATGCCAGGTGAAGTTGACCCAATACTTTGTGTCTAACTAACCAATAATACTTTGTTAAACATGATCACAAAAAATATATTTATTAGATTAGTACTCTAATGTTTTAAATAAAGCAATATTATTAATTATATGCTTGAACGAAATACACTTCGAGTAAATTTTTTACTTATTTGATAAATATAACCAAAATCGATCCATTCATTGGTAAACAAGTCAAAGTTGCCACCATTATTGAAATCTTTGTAATTTTCAAATCTACTTGTTTTGTAGGCTGCTAATATGGAGTATGCTAGAAAGATGGATCATCCCTCAAATGGTGTTTCTTTTCTCGGATCCCTGAGTCCTGCTTATGTTGATGAAGAGTTGTATCTAAGAAGGCTATTTAGTATTGAAGATGGTGACAACTATGAACAAAACTGGAAAGGTTTTACATTAACTTTATTACACGAGATCAAATGCTTTCTTCCTTATTCTATCTGTTTGTTTGTACACCGGTGGAGGTAATTTTGGCTTTGGTTACTATGTTATAGATCACAAGCCTACAAGTCTCTAAGCAGTTTGAAGTTGAAACAAGTAGTTTTAATTGTTTGGATAAACAGATTCTGCGTTTCATTGTGATCAATTATGGGTCAAAATGTAATTGCATGTAAGATATACTAGAGTAAATTGTAGGCTTGTGAAAGGCGCGGTCGGTTAAAACGGTTATTTCTCTTACATTTTACACTCCATTAACAAATGTATTGTTCTTCCGTTAATATATAATAATTTATACGACAAATTTCAAAAAGCACTCAATCACACATTCATAATTACAATTTACAAGTTCACAAGTGATTCAAATAAGAGTAACATCTCTTCTCTTTTTATTATTTTTATATTAAAAGAAACCACTAATTACGTAGCCTTTCCTTAATTAACTCATATTGGATTAATCTCCCCCCTTTATTTTTGTAGCCCACTTTTTTAAGCCATTGATCATCCTTCTTTAGCGGTGACTACCTAATTAGCAATTTGGTAATGAAGTCAATTTAAGCCTAATGACCATTATAACCCCATTTGTTAGGCTTCATTAGCTGTATTAAAATCAATAATTACTTTCATATTTTCCATTTACCATTAAAAATTAAAATTAACAAATTTATGCTTTGTCTTTTTAAAATTAACAAATTTAAACTTTCATATCTTCTATATAGCTTAGATCGATTAGCTCTTGATTACGCTCTGTCTTTTTAATTTCCCCTTTTTTCCATTTGTCAACCTTGCAACTTTATTCATTGAAATATTTTTTGTTTGCAGAATTCCAAATTTATTCATGGAAGTATTACAAATGACTTATTTTGCGTTAACAATATATCTGACACATATTCATCCCTATTGTTGTTACCTACTACCATGTGGGTATACATTAGTTAAAAAAATTAATGTAAACTTTTAAACTTTTCATGCAGCTAAAAAAAATACAATTAAAAAATAATCATACTTGCCTTACGACATCCACCGTATAATATTAAACAAAAAAACAATAACAAATACACCTTTAATTAATATGTCCTCAGCGTTATATATCGGGCGCTCTGAAGATGGGCTTCTAATCTCATCCCGACGGCATAAGGCTCAATAATAATAAGTTGACCTACAATTTTTGGCCCAAAAAAAAATCATATCTTTAACTCAAAACACAATTTAACTTTAAATAATTGTTAGCCCCATTTGTTTTACACATACGCTTCGTTATGTGATGCTGTAAAAAGCTCATTCCTCATTACTTATATATACACACATACATAGCACATCACATATGTTTACATACGTTAGTAGCGAATCTTCATATAATTCATTTAAGCACTTCCGGCAAGCAAAAGTTCAACTAATGAGGTTTGTTGCCCGTATTGTCTAATTGTGATTAACTAATTGAACATGGTAAACCTTGTTTCATAACTTATGACACATTTTTATGGGTTCGCAGGCCGCTACCTGCTCCAGACGCTGGATTCAAGATAGAGATACATTTTGGTGGCCGACTATTCCGATCCAATAAGCGAATAAAGTACGTGGATGGTCTGCGTTTGGTTGATTTGACCGTAACAACTATCGACGTCAACATGTCTTACCTGACATTGTTTTCTCAAAGATTTTGTGAAATGTGCATGCGATCGTGAACATCGGTTCGCATCTATAATACAAGAAAGGAATGAAGAAGAAGATTTTATTTGGAGAATAGAACATGATATACAATTACAAACGTTGTTATGTTACTTTGGTATAGAAAATACACTCAAGGTGTTTTTGTTACATGGTCGTCGCCATGTTTAGAACCCACCATTGTATCGGCCATATTTATTTTACCTTCATCGTTTTTAATAAGATACAAGGAATACAAGGATGGTCTCATTCTATACATTTTGTCGCGTCTTAAAGTATCCTAATAAAAATAAATAATATTGATTTTTTTTTATGTAAGTAACTTTTTTCCTCTTCTTACAATTCACATAGTTTTTCTTTTATTCTTCATTACTTAATTACTTAAAGCTATTATTTTGTGTGGTTAGGATTTTGAACAAACCAACTATGATGCTCAACATTTGCTTTCATTTTCATGGCCGTATCGAAAGAACTGCTACTGGTTTGGAATATTTCGATGGCGAGACACACTTAGAACATAATGTTAGAGCAAGTGGCATAACCATGTCGTACTTATCAGGGCGGATGGAAACTCTATTGAGATGTGCTTGCGGTTGTATGCATTACCTTGGCACAATCATTATATGGAACGATAATGGGTATGAATTTTTTGGCACCATTGGAAATGATGATGACTTGAAAACACTGCTCAATAATTGCGAGGACAACGCAACGCTAGACATTTATATAGTACACAATCCAACTGTTTGAGGTTGAATAATATTGTATTGCAACTTCATATCTCCTATGTCACTTCGTAAACATGTGGTTTGGTACACGGTTGATTTTATTAAGTGAAGAACTAAAGATATCTGTTACTATATTTGTAGTTGACGTTATTTATTTTTTATTTAGTTAATAGTAACGGAGATCTTACCTACAAAGATTTAAACTGCAATCTTTTTACTCTACGTTTGTAGACGTCGTGTATTAACTTATTAGCTGGACACAATTAATTAAGACAATAATAGTAATAATGTTATATTACCATACATGCATATTACTGTAAATTGACTATTATTATAACATACTATCCATAACATCGTTTACGTTAAAAACGATATATCCTAGATATCTTCCAAATATAGTGTCAACAACTTACTTCACAATCCTTACAACAAACACATCTACCCTATATAAGTTCGCTTAGTGTTGGATGGATTTGTAGAAAAAGGAATTCACTGTCTGCTCCATAAAAGATGCATGATCGACATGTACATAACAACCGTATACGAAGGGTCATTGCTCCAAAGTAAGCATTTTAATATTCTTATCCGAATTATACCGTACATATTGTTCATTAATTTGCAATTTTATTTTATTTTTTCTAACTTTAATGTCAGTATTGAGCACCTTGTCCCGCGAATAATCGACATGTGTGCATTATGATGGCCACATGTATCGTACAGCTTACGGATTTGAGTATTTAAATGGGAAGGAAGCAATGATGTGTTCTCTTCAGCGAAATGAATTTACGATAAAATATGTAATTCAATTGCTTTTTGCATATCTTCATGTTATTCTACCTCCACAATGGTATGTAGTTAGACATCCACTACTAAGCCTTAATGAACGCAACTCACTTTTAAGAATGACTCGTGACACTGACTTACAGAATTTGCTATCAATTGGTGAACGACATGGCTTGATAGAGTTCTATATTTGAGATCGATGAGATATCCCAATCCTCCAAGTTTGACAACAAATTTTGTACTCCAACCCACATTTTAATAATCATTTGATGTAGGATGCATGTATTCGCTAATTTCAGTTTTAAAATGATTGCATTTTATGTCCTTACAAATAAAGTCATTTAATCTGTTACACAATGCATAAGTTTTATACTGAAAACATGTAATTTTGACTACATTTCGTACATTCTTTGTTTTCAACCAAATTATAAAAAAAAAAAAAAACTGAGCCCCGCAAATCCCCCCCCCCCCCCCCCCCCCCCCCCCCCCCCCAAAAAAAAAAAAAAAAAAAATTATGTGTGCATCAATGTGGGTAGGTAAACACTTAGTGCACATCATCTTTAAAAGAATAATCGAATCTTTTTTTGTTAACACGATTTTGGAGGCTGTAAGCACTTGAATGTCATGGATGATTAAGCAACCAATTTACTTACCCTTGAGTATAGATGGTGGTGTGTATAACTCTTTTCAAACTTTATTACATGAATTCAGATCCATATTTACTAATCTTTGCAGCAAGATATGCAACTCCAACAGCAATCTGGTGAGGTCTAACTGAAGCCATAGTAAGATACACAACCTACAAAGAAAATTACTCAATTCAGAAATATAATTGTAAATACCAATTCGGTCAGAAGAGAGATAGGGAGCATATTAGCAAGCAACCATCTGATGGTCAAACACACCATTTGTAGCGATAGAGCGAATCATCAAAATCCGGTACAAATTCACTTCATCAAACGAACATCAGCTTCAGAGTTTTTCAGGTATTGCCAAAGATAGCAATTGAAATGTTGAATCAAGTGACCCAAATAAGAAGTCAATTTTCTCTTACCAAAAAAGAAAGCAACATCTATTGAACATTTTGCAGGTAAGTTACACATAATTGTTGACGGAGTGCCATTAGCATAATAAAGATTTTACACCCTATCTACAACGCCGAAGCAGTGCCACTTTGATGCACCACAATATGAGCCCAACCATGCTCACTTCAATTGAATATGCACAAGCAACTAATTTGGCAAATGAGGTGACATTCTCCAATATGTGAAAACCTTGCCAAATATGCAAAGATTAAACTAAGTTGTTCTCTATCCGGCAGATACTAGCATAACCTCTAAGCTAATGATATCCAGATTAGCAAAAGGAAGAACCATAGACAGACTGCATGCAATATATCACAGTTCAAAACTACCATGTGTACTTGTACAATGAAACTTTGCATGGGAAAAACTTTCATGCAGTCTTTTATCGTTTGAGCCAAAATCAATTTGAGTTGTAGCGTCTGATTTGTGGCCTACCATTTGTGCAACTGAGACATGTGGAGTCCGAGGTCGGTGAAAAACGTTTTGTGTGAGTGTTGTCATTAAGGAGTGAGACATAAACCCATTATTTATAGGAGAGGTCAATATATGGATCAAAATATATAAATTACAAGTCAAAATACATAATGAGTTGGTAAATTCAAAGTTAATTGCACGTTTGGTACTTGTGGTTTTACTTGGTTCATGCAGTTAACATACTGTATCGACATCTCGAAAACACAAAACTTACTTAATACACGGTCTATCATTCATTAAGTTTAACGTTTGGGCCATTAAGAAAGCTCATTTTTACAAGAAAAATCCAAGTCATGAACGTCGCCACCGTATTCGTCAAAATATTTCGACAGCATTGGTGTTTAAAAGGCGAGATCATGCCGGTCTTTAATCATCGAGATTTTGAATGGTTTTGATTTCGAGTATTTTTTTTAGATCCGGTAGATGGTGGGAGCTTGTTTCAAGATCCAGCAAACTTTGTGGTATGATTTGGTTGTGTCGGCAGGGGTTACACAAACGTGATGGTTGGTGTATTTACTCTTTGCTATGTATGTGCTAATGGTGGATGATGATTGTAAAGGTTGTCGATTTTGATCAAAGGGTTAAAATGGTAACTTTAATGTGCTTAACGGGTGAAATGCTAAAATTAACGAGTGGAACCATCTTTGTAATATTTTTTTGTTTTTTGTGTACTACCAATATAAAATATGAAGTAAAAAGAATTAGATGCGTTAGTGTATATAAACGAGGATTATCAACCATACCGAATTAAGTCTTATATTTGTAGTAAGGAAATAAATGGAAAAGTTTAAAACAGTAACTGTATTTATATGAACCCCAGGTACCATTTATGCAACTTAAGCAATCACAATTCACAAACACCCGTACAGGTACCGATAGAAACCCTAACCCCCAAAATAACCAAAAATATCAGAGAGGATGGATGCAGATGGCATGGATAACTCCCAACAATCCACAACTCATTCACAAACCCAAAATAACGAAATGGTTTTCGTGAGCATGTCCGCCGACGAGTTCCTCTATCCTTGGAAGAAAGACTATCTTAACACGTGGGAGCATCCTCCGGAGCCGGGGCCCGAGCCCGTGGAAAATTTTCCAGACGCAAGAAGACCATCCTATGTTGTCGAAGGATTGGGTATGGGGCCCGTGGTGTTCATTAAAAGGAGAACCGCTGCTGCTGCTTCTGGTAATAGAACCCACTGTGCACATAACAACTCAAATCAATCAAATCTTTACCAAAAAAAAAAAAACTCAAATCAATCAAATAGCTAAAGAGATGTTTTGGTTTTATTGATAGGTGCAAGTTCTGAATTGAAAACAGGATCCGATCTCAAGCATGATGATTCTGGTGATAATAAGACAACCGCTGATGCTGATGCTGCTGCTGGTAATAAAACCCATTGTCCTTTTTATGCGTTTACATCACATAACAACTCAAATCAATCAAATAGATGAAGAGATGTTTTGGTTTGATTGATAGGAGCAAGTTCTGAATTGAAAAGAGGATCTGATCTCAAGCGCTCCTCCTATGATGATGTATGAATCATTTGGTCTCGATGAAGGTTGAATTTCATCATATCTGTAGCGGTACAAGTAGTTAAATAAAGAATATCAGCTCAAAAGGAAATGAGTTAAATGAGTCTTAAGCTCTTGAAGTGTATTTTTTAACTCATGGAATCTTCCAAGTCACCGTAGCATTACAAATGATTCATACAGTTTTTGATTTGTACACCACACTATCACAATATTGATGCACAAGGTACATGTTGTGGTGTACCCTTCAAAAATACATTATTTGAGGTGAACCTATGTCACAATTCTCACAAATGTATAACATTTCCTCCATCGCCTTTTCCTTTTACCAGCATGGGGATTTAATCTCTCATTTGTGATATTCTGGAACCCATTTCTTCCATCAAATTTGGTACACGGATCACCCCTTACCTTCTTCCTTTTTCCACGGTCATATACATTGTCCCTGATGAATTTTAACACAGTTAGTAAAATAAAAAAAAAAAAGAACACAAGGAAACATGAAAGTCGTTATAAGTTTGATATAGAAATGTGGTACTTCAGCTCACCATTCATCTCCTATATAACCTATGCCAAGAAGATCTTGTGTTTCTTTTATCTGAGATGGGGTTGATTCATTTTGGTCCCAACGTGGGGCTGTAATCAATAACAAACTACATTTAGTCCTCTTAATTGAATTATGAAAACATATAATCTTGCTACATTTATACTTGAACTTGAATTTTTAGATGGTACTTTAGTTTGAATAATTTTGAGTAAGGATATAACCATATAATTTAACCACTATGTAGAACAAAGTCCAAAAGGGGTTGAAATGTCTTCCAGCAACGAGCGTATGGAACGATCATTTTTGCAATGGAGGCTTGTGGAGGCCATGCAACTCTTGGGTTCTGTAACAGTGTAACTTCTGTTGGGACTCCTTCCAAGACGACACCACGAAAGTCATTTTCTATTAGTGTCGATAATGCTTCCTTTTCATCATTTATGAGACTGCTTTTGAGGACAATCGGAAGTAGATGGTATGATTGCAACACATACAGGCTCTTCAATAGCCATTTGTGGCTACTGCAGGTCATTACAACAGTCGATTCACTAACATCTTCACATGTACTTTTTTCTTCATTTTCCAATTAATGTGGTCGATAATGTTTTATGAAACGCCCCGAAAACAGAACCATTTTTTTTTTTTTTTACCTAACACTGAAAACACACTCTATTAGGTCCCACATCTAAAATATGACATTATAGACTCGTTATATCGTTCCCTTAATCAAATAATGACTCAAATAACAAAAATGTGAATTTACAAGAGATTCCCCAGGAATGACTCCCATTCCTCAGGAATCAGACATGCTGTTAACACTTGGATTCGGATTCCCCAGGAATGACTCTCATTCCCCAGGAATCAGGGTTGCTGTTAGAACTTAAGTTCAGATTCCTCAGGAATGACTCCGATTCCCCAGGAATCAAGGCTGCACACAAACTAATACCAAAATACGAATTTCCGACGCGCATAACTTTTTACTCGTAAACACTTAGACCCTGAAAATTTGCAGGCACCTCCATAATGCCAAAATGAAACTTTCTATTTTTGCACTTTTTCAAAATTCACGTTTTACGAGAAAACGGACATATAACCACTTTTCGACCATTTTAACCACTTTTTGACTACAACTCAAATCACAAACCACACACAATAAAACTCTACTCTTTTGCACACTTATTTAACTCCTCAAAACAAACTTGAAGCAAATAAAAACCAACCCATGACACCACCACACATTAAATTCACCACATGACCACTTTCAACCCATTTTGACACCTTAATGACCCATTTCATAATTCAACAATTTTTCAACCAATTCAACACTCAAACCACATTTGTTTGACCAATTCAAGGCTATTGACAATGTGTCCACTTCACATTTGACCAACCAATCACATTCGACACTAAATCACTTTTCACCACTTTAACCCAAACCAAACCAATCATACGACTTCATACACTTGACAACCACATACACTAGACACCATAACTCTGTTTGACTTTCAAAGTCAACTACTATACATTGACCAACATATTTAATTCAAAAACTCATTGTTTGGGCGATTTACACAATTGAGCATCAAAACAACAATTCAAAAGAAAGAAGCATATTCTAACCATAAGCATGCTCCATATCCATGTCAATAGCTTCTCATAACCCTTCTATCCACATGTCTCTATCAAAACATCAACCTACAACATAAACACTGAAATGGGTAAGCACAACTGCTTAGTGAGTACACAGGCAAATCAAACAAGCAATTCACATAAACACAAAATCATTGATCTCTGAAAACACTGAACACTGATCACTGAGCACCATACCACATCGATATGCATGCTAACACTATTTCACTGAGTACCATACCACAACGGTATGCATACTAACACTGTTTCACTACATAAGCATATTCCATAAAATCCACAAACTACATAATCACCCAACAATCGATTCACATAACATTATAACTACACTATCTTCATTAATTAATCCACATATGTAAACACATTTTCTTCCACCCAATTGTGTAGCCTCTTGCTCGGAAGCAATCCGGATCCAACACAATCGAATCATACACTATCAATTCAAAATAACATCATAACTACATAATCTCAATTATTTAATCCACATAAATTAACACATTAATTTTCACCCAATTGTGTAGCCTCTTACCCAACAGTAATCCGGATCCAACACAATTGAATCATACACTATTCTCCACTAATTCTTTCCTTTACCTTCAAGCTAGTGACATACTCATTACTCGCTAATGAGATAATCACTACTGACTTTTCCAAATAACATGTATTCACATAACAATTAAGCATAACAAGTAATTTAACACAATTAACTATTATAAGCAATAAACATAAATAAACAAACTTAACAATTAACTTTCCTTGATTGTGCAAACCTTTAGCCCGCAAGCTATACGGTACTACACAACCAAATCACCTGTTTAACCCCCCGTATCACTCACCATACTCTTTTAAACGATTTCACCATCTTGATCAACATAAGCTTCCATGTCTCTAATCACCTACATAATCCATACATAATACATACAACACTTTTAAACACTAATCATCATTAAACTAACTACTAATCATATTCATACTCTATTAACACTTCTAATTACACTATTAAGCTTATTTTATAATTTCATAATAATCTAACATAAACATTAAAATTCTCATAAACAGTTGATCATAATTTCATTACTTTCTATCATGTTATATCATCACTAACCATCATAAAAACACTAACAAACACTAATCAAATCAATTTCATATCATAAATCACTAGTTTTATAAAACCCCACCAAAACCCCACTTTGATCATAAGCTACATACTTCAAATTAATCACTTTCATGATGAAACATAGTTTATAATCATAATCAAAACACTAACTAACACTAGTTTTATCAATTTCCAACTCTAATTTCGTAGTTAAATTCACCAATTTCACAAAACCCCTAAAAAACCCATTTTCTAGGTTAGAACATAGAAAAATCACTTACCAAGATGTTAAAGATGATCAAAGAAGGATTAATTCGAATGATTAGAGCTTGAACCATAGTTTTGAAACTAATTTTTGGCTTGTGAAATGTTTCCTGCGATTTCTCTTCACTTCACATATCCTCTGGAATGTTTTTGGCTAAATAAGGGATAAACATAACACTATACGTATTTATCTATCTATTTTAATACCTTTTTAAACTTTACAGTCTGGAACTGTAAAATCGTTTACGTTTTTCACTATATCTCGTTATCTACATAATACTATTTCACAATAAAAATATATCCGCGTACGATATTTATTTACTGAATTTCTGGGTGTTACAACTCTCCCCCACTTATTTCATTCGTGTCCTCACGAATGGCACCCTTACTACTCAGTCTTAACACTATCCCTGCTCTTGTACAACACTTAATCATTTCTAGAACACTTCACTTAGTTCTTCTTAAACACATTATCAACACTAACTCTACAAGCTCTTAATCATATATCCCTTACATATTGGTTTCACATAATAAGTGAAATACGTATCACTAAATACAAGTCTATTAATCTTATTTTCTCTATTATCTCTGCCTATCATAATATCTAACCCAAAATTCACATATGTTAAACACCTCTTCCCTTATACTCTATTCTAACAATCACATTAAATCACTTTGATATTTGATAACTCCAACAATTCCATGTGAACTAGCATAATACAACTACGGTGATCAGGCGTAGACATATTATGTTATACACACTTCATTCTCAAGCTATCTCATATCATTGTTTTTCAATGTGATTTCCACACAAGTACATAACATACAATTCATTTAACAGTTAACACACAATAACTAATTTAACAATTAAACACATAGTCAAAAACTACTTCACTATTCTATCCATTTTGAACACATGCACAAAACTGCAACTAATAACTCCTTATATACACTTACTCTTATCTCTGGCAACCATCTCTGTACTCAATTATCCATTTATCATCGCATAATCAGATTAATCCAAATAAATCACATTAACCATTAAACATAATCATAATCATAACAAATCAAACAACACATAATGGTTTAAGTTCAAGCAATCCTATCATGGATCACCTAACTCTCTTAAACCATTGCTCTGATACCAACTTGAAACGCCCCGAAAACAGAACCATTTTTTTTTTTTTACCTAACACTGAAAACACACTCTATTAGGTCCCACATCTAAAATATGACATTATAGACTCGTTATATCGTTCCCTTAATCAAATAATGACTCAAATTACAAAAATGTGAATTTACAAGAGATTCCCCAGGAATGACTCCCATTCCTCAGGAATCAGACATGCTGTTAACACTTGGATTCGGATTCCCCAGGAATGACTCTCATTCCCCAGGAATCAGGGTTGCTGTTAGAACTTAAGTTCAGATTCCTCAGGAATGACTCCGATTCCCCAGGAATCAAGGCTGCACACAAACTAATACCAAAATACGAATTTCCGACGCGCATAACTTTTTACTCGTAAACACTTAGACCCTGAAAATTTGCAGGCACCTCCATAATGCCAAAATGAAACTTTTTATTTTTGCACTTTTTCAAAATTCACGTTTTACGAGAAAACGGACATATAACCACTTTTCGACCATTTTAACCACTTTTTGACTACAACTCAAATCACAAACCACACACAATAAAACTCTACTCTTTTGCACACTTATTTAACTCCTCAAAACAAACTTGAAGCAAATAAAAACCAACCCATGACACCACCACACATTAAATTCATCACATGACCACTTTCAACCCATTTTGACACCTTAATGACCCATTTCATAATTCAACCATTTTTCAACCAATTCAACACTCAAACCACATTTGTTTGACCAATTCAAGGCTATTGACAATGTGTCCACTTCACATTTGACCAACCAATCACATTCGACACTAAATCACTTTTCACCACTTTAACCCAAACCAAACCAATCATACGACTTCATACACTTGACAACCACATACACTAGACACCATAACTCTGTTTGACTTTCAAAGTCAACTACTATACATTGACCAACATATTTAATTCAAAAACTCATTGTTTGGGCGATTTACACAATTGAGCATCAAAACAACAATTCAAAAGAAAGAAGCATATTCTAACCATAAACATGCTCCATATCCATGTCAATAGCTTCTCATAACCCTTCTATCCACATGTCTCTATCAAAACATCAACCTACAACATAAACACTGAAACGGGTAAGCACAACTGCTTAGTGAGTACACAGGCAAATCAAACAAGCAATTCACATAAACACAAAATCATTGATCTCTGAAAACACTGAACACTGATCACTGAGCACCATACCACATCGATATGCATGCTAACACTATTTCACTGAGTACCATACCACAACGGTATGCATACTAACACTGTTTCACTACATAAGCATATTCCATAAAATCCACAAACTACATAATCACCCAACAATCGATTCACATAACATTATAACTACACTATCTTCATTAATTAATCCACATATGTAAACACATTTTCTTCCACCCAATTGTGTAGCCTCTTGCTCGGAAGCAATCCGGATCCAACACAATCGAATCATACACTATCAATTCAAAATAACATCATAACTACATAATCTCAATTATTTAATCCACATAAATTAACACATTAATTTTCACCCAATTGTGTAGCCTCTTACCCAACAGTAATCCGGATCCAACACAATTGAATCATACACTATTCTCCACTAATTCTTTCCTTTACCTTCAAGCTAGTGACATACTCATTACTCGCTAATGAGATAATCACTACTGACTTTTCCAAATAACATGTATTCACATAACAATTAAGCATAACAAGTAATTTAACACAATTAACTATTATAAGCAATAAACATAAATAAACAAACTTAACAATTAACTTTCCTTGATTGTGCAAACCTTTAGCCCGCAAGCTATACGGTACTACACAACCAAATCACCTGTTTAACCCCCCGTATCACTCACCATACTCTTTTAAACGATTTCACCATCTTGATCAACATAAGCTTCCATGTCTCTAATCACCTACATAATCCATACATAATACATACAACACTTTTAAACACTAATCATCATTAAACTAACTACTAATCATATTCATACTCTATTAACACTTCTAATTACACTATTAAGCTTATTTTATAATTTCATAATAATCTAACATAAACATTAAAATTCTCATAAACAGTTGATCATAATTTCATTACTTTCTATCATGTTATATCATCACTAACCATCATAAAAACACTAACAAACACTAATCAAATCAATTTCATATCATAAATCACTAGTTTTATAAAACCCCACCAAAACCCCACTTTGATCATAAGCTACATACTTCAAATTAATCACTTTCATGATGAAACATAGTTTATAATCATAATCAAAACACTAACTAACACTAGTTTTATCAATTTCCAACTCTAATTTCGTAGTTAAATTCACCAATTTCACAAAACCCCTAAAAAACCCATTTTCTAGGTTAGAACATAGAAAAATCACTTACCAAGATGTTAAAGATGATCAAAGAAGGATTAATTCGAATGATTAGAGCTTGAACCATAGTTTTGAAACTAATTTTTGGCTTGTGAAATGTTTCCTGCGATTTCTCTTCACTTCACATATCCTCTGGAATGTTTTTGGCTAAATAAGGGATAAACATAACACTATACGTATTTATCTATCTATTTTAATACCTTTTTAAACTTTACAGTCTGGAACTGTAAAATCGTTTACGTTTTTCACTATATCTCGTTATCTACATAATACTATTTCACAATAAAAATATATCCGCGTACGATATTTATTTACTGAATTTCTGGGTGTTACATTTTAGCTCCAACCAATTCTTCTAATTAGGGGTGTTCATTCGGTTTAAACCGAAAACCGAATAGTTGATTTCCGTTTATTTTTAACGACGAAAGATAACGGTATTTAATACGTTATTTAATTCGTTATTTATTACTCAACTTTATATTTAATGCTTTCCACTTTATCTTTAATGCTCTTTAATACGATTTATTACTTAATTAGCCGTTTCGAACATGCTTTCTAGATTAAGTATTAATTCATCTATACTATATGCGGAATTGTTTTCTATTTTTTCTTCTAACACTTTTACCTTCTTATTTAATTTTTCCAATTCTTGTTTCAACTTATTATTTTCTTCTTCTTGAGTTACTATATATTTTCTTTTTACCTTTTCTAAACAATCTAAAGATGATTGCACATCTTCTATTATTCTAGTTCTATATGAACTTATTGAAAATTTTTCTTTTATATGTTTTTTAAATTTTCTTAACTCTTCTATCATTTCTATTATTTCCTCATTTGTTGATTTTCTTTCCTTTCTTTTTCTATAAGGACCTCTTTTATTTGTATTTTCCATTTTTATATCCTATTATTCAAATCTGTTACTACTGAATTTAATTCCATAACTTGATCCTTTAATTTATCTAATTGGTTTTCTTTATATAAATTAGTTCTTCTAACTGGTGCTTCTATTTCTGTATTTATTCTAGGTATCATCGAATTGCTTGACTCACCGATTATATTTCTTAGTTTTAGCTGTTTAAATCTTTGACTATGATTTCTTAAGAATTCTCTTTGTATCTTATCTTCTTGTATTAAAGTACTTGTCTTATTAAATAATTTTTCCGTATATAATCTATCTAAGTTTTTATATTGTATACTTAATGAACTATTTGTTAGTGCATATGCTATTCGATAGTTTACTGTTAAAGGTATATCTCCTTGTTCCATTAATCCTTTATTTTTGAAATCACATGTTATTCCTATACAATTATTTATACTTTTTGTTTCTAACGGTATTGGGTATTGTAATGTAACGTTAAACTTAATACATCCATATCCTAGATCTCCATCTATTCTTCCTAAAATACTATATTCTTTTTGTTTTATCCTATTATCATCTACTTGTAATTCTACTGGTGTTTTAATTCCTTCTCTAAAGGTTGATCTTATTATTATTTGTATAACATTTATGTGTATATATCCAATCTTCCTTCTATGTACTTCTTTTATTTTTTCTAATCTTTTTGCTATTTGTTCTATTCTTACTATAGGTGCCTGAAATCTTTTATTAGCTTGTTCTATCATAACGTTTTGCTCTCCTTGCATAATTCCATAATATATTATATTTTCTCTATTTAATCTTTCGATTAATGACCTACTTATACCCTCTGATTCTTTTAGACTAAGAATTCCATGATTTTTAACTTTTGTTACTAGTTTTTTATCTAATAATACATCTGATAAATAATTTCCTGCTTCTTCTTGATTTTCTATATCCTGATATTCTTCAGACATTATTAATACTTTTTTCTATATCTTCATAGTATAAGTTTATTCTTGGTATTCTAAATTCATTTAATATTAATTCATTATTATTTATTTGATAGTTAAATTGTTCTAAGAAATCTATTCCTAGTAAAACACTTCTTCTTTCTGGCTTCTTTCTATTATCTACCATTATTTCCATTTCTACCTTTAATTTCTTACTAAATATTATATCTATCGTTGTGTACTTAGTATTAGTTACTTTTTTATTATCGTATTTAATTTCTTCAACTAAATCATATACTTCTGTTACTATATCTGGACTGATATGACTATTACATGCTCCTGTATCTATTAGTATAACAATTATTTGATTATTTATGCTTCCTATTACGTGATACTGACTATAATTTTGTATATCTAATTGAATTTTAAAACTTTTCATTTTTATAATGTTTATGAATGATAAAATTTCCTTTAGAATTTAACAAGGTTTCAAGAGTTATTAATATACCCGACTTTCTTATGATGACTGTTGTTTGAACGGAAACTCCAACCCAATACCGGAATTTGTCCTTGACGCTCTCCTAGCTTTGACGGACTTCTCAACGGCTTTTCAGGGCTCCAGGAAATCTTTCCTTCTTCAAACTTAGACTCATAAACAAGTAGTATTTTTTCTTGTTTCTTGTTAAATCCTTGCGGATTTTTTTTTTTTTAGTGACACATTATTGTACTAGATAATAATTTTTATTTGGACTTGAGAAATATTTTACAAGAGAGAATGAGATTACAATTGAGCACTTGACTCGAAAATTAAGCACACCCTACAATGAGAGTTTTCCTCTCTATTTATAGACTTGTGAATGGAATGCTATTCACGCCATTCGACTCAATTTACCGCTAAGATGATAAGGAATCTTATCTCTTAGTACAATTATTGATATAATAATACATAAAGTGGACCATCTGGCCCCATTCTTGCTAGCTGGCTACATCTTTGCTTTGTGACGTGAGCGCTTACGTTTATGCTTCAATTATTACTTCTTCATCACTACTTTTCTTTTCGCATTCTTTACACGTATGCTCTTCTAGAAATTCTTCGAATAACTTGTGGCATATATATTTCTTGACTTCTTTGCTGTAGTTAAACTTGTTATACATCATTTTAAACATAAAATCTTTTAAGATTCTTTTATCTAATTCTGATGGAGGTTTGGATTGGTGACTCCATATGATTGTTGAACTTGCTGCATAATTAATCCTTCCTTCAATTTTAAAACTTTTGTGAAGAATTAAAACATAATTGTTGCCTAAATGATCTAATTCATCGCCTTGCATGACCGCCTTTCCTATTGCTGGATAATTTTGATTACTAACTCCGATTTGACATAATTGTATAGCTGGCTGAGTTACCTCGCCATCTTCATTGAATTCTGGAATTGTTCCAAAGATCCTTAGAAATCCTTCTTTTTCTTTTATTATTTTGCTGATGAAATTAGTGATTGCCGTCCTCATTTTTGATGGAAAATGTCTGAACATTTCTGCTCCATTGAAGTAAATACAACTGAGTAATCCTGCTTGAAACATCATATATGCTTTTATTGGTTATGCTTCTGGAAGTATTATTGCCTTAGGACCTTGATAACCAGTATCTATTGGGTAGACACTAGTTTCTTTATCTTCTTCTTTATAGTTTAAAAGGAAATTGTATTCCTTTTTCATGATCTTCTTTGTTAGCCGATTATTTTCTTCAATTTGTTGCCTGGTTTGGATGCCACTGATTGTCAAGCTTGGTTTTTTAATTGTCCCTAAACTATGCATTCTTCTTTCTTGTGGAATTGCTCCTTTTGCTGCTTCAACTGGGCTTGTTACTTTCTGAGCATAACTTTCTGTCTTTTTGTGATCTTCGAGTGCCTTCTTTGCTTCTACTAGGCTTAAGTATTTTTTGTGTATAATACATGTTTGTCCAGTAATGAATATTGCTGCTTTACTCCATTGATCAAAGATACCTTGATTTGGACCATTGAATATTACATAGTATGCCTTTGCTCGTTCTTCTTCGTCCATTTCTTGCTTTATTACTTCAGTCTTCATTTGTTTTGTTGAAATTGTTGTTGTTGCACTTGAACTCTCCCCCACTAATGAAGGAAAAGATTCTTTTATTCCTAATAGACTGAGAACTTCATTTATTTTTTCGTACTCTTTTTGAAGAGCTGCCGCTTCTTTTTGCATTTGTCTGATAGCTTCATGCTTTTGCTGAATTTGCTCTTTGAGTGATTTTTGTTTTTCCATAATGGTTTGTGTTATTGCTTCCATTCCCGTGTTAGAGTATCTGCCAAATAATTTTGACTTCCTGGTATGTGCACTGCAATAAAATCAAATTGTTGTATAATCAAACTCCATCGTAAGAGTCTGCCCTTATTGTATGATTCTTTCAATTTGATATTTATAAAATCTTTAACATAAGTGTTGTCTGTTTGAAAAATAAATTTTACTGGTTGTAAATCCAGTCGAAATTTCTTTAATGCATTTATAAATGCTAAAAGTTCTTTTTCATGGACTGTATAGTTTTGTTCTGCTGGTTTAAACGTTCCAGATGTCCATTTTGATAATAAAACCTTTTGTTTGATCCCGAGGGATTCTTGTTGCATAACAGATTGTTCATCTGTTCCTTGTTGCCTTATTTTTGACCGATTGGTCCTTATTGCATCCAATCCGTCAAAATTCTTAAGAAAATTCTTAAGATCTGATGGCTTGTTATTTGTGACATATTGCTTAAACTCTTCATATGCATACGGTACTGCTTGTAAGATTGCTCCCCAAGTAGTACTACTTGCATCAGTGTTTAATATTAGCAAGTCACTAGGCTTTGCTACATACAGCCTTGGTAAGTTTTTACAAATTGCTTTTAACCGTTGAACAGCCAAAGTGGCCAAATCATCCCATTTCCATGGAATTTTCATTGAAATCATTTTTTGTAATTTTTCTCTTTCCTTTGCTAAATGCTTTATAAAACCCTTTTCTCCAATGTAATTTAAACATCCGAGAAATCGTTGTATCTGCTGTCGATCACTTAATTGATCTGGAAAATCATTTATTTTTTCTAACAAATGTTTTTGAGGTTCAATGAATCCTCCTTTTAATATTTTTATTCCTAAAAATTCTATTTCTTGTAACGCGACCTTTGCTTTTTCCTTATTTAAAACAACTCCTTTTTCGCCAAGTTGAATTAAAATCTTAGCGACATTTTGTAAATGGTTTTCTTTAGTTCCTGGTGTAAAGATAATTATATCATCGATATATGCAAGACATATTGATTCTAATCCTTTTAAATTAAAATCCATAAACCTTTGAAACTGACTTGGTGCTTGTTTTAATCCCATTGGCATTACATTGTATTCTAAATGCATCTGAGGTGGACAACTAAAGGCTGTTAAGGGTTTTGTTACCTCATCTAACCTTAGTTGAAAATAACCTGATTTTGCATCCAAAGTGGTAAACCAGTCTGAATTTCTTATTTTATTAAAAATGTAATCTTGTCTTGGTAATTTGTACGCATCACCTTTTGTTGCTGCATTCATTTCTTTGTAATTAATTACCAATCTTCGTTTTCCTCTTTTTATTTCGTTATGATTTTCTACATAGAATGCTGGTGCACTATGTGGACTTTTTGAATGTCTAAGTATTCCTAATTCTAGTTGTTTATTAGTTTCTTCTCTAAATTCTTCAACATCTTTTTCTGTATATGGTATCGTATTTTTTACATTTATTTCTTGTGTTGGGTCTTTTAATTCTATATGAACTAGGATATTATTTTTATTCTTTTCTGGGTCTAGAGGATTTTGACTACTAATTGATTCTAACATAGTATCTATTTGTGATTCTATATTCATGAAAATTACATTTGATAAAAAACTTTTTACATTGCTCATAATTCTCCCCCTTAGAAAATGCATTGTTGTATAGATTTTTGTTGTTACCTGCTTTTGTTCTTGGTTCCTTAATGGTGGACATGTTAAACTAACTGTATCCAGTGTTTGAATAAATGGTTGGTAATCCTTTAAGAAATTATTTCCTATAATTAATGGTATTCCTGTATTTTGCTTATAAATTCCTGATAAAGGAAATCTTTTTCCTTCTATTAGTATTACTAAGCTTACTGATTTTTCTTTAATTAAAATTGTTTTACCATTTGCTATTTTTACTATTAATGGTTTTTCTAATTTCTTCCAGTAACTAGTAGGTAATAATTTTTCCATTCCTAGACATATTGTTGCTCCAGTGTCTAAATATGCTAATACGTTTCTATTATATAACCTTACTTTTATAAATGTACTATTTTTACTCATCTTCACTTTCACTTGAATAATATTCTTCTGATTCACTTTCAGTTTTTAAACTATATGTATCGAAATCAATTGATTCATTTTCACTATATTCTTCCTCTATAGGTTCGAATCCTATACTATATATCATTTTAAGCTTTGCATCTTTTGTTTTATCATTTTTAGGGCATTCATTAGCATAATGACCTATTTCTTGACACTTCCAACATCTACAATTCTTTTTTCCCTTCGGACATATTTTGCTTTTATCCTGATTATATCTTTTTCTAAATCTTTGCTTATATTTAGGTTTCCATTTTCTTCCTAAATATCTTCTAGGTGTATACTCGTAGTATTTCCTTTTATTCTTCTTATAATACTTTTTATAAGGTTTTGTACATCCATATTCTTGTGGTACATTGTCTAGTTGTTTACAACATTTTGGGTTGACACTTTTAACATAAGACTTTTCTATTTTTCTTAAGCATAATTCTTGCCTATATTCTTTTGCAAATCGTTCTATTAATCCTAAGGTTTGAACTCTTCTCTTTCTTGTTGGGTCGGATATTTGTTTTTCTATGTATTGTGTCATAGGATATGGTAATTTACTCAAGACTATTTCTAATAATCCTGTTCTATCTGTTTGTATTAGTAATTTTAATTTGTTTATCCATATTAAAACTAGATCTTCTGCATTTATTGCGCAATCTATATTTAGTATACCTTCTATTATACTTCGCTCTTTTTCCTGAAATTTTGATGGTATGTTTCTTTTTAATTTTTCTTCATTTTCGAAATATCCATTTCCATAAGTGTAGTCTTTATAACTTTTTTCTAATTTTTGACTAAATGTATTACTTGGACCTTCTTGTTTTGGTGATCTAGGTCTTTTTGGGCTTGGAGGGTTTTCATCATCTGCCATTCTATATGTTGGATCTTCATTGTCACTATCTATCCCATAAATTATTCCCTGTGTGTCTTCATCATCTATCTTAGTCATGTGTGTGTTATCTATTTGTAGTCTTTCTACTAATTTTGTTAATTTATCTATGTCATTCATTTTAAAATGGTGGTTCTAAAGTGTAATTATTTGACTGTTTTCTTTTAAAGAAATTTATTAAATCTTCCTTTGTTAATGCTTCGGTTGATTGTGTGGATAAACTTTCTATAGCTTTTTTAATATGCTCTAGACTAGTTTCTAGCCTACTTAATTTATTGTTTATCTCATCCGTATTTTGCTTTAATATTTCAATTACTATTTTTATTTGTTCTGAAACTCGTAATTGATCACTCATTTACTTGTTTATACTATTATTTGTTTATTTTTCTATCTTTCTAGCTCTGATACCAAAAATCGTGTCCCTTATTTAATTAAAACTTATTAGGTTTAGGCGGAATGTATTCTTTGTTTATAGACTCTAAGCCTTTCTTTGAGATCTAAAATTTCGTCTTCGTATCTTAGTTTTGCTTGCAAACATAAATTAATTTGATTTATTTTGTTATTTATTGTATTTTGTTCAACAAAAGTTTGGTACATTAACCATAAATGTTCTTTATATATTTTTATACTAATTTCAATTAATTTTATATTTCTTTTTATTACTTCTAAATTTTCTAGAGTGGTTCTTATTAGACTTTGTGTATAAGAATTTGCTAATCTTAATGGACCTTT
Source organism: Helichrysum umbraculigerum (assembly GCA_949592205.1). Taxonomy (NCBI): domain Eukaryota; kingdom Viridiplantae; phylum Streptophyta; class Magnoliopsida; order Asterales; family Asteraceae; genus Helichrysum; species Helichrysum umbraculigerum. The sequence goes on along the minus strand of CATIUR010000001.1, from coordinate 377,567,216 downwards.
TTCCATTTAAAACCTTTATATTTTCTTCTTTTGTGAAATAGTGACGATTTTAGCGACGCTTTTCTTTCGTTACTGTTACTGGTTAGGACATCCTAACCAGTAACAGTAACGAAAGAAAAGCGTCGCTAAAATCGTCACTATTTCACAAAAGAAGAAAATATAAAGGTTTTAAATGGAAAAAGGTCCATTAAGATTAGCAAATTCTTATACACAAAGTCTAATAAGAACCACTCTAGAAAATTTAGAAGTAATAAAAAGAAATATAAAATTAATTGAAATTAGTATAAAAATATATAAAGAACATTTATGGTTAATGTACCAAACTTTTGTTGAACAAAATACAATAAATAACAAAATAAATCAAATTAATTTATGTTTGCAAGCAAAACTAAGATACGAAGACGAAATTTTAGATCTCAAAGAAAGGCTTAGAGTCTATAAACAAAGAATACATTCCGCCTAAACCTAATAAGTTTTAATTAAATAAGGGACACGATTTTTGGTATCAGAGCTAGAAAGATAGAAAAATAAACAAATAATAGTATAAACAAGTAAATGAGTGATCAATTACGAGTTTCAGAACAAATAAAAATAGTAATTGAAATATTAAAGCAAAATACGGATGAGATAAACAATAAATTAAGTAGGCTAGAAACTAGTCTAGAGCATATTAAAAAAGCTATAGAAAGTTTATCCACACAATCAACCGAAGCATTAACAAAGGAAGATTTAATAAATTTCTTTAAAAGAAAACAGTCAAATAATTACACTTTAGAACCACCATTTTAAAATGAATGACATAGATAAATTAACAAAATTAGTAGAAAGACTACAAATAGATAACACACACATGACTAAGATAGATGATGAAGACACACAGGGAATAATTTATGGGATAGATAGTGACAATGAAGATCCAACATATAGAATGGCAGATGATGAAAACCCTCCAAGCCCAAAAAGACCTAGATCACCAAAACAAGAAGGTCCAAGTAATACATTTAGTCAAAAATTAGAAAAAAGTTATAAAGACTACACTTATGGAAATGGATATTTCGAAAATGAAGAAAAATTAAAAAGAAACATACCATCAAAATTTCAGGAAAAAGAGCGAAGTATAATAGAAGGTATACTAAATATAGATTGCGCAATAAATGCAGAAGATCTAGTTTTAATATGGATAAACAAATTAAAATTACTAATACAAACAGGAGAAGAATCAATAAGTAATTTAACACTAGGGAACTTTATGATATATGTAAAATATAAAACGACGGGAACACTAGCAGACTGGTTAACAAATACAGCAATCACAGTAAATGCACAAAGTAATGATACATCAAAGGAAGTAAAATTAGTATTTTTAAATACATTAGCTCAAGAAATATTTACTGAGTTCTTTGGATATGGTCCAGAGGAAGCTAGACAAGAGGACAAACCGGATATAATAAGAATATTAAGTAATATGAAAATATGTGATCCATGTTATATAGAAAACTTTTTCTGTCAAGTAAAAGAAAATTACTATAAAGCAACAGATAGAACAGGATTATTAGAAATAGTCTTGAGTAAATTACCATATCCTATGACACAATACATAGAAAAACAAATATCCGACCCAACAAGAAAGAGAAGAGTTCAAACCTTAGGATTAATAGAACGATTTGCAAAAGAATATAGGCAAGAATCATGCTTAAGAAAAATAGAAAAGTCTTATGTTAAAAGTGTCAACCCAAAATGTTGTAAACAACTAGACAATGTACCACAAGAATATGGATGTACAAAACCTTATAAAAAGTATTATAAGAAGAATAAAAGGAAATACTACAAGTATACACCTAGAAGATATTTAGGAAGAAAATGGAAACCTAAATATAAGCAAAGATTTAGAAAAAGATATAATCAGGATAAAAGCAAAATATGTCCGAAGGGAAAAAAGAATTGTAGATGTTGGAAGTGTCAAGAAATAGGTCATTATGCTAATGAATGCCCTAAAAATGATAAAACAAAAGATGCAAAGCTTAAAATGATATATAGTATAGGATTCGAACCTATAGAGGAAGAATATAGTGAAAATGAATCAATTGATTTCGATACATATAGTTTAAAAACTGAAAGTGAATCAGAAGAATATTATTCAAGTGAAAGTGAAGATGAGTAAAAATAGTACATTTATAAAAGTAAGGTTATATAATAGAAACGTATTAGCATATTTAGACACTGGAGCAACAATATGTCTAGGAATGGAAAAATTATTACCTACTAGTTACTGGAAGAAATTAGAAAAACCATTAATAGTAAAAATAGCAAATGGTAAAACAATTTTAATTAAAGAAAAATCAGTAAGCTTAGTAATACTAATAGAAGAAAAAAGATTTCCTTTATCAGGAATTTATAAGCAAAATACAGGAGTACCATTAATTATAGGAAATAATTTCTTAAAGGATTACCAACCATTTATTCAAACACTGGATACAGTTAGTTTAACATGTCCACCATTAAGGAACCAAGAACAAAAGCAGGTAACAACAAAAATCTATACAACAATGCATTTTCTAAGGGGGAGAATTATGAGCAATGTAAAAAGTTTTTTATCAAATGTAATTTTCATGAATATAGAATCACAAATAGATACTATGTTAGAATCAATTAGTAGTCAAAATCCTCTAGACCCAGAAAAGAATAAAAATAATATCCTAGTTCATATAGAATTAAAAGACCCAACACAAGAAATAAATGTAAAAAATACGATACCATATACAGAAAAAGATGTTGAAGAATTTAGAGAAGAAACTAATAAACAACTAGAATTAGGAATACTTAGACATTCAAAAAGTCCACATAGTGCACCAGCATTCTATGTAGAAAATCATAACGAAATAAAAAGAGGAAAACGAAGATTGGTAATTAATTACAAAGAAATGAATGCAGCAACAAAAGGTGATGCGTACAAATTACCAAGACAAGATTACATTTTTAATAAAATAAGAAATTCAGACTGGTTTACCACTTTGGATGCAAAATCAGGTTATTTTCAACTAAGGTTAGATGAGGTAACAAAACCCTTAACAGCCTTTAGTTGTCCACCTCAGATGCATTTAGAATACAATGTAATGCCAATGGGATTAAAACAAGCACCAAGTCAGTTTCAAAGGTTTATGGATTTTAATTTAAAAGGATTAGAATCAATATGTCTTGCATATATCGATGATATAATTATCTTTACACCAGGAACTAAAGAAAACCATTTACAAAATGTCGCTAAGATTTTAATTCAACTTGGCGAAAAAGGAGTTGTTTTAAATAAGGAAAAAGCAAAGGTCGCGTTACAAGAAACAGAATTTTTAGGAATAAAAATATTAAAAGGAGGATTCATTGAACCTCAAAAACATTTGTTAGAAAAAATAAATAATTTTCCAGATCAATTAAGTGATCGACAGCAGATACAACGATTTCTCGGATGTTTAAATTACATTGGAGAAAAGGGTTTTATAAAGCATTTAGCAAAGGAAAGAGAAAAATTACAAAAAATGATTTCAATGAAAATTCCATGGAAATGGGATGATTTGGCCACTTTGGCTGTTCAACGGTTAAAAGCAATTTGTAAAAACTTACCAAGGCTGTATGTAGCAAAGCCTAGTGACTTGCTAATATTAAACACTGATGCAAGTAGTACTACTTGGGGAGCAATCTTACAAGCAGTACCGTATGCATATGAAGAGTTTAAGCAATATGTCACAAATAACAAGCCATCAGATCTTAAGAATTTTCTTAAGAATTTTGACGGATTGGATGCAATAAGGACCAATCGGTCAAAAATAAGGCAACAAGGAACAGATGAACAATCTGTTATGCAACAAGAATCCCTCGGGATCAAACAAAAGGTTTTATTATCAAAATGGACATCTGGAACGTTTAAACCAGCAGAACAAAACTATACAGTCCATGAAAAAGAACTTTTAGCATTTATAAATGCATTAAAGAAATTTCGACTGGATTTACAACCAGTAAAATTTATTTTTCAAACAGACAACACTTATGTTAAAGATTTTATAAATATCAAATTGAAAGAATCATACAATAAGGGCAGACTCTTACGATGGAGTTTGATTATACAACAATTTGATTTTATTGCAGTGCACATACCAGGAAGTCAAAATTATTTGGCAGATACTCTAACACGGGAATGGAAGCAATAACACAAACCATTATGGAAAAACAAAAATCACTCAAAGAGCAAATTCAGCAAAAGCATGAAGCTATCAGACAAATGCAAAAAGAAGCGGCAGCTCTTCAAAAAGAGTACGAAAAAATAAATGAAGTTCTCAGTCTATTAGGAATAAAAGAATCTTTTCCTTCATTAGTGGGGGAGAGTTCAAGTGCAACAACAACAATTTCAACAAAACAAATGAAGACTGAAGTAATAAAGCAAGAAATGGACGAAGAAGAACGAGCAAAGGCATACTATGTAATATTCAATGGTCCAAATCAAGGTATCTTTGATCAATGGAGTAAAGCAGCAATATTCATTACTGGACAAACATGTATTATACACAAAAAATACTTAAGCCTAGTAGAAGCAAAGAAGGCACTCGAAGATCACAAAAAGACAGAAAGTTATGCTCAGAAAGTAACAAGCCCAGTTGAAGCAGCAAAAGGAGCAATTCCACAAGAAAGAAGAATGCATAGTTTAGGGACAATTAAAAAACCAAGCTTGACAATCAGTGGCATCCAAACCAGGCAACAAATTGAAGAAAATAATCGGCTAACAAAGAAGATCATGGAAAAGGAATACAATTTCCTTTTAAACTATAAAGAAGAAGATAAAGAAACTAGTGTCTACCCAATAGATACTGGTTATCAAGGTCCTAAGGCAATAATACTTCCAGAAGCAGAACCAATAAAAGCATATATGATGTTTCAAGCAGGATTAGTCAGTTGTATTTACTTCAATGGAGCAGAAATGTTCAGACATTTTCCATCAAAAATGAGGACGGCAATCACTAATTTCATCAGCAAAATAATAAAAGAAAAAGAAGGATTTCTAAGGATCTTTGGAACAATTCCAGAATTCAATGAAGATGGCGAGGTAACTCAGCTAGCTATACAATTATGTCAAATCGGAGTTAGTAATCAAAATTATCCAGCAATAGGAAAGGCGGTCATGCAAGGCGATGAATTAGATCATTTAGGCAACAATTATGTTTTAATTCTTCACAAAAGTTTTAAAATTGAAGGAAGGATTAATTATGCAGCAAGTTCAACAATCATATGGAGTCACCAATCCAAACCTCCATCAGAATTAGATAAAAGAATCTTAAAAGATTTTATGTCTAAAATGATGTATAACAAGTTTAACTACAGCAAAGAAGTCAAGAAATATATATGCCACAAGTTATTCGAAGAATTTCTAGAAGAGCATACGTGTGAAGAATGCGAAAAGAAAAGTAGTGATGAAGAAGTAATAATTGAAGCATAAACGTAAGCGCTCACGTCACAAAGCAAAGATGTAGCCAGCTAGCAAGAATGGGGCCAGATGGTCCACTTTATGTATTATTATATCAATAATTGTACTAAGAGATAAGATTCCTTATCATCTTAGCGGTAAATTGAGTCGAATGGCGTGAATAGCATTCCATTCACAAGTCTATAAATAGAGAGGAAAACTCTCATTGTAGGGTGTGCTTAATTTTCGAGTCAAGTGCTCAATTGTAATCTCATTCTCTCTTGTAAAATATTTCTCAAGTCCAAATAAAAATTATTATCTAGTACAATAATGTGTCACTAAAAAAAAAAAAAATCCGCAAGGATTTAACAAGAAACAAGAAAAAATACTACTTGTTTATGAGTCTAAGTTTGAAGAAGGAAAGATTTCCTGGAGCCCTGGAAAGCCGTTGAGAAGTCCGTCAAAGCTAGGAGAGCGTCAAGGACAAATTCCGGTATTGGGTTGGAGTTTCCGTTCAAACAACAGTCATCATAAGAAAGTCAGGTATATTAATAACTCTTGAAACCTTGTTAAATTCTAAAGGAAATTTTATCATTCATAAACATTATAAAAATGAAAAGTTTTAAAATTCAATTAGATATACAAAATTATAGTCAGTATCACGTAATAGGAAGCATAAATAATCAAATAATTGTTATACTAATAGATACAGGAGCATGTAATAGTCTTATCAGTTATTTGATATAGTAACAGAAGTATATGATTTAGTTGAAGAAATTAAATACGATAATAAAAAAGTAACTAATACTAAGTACACAACGATAGATATAATATTTAGTAAGAAATTAAAGGTAGAAATGGAAATAATGGTAGATAATAGAAAGAAGCCAGAAAGAAGAAGTGTTTTACTAGGAATAGATTTCTTAGAACAATTTAACTATCAAATAAATAATAATGAATTAATATTAAATGAATTTAGAATACCAAGAATAAACTTATACTATGAAGATATAGAAAAAAGTATTAATAATGTCTGAAGAATATCAGGATATAGAAAATCAAGAAGAAGCAGGAAATTATTTATCAGATGTATTATTAGATAAAAAACTAGTAACAAAAGTTAAAAATCATGGAATTCTTAGTCTAAAAGAATCAGAGGGTATAAGTAGGTCATTAATCGAAAGATTAAATAGAGAAAATATAATATATTATGGAATTATGCAAGGAGAGCAAAACGTTATGATAGAACAAGCTAATAAAAGATTTCAGGCACCTATAGTAAGAATAGAACAAATAGCAAAAAGATTAGAAAAAATAAAAGAAGTACATAGAAGGAAGATTGGATATATACACATAAATGTTATACAAATAATAATAAGATCAACCTTTAGAGAAGGAATTAAAACACCAGTAGAATTACAAGTAGATGATAATAGGATAAAACAAAAAGAATATAGTATTTTAGGAAGAATAGATGGAGATCTAGGATATGGATGTATTAAGTTTAACGTTACATTACAATACCCAATACCGTTAGAAACAAAAAGTATAAATAATTGTATAGGAATAACATGTGATTTCAAAAATAAAGGATTAATGGAACAATGAGATATACCTTTAACAGTAAACTATCGAATAGCATATGCACTAACAAATAGTTCATTAAGTATACAATATAAAAACTTAGATAGATTATATACGGAAAAATTATTTAATAAGACAAGTACTTTAATACAAGAAGATAAGATACAAAGAGAATTCTTAAGAAATCATAGTCAAAGATTTAAACAGCTAAAACTAGGAAATATAATCGGTGAGTCAAGCAATTCGATGATACCTAGAATAAATACAGAAATAGAAGCACCAGTTAGAAGAACTAATTTATATAAAGAAAACCAATTAGATAAATTAAAGGATCAAGTTATGGAATTAAATTCAGTAGTAACAGATTTGAATAATAGGATATAAAAATGGAAAATACAAATAAAAGAGGTCCTTATAGAAAAAGAAAGGAAAGAAAATCAACAAATGAGGAAATAATAGAAATGATAGAAGAGTTAAGAAAATTTAGAAAACATATAAAAGAAAAATTTTCAATAAGTTCATATAGAACTAGAATAATAGAAGATGTGCAATCATCTTTAGATTGTTTAGAAAAGGTAAAAAGAAAATATATAGTAACTCAAGAAGAAGAAAATAATAAGTTGAAACAAGAATTGGAAAAATTAAATAAGAAGGTAAAAGTGTTAGAAGAAAAAATAGAAAACAATTCCGCATATAGTATAGATGAATTAATACTTAATCTAGAAAGCATGTCCGAAACGGCTAATTAAGTAATAAATCGTATTAAAGAGCATTAAAGATAAAGTGGAAATCATTAAATATAAAGTTGAGTAATAAATAACGAATTAAATAACGTATTAAATACCGTTATCTTTCGTCGTTAAAAATAAACGGAAATCAACTATTCGATTTTCGGTTTAAACCGAATGAACACCCCTACTTCTAATATTTGAAACTTAATACAAGTTAATATATATATATATATATATATGATTGAGATCCGTGGAGAAGAAAAATATATAAGAGAAGATGGAGATTAGTTTCTGATATGAATCAATGGTTAAGATTATAAATGGCACAATTGCAATTATTGATAACTAATTTAAATACTTGAAGGGAAAATAAGTACATTCAACTTATTAAAAAAAGGGAACAAATCGTTTCTTTGACTTTTGGAAACTCCTTCCGTTTTTCCCCCTAAAAAATTAACTCTCTTCTGGATAATGTGGGCTTATTTCTTTGGTAGTTATCGTTAATTTATTTTAATTTGTAAATGAATGAAAAACTCGAGGGAATCACAAATCAAGTACAACTAATTCAAAAAACAATTATCTCTTCTTTTTTCTTTTTCTTTTTCTTTTTGCCTTCTTTTATTTCATATTTTTTGCACTAATATGTGAGGTTCATCTTTATAAAATGTAAACATATAATAAAGTTGTTGAATCACACGTATTAGTAAATGTTATTCACAACTGTAATTAAGTTGACAAATGTAGTATAAATTATTTGGTTCAAATGGTAGCGAATCAAAGAAATATTTTTGAATCCATGTAATGAAAGTAGCATTTTTTGATATAATAGAAAAAACCTTTAAGATATTATCTACACAAAACACTGAATCAAAGTAACATTTTTCTGAATCAATGTAATGAAATGATCATAATAAGAAAAAACTTTAAAAACATTATTTATCAATTTCTGAATCAATGTAATGAAATTGACTATAGTAACAAATTTATAGGACATTATTTACACATTCGTTAAACAATGAATCAAAGTATTTTTCTTTACGGGATCAATGTAATCAAAATGATTAAAAGTGAATCAGAATAAAAAATCAGGGTTTTATTTTAAAAATATGTTGAATCATACCTATAAAATACTGAATCGTCATAGTATTTACCTGAATCAACAACAAACAATCTATTGAATCATACTGATAAATTAAATAAACTATTGAATAATGGGTACTTATAATGCATTAAAGTATTTATTATTGATTTTTCATTACGTTTTTTTTTAATCACCTTTATCTTGCATGAATGAGATACCGAGGATTACGTAGATACACTATTATCATAGTGTGGTATCTCCATGATTTAATAATATAGGTTGTAAATTGGTGCTTGCATTGTGCTTGCATTTGAGATTAATCATCATACATATTTGTTAAAAGCATAATAATAAATAGTGAGAAGTTGCAAGTAAGGTTTATATAAAACATATCAACAAATCCTAGATAACCAATAGCTTAATATTCCGATCGAAACAAATGCGCTAACAAAAAAAAAGTGTGAGCGAGATTTTGAAGTAAAAAAATGATTTGTGATAGAGTTGATGATTTGGTTTATTAAGTAAATAAATCATAGCCTTTTCAAACCATTTTTGTTTGCTAGATGTCTTCCACAATTAAAATGATATCTACAACTCTCCTCCACAAATGACGTATTAACTGTCATCCATATATTTTGCCATCATCAGTTAAATATTAAATAGAAATTGGGATGATAATTTCATTAATTAAATAGTTAAAACCAAATTTACTATTCTACCCTTTGACCTAAATTTTAAATGATTGGTCAGGATTCTTTCTCCCTCTTCTCCACCAAATTTATATTCTTTTTAGATCCTCCAACTATATATATATATATATATATATATATGCCAAACCAAATATCAAAGCCCCGCGTTGTCGCGGGTCCTCACCTAGTATATATATAAAAAAAATTGTGCGCCTCAAACCTACCTTTGTATTACACCAACTACGCCCGGCCACATTCATCATTCTCCCAATTACGTGTTTGTGTTATAAATGTAAACGTTAGTACGTGTTTCACTAATTTTCAAGCTTTTTTGGTTGATTAGTTGGTTTAGAGTTTGTATATTAGTTTCTTGGTGCTGATTTTGTGTTGATTTTCAGATAGACATCATGTTTTAGATTCTTAGATAACATGAAAATACTTGAAAGATGAAACTTATAGCAATCATTTGCATCATGAGGTATGAAAGACAATTCGATTTTATATTTTAGTATTTAAAATCTCTTTGACGTCATGAATTTATTTATGGTTTCTTATATGGATATTAAATTGTATATCGAGGCAAAGAAGGTAATATATGGCTATGGTCCTCTTACAATCTTCTATAAATTCATTTGTAATACGTTTTCATCATTAGCTATATCTACTTACTATCTTTAACTTCCAATGAAAGCTTTAAGGTACTCAACTTAAACTTGATGAGAGTCCGGCTTTTGAAGAATCTCTGCTTTCAGAAACTCAGAAAAATCTTATAGGACTGTTGCACCCGATACCGGTCCTTGTGATTTCTGATGGTGATGCGGGCACAGCAGGGGTCTTAAAATTTATAATTAGCTGGGCTTAAATTATACGTACTACCTACTCTGGTTAGCAAGCGGTAAGTATGACCTAAATCGTTCTATGAATCCAAGCGTGTGGGTGATTTGTAACACCCTCAAATTTCGGTTAGTGGAAGCGGTCGGGTCGAGTGTTACCAAATTAAATATCACAGCATAAGATACATAATGAACGACTCTAAATGAGACGTTTGAAAATAATTATACATTTGCCAAAATAGAACGTATACAACGTTGCGAGTTTAATAGAAATTTCAAATACATAATTTGAAAATACAAAAGTAAATGCAGAGTAGTCCCAATTGTTTGAAAATATGCGACTCGAGCTAGCATAATCTTGTAGCAATCCTAATCCTGCTAGGCACCTGAGAACACATGCTAAAACGAGTCAGCTATAAAGCTGGTGAGTTCATAGGTACGTTAGTTGAAAACAATAGTATAAACCTTGTATGTTTAAAAAAATAGTTCGAAAACCACGATCTTGATTTGTATTGTTATAAAGTTGCAACATCAATGTGTATACGTCTAACGAGGTATCTAATACCTAAGTAACCGTGGTGTGTACCTAAGAACATAGAGAAAGCGGCAATCTATGCCTAGATACCTATCAGGTATAAGTAAGTCTACAGACGTGAGGCACTACATGCCTAAGTACTATCAAGTATGCGTATCACCACGTTATATAATAACAAGTAATCATATTACTTATTCAATAGTAAAGTGCTAACGTGCCACTTGGCCTAGTGTGTTGCCTCCAGCAACTTATAAGTGTGGTCCCGCAATAAGTATTTATCCGAATACCGAGCCAACGATCTCGAGTGTAAGCTCGCCGATCCGTTGCTCCATCAACGACCTCAAGTGTAATCTCGTAGATCCGTTGATATGTGTGAATCTCGAGCGTAAGCCCGCAGATCCCGTGTTTGAGCCAACGATCTCGAGTGTAAGCTCGCCGATCCGTTGCTCCACCAATAATCTCGAGTGTAATCTCGCAGATCCCATGTTTTGTATCGCTTTACCACGATATCATTTTGAATCACTGAATCATCTACCGTGATCTCGTTTTGAATCACTTTACCGTGATCTCGAACAACATTGCTCCCACGCAACGCATGTAAATGAGAGTCGGCAGTACTACGACATGCCCGACTTAGTAAATGAGAGTCGGCAGTACTACGACATGCCCGACTTAGTATTTGAGAGCCGGCAGTACTACGACATGCCCGACTTAGAGTAACCGTGTTTGTATCAGCGTATGTATATCAATATACATAAGTAAGTAGTAGGTAGCACCACGTGCTCGAGATAGTGTACAAGTATGTGTATGTATATATATGTCAATCAACAAACACGTCTAATAGAGTATCATGCCGTGCATGAAAGTAGTTAACGTATCTAAATATGTATATACAATACTTAGATATTAAGTATATCACCATAAGCCTAGGTATGACTAATCATCACCTAGTTGTTTTGTATTAGTATAAGGAATCTATACTAACGTACGTTACTAACGTATACTCCTAGCCTCAGCCTAGTAAGTATATTGAGGATTCTGGTAAATGTTCGGTTAGGTACAAGTCCATTCGAGAAATCCTGGAGTGTATAGGCAGTCTTAGTTCCTATAAAGGAGAACTAATCCTATGCGAAGTCTAGTTGTTTTCCAATGTAAGTAGAACTAACCAGTTCTAATGTATTTACTGATATTGTCCCGCGACAATATGGCCAAAGTAAAATGATAACCTGAACTGTTATGTAAGGGTAGTTGTATTTCAACAACGAGGTAGTGTACAGTGGTAACCTATCCAGGTTAAGCTATGATATAGTCCTACGACAATATAGTGGGTGTAATTCCTAAGTATTACACATTTGTATTACGTAGTAGTAATATAGTTAAGTGTGAATTATAAAAGTTTATTATTATAATTCCAAAACAGTAGTTGTGCATGCGTCTCACCCCGAAAACAGTAAAACAGATGAAAGAATGGGGCTATGAACTCACCTGTGAGTTGTCAGCGATCCTACGATACTTGTGTTGTCCGAATGGTAACCTCCTAGTGCCCTAGACACGTGAGGTTATATGAGTAAGATACTAATCGGTTTAACTAAAAGTGTCGTGAAAGTAAACTTCTGTTGTTTAGTTTTAGAATTGTGTACGGTCCGTTTGTGGCAGTTTGTAATAATGATAATTCTCAATTAAATAATTATTAAAATCGTTTCGTTGTCTATTTTACAAAATATAATTTTTGTACATAAGTCATCGTTGTAAAAAGTGTAGTTGTTGTTACGCGAAAGTCGAATCGTTGGGCAAAAACTCATTTCGCAGACCAAGTTAGTTCAGGTAGCTCGACTCGGCTCGAAGCTCGACTCGGCTCGCTACTCGATTTGGTTCGTATCTCTACTCGACTCGCAATCTCAGCTCGGTTTGTTACTCGGTTCGACTCGCAGCTAAGCTCGGTTCGCTGCTCGGTTCGACTCGCAGCTAAGCTCGGTTTGCTGCTCGGTTCGATTCGCATCTCGGCTCGGTTCGCTGCTCGACTCGGCTCGCTCGACGAACTGCTGCGATTTTTGAAGTGGGTTTCGAGTTTTAAAACGTTTTTAACCGATTTCTTGGACATATTCTTGTTGTGTGGACTCAATAACATGTTAATAAACATAAATCAAGTCTAAAGGTGTGAAATCGGGTGTTCTTACCGAATGTCGATTTCGAGCCCAAAAATGACGGATCGAGATGATGGAGATGGCGATGATGAAGACGAAGATGATGATCACGATGATGGTGATGTGCGGATGCTGTCGTTGATGTTGGTGGCGCCGGTGGTGGCCGACGGTGGTGTGCCGAGAGGAAGAGAGAGAGATGGATGGTGGGTGTGTTTGGTGAGAAAGAAAAAGGAAGAAGAAAATGAGGTGGGGAGGAGGCCAGCCCATCCTTTTTGGTGGGTTCGGTTGTCCCCAATTCGCGGTATAAATGCCCGTGTTTGTTTGCCCGATCGTAAAAATGATTAAATTATTTTAAAATCATAATTTTGCTAATACGAAATCCTATATGTTTTTATTCGAAGTATTTTATAAAAATACTTTATTCGAGTTATAAAAATATAACTTTGTTTTGGATTTGTTTGACAGATACCTTTCGTATGGTTTCGTCGCCAAAATACGTTTTAAACAAAACGAATTATGTTCTGAAATAGTTTAATATTTTCCGTGTAAATAATGTTCATTTAAAATAATAACACATTATTTAAAGTAATGCGTACCAAGTATGTGAAATGAAATTTTAAATCGGGCGCAAAAATTGACCTTTTTGACCGGGTGTTACATTCTCCCCCTGTTAAGAAAATTTCGTCCCGAAATTTCAAATGAAGTCGTGATCGCGTGGGGTCTGGGGAGAAGTGTACGTACAAGGAGTTCGTTAAATAGATAGTAGACGTACAATGTCTAGGTCGGGTTTGAAAGCAGTCAATCCATGACTGTGTCGTGGTTTAACATAGTAGTCAGTCACTGACTATTTCATTCGTACGTGGGTTTTAATTTCATGAACGATTAGCGTACGTGGGTCCCTATTCCCATAGGTAATGCTTATGCCTCCTTCCAGAGGTTCGGCGAGTAGTATGATGTTCTCATACGCATGCGTGTGGAGAAAGTGTCGAATCGTGATGGTGAGAAAGATGACGATGTGCCTTTTCGCGAGTATATGACAGTACAGCGGAATGTGTTATAAATGATTGCGCGTGTATAAACGAGTAAGTGGTAGTAGATGAGAACAAGTCTCATTAGTTGTATTAGGTAATTGTTATAAAGGCCATACTTGGCGTTTCCAGTGGTACGTGTATTAGTGAGTGTATTATCGATTGATGCTTATATATACATACATATATAATAGCATAGAAGTAGTACACATATAAGGCCTATTCATATATACCTACAATACATATATTAGCATAGGGTGTCTAGCACAAAACAATCAGAGTCAACTAGTGCATTCCTGATCCAGTATAACCCATTTCAGATCTCACATCATCTTTGTTTAATTGTACATAGTTAACTACGCAATGTTAAATTAAACTCGTATGATGTAATCCCTGAACCAGTTATACCTAATGAGGAATACTGCCTAATGGTCATAGTCTAGGCCCACTAAATGCAACCTAGTTCACTATAACCTTAGGCTCTGATACCAATATGTAACACCCTCAAATTTCGGTTTGCGGAAGCGATCGGGTCGGGTGTTACCAAATTAAATATCACATCATAAGATACATAATGAACGACTCTAAATGAGACGTTTGAAAATAATTATACATTTGCCAAAATAGAACGTATACAACGTTGCGAGTTTAATAGAAATTTCAAATACATAATTTGAAAATACAAAAGTAAATGCAGAGTAGTCCCAATTGTTTGAAAATATGCGACTCGAGCTAGCATAATCTTGTAGCAATCCTAATCCTGCTAGGCACCTGAGAACACATGCTAAAACGAGTCAGCTATAAAGCTGGTGAGTTCATAGGTACGTTAGTTGAAAACAATAGTATAAACCTTGTATGTTTAAAAAAATAGTTCGAAAACCACGATCTTGATTTGTATTGTTATAAAGTTGCAACATCAATGTGTATACGTCTAACGAGGTATCTAATACCTAAGTAACCGCGGTGTGTACCTAAGAACATAGAGAAAGCGGCAATCTATGCCTAGATACCTATCAGGAATAAGTAAGTCTACAGACGTGAGGCACTACATGCCTAAGTACTATCAAGTATGCGTATCACCACGTTATATAATAACAAGTAATCATATTACTTATTCAATAGTAAAGTGCTAACGTGCCACTTGGCCTAGTGTGTTGCCTCCAGCAACGTATAAGTGTGGTCCCGCAATAAGTATTTATCCGAATACCGAGCCAACGATCTCGAGTGTAAGCTCGCCGATCCGTTGCTCCATCAACGACCTCAAGTGTAATCTCGTAGATCCGTTGATATGTGTGAATCTCGAGCGTAAGCCCGCAGATCCCGTGTTTGAGCCAACGATCTCGAGTGTAAGCTCGCCGATCCGTTGCTCCACCAATAATCTCGAGTGTAATCTCGCAGATCCCATGTTTTGTATCGCTTTACCACGATATCATTTTGAATCACTGAATCATCTACCGTGATCTCGTTTTGAATCACTTTACCGTGATCTCGAACAACATTGCTCCCACGCAACGCATGTAAATGAGAGTCGGCAGTACTACGACATGCCCGACTTAGTAAATGAGAGTCGGCAGTACTACGACATGCCCGACTTAGTATTTGAGAGCCGGCAGTACTACGACATGCCCGACTTAGAGTAACCGTGTTTGTATCAGCGTATGTATATCAATATACATAAGTAAGTAGTAGGTAGCACCACGTGCTCGAGATAGTGTACAAGTATGTGTATGTATATATATGTCAATCAACAAACACGTCTAATAGAGTATCATGCCGTGCATGAAAGTAGTTAACGTATCTAAATATGTATATACAATACTTAGATATTAAGTATATCACCATAAGCCTAGGTATGACTAATCATCACCTAGTTGTTTTGTATTAGTATAAGGAATCTATACTAACGTACGTTACTAACGTATACTCCTAGCCTCAGCCTAGTAAGTATATTGAGGATTCTGGTAAATGTTCGGTTAGGTACAAGTCCATTCGAGAAATCCTGGAGTGTATAGGCAGTCTTAGTTCCTATAAAGGAGAACTAATCCTATGCGAAGTCTAGTTGTTTTCCAATGTAAGTAGAACTAACCAGTTCTAATGTATTTACTGATATTGTCCCGCAACAATATGGCCAAAGTAAAATGATAACCTGAACTGTTATGTAAGGGTAGTTGTATTTCAACAACGAGGTAGTGTACAGTGGTAACCTATCCAGGTTAAGCTATGATATAGTCCTACGACAATATAGTGGGTGTAATTCCTAAGTATTACACATTTGTATTACGTAGTAGTAATATAGTTAAGTGTGAATTATAAAAGTTTATTATTATAATTCCAAAACAGTAGTTGTGCACGCGTCTCACCCCGAAAACAGTAAAACAGATGAAAGAATACGGCTATGAACTCACCTGTGAGTTGTCAGCGATCCTACGATACGTGTGTTGTCCGAATGGTAACCTCCTAGTGCCCTAGACACGTGAGGTTATATGAGTAAGATACTAATCGGTTTAACTAAACGTGTCGTGAAAGTAAACTTCTGTTGTTTAGTTTTAGAATTGTGTACGGTCCGTTTGTGGCAGTTTGTAATAATGATAATTCTCAATTAAATAATTATTAAAATTGTTTCGTTGTCTATTTTACAAAAATATAATTTTTGTACATAAGTCATCGTTGTAAAAAGTGTAGTTGTTGTTACGCGAAAGTCGAATCGTTGGGCAAAAACTCATTTCGCAGACCAAGTTAGTTCAGGTAGCTCGACTCGGCTCGAAACTCGACTCGGCTCGCTACTCGATTCGGTTCGTATCTCTACTCGACTCGCAATCTCAGCTCGGTTTGTTACTCGGTTCGACTCGCAGCTAAGCTCGGTTCGCTGCTCGGTTCGACTCGCAGCTAAGCTCGGTTTGCTGCTCGGTTCGACTCGCATCTCGGCTCGGTTCGCTGCTCGACTCGGCTCGCTCGACGAACTGCTGCGATTTTTGAAGTGGGTTTCGAGTTTTAAAACGTTTTAAACCGATTTCTTGGACATATTCTTGTTGTGTGGACTCAATAACATGTTAATAAACATAAATCAAGTGTTCTAAAGGTGTGAAATCGGGTGTTCTTACCGAATGTCAATTTCGAGCCCAAAAATGACGGATCGAGATGATGGAGATGGCGATGATGAAGATGAAGATGATGATCACGATGATGGTGATGTGCGGATGCTATTGTTGATGTTGGTGGCGTCGGTGGTGGCCGGCGGTGGTGTGCCGAGAGGAAGAGAGAGATATGGATGGTGGGTGTGTTTGGTGAGAAAGAAAAAGGAAGAAGAAAATGAGGTGGGGAGGAGGCCGGCCCATCCTTTTTAGTGGGTTCGGTTGTCCCCAATTCGCGGTATAAATGCCCGTGTTTGTTTGTCCGATCGTAAAAATGATTAAATTATTTTAAAATCATAATTTTGCTAATACGAAATCCTATATGTTTTTATTCGAAGTATTTTATAAAAATACTTTATTCGAGTTATAAAAATATAACTTTGTTTTGGATTTGTTTGACAGATACCTTTCGTATGGTTTCGTCGCCAAAATACGTTTTAAACAAAACGAATTATGTTCTGAAATAGTTTAATATTTTCCGTGTAAATAATGTTCATTTAAAATAATAACACATTATTTAAAGTAATGCGTACCAAGTATGTGAAATGAAAGTTTTAAATCGGGCGCGAAAATTGACCTTTTTGACCTGGTGTTACATGATTAAAGCTGGTGCTTTCGGTAGGGAGGTATTTAGGATGGGACAAAGTAGGTAGGTTTGGGGGGTTTTTTAAACTAAAGACTAATAATTAAAATGCAGAAAAGTAAATTGCAGGAAATTAAAATATAGGAAAGCAGATAAAGATAAATATGTGATTGCTGAGACTTTAATAATTATTGTTTCAGGATAACAGAATAAATAGGGGCAATACTTAATATAATAATTAAACTATCAGGTGTAAACTCTTGAACCCATTAACTAAATTTCCCATTGGCATGTCACTAGGAACTAGGTTATCGTGATTCTGATCGGAGCAATACGCAAACTTCCAATACTTATCTAGTTGGAAGATAAGCAACCTATCTTGGCTTGATACCGAGGTGCATGAATCAGTAGCATATCGTCTCATAGGTCCGACCGTTCTTAACCCCTAAAATAGTTTACTATTCTATTAGCATGCAGATTAATAACTTTGTATGTTTAGACCGTTGATTATGTAAGACTTAGTGTTTTAAGGATTCTAGGTCACTAGGACTTTACTCTTATTCCTGAGTCTTGTTTTGTGTATTAAAGCTTGGTTACTTCAACTTATGACTTAAGTTCTCCTTTTCAAACAGTTATACATCCCTGGATTATTCGCAGTTTATAAAAACGTGTTTCATATGCAGACCATGCCTTTCAGTAATCGGACAGTGTACTTTTATGACAGTTCCACTGCTTCTTACATTGAACATGTGGTCGAGAGTAATTGACGGTGAAAGTGACACTCTAAACTAACTAAATGTAAAGCAATGCATAAATGTAAACCTAATATATACAACGAGTGGGTTCACTGTGTCTTACTTGTTGCATGTCATGGGCACAGATAACTACTTACCATAATTAAGGTTGATCAAGTCCTAATTACTAGGTTGCAGTCACGTGGATAACCAGAAAGGGTGCTCCATAAATTAAACTCAAGTTCATAAAGTCTTAACAGTACAAAGGTTACTAATTCCTATTTTATCTGAACGTGTTTTACGAACATCATTTTATTGTGCATTGACTCTCGTAGGATATACCAGTTAGTTGTGAAGTTGTATTATCCTTTCGGAATTCCAACTGTTAAACCAGAGCTGATTCCAGTGATGTAACTACCTTCGGTCGTTTATTGACTTCCATACATTTGTACTCCGCTTGAAGCGTTTCCAATACTATATCAGATAAACAGTCGAATAGGGGCCGTCACATCACTTTACGATTGTCGTACACTAATCATATAATGTCATCCTTACTTATAATTATCTACATCATCAACAATCACAATAATAGACTACTCGCAATTCATGGCAACAACTATATTACATACCAGGCAATAACACATGATTAAAATAGGAAATAAAGCAAGTATGATAAAGGTTTAGATATCACCCGGAAATAAATGCGTAGCAGCGTATTATTATGATTGACAACTCGTTCACACATACAAAGATAAATCTCCAAACCCCTAACGTTCGCTCTAGCCTCTATGTTAATCTGTAGATTAATTACAATAATCCTAGACTAAAATATAAGATAATTTCGAGAGTGAGAAAGTGGAAATGGAAGAGTGAGAGTATGTGTATGAGTGTGGATATGAGTGTGTGTTGAAATGAAACCTAGGGGCTTCTATTTATAGGAGAAATTCGGCTCACGTTAGCATTCCAAGGCACACGTTAGCAAAAGGTGGAAAAGGTGGTGCACCGGGTACCAAAAAGCGTGTAAAGGTGGTGCACCGGGTACCAAAAAGCATGTAAAGTTGGTGCACCGGGTACGCACAAGGACCAAAAAACGGAAACGAGGCGGGGGACAGGTGGCCGGCGCCGCCCCACCTGTGGCCGGCGGCGGCTGGCACCCCCCCCCACCCCGGTTCGTCGTCTTTCGCTTCGTTTCTTAAATCGCGCGTGTTTTCTTCGTTATGCGTCCGTTTGCATCGATTCTTTTTGCGTTGGATTCGTAATTCAAAAAAGAAGACTTTGATGAAAAGATATCCCAAAAATATGTCTCCCATATTTGGATGTTTCGTACGAATCGTTTGGATCTTTCGGCGTATGTAGAATCTTCATTCTTCGTCCGCTTTTGTTGATTCTTCTTCTGTTGGATTCGTAATTTGAAAACGAACATCTTGGATGAGATGGATGTTGGTGATGGGCACTTTTGTCTTGAAATCTTGTTTTGGTGCCTTGAATCTTCAAACGTGCGTGGAATCTTCGTTTTCCATCCGTTTTGCTTGATTTTCATCGTGCAACCTTGTTTTGATCATCTTGGCATAGTACTATTGATTTGTACTGCTTTTGAGTTAAAATGCTAAGAATCGTTTTAGAATGAGAGAGATATCGGTAGTAAAAACGTGACTTTTTACGCGATATCAAGGACCCAGGCCCTGGTAATCTGAAAACGATGTCTTTGAGAACCATCATTCCTTGGAGTCTAGCTTGTCATGAATGGGGTCGAGAAACTCAAGATTTAGCTCGAAAGGATGTATGAATATAAAGCTAAGGCTAATAAGTACAGAGAATAGTCTTATAATGAGATGTTGACATTGAGGCTAGACTTATCTTAAACTCTTGCTATCGTTGAAGAACCGGTGAACATACGGATGAATTTAAAGTTTGATGTTAAACCGTTTTTCATACGTCTTTTACGTTTGTCTAAGAATAAGTAGTTTGCTTCATGTTTTTATATAGGTATCTTGCAACAAAAGGTACCCAATTTATCAAATTCATCGTTTTGTTTACATAAATTTGTTTATTTGATAACTATGGTATCTAAGTTATGTTACCACATAAAAAAAAATCTCTTAATGATATAATCTAAATCACTATATATATATGTATACGAGCAAGTGGGTTGTTTTACCTCTCTTAATGATATACTCTTTTATCTTAATAAGTTTTTAATTTTAATTGCAAAATTTACAAACCCAAATATCGTAGCCCGCGTTGTCACGGGTCCTTCACCTAGTACTCTATGATAATTTATTACAGTATAGACAGGGCCACAGGGGCAGATCAGAACGAAAAAATTGAATCACATATACACAAATTATTTTAATGGCAATATCGATATTATTATTTTTATTATTATTAGTTCTGCTCCATTAAAATTTATACTCCCTCCGTCCCGAATTTATTGTCCACTTTTCCATTTTGGGATATCCCAAATTTATTGTCCAGTTGTACCTTTCAGCCAATCAAAATATTGAAATGTGGTGAGAAATTAAATCCTATTGGTTGTAGAGTACAACCAATACACTTTTTTTAAAGTGTGTGTTTTTTATCTGGGGACAATAAAATTGGGACGGAGGGAGTATAAAAGAGACAGAGAGATAATTGTCCCCTCAATTTAAATATGCTTACCTTTTTTTGATCCATTTTGTTGAATGCACATATAAATTGCCTGAAGTAAAAACAACTAAATAGAACCATAAAATTTCAACTTTCTAATTAACCTAATCATATATATAAACATTAATTTAATCGATCTTTTCAAATATCCTTGTTGTCCCAAAGTTCAAACGAATCATGCATGTTTTTCAATACTTTATTAGTAAAAGGAAAGAAGCATATATATTCTTGATACAACCAAAAACAAATATAAAAGTTCATAAAAGTGAAAGCAACACTCATTATTCAAAATTTAAAAAGACACTAGGTGAAGGACCAGTGACAACACGAACTACGACACTTAACTTTGTAAAAATAAAATGATTAAAGTATGTGTGATTTTTGTTGTCAAAGAGCTAATAAATGATTTGTAAGCGTCAAAGTCATTTAATAGTTGGAATTCATATGAATTTTTTTGAGACTTTTTTAACCTGATTTGTAGTAGTGGAGTCACAAAGCATAAGAGTTAAGTTCTTTATATTACGGAGTATGTATTTATATATCATTATTGAGTTTCTTCAATTTTTAAAAGGAAAAGATTATTTAGTTATTTTGAATTCCGATTGTTTTGAAATCTTACTATTATATATAACTAGATTAAGACCCGCGGGATTCACGGCTTTTAACAAAAAAATATATTTTAATTGAAATTTAAATGAACACATATAGAAAAAAAAATATTATGATGTGTACTGCAAAATTCTATCTCAGGATTGGAAAGTGCTATTTAGACTTGAATAGGTACTATAAAATATATATGGCAGAACATTCGGAAAAACTAATTCTGGTGATGAGCAACCCAAAGTGTGCTAAGCGCACGTAGCCAAGAGAAGTAGTTATGTATTGCAATGATGGCATGTGCAGATTGTGTAGTCGTAAGTATTGCATGGATCCGTTGCATTGCTTTTTCCCGCAAGTCATCAGCCTGAGATATGACAATGTATGTGAGTACCATTGTATGTAGCTATAATGACTAAATAAATGACTAAGAAAATATGATGCTAAGTTAAGGATTATTAAATTTTATTGCCACATAAGTGTTTATTAATAAAATCTATAGACATTTAAAATAATACTAGGTGAATTATGTTAAGAGGTAAGAAATGTTGGTGAAGTCTTCATGTTTAATTAGACCAACGTACATTTGTAGTTGTGATGTGATTTACCTAGCTTAAAAAAATGATCAAGTTAATCCAAATTTCCTATGGCCATAGACATTTGACCCATGTAATTGCCAATATTAGATGAGCTAGTTTGTATGAGCGTTGCTTCATTCTTCAAAGTTTCAAACAAAGTTTGTTGCATTGCATATAGCTGTTGAGATATCGATTCCTCAGTCTGAAGTGTTGTTTGATTTAAATTGTTGAGAAGTTTCAACTGCTCAGTTGTCAACGTGTCCAATTGAGATATAATAACCTGAATTGATGTAAAATATTTACTTTATATCTAATCATAGGTTAGTGTCTTCAAAAATTGTAATTGATTGGGATAATAGTTCACAATATAAGCACCGACACAATTTGCGTAGTTACATTATGTCAAGCTTTGCTACTTGAAATTACCTTGATTAGTTCAGACGAGCGATGACCACCAATCCACTGCAAGCATCGTTCCACAGGTGAGGTCCACATTCCATAAATGATGTGAAAAATATGGTAATGTTGGATGCAGTTCTTTTTATCCTACTAATGTCATTGAAATGTATTGCAGCATTTTGCACAATGTTACGCAGATCGACGTCTATAGTATTTGATTGTAGTGCAGTTTTTATTGTGCTAATATGTTTGGTCTGGTCATCTAACCAGCGTGAATATTCTGCTACACACCCCAAATAATCAAAAAATTGTTATGCAAAATAGTTTTGAGTAAAATTGTTATGAACCGACACCAAAGTTACTCAGTTCAATGTGGTTTCCTTCTTCTATTGTTCGAAATCATGTAGTAGGTTTTCTTAATGCTCGCAATAATCGTATTACCCTGTAAATGTAATGTAATAAAATGCTTGCATCAACATGTATAAACAAGAATTATGTATCACATTATGTTCAGCATGGCATAAATTCAAAATAATGTAGCATGATTTATTTATTTAAATTTGAACCGTGTTTTTTTACTCAAAATAATTGAAATACTTGACAGTCAAGCAAGATCATCTCTAGGTTGGAGTATTCTTGTACGTTTGAAACACATTAATGTAATTAATTAAAATAAATTAGTCACTATACCTCATATGCCTTCAATTGTTTTTTAATACTCCAATAAAGGGTTTCCAAGAGACATGAGCACTATTATAGACGAATTGCTTTCAATCATTTTCTAATCGCCATTTACAGCCTTTTTGTTGAAGAATCACGTTAATGAAGATGACCGGTTAAAGTGGGGTTCGAATGGGTAGCATCATTCATCTGATCGTTTGCAACCGGTTCTGATGGGGTTTTTTCTATTCAGCCCTAATCTCACACGATTAACAATAACAATATTTTTGGCTTTATTTTATTGAGTGTCTTAATCTCATGTATCACTTAGCCTATTAATTAAAGCTAAAAGGCCCAACTCCTTTTAAATACTTGCATGTCTGCATTGAAGTACTGTTTTATTTTTAGTATGAATGTAAAGGTAATAGTATTTAATACTTGCTAATTAATGACTTATGATGTCATTAAGCTTTTCAATGGTGAGATTAGCAAGTTGATAATTAATCCAAGGGACATCTCTAATTCATAGTTTTTCTTTTAAGTTATAAGATAGATATTTAGTTTGTTAAGTTTGTTTAATTTATTTAAGTATAAGATTATCTCTTCTTTTAAATTCCTATTAGCAATTCCAATTGCTTTCAAATCTTGCTATTTTACATAATATTTAGTTTGTTAAATTTGTGAAGGTTTAAGATTATCTCTTATTTTGAATCCTTATTAGCAATTCCAATTGTTTTCAAATCTTTAATATTATATATAATATTTAGTTTGATAAATTTATTAATGGATAATGTTTTTTAAATAACCGTTTATATATATATTATATATGTATATATGATTGTTAACAATTTGTTTGAGTAAGTTTTTAAAGTAATTAACCATTGACCTTTTTTATGCATTCTTAAATTTGTTAAAGATCAAGAATGAGGTGATAATGAATACTCTTTAGAAAAAAATCAATGTCAAATTTTATTTATGGGCCAAATGGACCAATGTTTGTAGACTTCGAATATGTTATTCTTTGTTGAAGAAGTTTAGGTTCACAACGTAATCGACATCGATTTCTTAACCAAGTAAGCGAATTTCTTTGATGAATTTATCGGCTTTTTGGACCTTTTCAATGACAATTTCCATAGCTTCTTCACCGTATCCTTATTTGCAAACGTACAACTTTATCCAATCAATAAACTCTTGAGGATGAAACTCATCTGAAAATCATCGATATTTATAAATAATTAGTATAATAATTAGATTTTTTAATAATTGACGTTTACAAAAAAAATTAATATACCTTCCATATTTTTTGGTATCTTAGGATGATCATCAATAGTTGTATTCTCGTCTAATAAAGAAATCAATATACAATACCGAACAAAGATTTTGGAGGTTTTGAAGCTTCTTTTGAAGAACATTTTCCATCTACGAACCGAATGAAAACATGTTAGCAAATGTAAACAAAGAGGAAAACGATTATAAGTGTGTCTTGATCTACAAAAAAATTGAAACATATGTTAATTAAATGGATTTATACACATCTGTATTAAAGAATGGGAAAACATGGTAATAATAACATTTGCATTAAACTACGTATAATATTGTTTTAACCTTCAAAATTATTAGGCGTGACATCATCATCGGATCCATGCATGATCGTTGGCGTGGGAGGGCTTTTTTCACCTGAAAATTTCAAAAACTTGTATATGGTTGCACATGCCAATACAAATCCATATACAACACGTATATAATAATTCGAATAAAAGAATAATACAACAATTTTAACCTTTGGTACCTCCGTTATTAATAGAACCAGAAGTTTCTTGTATAGTAGGAGGCTCTTTGTCATATTAACATAAAAATAATAAATTTTGTAAGTAAATTAAAAACATTATGTATACCTTGAAGATTGTAGGTAATATACCTTGGGAGTTTTTTTTGGATTCATTGTGGAATATGGAAGGTGATGAATGTATTGAAAGTGGATTATAATTATAATGGATATAAATAGATGTAGAGTGCAATTAGGGTTTGAAATAGGTTTGAAGATAAATACAAAATTGGGCCTATTGTTATTGACCAACTTTGAATTTCTTTTATTTTGAAATCATTTAATCATTTTATTTTATTTATTTTTTATTTTTATTTAATAATAGTTTAAGACCCACAAAATTTGCGGGTTGATTTTATGATATGTATTTTATGGTTGTGTTATAAGGATTTAATAAGTGTTTTAGTGCTGATGTATGTTATATCAGTTTGTATTATTTTAATTTTTAATGAAAAATGTATTAATGATTTGAATTGTGATATATTTTGGATTGGATGAGTTCAAATAGATAAATTGATTAATAGGGATAATATTGTGTATGATATGAGTTCGTTATTTGTATTGTTATTTAATAATAATAGTATATTATATTAAATCGTACTATTTGTTTTTGCAAGTAAGCAAATTTACCGGTTCAATAGGTAAATACTTTTTGTGTAATGATGATTTTTTACTAAATTAATACGTATAAGTTTGTTTTGTTTTGTTTGACGAACGTATTAATTATGATTTTGTATCATAAATTAAACACACGGTTTGTAAGTATAGGTAAGAGTATGGGTGGTTTTTGAAAAAAGATATTTTGAATGTTTAAGCCTTAAACAGTAAAATTTAATATATGTTGTTATGTTAACCGTTTAAAGAAGTTAAATTACTTCAGCAAAAGTAACTGATAAAGAATAAGAATGTGTATGTTACAATCTAGAAAACGAATACTGAAATAAAATGTTTAGATTGTCAACTATAAAAGATACGGTTGTCTACTCTTTTTGCCGAGCTATCCAAAGTGTGCTCATTGCACGGAGACCTGAGAAGTAGTTATGTATCTGAATTAGTGCATGTGCAGATTGATGAGTTGTAAGTATTGTGTGCATATCATTTAATGTTTTTTCCCGCAATTGATCAGCCTGAAATATGATAAGGAGGAATTATTTAGTACATAATGAAGTTGTAATTTGTAATCAGGTTATTGATTAAGGTAAGGTAAATGCATAAAATAAGTTATGAAATAAGGTAAAGAAAGCAATACATGCTGTAGTACGGTGGTTTGACTACCTTGCGAAGAAAATGATCTAGTGTTGAAAACTTTCCTATGGCTAGAGACATTTGACCCATGTAATTTGCAATGTCTGAATCACCTTTAGTTACCGTATGAGCATGGTTGGACAAAGTCTCAAACAAAGATTGATGCATTTCATCGAGCTGATTAGATATTGATTCTTCTGAATGCTGTGTTGTTTGTTTTAACTTGTTGATACTCGTATTCTGGTGCTATGTTAACGTATCCAATCGGGTCAGTAGAACCTACATTTGAGTTGTCATGTTTTGTCATCTTTCGTCAAAGTAAAAAAAAGAAAGTAATGGATTATAGGTTGTTGATTTGAATTACAGTGAGTAAGTTAGATGGGCGAAAACCACCAATCCATTGGAAAGAGCGTTCAACGGGTGATGTTCACATTCCATATATGATATGACATATGTCAACCTTTGATGCATTATTTTTTAAGTTGAAAATAGTATTGAAATGTAATGCCGCATTCTGGACAACAGATTGAAGATCGGAGGTGCTTCTATGGGAATTAATTGATGTTTGTATGTGTTTGCTTTGTTGTTCTATCCATCGTGTATAGTGTGATACAAATCCTAAGTAATCTGTTAATGACAAGAAATAAATAAAAGTATTATTTAGGGTTAATTCGATATAGCATCGGTTGATGAGCATATAAAGCAAATAGACGTTACTCAGATAAAGTGGAAGCATTTAGATATACCTGTTTTTGGTTGAGAGTTGTCACATGTGTTTGAGAGTATGATACCCTATATTAAATGGAAATGTTAATCACGTGTGTTTGAGAGTATGATACCCTATATTAAATGGAAATGTTAATGAACATATACAGTTTGTGAAGTTGAAAGATGACTATGAAGATTAATGATATGCATAATTGTTTTAGTTTGAACCTGTTTTTTGGTTGCATTTATGTCATTCTCTATTTGGGTAAGCTTAGCACTTCTGCTTTCTAAGTGTTGTACGTAATCCTATATAACAAAAATAATTTATAGTATCGATAAGAAAAATACGGTTAATACAATCGAAATAAAATAGTTAGGAGTGAAGTATGTTAAGCTAGGAAAAGATAGTATAATTTTCTGGGACAGTAACTTTGTGATAGAGGTTCCTACCTTTTTTCTCATCCGTTTATTTCGAGCATTCTCACGATTTTTAGCCATGATTCGTTTTCTCTGATATGATAATTGCACGAGTAAGTAATGTTGGGATTAATAATTTAAATGAGATTCACAAATGCATACATGTGTTTATCACTATTAATTACTTTACCTTTTGATCCGGTGATTCGTTATGTACACGTTGAAGAAGTCCTGGTGTAGTAGATGCGTTGGATGTCTCCATTCGGTGCTTCAAAAAATTAGTTGTAAAGTTTAATCAATTAAAATTGGTGTAATAAGCATTTTATAAGAAGGATGTGATTTGCATAATCTATCTATCTATCTATCTATCTATCTATCTATCTATATCTATATCTATATTTAAAAGAAAAACCTTGGACCAATCCTCCCCCTTGATTAGGAGCTAATCCTTTATTAATCCACCATTAGATAAAACAATGACATCATTAAACCCAATAATTGTGTTATAAATTACTATAATGCCCCTTATTCAAATTTAATTACCATCATCTCTGTAATCTAGGTTTCCTTCGTATTCAGTCCGCTATCAAATTCAGGCCGTTATCAAATGAATTTTAAAAACAACCCTGCAATTGCTCATCTCCAAACTAAAATTCAGATTCATCTCCAATCTGACTTCCTAAAACAAACATAGGTAATCAGTTGTTCATAATCCATGCTAATCAATCGCGCCCTATCTGTATCGACGCTTTCTGATTTATGTATGCGAACTTGTACGCTTGAATTGGACAGATTAGATCAGATATGTTGCGGTCTACATTTCTCATCTCCGATTCCGGTTATAATTCTGCAAATCATTAACTAAAGTCTTCTAACCCTTGGAACTGTAAGTGGTTATGTAAATCTTCAACAAAACCTTTGGAACTTCTGTATATCCAGTCATATGATGGTTTAACATGGGTAAGTATCTGACCGGATTCAATAAAGCACATTGATAACAACATTGATAAAGTGCACCCCCACATGTGTTTGATAATTTGCGTAGCCAAGTAAATTAACATTTTGATTGAAAAATTAACTATTTCAATCAAAAATTTGTACGAAATGAAACTTTGTTTGTCAATAAGAATTTAGTTGAGGGTTTTATATTGCATTATTTGATTGTGTCTTGAAGTATTTCTTATGAAGTGGTTGATCTATAGTTAGAAGCATAATCTGTTAACCCATGACAGGAAGAATTATGATGTGGTAATGCAACTGTGCATTGACATGTTAGAGGGGGAGTGATTAATATTTTTTATCAGTCATTTTGCTTGTGGTTTATCAACCATATAGATCAGCAGCTACACACTGTGATTTTGATCTTTGCCTTTTTGTCATTAATTTGCAGCTGCCACAACCACTTGAACTATGGACTGTTTGGTCTCGCTGCAATTGTAATCATCTGAATTTCAGCCTCCGAATGTGTGGCCTCTCACATGTAAGCAAATTCAATTCTCACACCCATTGAGGTCGTATCTTATCTTTCTGTCAAATTGGAAGTCAGGTTTCTTCCCACATGTTTTATTGAAAAATGTGGTGGTTCAGATGTAGTTCAACAATGAAGAGGGTTTGGTTGCACAAGATGGGTACAGACCGTGGTCATGTGCAGTAGGTGATGGAAAGGGTATTATGGGACCTTCGTTTTCCGATTTATGCAACTGTGAGTCAATCATGATGGTTGGGTTACCTGCTTCCGGGAAGACTACATGGGCTGAAAGATGTGTTATTGAGCACCCCGAAAAGCGATATATTCCGCTTGGAACAAATTTGGCTTTGGATCAAATGAAGGTTGCTTTTTTTTTAAATAGTGCTCAGAAAATAAAATTCTATTGTATGCAAGTGTTATAATACTATTTACTATGTCACGGGGGTGGCAAATGGTTTATACTATTAGATGAATCTGTCATGGTAGAAAAGCTTGCCAATGTTCATTTGTGTATTCATCATCAGGTGCATTGGAATTCGTATTATTAAATCAATTTGATATATCAATTTTTTACTTTTTATTTGCAAAACAGTAATTTGAACTAATATGTGTGCCTGTGGACATTAGATGATAATGCTTGAAAGTGCAAAAGCCACCACAGAGACAGTTGATGCCTTGAGAACTGGAGCTCAAGCAATTAAGGCAATGCAGAAGGCAGTGTAAGTTTTAGATTCTATTATGGTACACAAAATGCACCAATATATCTGTTTCTATGTGCATAATTAAAGTTGTGTTTATATAGTAGTGTCAAAGTAGGTGGTTTCGGTGAAATAAAAATAAAAAAGTCTGGGTCATGATTTTTGGTTACGTTGAATTGGGTCAGGTTGAGTTTTAGATGCCCCTGAATCATTCCATTTATAGTAAGTGGGTAGAAATGGCCACCTGCAGTCTGTAGTTTATGATGCAGCATTGCACTCTTCTAAAACTAAATGGGCATAAACCTCATTCACTCATTGTGTGAAACCAGTTCAAACAATAAAGCATTCACATTGAGTGGCGATGCAGATCTAGGCACATCTTCCAGTTTCCAATTATATTCTTTTAATTACTCTTCCTGCGAGTCTACTGGTTCCAGCAACTCAACTTCTACAAGATTTGGACTGAGTGGACTCACTGATTCACTCGAGAAGTTTCATGAAATTTCAGCTGTTAATAACATTGAAAAGATGCAAATTCTTGCTGTTATTGAACTTCTTGATGAAATTAGTAATTCAAATGTGTCTTCGCCATATGTTGGTCTTGACGAACCTGGTCGAAGGTAACTTTAACTTATAAATTATTGTACTGATATTCAAAGTGTGATTAGATGTATGGTGTTCTTATTACTTTATTTATTTGAAGGTTTTGTAAAATTGAAATGTCATCCAATACTTCCATTAGTTTATATTTATTATTCATTATTTATTATTAATTTATTAATTATTATTAATTTCATTCAATTTTAATTATAGTAATAATTGATGTTACTGAAAATAATTTGATACGGTGGACATTTTTACAATATTTCTTTTTATGTTTAAAATTTTTAATATATAACCAAAATATACGAGGGTATATTAGTCCTTCTAACCACAAATAAATTGGAATAAGTATGTCAATAAAAGTGATTAAGGGTTGGATCATTAGAGTTGATCTCCATCTAATGGCCCTTAATCTTCCATTATTTTTCTTATAATGTATAAGATAGATAGATAGATAGATAATAACATGGGGGAGGCCGACCTTTTTGTTTGTTTATTTATTTATTTTTTGAAAATCATTTACTTTTTAATTTATATATTTTATTTTATTTTATTTATTTATTAAACTTCTTTTATTTAATATATAATAATAATATGTGGGGAGGAACGTGTAACTATGGAGATTAAATATACACCATATAAATAGAAATAAGAATATATAGTCATCACGCGTATCTTTGTGATTTCCACCGAGCTTCCTGCTTGTAACAAAAACAATCTTTTTTGATTAACTTTAAAATCAACATCATTAATCTACTCAGCACATACACGTCTGTACTTGAGGTTTGGCTCCTTGGTAATTTTTACTTTA
The DNA here is from genome assembly GCA_949592205.1 of Helichrysum umbraculigerum. Lineage (NCBI taxonomy): Eukaryota > Viridiplantae > Streptophyta > Magnoliopsida > Asterales > Asteraceae > Helichrysum > Helichrysum umbraculigerum. The sequence continues at coordinate 377,536,042 of CATIUR010000001.1, read as the reverse complement.
AGTTATACAGTAGGTGCTAGCCGTAAAACTTAGCAACTTTCAATCATTAGCAAGGTTGTAAAAGTCGGCCGACTCGGCCGTCTAGTCGCCGCTTAGTCGGCCTCCAGTGACCTCCTGACTCGCCTACCCCCAAGTCACTACCAAAAGTCGGTCAACGACGGTCAACTCAGGTCAACGGGTCAGAATCGTTCGTTTATGGCTTGGATTTGTTTCTCCATTGTTTTTTGTTACTAAATATGAAAGAAAATAGAAGAAAATGTGGTGGGAAGGGGTAGGAAATGATGAAGAAGATGAAGAAGTAGAAGTAAATGGAGAAGACATATCTCAGATCTGTTTTTTGATCTGGAAAAAAGGAGCTGATGAAAGAGAAAGGGGTATCTTTCACTAATAAGTTAAAAAAAATTATACAATTAAGTCCCTTAACTTTAAAACATATGTATATTTACACATAAACTTATAATTTTTTATTTAAATGTATAAAAAGTCAACAAAAGTCAAATCTGACTAGTCCCCGACTAGTCCCGACTAGCCCTTCCGAGGTCCCGACCGACTCGCCCCCAACTTCTGACTTTTTCAACCTTGATCATTAGTAAAATATTCTTAAAATTTCATAACTAGCTCTAAGATTACCAATATTGGATGCACACTTAAATAATGTATGATGTTGCTAATTTGATTTTCGTTTCATAGTTTCATTACTAACCTATGAGGCAGCTAGTTTAATTTTCTCTAAAATCATTCCACCCTCAAACCCAGGTCAATCAAGCCCACCTAACGGCCAGATCAGCTTATGAACCAACTAATTTATCCACCTCCGCTAAATAATATTTTTCTGATCAATTATGTTAACTATGGTTGAGATTGAACACGAGATAGTACTTTTTTTCCAAGTGCCCTTGTATTTGGAAGACTATTTATTATAATGTTTTAAGAAAGTTTCAAGTTTAATCATATCATTGGATATTTGGATGATATTTATGTTGGGTCAGGTCGAGTGCCGAGTTTGCGGCGGTATAGCTTTGTACCAAAAGTCTTCTTGATGTGAACCCAATCAAGTCGAGTGTTGAGTTTGCGGCGGTACTGAATAAGGTTGGATTAGATGGACTATCGTTGGAGGGGAGGCCCAATGGACTTGAGTTTGAGGGGAGGATTATTTGGTGCAAACTCATGTCCCACATCGGAAAGTAAAAGAAAGTTATGTCTACATATAAACTTATGTGCTACTCCCTTTATCAACAATTGGTTTTAAAGTGGAACCTAAATGGGCTTATATGTTGGACTAAATTATGATCCGAACAAATTTAGATATTTACGATGGAACATTGTGTATTTATAATGCATCGGTAAGAAGTTAAACTTTTAGGATCTTAATTAAGTTTATTAATTGACTATTGACTAATCATATCCACATTTGTACGGAGTACATTATTTTGTCAAAAGTTATCCCGCAAACACCAGATGGTTGGATCACCTAAACTCCACTAGTAGATTAATAACCTATTTGTCCCTAACTTTAAAGTTTAAACTTTAATCAGACAGTGACAACATTAATTTTGATATGTAGGGAAAAGACACATCATTTTAATTAAGAAGATAAATAGCTGTAGAAATAATTTGAATATAATGCGAAACGAAACAGAGTTCTATTAATTGACACAACTTCAAGCGTTTTTCAACTATTACAATGTGTACCGTACTTTCGTTCTACTTTATAAATAATCCCTATTTAGCCTAAAATAATATAGAGAGTAGAAAGCGAAAGAGCGTGTGAAGCGGTGTGGTGAAGAATGGTGAAGAAGTGTGGAATGGTTTGAGTTAGTAGAGTATATATAGGGGTAAAAATGACGCACGTTAGCGAAAATGGTGCACGATAGCGAAAAGGGTGCAAGATAGCGAAAAAAGGTACGAAATTGGGCGAAAGTAAAGGCTCCCAGATGGTTTGGGTGTGGATCCGTGTAACACCCCGTAATTTTGAAATGCATATATAGGATTCTAAATAGATTTCAAAAGGTTATATAATAATGATATATGTTATTATGTTTGACGATGATTGAATGTAAGAAATAAATAGTTGAATTAAAATAAAAACTACTCCGTATGACTATGAGCTTGTACACACAATGCTACAATAATAATAATTTAGAAAGATATAATTATATGTATATTAATAAAACTAACGTATGTAACATCTGATTATTATATCTATAAAAGAAAATAACAAAATAGGGTCTTAAAAAAGGAAAAGAAGAGTCACTTAAATCAAAAAGAACCGGACTCTAAAATAAGAAAAGAGTCCGGTTAACTTTAAAAAAACCAGACTCTAAAATAAAATAAGGAAAAAGTCCGGTTAACTTTAGAAGAACCAGACTCTAAAATAAGAAAAGAGTCCAGATTTATTAAAATGACCGGACTCTAAACTTGAGAGTTCAGTTAAAATATAAACAACCGGACTCTAATCGCTTTTATTATAATATGAAATTCTGGAAGCCGCGTGCATGTAATAAGATAAGATGTGTGTGTATGCCGTTTCATGTATATGCAGATAAAAGGAAAATTCTTGCGTACTATTTTGAAATAGTTGAATTTCAAAGGCATGATTTGTCCAATCAAACAGTAATAGCAAGTGATAAAATATTTTCGTTCACAAGTTCAAATTTGAGGAAGCGTAAAATCCGTAACTGTGTCGAATACCTTGTGTATAAATAGTTGTGGATGTTATTATAGAAATTACACCACACAAGAACAATACTCCTCCTCCTCTAAAACATAAAACTTATAAAATCTATTCTCTTTGACATCTGTTGCCATATCTGAAAGACTGTAAGTTTCTATGTGCTTCCACTTTGAGCTTATTTTTCATTTTGTTATACTGGATCTATTGAACTGAATCTTCATTCTGTCATTTATGATTATTACTAATTTTATATATTCGTTGAGATCCAGTAAATTAATAAATACTTTGAGCTATAATGTTATTGTGCATATTTTATATTATTAATATCCCGTTATCATGAGCATGCATGAAAATGAATTTTATAAAACTACTGGTATAATAAGGATAATGATCATGACGGTCTATGAACGATGAAAAGTGATGAAAGAATGAATACTACGTTCCTATTAAGTTAGGACTAGTATAGTAAAGAATGCAATGATGAAAGGATGTTCTATATGAACATATATGGACAATGAATACCGGTAGATTTTGAAAGTACTTACATGAAAGAAAGATCAAGTTGTTAAAAGACCTAACATGCTTATTTGTTCCAAGTATGTGATAGGGAGTTAATTTCATACTCATTTAACTCCCACTTTCATTTGATACTCAGTTATACTATATTATCGTGATCACTCAAAAGATTTCTCTTTAACCACTTGCATAAAAATTCTTACCCTTGTATATAGTTACTTGCTGGGCCTTGTTGCTCACCCTTACATTTTTAACCCAGGTTATGAAGCAGGAAAAAGGTTATCGAGAACGAGAAAACTTAAGAGTAGTTATAATATTTATTATCAATGTATGTTATTGTATACTTATACCTCAAATAATTGTAATAAAGATTCATGTAATGTGTATGTTCGATTCCACGAGTTCGTTTGGAACTCCACCTTTTATTCGTTGCTATTAAATACATAAGATTTATGGCACTCGAAAGTAAGGGATATCACATGTGGTATCAGAGCATTAATTTGAGAGATTTAGGTGCTTTGCATAAGGCCTAAACTCAAACTAGAGAAGAATAAATTAGTAATTGTAGTTAATATATAATAATATTAATAATCTTAAAAGTAATATCAATACTATACTTAGGATTTGAAACTAATGGTTGGTAAATTAATATTATGTAGTATGTTCAAATAATATTAGTGTATTAGTGTTAATAATATTCGATAAGAATATTATATATATATATATATATATATATATATATATATATATATAATTTAGACGGAGTATTCAGATTAAGTTATAGTCAAGAGAGAATTTACTACAAATTTTCACAAAGTTAACTTAGTATAGCGGTTATTTGTTTAGAGAATGAATTTGGAAGAATGTCAAGAAATTTTTGACATATTTCTTCCTGACTGTTTGTCACTTCAACACTTTCAGATCATAAATCAAAATTTGAATATGGTATGAATATTAGTCAAGGATTTCTTGCTTGTAGAATAAAGTTTTCATAAATTCTAATTAAGTTCTTCCTTTTTTGACTTTTTACCACAGTTACACCCTCATATTGAACAACGAGAGTATCCCAGATTTTTTTTTTTAGCATTGTGTGCATCCTGCTATTTTGGCAAAGATGGTTACTAGGACGGCATTCCCTACTATGCTTTTTGCTTTAGCATCAAGTAGAAAATAATGCTTTGTCCTAATCTGTAGACTGGCTTCTAAGCTTTCCAACATATTTTTCAGGTTCAATTTTTCCATCAGCATCTTTCACAGCTTCCACCAATGTGGTACCTATAATTGGTCCTTCTCTAATTACTCTGAGCATCTCATCATGAACCCCAGCAAGATGCCATTTAGCCTTTAATTTTCAATGGGCAAAATTTGTTCCATTGAAAGTTGGAATACCTTTTCCGGCCATCAAAACATATTGCATAACTTGAACAGTCATTGTGTGATTTTTGGTTACAGTTAGAGGAATAAAAAAAATTGCTTCATTTTAAAAATTCGGTTTCATTTTAATTCTTCATAAAATTTAAATATCACGTGAATGGTATCTCTATTAATCATAAAAATTGCACAAGTGTAACCAGTGTCATTTCCTTTTAATTAGAGATTTCACAAGATATATTTCAGACAAACTTTTTTCTCATTTTTTGATAGGTGTTTAGAATTTCTAATGTGAAATCACATGTGATTTAACATTGATTAGTAATTAAATTTTAAATTAAAATAACTAATCATAATCACATGAAATAATCTAAGTATCAATTATAAGTTTAAAAGTTACGTAGAGATAATTATAGTTGACAAACTAAAATTGTAATCGAACATGATTACAATTGTCTTCATATATGATTGAATATCTAAAGTATCATTCACGTGTGATTAAAGAGTAATCAAACATATAGAATAAATATAAAGTTGAATCATGTTTGATAATCATCTCTAGGTAATTACTCAAAACATATAAAATTTAAATTCAATTGTAAATCACATGTGATTAAACATCAAATCCACTAATTTCATGTTGTTGGGAAAAAACAATGTATCGAACACATATTATTAATCTAATAAGTCAAAATGTCTAAGTCTAGAAGAAACCAAACTAAGTGTCAATTTTCAAGTCTGAAAGAAGTTTTCTGTGACTGAGTCTGAAACATCAGACTTTAACATATGTGTTAGACTCTGACAGGCTTCAGACTTAGAGTTTCATATCCGGAAGACTTTAAAGATAATATCGATAGCTGACATATGAAGGATTCGAAGATAAATATGAAGACTTAGAAGATTTATTATTTATCTTGTTTCCATAGTTATCGGTTAGTTTGTTAAAACCGATATATTAGAGATTCGGGAGGATTGTTAAGATGTTTAAAAATTGAAACTTGAACGATTAAACCATTATTAACTAAAGTGAATACTTTAACTATGACGGATGAAGTAATACATGATATGCATCATATTATTGGAAGGTTGAGCTTTTGAAGAAAGGAGATGATATTTTTACCTTCTTTTTTTATAGGTCCACCTATAATATGCATTATAAGGTTGTACTATACAAATAATGGATAAGTGTTTGAGAATGCGCTCAACTTGAACCTTCATATCTATTGTGTGTAACTAACTAACGAGTGACGTTTTTAATGTACTTAGCCTGTTAAAACTCACATTAAACGCATTTTCCATGCAACATGTCTACGTGTAACCGGTCACAACTTTTTCATCCTAGTCAGATGTCACCTAGATGACATGGCTCCTACCAGTTTATCTACGTGGATTTATTGAAGATTAATTAGTTTAAACGCCTCTTTTCTTTTTCTTTTTTCTTCTTTGTGGCTACTATTCAAAACCCCATTTCTAAACACAATCATCAACAATGGCAGCTGCAAGAATCAATGCAACAATGGTAATAAAATTAAAATCATAAGCAGCAGAGGCGGATCCAATGAACAATTAGGGGGGGTCACGGGCCCCCACTCAGCTTGGCCCAGCATGTTGTATTTTTTAAGCCCAAACACTAAACCCCCACAAAATAAATTAAATGACCCCCCTTGCTGCCTTGCATGTTAAAAATTGAGCCCAAAAGCTGTATCTATTGCGTACAACAAGTCAAACGTTATTTCCTTTCTAATTCTTGGACCTTTTCTGTATATTACTCCATTAATTTTAGTGTTTTAAGTATATAATTATAAACTTAACTTGCAGGAATTGTACTTGAGACCTGGCTCAGTTGGTTGAGCATCCTTGGCATTTGTCACAGGTTGGGGGTTCGACCCCCACTCGGTACATGGAAAATCCATTGGGCCTTTGGGCTCCGTGGTGAGGAGTTTTCCCAATTGAGTTTCTTCTCGATGGTGCATTATGGAGATGATCGGGTGGACCACTACCTGCCTAGGTCCGTCAGTGATTCAAAACTGCCTTTCAAAAAAAAAAAAACTTGCAGGAATTATATTAACTAAATTGTTTAATTGTTGTAATTGATTAAATATAAATTGTCATAAATGCATCTAGTTTAATTAGTACTACGTTTATTATTTTTATAGTGTTTTGTGAAAAGTTATGTATGAATTCCAATACTTCAATCAAAGTGACAAATTTTAAAAATTGAACATAATATTTGCTAAGTGAAAAGTTATGTATGAATTCCAATACTTCAATCATAGCTTGCTAGTATTTTTACAAGTGACGATTAATATTTATATATATTTTTGTACTTGACTGTTTTTGACCCGACCCGTTTTGACCGGTTATCAACCTATTATTATCGATACATGTAGTACGTGCCAAATGCCCCCCCTAAAAATAAATTCTGGATCCGCCACTGATAAGCAGCAAATATCACCCTCCCATCTATAGTCTGAATGAAGATTATGTTTGCTCATCTTCTATCCTAATCTCGGATCCGGCAACAATGTTTGACTGGAGATGACGTAACAACAGTCGAACGCAACAATCGTCATCTTCAACGAGAAACACACACAAGATTGACACGAATCCATCGATCGAATGCTAAAACCCGGAGATATATGTGTAAGTTCACCGATTTAAAACCCAGACTAGTTGTGCACTTCAACAACAAAAATATAGATCTACCGAGTGCGTGTGTATATAGCCAGAAAAATGGGGAGTTGTCTCGTCTCCGGTCAGTTTGTCGCCAGAGTTGCAGGTTCTTACTGTTGTCTTCTCCGGCGGTCAGGAAATGTTCGTCGGAAACGGGAATCATGAGATAAGTGTAACTAGAATCATGAAAGTAGTGCTAATGGTTGTCGATTTTAGGTTTCTAATTGGGGTTTTGATCTAATTTTTGTTTTGTGGATTCCGATCTGTAAAAGTTGTTTGTTATTTTTGTTGACGATGATATTAATATTGTTGTGTCTTGACATTAAAGGTGCGTTTAGTTACACAAAACTACCAACTTTTCTAGAAAAATTTTCTAAAAAAACAAGAAAATTAGAAAACGTGTTCAAATTCGAGTTTTCTATAAAACTTTTCGTAGAAAAGAAAATTCATTGTTTTCCTTTTTATAACTACAAAGTTGAAAACTACTTTTTGATGGTTTTCTAAGTTTTCCATCTCTACTCTTCCTTAGAAAAGGAAAACTCCACCCCTTGCAACTAAACACGTTTTCTAGATTTTCCATGTTTTTCTAGAGAGGTAAAACACTTATCATTCTCTAGAGAAATGAAAAAAGAATAATTGAGAAATTTTTCTGTAACTAAACGCGCAATAATTGTTGCTGATTGCTGAGTGTTAAATCCATAAAATCAATAAATAACAAATCAGTTAATTCCCTACAAAAATATCCAAAGTTGATGAGTTGGCATGCCACATATGCAAATAGATTGAAAAAAGTCTACCGATAACCTGCTAAGCGTTCAACAGGTAAAAAAATTGCATCAAAAAACTATTTTTGAAAGTTAAGAGTGAAGACTATTGAAAACACCATTCGTCAGTCTGGTACATACAATAGATATTAAGTTCAAGTTAAGTGTATTCGCAGATACTTATCCCTACAAATAATTAATGTATATTAATGGTGGATTATATCTAGAGCCGGCAATCTTTGCCCAATACCTTTGAAAATGGGCGATACTGGACTCTTTTCTAACTCTTTTGGGCTTATATGGACTCCCTACTTTTTAGGAACGGGCTGAATGGGCGATGACCTTATTTTGAAACGTGTGAAATGGACTGCGGCCAGGTTACGGTGAGCAGTGATCGGAAAACATAAGTGACTGTCTTTTCTTCTATTATAGAGACTGGCCTCGTCGTTGTTACTTACCGGCACCCAGTGGCGGATCTAGACCACAAAGTCACATGGTTTCTTAATACCTTGACTCTATTGCTTGGTTGAAGCGATAAGATAAACGGGTCGGGTCGTTAAACCAAAACAGAAAACATAAATTCATTAACAATATTAAAAAGTGAATGTTCTTACAATTGTCCTCTACGAGGTTTCATTCCTTGAAATGATTCGTAAGTAACTCATTACTAATATCATATTGTCATCTAATACTTCTTTTTCTGTAGATGATACAAAACAATCATTTATTAAGAAATCACTTAATTTGTTGCGCAAATCATTATTTATCAGCTTCATTGCCAAAAATGCACGTTCCACGGTTGATGTAGTAACGGGAAAAATCTAACATATACCTTTGCATAAAAAACACGGTTTTTTTTTTTACCATCCTTTGGCAACACTTGTAGGCAATATACTTTCAAGTTATTCTGAAAGTTAAGGTGCTGCACATTGGATTGGGCTATATTGTGATTCATGGGCTAGATTAATACTTCAAGAATTAAGGATTAAGATTATTTGTGAATTGAAATTCATGGGCTAAATTAATACTTGGGCTGTTAATGGGTTAAGGTAGGTCCATTTAATTTAATAACTTGGTTCCTACATAAAATATCCAATCCTTCATAAACGAATTTATTTTTTAACGTGGGTCACAGGAGGTCAGGACCTATGTGCCAAAGGCCTAGATCCGCCCTTGCCGGCACCTCCTATCTACTCGCCGCCACCGCCACCATATATACTCGCCGGCACCGCCGTATGTATTTGTTGTCGTTTATGTTGCTGCTAACCGACGCCACCATACAAATTATCTCATCACAAACAGTTAATCGCTAAGGTGATCAGTTGATTACCACCACTCGTCCTCCGTCATAGTTGCAGGTAATTTAACGATGTAAAAGTGACTGTGTGGTGTTTTGGTCGTGGGGTGTGGGGTTTTGAAGAAAGAGAATATGTATTTGCTTTTAACAATAAAATAATAAAAAAATTATCTCATTACTTTAAAACCAAGCAAATGATCACGCGTATGACTCTAAAATCTAAATATTTATATGAATTGTAATTTATATCATCCGATCCTATATCTATCTATATCTATATCTATATATATAATGATATAATATTATATTATTAATCTTTAATTATATATAAGAATCACATGATGATATCATCAAATATTCAATTAGCCAATCAAATTGTCTAATTCTATCAAATTGCTAAAATTTAGGAAAATGATGACATCATAATTAATTATTTCATAATCTTAATCCTAATCAAATTCAAATTGTCTAACTTTACCAAATTTATTAATCCTAATCAAATTCAATAATATAATAATAAATATAATAATAATAATAATAATAATAATAATAATAATAATAATTAAATATAGGATGGTAGCTATTTGACTATATATAGGATTCCTATTTTCTTCTTACCAACAATCGCATATGGATTATTAATTTATTTTTCTCCTCTTTCAATTATATCCTTACTTTTAATCACAAAATTAACTAATGTTTAACAAAAAATTCGATACTAAAAAATTTTAATTTTACCTCACATAACACCGTGTGTATACACGGGTTTAAGGGCTAGTAATAATACTAAAGTATATTTATTTACAGTTATTCTAACAATTAAATTCGTTAGTTGATGTTAATATTTTGAAAAGATAGATAGTTGAAACAGTTGGCAACATGAAACAAACCCATTCAAGCCAATTTGAATTTGCCTATTTTGGCCCGAGTCCATTGTTACCCAAGCCCGTTATGACCCGAACCCATTATGACCCGAGCCCGTTATAGCCCGTTACCCATACCCGTCCTACCCGTCCGTTTTGCCGCCTCTAATTATATCCATAAAAATAGAAGGTGGAAATACGATTAGATAGCTTCCTGGAAACCCAGTTTGATGTTCAACCCCGAAGACATGCCCTACTAATAATAATATAATAATGATAATAACAATAATTGACACTTGACAGTATTATTATTATAATTATTTTTCTAAAACAACAATCAGTTTTGCAGTCCACCCCTACTACACACACCTTTTATATATACATCAAGATATACAAACACAAACATAACCACAAAGTATAAACGATACAAATGAATACTCCCTTGATGTTTGCCGTCCGAAGAAGTGAACCAGAGCTCATCGTTCCAGCTAAACCTACGCCTCGTGAGGTGAAGCCTCTCTCGGACATTGACTGCCAGGAAACTCTTCGGTTTCATATCCGGGGTATTTTCTTTTATAGTGCTGATCCAAAAATGAGTAATAAGAATCCGGCAAGTGTGATCAAAGAGGCCTTGGCTAAGATACTAGTCTTCTATTATCCATTAGCTGGTCGCCTCAAGGAAGATGAATCGAGGAAGCTGTTGGTGGACTGCACTGGCGAGGGTGTGCTGTTTATCGAGGCTGAAGCGGAAGTTACACTAAAACAATTTGGAGACGTAATCCACCCGCCATTTCCTTGTTCGGAAGAGTTGGCATATGATGTTTCTGGATCTGGGGGCTTTCTTGACTTGCCATTGTTACAGATTCAGGTGACGTACACTTTTTCGTATGATCAATCGTTATGATTTAGATTGATAAATACTACTAGTAATAGAATTGTAATTACTTCATTGTTATCTACGTATATAGGTGACACGGCTGTTATGTGGAGGTTTTATCGTGGCCACCCGACTCAACCACACCATGATGGATGCACCAGGACTTGGACAGTTTATGACATCATTAGGTGAAATGGTAAAAGGTGCGTCAACACCATCAACATTGCCCGTGTGGGGAAGGGAGGTGCTTTCTGCAAGGGACCCACCACGCGTAACATGTACGCATCACGAGTACAATGAACTAGCTACTATTGAGGACAACACGGATAAAATCAGTTCATCAGATAAGATGCCCCAAAAAACTTTTTTCTTTGGTCCACGTGAAATGTTAGTGATTCGTAAGTTTGTTCCAACACACCTTAAAGATTGTTCCAACTTTGAGGTGCTGACAGCATGCATCTGGCGTTGTCGTACCATAGCTCTACAGCCAGATCCTGAAGCGGAGATGCGCGTGGCATGTCTATTCAACTCCCGCAGGTTCAATGCTTTCATCCCTGTAGGATACTACGGAAATGGGTTTGCCTTTCCAGTTGCCATATCAACAGCTAGAGATATATCAAACCAACCATTAGGTCACTCACTGGAGCTTATTATCAAGGCAAAATCTATTGTGACCGAGGAGTACATGAAGTCTATCGCTGACCTAATGGCAACCAAGGGACGACCAAGACTCAATCTTGTTAATGGCTACTCGGTCTCAGATTTGACCCGTGCCGGATTAGATGAAATTGACTTAGGATGGGGAAAGCCGGTCTATGGAGGGCCTATTGTAGGTGGCACATGGAATCATTGTCACTATATACCAACCAAAAACCATAAGGGTGAGTCTGGAATTGTGGTATCCATATATTTGCCGACTCTAGCTATGGAGAAATTTGTCAAACAGCTAAAAACCATGTTGGTGCTAGACAACAGCGATAAACTAGTTCAAGAACCCAACTTACTCACTCGTAATTCCAAACTATAGTAATTTGATTCAACAAGGGACTACAAAACGTATACGATACGTAGTTACGTGGATGTACTACTCTGTACTTTATTTTATATTATATTTGTTGTAATATTGTATGTTCTCGATCTCCTTCTCAAATTTACTGGTCAGGGAACGCGAAAGAAGGACACTAACAGACACTTCACAGCCACAACAAACCCCGATCTCGTCTTAAAAAACCCTTTCCTCACCTCACCTCACCTTCTTCCTCACATAACAACTTCTCAACAAGTCCACTCAATTCCCCTTTAGTAAAACTTCCAATCCCTCCTGTAACCTTCAAGTAACCCGATCTCGTTAACCAAATCATTACAGTAACCCATGAATATCGCCTTTTCGATCATCCTAATCGATCCTGACGATCCAACCACAACATCAATCCTTTACTCCATTACCTTTTCAATCAACCCTGATGATCTCACCACATCCCTAACATACTCTCTCATCGCATCGATTCCGTTACTACCGTTACCTCGAACAAACTTTTGAGTCAAACTCACATGCCCTAATTTCAACGAAACCCCCAATTTAACCTCGGCGCGAAATCCGATAACGAATTCAGTCGATCCACCTCCTATATCTATATTCAAAACAGCCCGATCATAAACCGGATGGAACTGCGACACACCGAGGTACGTAAGGCGGGCTTCTTCGAACCCGAAACAACGTCAATTTGAAACCCTAGGGTTTGGTGAATGAGGTTGAGGAATTGTGATTGGTTAGTGGATTCGCGGATGGCTGACGTGGCGACGAGACGGAGGTGAGAAGGAGGGAGGTTGAGTGAGTTGATGATGTATTGGAATTTCTGGAGTGATTCGATTGCGCGGGTTTGGGTCGCCGGTGAGATGGTGGTGGAGTTGTTGGAGATGAGGACCACCGGTTGTTTGAGACGTTGGAGGGTGAGGAAACGGCCGGTGGTTGGGTCCGCCCGGACAATGCGGAGTTTGAAGGAGTTGGTACCTAAATCGATGGCGGCAAAGAGGTTGTTGGAGTTGGCGGGAGAATTAACGGTGGCCATTGCAGATTTTGGTTGTAATAACGGTGTTTGACAGTCGAATCTCTTTTCTTTCTTGTGACTGTGTCCGTATAGCGAATTTTTTTTTTAATTTACTAAAATTATTATTTGCATAAATGGTCCTTTGTGGTTTGTTACTTTTTTACTAATTACGACGTTAGTTAAATCCGTTACATTTTTCATCCTGAGAACATTGGTATGTTTTTTATTAGTAGAATAGTCGCCAAGTAAAATTGATATCATGTGAATTTGAATCTTATTCATGATACATTTTTTGTATTTGGAGCTTGATAAGATCCGTTCGGTTGAGTTTCCAAAGGAATTGTGCTAAATCATGATATTCAAATTATAAACGTACTCATTGGGCGAGGTGATGGGACGCGATGAACAGTAATATTTTTGTCGAGAGGTGAGTTGATGGGACGTGATGAACAGTAATAGCATTGTACTTTTCTCGACGTATATAATTTAAATCGGCCTAAAATATGTAAGTGGAAGTTCAACAGGGTGGTTAACGGCACTTGTAAATTTGAAGAAGGTCACATGCTTAGTTTTTTGTCCTTTTTTTCCTTCTAATTTTTGGACATTATTAATTTGGGTTATTGATCTCATTTTTTCACATAGAATGTTATTCTCTTTCTATTATTCATTAGAGTAACCTTTGTATTGCTAATACTAGTAAATGTGAAGGTTGTGCGATGCACATTCCCTCCGTGTGAGAATTGGTGTAAGAGCACAGGGTGTGAAAATTTTATTTTTACAGTGTTGTGATGAGAATGTTGTTGCTAGCAAAGTAGCGGTGTGGTAGACAGTGTTTTGGACGGTGTTCTCAAAACTTATTTTCATTTTATAATTAGTCTGTGTGTGGGGACAAACCAAAAAAGAAAAGAAAAAAGAAAATGGAAAGCAGCGTTTCATATGGAACGGTGCGCGAGAACACTGATGAGAACATTGTTGAGAAGTGAGAACATTGCTATGGTATGGCAGTGTTACAATGTTCTGGATGGTGAACGTTGTTGGAACAGTGTCCACACCCAATGCTCTAAGAGTTTTGCGTGGTTACTGACGATATTTGGGTTAACATTTTAATAGACATGTTTAAGAAATTTAAATATCACATATATACTACATATATTAATAATTTAATATATTATTAATCTGAATTCGGTTTTTAGTTTAAATGAATTCAAAATTTTAAAACTGTAAATTGAACCGAAAACTGAATTTGAATTCGGTTCAGATTTTTTCCCAGTTCTGATTCAGTTAATTTTTCAGATTAACCGATTTCAAACGGAATATTAAACACCCCTTAACTATGTACAACGCTTCAAGTACGTTATATGAAAAAATAAATTTATGAAAACTCTTACAAAAATTACGTAGTATGTAACGGGAATTATGAATAATGCGTGAGTAATTAATAAATCACTTTTGGTAATAAGATAAATTACTTACGATGTTGCATGCGAAGAATGACAAATACTTTAGCGTTTAGAATCTGAGGATATCTAGACATATAAAACACTATTCGTAAATATTTTTGCTTCTCATCACCACCCAATATTATACGAACCATACATGTGAAAAGATATAAGCAATTTTTTCTTGTTTTCTTAGGAAAGGGATAAGGTTCTTTTCAAACGAAGTTTACATGTCTGTTATGAAAGAGTTGTCATGTTTTTCACCGAGTTATTCAAATGCACATCTAACAATATCCCCAATAGAAATAATCTGTTAATGATTTTAGGGTTGAAGTTTCATTTTTCACTAATTTTTGTTTATAAAAGTAGGTTTTTACGCTCAAATATTTTTTTTTCTTCGGATGGTACTCACATTACAACAATAATCTTTAGGTAAAGACTCAACTTGCGGGCAAATAGGATATTCCCCGACAAATATATATATCAAATAATAGAGCGTTGCATGTACAAAGATGTGGCATACCACATAAAACTCAATCTAACTCTAAGAATGATAGAAAGAGTACATATACACGACAAGCTATTAAAGACTCAATTTTCTCAGACTATTAAAAAGTCATTGTCTACAATTTGAAAAAGTCTTTTTAAGATCACCTTGTTGTAACCTTTACATTTTTAAAGCTCTATGAGATAATTACATTGATCGAGAAAGAAAAAACATCTATTTTTATTTATTTATTATTGTTAATTTTTTATGCAAAATAAGATGTACACATTTTGAAAGAGTGTGCTTTAAAGACCTTTTCAAAAATGGAGTAATTGGGAGAGTATACGTCCTAAAAGAGTGGATGTGAACGTAACAAATTTTAAAGGAAGTTTCCCAAAATAAATGCATAAATGTAGATTGAGATAGTGAAAGCGTTTAATAAAAATAAAAATTAAGATGCTTGGGTAGAGATCACAGGAGCACAAGGAAGGGAAGGAGGGACCATTCTGCAAAGGAGGAGGGACCATTTTGCAATTTTGGTAAAAATTATAGACCAACTTGAAAAATTGTTTTAAATAATTTCAAAAAATTATCAAAACATTTATTCAATCAGATAACTAGTTAAATATGCAAGATTCGATCAAAATGCTAACGAACGTAAGATGCAGTAAAAAATATACAAGATGCAGTAACAAAAACTTGTTAATATGCCAGATTCAGTCAAAATTCTAACAAACGTATGATGCAGTAAAAATATACACGATGCAGTAACAAAAACTTGTATATATTCAAAATTCAGTCAAAATGCTAACGAACGGACGATGCAGTAAAAAATATACAAGATGCAGTAACAAAAACTTGTTAATATGCCAGATTCAGTCAAAATTCTAACAAACGTATGATGCAGTAAAAATTATACACGATGCAGTAACAAAAACTTGTATACATTCAAAATTCAGTCAAAATGCTAACGAACGGACGATGTAGTAAAAAATATATACAAGATGCAGTAACAAAAACTTGTTAATATACAAGATTCAGTCAAAATGCTAACGAACGTAAGATGCAGTAAAAAAATATACAAGATGCAGTAACAAAAAATACATGATGCAGTAGATAAGTAAAACTAATTTTTTAAATTCAAACATAAAAATCAAGATTTACAACACATAAAAACGTTAAAAAATTTCTAAGATGCAATAACGGTGTACAAGATGCGGTAAACAAGTATTAGTGTGTGTTTTGTCATTTAAATATTATATGAACAATTGCTTGCTATAAAAAATTGCTTGCTATAAATCAGTCGATCTACGCTAGCATTGATGGAGTGATATTATTACCATTGTGACACGAAAAAAAATGTAAAAGCATAAGAAACAGGGACCTGCATAAATTCCTATCCAAAAATGAATAAATAAGCTATTAATCCAAACATAAATTTTGGACGCTTTCTCTCTCTAGAATCAATTTCAATTCGCCGGCTCATTTCGAACTCAATTCCAGTGAGTAATGCAAGTCCGTTCCTATTTTTATGCTTAATCTATTACTACATATCGGCTAAACGTGTGTTTGTTTGATTTAGGTAGGGCCGTAGGGGATTGAGCCAAGTGATGGATTTTTCGAAGACGAAGCCGTATCAGCGAACACGATCTTGCAATCGAAAAGTTTACGCTGAGCTGTATGTGCTAAATAAGAAAAAACGTAACCTACAACCACCGGAACACGTAGATCCAGTTGATGTAATAGATGTTGATGAAGACGATCACTCCGAATACTCGAGTGACGACGACCACCTGTTGCCGAAAGCGGTTGCTGTTGATCGGAAAATGAAAATCGGTGACGGAGAGAAGGTGGTGTTGGTGGCGGTGGAGCTGCGGTGTTGTCGATGGAGCTGCGGTGGTGGCGGCGATGAACGTGGTGGTGGTCGGTGGTGGTGTTCGAATGTACGTGTGTTTGGTGAAGAAAAAGAGAAGATAGATTAGAGTGGTTTAGTGTGTGTTATGTGATTGTGTAATCCTCTTGTGAAGAGAAAGGGATACAGAGAAAGTGATCGGTGTGTCTTTTGAGAAATGAAGAAAGAGATTGTGCACCGTATATAATTAAGAAATTGCAAATTAGTCCCTTGCCTTTCTTGCCCTCTTTAAATGGTATTCTCCCCCGATCCCAAATCAATGTATTAACATGGCAAAAAATTTAAGAAGACACACAATTTTTTTTAACTAAGAAAAAAGAAAAGGAAAACTTTAAGAAACTAGTGATCACTAAAATTAAATTGAACTTTTTCTTGCATCTTTTATTCATTTTATTTTCTTATTTTTTTATTATTATTCATATGTGTTGTTTATTATTGTTCTTATGTGTCAAAATTTGAACTAACCATGTCTTTTTATTAAGTAATGATATTCTTTGTTAGTTATTAGATATTTTTATTAGATATTATGTATTGTATAGTTTTAATGTGACTTTGATGTCGTTTTTAGAGTGTTCGATGTTAGTTTTTGATATGATAAGTTGTTCATTTTTCTAATACATAAATAGTTATAAATGGTTGAATACAATTTTAAATTTACAAATATTAACAAAATCCTTACGACTAAAAACGCAATGATACGTCTTTCAACTTACCACCTCATACACTTTCGATATACATTTCCTTTAGTCGACAATTTTAATTATTTTATTTGAAACCTCATATGCCCGCAACGAAGTGCATTTTATCTACCTCGTTTATATTATTAAAAGTCTACCAAGTCTTGCTTGAGAAAAGATCATACACTTATAACCACCGACCAAAATGTTCATCCGGAGTCTTTTCAAACACAAGAGAACATAAAAATGAAAAATCACTGATTTGAAAGTCTTATATTTGCCAATAACTTTCCTAAATGGATTTCTTGAATAGTCTTTCTTTGAATATAATTGGATTTCTTGCATAATCTCTGAATATTTGAATTTCTAGATGGATCTTTTAGCATTTTCTTGGAAAATGAAGGATGTGATGTATAGAAGGACAAGAAAATCGGCATCAGGATTGTCGATGCTCTGAGCCTCTGAATATACGGGTTGACTAAGCTAGTGAAGTCATCAAAATAACTAAAAGAAAAGTGACACTCGAACATTATTTATGAATTATTGATTATTGATTATTAATAAGGGTTTAAGTCACGGATCGCCAACAAACTCTCCTTTTTGTTCCGAGATCACCAATCAACCGGTTTTATTACTAGGATAACCAACGTACTTGTTAATTTCGTGTTGAGGTCACTAATGTACTTTTACATACGGGTTGAGATTGCCAACATACTTATTAATACAGAGTTAAGATCGCCAACAAAATTTACAAAAAAATTCACCTTTTTAAGGTACGTTGGTGATCCTAGTAATAAAACCGGTTGATTGGTGATCTCGGAACATAAATGAAAGTACGTTGGCGATCTATGACTTAAACTATAGGTGGTAAAATGAATGTGTCGGGTCGGGTCAGTCTCGGGTCTAGATGGGTTTGGGTCTAAATGGGTCCGGGTCTAGATGGGTCATTTAGGAGGATGGGTCTAAACGGGTCCGGGTCAAATGGGTCTCGGGTCGAGTCGACCCATCGGGTTTCCACCAAACTTTTTTTTTAATTTGATTGAAAAATGAAAAAATTAAACGAGGTGAATAAAAAAAATTTTACTCGTTAGACCCGTTGGTTAATTGTTATATAATTAGAGGTTATATTAAATACCCATTTAGACCCATCCAAGAAAATGAAAGGAGACCCAACAAACTCATCCCCTTATAAATATTAACCAAGTTGACCCATGAATAACCAATGGGTTTAATTTTACCACCTCTAACTTAAACCCTATTAATTACCACAAGATTAATATACAATGAATTACCAAATAAACTTTCAAAGTAATTTATGAGAAATCATCTTTTTTTTGTTGGATGCACATATGACATGAGTAGAGCGACTAGATACTTCAGCCTATCAAGTCAGTGTTTATAAACATTAATCTCATTTATTCTTGTTGTCCCTAAGTTTAAAGGAATCATAGCAATTTTTGATACTTCAAAAAAGTGGTGGTGAGGGAGGAGAAGATAAACTAATAAAAGGGAAAGGGGGATTCGTGACGGATGTTAATTGTTGTGTATTTTTTTACTGTTTATAATAACCTCTCTCTAGGCCTCTATGATATTATATGAATTTACCAATTACACTTTCATATAATCTGTATCAACGCGAGCTTATACTCTATGATAATCTATTACAGTATAGACAGGGGCGGATCCAGAACGAAGAAATTAAATCACATATACACAAATTATTTCAACGGTAATATCGATATAATTAATTTTTATTATTATTATTTCTGCTCCATTAAAATTTATAAATAAATAAAGGGTTTAAGTCACGGATCGCCAACGTACTCTCCTTTTTGTTCCGAGATCACCAATTAACCGGTTTTATTACTAGGATCACCAACGTATTTGTTAATTTCGTGTTAATTTCGTGTTAATTTCTTGTTGTCCCTAAGTTTAAAGGAATCATAGCAATTTTTGATACTTCAAAAAAGTGGTGGTGAGGGAGGAGAAGATAAACTAATAAAAGGGAAAGGGAGATTCGTGACGGATGTTAATTGTTGTGTATTTTTTTACTGTTTATAATAACCTCTCTCTAGGCCTCTATGATATGATATGAATTTACCAATTACACTTTCATATAATCTGTATCAACGCGAGCTTATACTCTATGATAATCTATTACAGTATAGACAGGGGCGGATCCAGAACGAAGAAATTAAATCACATATACACAAATTATTTCAACGGTAATATCGATATAATTAATTTTTATTATTATTATTTCTGCTCCATTAAAATTTATAAATAAATAAAGGGTTTAAGTCACGGATCGCCAACGTACTCTCCTTTTTGTTCCGAGATCACCAATTAACCGGTTTTATTACTAGGATCACCAACGTATTTGTTAATTTCGTGTTGAGGTCACCAATGTACTTTTACATACTGGTTTGAGGTCGCCAACATACTTGTTAGTACGGAGTTAAGATCACCAACAAAATTTACAAAGAAATTCATTTTTTTAAAGTACGTTGGTGACCCTGGTAATAAAACCGGTTGATTGGTGATCTCGGAATAAAAAGGAGAGTACGTTGGCGATCCATGACTTAAACCCATAAATAAAAAGAGAAAAAGAGAAAATTATCCCCTCAATTTAAATATGCTAACCTTTGTCTTTGATCCATTTTGTTGGATGCACATATAAATTGCCTAAAGTAAAAACAACTAAATAGAAACATGCAATTTCAACTTTCTAATTAACCTAATCATATTTAAACATTATTTAATCTTTTCATTTATCCTTGTTGTCCCAAAGTTCAAACGAATCATGCATGTTTTTCAATACTTTATTAGTAAAAGGAAAGAAGCATTCTTGATACACCAAAAACAAATATAAAAGTTACATAAAAGTGAAAGCAACACTCATTATTCAAACTTCAAAAAGACTTTATTTAGCTAGTGAAGACATACATCTACTAATGTGGATCACTTTGACCAAAAACAAGAGGTTTTCGCTGAAGATTCACATGAAAATGACTCGATCTCCCATTGTCTACATGATAAAACGACATGGACAATGACAATACAACCTTTAATAATCATGAATCCACCTAAATCTAGGCTTTGTCGTCCTCGAATAATGTTGTTTTATTTCACCACCCCTCAAAATTAGTACTACTAGTCTCGATCATACTGTTCCTAAACACTTAATAATCAACGACGACTATTTAAAAATCAAAATGAGGTCATTGATCGATCATCTAAACTTTTAATTTGATTTAATAATTTCATTTCATATACGGAAATAAGAATATATAGTCATCACGCGTATCTTTGTGATTTCCACCAAGCTTCCTGCTTGTAACAGAAACAATCTTAATTGATTAACTTTAACATCAACATCATAAATCTACTCAGCATGTACACGTCTGTACTTGAGGTTTGGCTCCTTGCTAATTTTACTTTTAAGTAATACAGTAAGTGTTAGCCGTAATAATTGAGTAATAATAACGTGTACCAACTTTCAATCCTCAATAAATATTCTTAAAATTTACCAATCGACCATATATAGCTAAGTGATACTAAAACTACAAACGTTCATGCCTCACATATGTGAGGGTTCGAATTTGTGCCTCGGCACATGTGGGTGGTTTATGTACATGTATTTTTGATGCTCTTTATGGGTGGGATGGTACGTACGTGAGTTAATGATACCCTTCAAACTAGCATTTTTCCCTTTAAATTTCATAACTAGCTTTATGTAATACCCGGTCAAAAAGCTCAATTTTCGAGCCCAATTTAAACCTCAAATTATCGTACTTAGTACGCATTTGAAAATCAAAGTATTCAAAAATTTTATATATATGATTATATATATATACAACATAAACAAATCTGAGAGAACACAGATTTTCAAGTTTGAATTTTGGTGACAAAATTTCATAACTAATATTTTATTATTTAGAATAAACATTATACATTAGGGCAAAAATATTAAACATTCGAAAACGCCATTCGTTTGAGTTAAAACATGTTTTACTCAGTTGAGATCACACAGAAACCAAGTTACATTTTTGTAACTCAAGCGAAATATTTTTATTTAAGAATATTTACGAAATAGTATAAACACAATTTTAAATATTAAATTTATATTACGATCATGTGCAAAAACACGGGTATTTTGTACTGCGATTTGGGAGACAATGTCTCCCCACCAAACACAAAACCGATCCACCCACCCCCACTTTTTTCCATTTCCATTCATTTTACACACACACCACCCAAACACACCCATCTCCTCTCTCTCTCTCTCTCGGTTACACCACCGCCGGCCACCATCACCGCCGCCACCATCATCATTTCCGGAATCATCAACAACAACAAGACGAGCGGCAACAAGCATCCTTTATCATCATCTTCATCTTCTTCATCATCAAGTTCATCATCACCATTTTCTTGCTCGATCTCTAAATCGTAAGCGATTACTTCTTTTTTCCTTTGATTTCGTGTTAGAAATACTCAAAACAATATGTTCTAACATTACATTAACTAGATTTGGCCCGAAAATAGGTTAGATCTTGATTTTGGGTGAAAAATCGTCGAACAGACGCGAGTGTCGCATCTGGACCAAAAACAGTGCTGCGACACTAGCCTAGTGTCGCAGCTGGATGGCGCAGTAAGTGCCGCAAGTAAGTGTCGTATTAAGTGACGCAGACTTAGCGACACTTACATTAGTGTCGCTAACCTGCAAGTGACGCTACCTCCGACACTTGTCTAAGTGTCGCTACAAATTCAAAAATTACATATTTTGCGACACTGACTTAAGTGTCGCAAATCGAATGAAGTGTCTCAGCTAGTGTCGCAAAACACAGAACCTTAAAAACCCACATTTTCACGAAGTGTCGAGACTCAAATTTTACCACTTGATCTTACTCCGAATTTGGATTTCGGATGCGTTTTTAATAAAGCAATGTAGTAGAAATAAAAATTTTCCAAGTTGACCTGGCAGCTCGACCCCAGCCAGGGGCTCTGCCCCTTTGACCCCGCTACCAGGGGCGCTGCCCCCGGACCCCCGTACACGATCTTTAAAACTAAGCAACAAATAAATACTCGAACGACTTACTTGGTCAGACTATTGAATCTCGTACTTATATAACCTCACGTGTTTAGGACACTAAGAGGTTACCCATCGGACAACGCGCGTATCATAGGATCGCTAGCTCCTACAGGTGAGTTCATAGCCCCACTCTTTCAACTGTGTTACTGTTTTCGGGGTGAGACGCATGCACAACTACTGTTTTCGAATTATAATAATAAACTTTTATAATTCACACTTAACTATATTACTATTATGTGATACAAATGTGTAATACTTAGGAATTACACCCATCATATTGTTGTTGAACAATATCACTATTTAACCTAGATAGGTTATTATGGTACACTGCTACATTGTAGGGGTGTCAACGGGTCGGGTTATTCGGGTTTCGGGTTATTCGGGTCGGGTTATTCAGATTTTCAAGTTTATAATCTAACCCGAAACTCAATTCAAATAAGGTCGGGTTATTCGGGTTCGGGTTATTCGATTTCGGGTTGGGTTCGGGTTATTCATTTAAACTCGAATAAGATGATATTCCAAATTTTCGTATTTTGAATGAAACTTGAACTTACAAAATGACACTAATAGTTTATATAAATCATCATGAGTAACTTATATATGTATATTATATATGGATAAACCATAAATAACTTATATATATAGTTATATTTGTAAATTAAATAATTTATTAGGTTATTCGGGTTATTCGGGTTACCCGAATTGAAAATTTTTTATCCGAAACCTGACTCAAATAAGATGCGGGTTATTCGGGTTCGGGTGGCCAAATAAGCTTTGAATTTGGGTTGAGTCTGGTCGGGTTCGGGTTATCTATTCGGGTTCGGGTTTTTTTGACACTCCTACTACATTGTTGAAAAACAATTACCATAACATAACTTGACTAAGTTATCATTATACTTTGGCCATATTGTCGCGGGACAATATCATAGAATGAATTAGAACTGGTTAGTTCTACCTACACGGGACAACATCTAGATTTGTTGTGGGATTAGTCTTCCTTTTAAGAAGTAAGACTGCCTATACACTCCATGATTATTAGAATGGAATTGTACTTAAGTAAACATTAACCACGAACCTCAATATACTTGCTAGGCTGAGGCTAGGAGTATACGATAGTAAACTACGTTAGTATAGTTCTTTATACTAATACCAAACAACTAGGTGATGATAGTTCATACCTAGGCCTCTTGTGCCACTCGTAATATCTAAGTATTGTATATACATATTTAGATACAATAAATTACTTTCATGCGCTGCATGATACTCTGCTACATGCGTTTGTTTATTTAACTTATATATATATATATATATATATATATATATACACACACACACACACATATATATATATACATACTCGTACTCTATCTTGAGCACTTGATGCTACCTACAATTTACTTATGTATATTGATATACATACACTTATACAAACACGATTACTATAGTCGGGCATGTCGTAGTACTGCCGGCTCTCATTGATACCAGTCGGGCATGTCGTAGTACTGCCGGCTCTCATTCATACCAGTCAGGCATGTCGTAGTACTGCCGCCTCTCAATTACTCAAGTCGAACACGTCGTAGTACTGTCGGCTCTAAATTACAAACATTGCTTGCGAGCAACACTGTTCGATGTCACGATAAAGTGGGCACAAACGATGTCACGTTAAAGTGTGCACAAAACGAGATCACGGTAAAGTGATTCAAAATGATATCGTGGTAAAGCAATACAAATCATAAACACACGAGTTGATACTCGCACTCATTAACGGATCGGCGAGCTTACACTCGAGATCGTTAACTCAGTATTTGGCTAAATACTCAATCATAGTTCTGCGGGACTACAATTACATGTTGCTGGAGGCAACACACTATGCCAGGTGGCATACTAGTCTATTACTTGTTATCATATGACGTGGTCATACACTTACTCGATTCGTACTTAGGCATGTATTGCCTCACATTGGTAGATTTACTCATACCGGATAGGTATCTAGGCATGGATTGTCACACCCTCAATATGACATGGTCATACACTTACTCGATTGTACTTAGGCATATAGTGCCTGATGGTTGTAGACATACTTATACCTAATAGGTATCTAGGCATGGAATGCCATATTCTCGATGTACTTAGGTACACACCCAAATACTTAGGTATGAGATACCTCGTTAGATGTATACACATTGATGTTACAACACTATAACAATACAAATCAAAATCGTAGTTTTTGAACTACTTTTCAAACATACAAGGTTTATACTTTATGTTTTCAATTATCAATCCTATGAACTCACCAGCTTTATAGCTGACTCGTTTTAGCATGTGTTCTCAGGTGCCCAGCAGGATTAGGATTGCTACAAGATATGCTAGATCGAGTCGCATGTTTTCAAACATCTGGATTTCTCTGCATAACTTTTGTATTGCAAATTATGTATTGAAATTATTTTGCGAACTCGCGAACGTTATGAACGTTTTATTTTGGGAAATGTAATAATTATTTTCAAACGTCTCATTTAGAGGTCGTTTGCTGTATCTTTATGCTTTGGTTATTGATTAGTCGCGCCCCGACCCGACCGCTTCCGCAACCCGAATTTGAGGGTGCGACACTTTAATATTTTCAATCTTGATGGAACTTAATTTGGGATTTTTAATTAGTTTGAAGAAAGTGGCCAATATTGGATGCATACTTATCATCTATCATGTTGCTAATTTGATTTTCGTTTCATAGTTTAATTACTAACCGATGATGCCAATAGTTATGATGCCATATTTAGTCCTACAAACCACCAATCATTTTCCTAATTTGGGATTTTTAGTTTGTTTGAAGTGGACATTATTGGATGCATACTTATAATGTATCATGATGCTAATTTGATTTTCGTTTCATAGTTTAGTTACTAATCTATGATGCCGCTAGTTTATTTTTCACTAAAAACGGTCCACCTTAAACTCATCATGCGATAGGTCAGTCAACCCTACCTAACGGCCGGATCAGATTTGGAACCAACCAATTCATCCACCTCTATTAAATATTTTTTTCTGATCAGCTATGTTGCTTTGGTTGAGATTGAACATGAAACGGTACTTTTTTTCAAGTGACCTTGTACTTGGAAGACGACTTATGTTTTAAGAAAGTTTCAAGTTTAATCACATCACTGGATGATATTTGGACATTGTGTATTTATTCGTTGATGCGTATGTAGTAGTTTCAAGTAGGGGTTAAACTTTAGGATCTTGATTATTAATGACAAATATTCATATATATCCACATTAGTACGGAGTACATTTTGTCAAAAGTGAGCCCACAAACAATAGATGGTTGGATCACCTAAACTCCACTAGATTAATAACCTATTTGTCCATAAGGACCATAACTTTAAACTTTATTTAGACAGTGACAACAATAAGTTTATTATTTAGGAAAAGACACATTATATTCGTTTGTAGTCATTAGTAGACTAATAAGTAGGGGCGGAGCCGTGTAGAAGATAAGGCAGCAGTTGTTACGGTCTACGGGTCCATCAGGGAAGCAATGTACTAGATAGGGTAGCATTGAGCTGGGGTTCAAGCCTCCACGACTTAGGCCCAAGTAATATAAAATCTTAACAATTTACCGGTTACATAAGCTCAAATATAGAGAGGCCCCCAAATGAAAATTAAGTTGGCCTCCACATAATAGACTTTTAGCTAAGCCTCTTTTATAATAGATTCCTTCTAATCATTTGGTCTCCTTCCTCGATGTGGGACTTCAGTTTTTTGTAATTTCCCGTATATGACTATATGCCAACTTAAAAAAGACCACATAATGTGATTATTGTCTTTTGTTCATTCTACTCCGTATTACTTTTAGAACGTAACAATTGTTAGGAATATAAAGTAAAATTGTATGGTACGTTATCATTTAAGCCATACACATTATGACCCGAACTCATTTAACCGTGTCAGAAACCCGCTCATATTACAAACTTAAATTTTTGTTGCCCTCCACAAAGTATGTTTCTGGATCTGCCACTGGGGTCCTTTGCTACATGTAGTGTAAATTTCTTTATAAAAAGTTGCATTCTTAGTTATATTCTTTGTTTTTGTTACGGGTTTACAAAACTTGAGATACAAATGCTGCATGTCACTCCGCCACTGCTAGCGTGGGGTATTGTTTTTTGATATATTATTTGAAGGTAAGGTATATAGATAGAGAATAAATACATATATTATTAGTAGAAAGAGTATATTTCAAGCGATCTACTTGGAAGGAAAAATAAAATTAATAAAATAAAAATATAACCGTCAATAAATAGATTTGGTGGTGTATCCAATGCACTTTAAGACTTAGGAATATCCAAAAGCCAAACTATATATGACAAACCCACACTCGCCCACACTATTGGTACACGTAGTAGTTGTTGATTTTAATATTATTGTAGACTGACTTGGAACCTTCAAAGAACTTTCCATTCACCAATATGTATGTCTATATATATATATGTTTATGTAGTAGGCTATTTGGATTTGATCTATGTAGCATTACTTAAATAGTTGAATCCTAAGGTTGTTATATAATCAAAAATAGGCTGTTTGGATTTGATTTGTGTAGCATTAAGTAGTTGATACTTGATATAAAGGTTTAGTTAGACATTTGTTGTGTGTTTGATGGTAACGAAACGACCGTTAGGCGAGGGTGAAGGCGATGGTAACGACTTTCTTAATCGCGCAACCAAGCAAAGAACTGTATCATCAAAGTGAGTTTCTAAGATTTTGTATATATTTAGTCTAACTTCTATTGTATTTGCAAGTTTTTATAACATTGGATTCGTTTAATTTGTACCAGTTTTGGCAGAAATGTTATGTATGGACTTTCGACTCAAGAATTAGCTTCGATATTGGAACCTTTAATTCGGCGATGGGTAAGCTCATTTTCAAGTATTTAACAAACCTTTAACTCTTTCTTAGCATTTATGTATGTTCTAAGGTTGTGCATGCTTTCATGTATCCCTTTGTTTGATAGGTACGAGAAGAGGTGCAGCGTTCGTGTCAAAGCTTTTGCTGTTCGTCTCCAAGGTTAAAGCTCAATTTTCATTACATTTGGTGTGTTTTAGGCATATTTTTAGATTATTTATTAGTATACTTGCTTTAACCATTTATTAATTTGTCTATGTCACAGATCTCCCTTTAATGCACTTGAACCATGTAGTAAGACGTCCTTACAGCTACGCTTCCTGAAAAAGTTCTCTCGGAAGTTGTTCACAGGCAGTAGGGTGGAATCTGAGGACAATGGTGTCGTCCAAATAGTACTATTTGATACTGAAACCAATAAAGTCGTATCATCTGGACCATTATCTTCGTTAAAGATACATATTGTTCCACTTGACGGTGAATTCTCTGTTGATGATGATGAAGATTGGTCTCAGAAGGAATTTGAGGCAAGAATCATAAGTGCGAGAGATGGGAAAAGGCCATTAGTTGCTGGAGATCTTGTGGTGGTTCTGAAAGATGGAGTTGGAGATTTAGGTGAAGTCTACTTCACGGATAACTCAAGTTGGCGAAGAAGTAGGACGTTCAGGTTAGGAGCACGGGCCGTTTCTGGAGTGAGAATTAAAGAAGCGAGAAGTGAGCCTCTTGTGGTTAAAGATCATCGCGGTGAATGTTAGTCTCTCTTCTCCGTCTCTTATATCTTATTTATGTCCAACTCTCTGAGTCGACATCTTTCTAGAAATTTAGTTAGAGGTGGAAAATTGGGCGGGTCAATCACTCAATTGACAGGTCAACATGGTTAATATGAAGTAAGGCTCAAAATGGTTAGAAAGACTATTTTATTAAATAAAACTTATCTACCCATGTACTCCGTATAATAAAGTGATTTGAAAAAGGTTTCTATAGCTGTATATATACTTGGGGATGACAGATGACTTAATTCCGTTTGACTCAATCTTCAACTTAACTATC
Organism: Helichrysum umbraculigerum; assembly: GCA_949592205.1. NCBI lineage: Eukaryota > Viridiplantae > Streptophyta > Magnoliopsida > Asterales > Asteraceae > Helichrysum > Helichrysum umbraculigerum. The sequence continues at coordinate 377,507,412 of CATIUR010000001.1, read as the reverse complement.
TAGCTGAACCTATTTGACCCGTTAGAGATATTACATAACCCAAACCGACCCATATATAAGTAAACGGGTTGAAATTTCCCCACTACTAGATTTATCTTATTGATGGTTGAAATGTTCTGGCAAAATTTGTACTTGCCAAAAAGAATGAGAGATAGCTTGGCCGATCATAATTGGTGGTCAACCATTTGGTTTTATAAAGATGTTCAACCGTTGATGAATTAAAATCATCAATTTTAATTGACTGTACTATATATATGACTTTATACGATATGTATAAAATGAGTTTGAGATATTATGACTAAATAGCTTTTTTCTAATATTATTCAGCATATAAGAAACACCATCCCCCATCTTTGGGTGATGACATATGGCGTTTGGAAAAGATTGCAAAAGAGGGTGCTTTTCACAAGCGATTGGGGGCCAAAGGAATATGTACTGTGAAACACTTTTTACAAATGTATGTTACTAACGAGTCTTCACTACGTAAGGTAAGAAATAGTTAATACTTCATTTCACGTTATTAATAGTTTTCATGAACTAAACGCTAAATTTCTGTCACGGATAACATAGATACTTGGTGGGTCATGTAACAAAACATGGGAGACGATTATAAAGCATGCCAAAGATTGTGTTATAGACGACAATTTGTATATGTATAACTGTGGGACAGAAGGGACAGCGCTTTTGTTCAATTGCATTTTCAAGATTGTTGGTGCAACTTTTGATGGCCAAAATTACTTGTCTCTGGATAAAATTCCTGGATTTCAGATGGTACCTATTCTAGTCCGAAATTTCTTAAGATTAAATGTTCTTTTAGAGTGAATATTAAATTAGTATATACTTATAGATGTTTCATTTTGTGGTGTTGCAGCCTATGGTGGAATCTTTAAAGCAGCAATTTTACAAGAATTTGAATAGGATGTTACCAATGGATGACCTGTCCGTTTTTGGTACCTTGATGTTAACATCGAGTTTGCTTGGTGACCCTCTTAGAAATGTTGTTAATTTGGCTCTGCAGGATATTAACATTCCCACTCTACACCCAGGTTTATATATAAATCATCATTTTATATTTCACGTATATGAATGAATAAACAAGTTTGTTCAACGTATTTAAGAAACTACTCTTCTGTGCAGATCAAACACAAAGGCAGTTGGCCTCGGTACCATATATGTACGGGGTTGGTGATAATAGTCAGTACATAGCAGAGAGTTCTTCTATGCAAATCTATTCTCCAGCTTTGAGAAACAGCTTTATGCCGAGAGATTTTGGCAACGGGCCTTATGGTGAAGGAAGTAGTTCGGGCCCAAGTATGTTGTCGGGTCAGCTGGCTGCTGATTTTGATTTTCAACACGGGCCATCAAGATGGCAAGCAAATGAAGTGTGCAGTGGTCTTTGTAACCAAACTGTAAATATGGTCTCCTCTGATTTTAATATCCGTTTCTCAAGGAACGGGTCACCCAGGGTAAGATGGTGCAAGATTCGGGCTGCTGTTAAATGGGTTCTAGTGATGCGAGATGTGGCTGAAAGAAGAATGGTGGCAAACCTATATCCCTATCTTGATTTCTAATCTTAAATGGGTCAGATTGATAACTTAATATGTTCCTTGGTTCTTTATTTCTTAATTTTTTTTCACCTATATGGGTTAAAACTCATGTTCTGTTTGTAAAATAGATGAAAGTTTGTTAAGTATGTGTAAAAGCAGTTGTACCAAAGTTTAGGAGGTAACGTTTCTCCTATGGGTATGTTTTTGTGGCTGGATCTGTGTCTCTGCGATCGCCATTGTTTTATGCTTTTGCCTCATGTACAATGTAATATTGTCCTGATGTTCAAATAGTGTTTATAATAAATAAAGCTTTGATTATATGTAACATTATTCTGTTGTTGAATTATAACATCTTTTATCCAACAAGTTTTAGGCATTCATGTTCAAGTGTATGTAACAGTTGTTGATTGATAGCATTAATTATTCTTTCTTTCTTAGTTAAATCTCTAACTTCCAAAGCTTCTAATCAAATCTAATAATGTTACAGATACAGGGGATAAGAAAATTTTAGAACTCAATAATTTGAATATCTTCTCTAATCCTGTTGGAATGGTATAATACAGCGGTAGATATATCTTCAAATAACTGCAGTGCAGTTAACATGTCAGTCAAATGAATTACTTGAGTAATCTCTAAACGTATAACTAATCACAAGCATAAAAATTTGTATGAAATTTCAAAAAGATCATATTACCTAGTATGTTCACACAAATTTTATTATTATTATCAAACATAATTGAACACTTTATTTTACTGAACTAAAATAAAACATTTGATTTTTTAACTATTTTTAAAAGGAAAATGTTATATGTAGCCCTCAGGGCTACGAATAAAAAATTCAGATATGCATTGAATGTTTGTACCTTAATAATAACCACCCACTCCCTGCATATAACTTCTCTCAACCATCTTGATTTACCACCTCTTAAAGCATGAATTTAAATCATAAACATAGCCCTTAGGGCTACAAATAGCAAAATCCTTTTTACAATTAACTTGGGTTGGCGGGTCAAAACAACAGCAGGTTGGCGGGTCACAAACCCCGACTCAAACATGCTTATTTTCAAGTCGATTACGTGTCACGTTTTAGGTCGTGTCGAAAATTGCCATCCTAATGTGAATATATAAGGGAAATTGCTAGAGTTTAGAAACTATTTATTAAACTTTAGTTATAATTATAGTTATAGATCTAGAAAACAATATGGGCTTGCAATCAGTCGTCCCGATTGATACGCATAATACTTCTCCATTTACAGTTTCTGAACAAGATCCATCAAATCTTCTACCTAGTGTTCGTACTTTGATACCTCTACAAGTCTTTTTTCAGATCAATTTGAATTGAAAAACGATGCACTCATATAGAACAAATAAAATTGATGTCAAGATAAAGAGTGGTTCTTCTTGTGCAATTTTTAAAGAAAATGTTCAAAAAAATAAAATAAAAAATCAAGGTGCGTAATTCAAAAGGGAAAGTGTAACAGCCCCAAATTTAATGATTTGCGGAAGCACGATTTGGGTGTTACTAATCAATAACAAAGCACAAAGATATATAGTAAACGACTCTATATGCGTCGTTTTAACAAAATATATTAATATTGAAATGTTTACAACATTTATAGCTTTACATAGCTCGAGTTTAAATAAAAGGAGATTTCAGTACATAAGTACTTGTACAAAATATACTAATGCAAGAAAATCTCAATCGTCTGTATGCTGACTCGAGCTAAAAGTCCTGAAGCAGAAGCAACCTACTGCTTGGTACCTGCGATACATGCTAAATGGGTCAGCTAAAACTGGTGAGCTCACATGTTTGAAATCAAGTAATATAGCATGAACCGCAAGATTTAAATAATTGAATTGCATCCAGCAATTGATAATGTATATGTATACAGCCATGAGCACATAGTTGAGCTTAACTCGAGGGCCGGGTCCCCTATAGAGAATTCCGGGCGAGGTGCCTCCACGAATGCCTAATCAACATTCGTCTTCCCAAATATTAGTACGTCCGTTTACCCGGTTAGTGCTTGCTAACCCGAACGAGGAGGGTCAATCCTATATGGTACCATATACTAATATTCACGCTACAACGTATTAACAACTATGCTGACGGAGGACTTTAATGATTAGTTGTGAAAAACTCATGTAGTATATGAAATGTTTGTACTTGCGTTCACATGTTAAAATTGAGCAATATATCACACCCCTGAGTAAAACAGTAAAAAGATGGGCTATGAGACTCACCTGAGTCTTGTGAGTTTAACTTAATAAACTTGAGTTGATTAGCCGAATAATGAAGTCCAAAGACTTGTAACCTGAGGGTGTCCACGACATGCGATAGTTATAAACATGATTGGGTATCTCAAAAGATCACCCTTGTAGTTGTTACACAACTATATATATGTCCAAATTACTACGATTTGGTTGATTTGTTAAGTGTTTGAAAACGTGTACGGCCTGTTGGTGGTGGATTTGAAATAATAACTTTAAGTATTATTATCATGTTATTGGTGTTTTGCACTTACAAGTGTGTTCCAATGTGTTTTATAAGTCGTATCGTATAAGTGTTTGAGGTTATATAGGTTCGACACTTAGTGAAATTTTAGTTTGAAAACCTGCTGTTTTATGCGACACAATCATACGACACAAAAGTTTGTTATGCGACACCAGGGTTGTGTCGCACAGAAATGCGACACAATACCTATACGACACAAGGGTTGTGTCGTATAGATTCGAGATGCTGATTCAACAGCGACATATTGATTGTGTCGTATGAAAATACGACATAATATGCGATACAACGTTGTGTCGTAAAGGGTACGACACAAAAGGATTTATACGACACTAGGTGCGACATATCAGGCAAAATACGACACTACATGCGACACAAGGCTTGTGTCGCATTGAAGAACACCAAGTCAGTACCCAGCGACTGACAGATTTTTCCGATCCAAAACTCGATTTTAACATACTTTTAGGCTATAGAATCGTGTTCTACTCTTTGTAATGGACATATATAAGTTATATAAATAACTAACAAGTGAAAACACTAAGAATCGAGAGGTTTCGGGATTTTGTCGGAAACTTACAAATTGTCTGATTGAAAATCCGAAAAGATGGCGTTGTAGATCGTGTTGTCGTGGTCGTATTTCTTCAAATGGCCTAAGTGATTCGAGTGCGTTTGATTGTGTTATTTGTTGAATTAAATGGATGTTGGTGGTGGTTTGTTTGAGAGAAAAAGAAGAGAGGAGAGATAGAGAAAAATGAGAAATGAGAAAAAGGAGGTGAATGGTGGAGGTTATCCTCCACTTTCAGTCTTCGCCCCGCGCTCCGCGTGGTGTTCGTTTTCTCCGTCATTTAACGTTTTAATAAATATTTTGCGCGTTAATTATCCATTTTTTTTAAATACGAATTTTGTTTAAATAATTTAATTAAATTGTTTTACCAATTATCTAATAATTTAAAGATTTAAAATGTGATTTAAATAATTTGCGTATTTTGTTGTTAATTAGGTAAGTTTCAATTGTACGATACGAAATGTAATTCAATCATTATTAAAATAATATTTTTAACATAATAGTGTTACTTAATAAAATTGGTCACCAACGTCCGTATTTATGGAATCGAAATACATTCGATTTAAATTGCGTACGATTTAATTAAATCGCATTTTCGTATATATTAGACAATATATGTAATTCGATACATTAATTAGCCTAACACAGAACTAATTACATGTATTAACATATGATTAGGCACTAAGTACTAGTCATAATTTGGCGGGTGTTACATTCTCCCCCTGTTAAAAGAATTTCGTCCCGAAATTTAACTCGGGGTCGCGTTTGATGTAGAATCGGAGAATAGCTGAGGATATTTGAGTCGCATTTGGTCTTCCCGTTCCCAGGTGAATTCCGGACCGCGCCGCGAATTCCATCTGACCTTGACGATGGGAATACGACTTTGTTTTAGTTGTTTGACCTCACGGTCCATAATTTCAGCGGGTTCCTCAACAAAAAGAAGTTTGTCGTCAACTCGAATTTCATCTAGTGGGATAATCATTGTCTCATCGGACAGGCATTTCTTTAAGTTAGAAATGTGAAAAGTAGGGTGCACGCTGCTGAGTTCGGATGGTAGCTGCAATCGGTAAGCTACGGGGCCAATCCGTTCGAGGATCTCAAAAGGCCCGATGTACCTGGGATTTAACTTCCCGCGTTTGCCAAAACGGATGACGCCTTTTCAAGGCGATACTTTTAAGAGTACTCGATCCCCAACTTGGAACTCGAGTGGTTTGCGTCTCACGTCAGCATAACTTTTCTAACGATCACGTGCGGCTTTGAGTCGGTTTTGGATTTCCACAATTTTCTCAGTGGTGGCGTGTATGAGTTCAGGACCAGTGAGTTGACTATCTCCCACTTCGGTCCAACAGATCGGTGATCGGCACTTACGACCGTACAGTGCCTCAAAAGGTGCAGCCTTAATGCTGGCGTGATAGCTGTTATTGTACGAGAATTCGCACAACGGTAGATGTCTTTCCCAGTTTGTACCGAAATCAACTACGCAGGCGCGTAGCATATCTTCCAGTGTCTGAATGGTTCGTTCACTTTGGCCATCGGTTTGAGGATGGTATGCGGTACTCATATCAAGATGAGTACCCAATGCTTTCTGAAGTGATTGCCAAAAGTGAGAGGTGAAACGGGCATCTCTGTCAGAGATGATCGAGATTGGAACGCCGTGTTGAGAAACGATTTCTTTGATGTAGATTTGTGCAAGACGTTCCATTTTATCGTTTTCCTTGATTGCCAGGAAATGAGCAGATTTGGTGAGACGATCGACGATCACCCAAATGGTATCGCAACCGCTCGACGATTTGGGTAGTTTGGTTATGAAATCCATGGCAATTTGTTCCCATTTCCATTCAGGGATTTCAGGTTGTTGGAGTAAACCAGGAGGTTTCTGATGTTCGGTTTTGACTTTCGAGCAAGTAAGACACTTGCTGACATAAGTGGCGATTTCGGCTTTCATGTTCGGCCACCAATAAAATTCCTTGATTCCGTGGTACATCTTATCGGATCCCGGATGGATAGAGTATTTGGACTTGTGAGCTTCATCCATCACCAAGTCTCGTAGGTTCCCGAAATTAGGCAGCCAGATTCGGTTTGAGAAATACTTAATCCCGTTAGGTCTGATTTCAAATTGTTTGTCAATACCCCGTAAGGCTTCGTTTTTTATGTTTTCACTTTTCAGGGCTTCGATCTGAGCGGTATGAATCTGAATGGTAAGATCGTTGTGAATGGTCATACTGAGGGCTCGGACTCGAAGTGGTTTTGGTTGTTCCTTTCGACTGAGGGCATCGGCTACAACATTAGCCTTCCCTGGATGGTACCTGATCTCGCAATCGTAATCGGTAAGCAACTCGACCCACCAACGTTGCCTCATATTGAGATCCTTCTGATCGAATATATGTTGGAGACTTTTATGATCGGTAAAGATTGTGCACTTAGTGCCGTAGAGATAATGTCTCCAGATTTTAGGAGCAAAAACGACAGCTCCAAGTTCGAGATCATGAGTGGTGTAATTCTTTTCGTGAATTTTCAACTGTCGTGAGGCATAGGCAATGACTTTGTCTCGTTGCATCAGCACACAACCGAGACCTTGATGAGAAGCATCGCAGTATACCACGAAGTCATCGGTGCCTTCAGGTAGTGATAGAATTGGAGCACTGCAAAGCTTTTGTTTCAGAAGTTGGAACGCTGACTCTTGTTTATCGGTCCAATCGAACCTTTTGTCCTTCTGAGTCAAACTGTGAGTGGTTGAGCTATTTTGGAGAAATTTTCAATGAATCGCCGATAGTACCCAGCAAGACCCAAGAATTGACGTACTTCAGTTGCAGTGGTGGGTGCTTGCCAGTTTTTGATAGCTTCGATCTTTGATGGGTCAACGTGAATTCCCTGATTGTCGATCACGTGACCAAGGAATTGAACTGTTTTTATCCAGAACTCACACTTAGAGAATTTTGCATAAAGCTCCTCGTGTCTAAGTAGTTCTAGAATGGTTCTGAGGTGTTGCGCATGTTCTTGCTCGTTGCGCGAGTAAATGAGTATGTCATCGATAAAGACAATGACAAACTTGTCGAGGTAAGGTTTACACACCCGGTTCATGAGGTCCATGAATACAGCCGGTGCGTTGGTTAGACCGAAAGGCATCACTTGGAATTCGTAGTGCCCGTAACGAGTTCTGAAAGCAGTTTTTGGAATATCGGTGTCGCAAACTCGTAACTGATGATAGCCTGATCGCAGGTCGATTTTTGAGTAGAAACTTGAACCCTGAAGTTGATCGAATAGATCATCAATGAGAGGAAGTGGGTATCGGTTTTTGACGGTCAATTTGTTCAATTCTCGATAGTCAATGCACATTCGGAAAGAACCGTCCTTCTTTTTAACAAATAAGACCGGAGCTCCCCAAGGTGAAGAACTCGGTCTAATGAATCCTCTATCCAGGAGTTATTGTAACTGGGTGGACAACTCCTGAAGTTCGGATGGGGCTAAGCGGTACGGTGCGCGGGCCACCGGTGTGGCACCCGGTACGAGATCAATTGAGAACTCAACCTGTCTAGGTGGAGGTAGACCAGGTAGTTCTTTCGGAAAGACTTCGGGAAAGTCTTTAACAATTGGCACATCCTCAAGTCGCTTCTCCTCCGACTTCTTCTCTGTGATGTGTGCGAGTATTGCAGGGTAACCCTTTCTCAGAAATTTTCGGGTCTTTAAGCAAGAGATGATATTGAGTCTCGTCCCACCGGTCTCCCCCTGTATGATCAAGGTTCTATCGATGGCGAGTGGGATACGGATGATCTTATCGTAACAAACGATTTCGGCTCGGTGTTTGGACAACCAGTCCATTCCAATAATGACGTCAAAACTTCCGATTTCGACGGGTACAAGATCGATTGAAAAGGTTTCGTCAGCTAGATTTAAAGTGCATTACTTCGAAGACTTTCCCATCAGGGAAGATGTCTTTATCTTTGAACCACCGTGAGTCGACAGAAAGGTACAAAGAGTCAAGCTAGAGACTCGTAAAACAAGCGCTCTTGGGAGGCACCCCAAGCCTATCTTTATTTCTGTCATTTTATTTCTTAGTTTATTTTTATTAAGTATGGTTATCTCTAAACTAATAAAATTGCAGGCTTGCCACTTATCTAACTTCGAATTGCAAAATCTGAGATAAGTGTTGTTCATTAACTATCGCTGTTAGCATTACCTGTTTATTTTATCTTGTTTCAGGATGGACGCTGTTGACGCTGATCATGTAGCTGCGAGACCACGCAGACGACACAGACCCCGTAGACACAGAGTACAGAGAGCGGCTATGCTGACCATCACTGAGGAGGACCTGACTGATGTCCCGATCACTCACGAGGAGTTGCCCGATGAGGGGCCCTCATCACCTTTGCCAGCCCCCGTACCCACTTTCGAGTACGGTATCACTACGGCTGACCCAGCTGCTTATTGGGCCCTCTTTCGGACACTCTCCATCCAGCACGACATCATGTCCTCTATCTGTGAGCGGCTCGAGATTCCGAGACCTGATGCCATTCCCTTCAGGCTTGGCCCAGATCCAGGACCATCTCGACTTCCATGGTTCTTCTGTCCTCCTGCTGATCCACCTGTTCTCTCTACTGCTGGACCTTCCACTGGCCCCACTACTGCAGCTGCTGATCTTGATCCGGCATTACCCACAGGCTTTGATGCTCATACTTCTGTCACTTCCTCTGACGAGATCGTGAGTCAGGCTATGGCTGCTATGGATTTCTCCATTCCATCCCCGACTTCTATTTTCGACAGGGATGTTGAGGCAGAGTTTGATCCTGACACTAACGACCTACTTGATGATTACTAGATTTTATCTTTATTATTTACTTTCTGTATTATGACTCTGTACTTACGCTTTAGACTTGTTACCTAGATGAGATACTATGATATGTGTGTCGTGGTTTATTGCAGAATGCAGCTTTGTGTGGAATGGATGATCTTAAACGAGCCTGGTCCTTAAAAATCCAGCAATTCACTAGCACCACTCCTGCACAAACCTGGTCTATTCCAGTAAACACAAATGGGGAGTCTCTCTCTGTTCCTTTCTCCCCGTTTCAATTATGTTTATTATGCCTATGTTAATACATTTAATTTTTGTACCTCATCCTAAACTTATCACTAAGTGTGGGATTCCAGCCCAAATTAAACACTTGAGAAACATCTACTTAAATGTTCAAACTCTAAGTGTGAGATTTTAATAAGTAAAATCTCTACTCAAGAGAACATTAAGGACAATGTTCCTCTAAGTGTGGGATGGTAGGTATAGAATACCTTAATAGGTGATTTTTTATGTCCAATAGTAATCTTTCTCTCAAAATTTTCTCAAAATTTTTCAAAAATAAGGTCAAATTTTTTCAAAATTAATGAGTCTAACTCAGTTTTTGAGTCTCAGATACTACTGAGAGAAACCATTTTCAAAATATAAGTATGATATTTCTAAAAGCCTAAAGGAAATAAGGTAGAAATTGCTTAAACAAGAAGTAATAATCAAAGGAACATGACTAGACACATACAACCCTTTCCAGTGAGGTATCTTGAGCCCAAAAGCATTCATCTTTAATGCTTCACTTTCAATTCTTGTGTGTATACCGATGTCTGTATCTCTGAATTAGAACTTGCTCTTGACATACGCTTCGAGACCATATTGGTGTGTACCGTACGCGGTATAGGTGCAATTAGATGACCTTGACATTCCTTAGGACTTAACCCATTTCTTACATATCTTTTCAAGCCCAAAACCCTTTCCAATGCTCATTTTTAGTATCGAAGATCCGCCTAGTATACCCTGTTGAGCCTAAACCCTTCGTTTCTTCAAATCCCTAATTTTCACCCACTTCACAAAAATTACCTCCAAACTTATCTTGGAATTTCTGAGGTTATGAAGAACAACCTTTTAGAATATCTGTTTCAAATATCCTACTCATTCGCATTCTCCAAAAATCAAGCTTCTCAACAAATGGTGCGGGAAAATTAGCACACAAGAGAACTGGAAGGACGATGGTGCGGGAAAAATTAGCACCTGGAAAATAGTCAAAATGATCAAGATAGAGAAAAAGATTTCTAAAGGATTCAAAATATAAATTCCTTGGAAATTCTCTAAAAAGAAATTCTGAAGAAAAGAAAAGAAAAGAAAATAGCTCCGCAAATAAAGCTGAAAGTTTCAAAGCATTACTCTTCATGAAAAATCCGGCAAAAGCTGAAACAGCTACCAACTCTCCGCTCCCCTCCGTTCTAAATAAAGTTGTTCATAATCTCAGTGATTTTAGGATAAGCTAAACACCCTCACAAACCACTATCCATACCCTTCACCCTCACCAAACATTACAACCCTCTGAATGTCTTGAGATAATTAGCACCGTCCTCACCTAAGTGGTGGAGATCCGATTCTCGATCAACCCTATGACGATGAGTGCAGCATGACTGGCTACTTCGAGCGATTTCGTTTGAGCTAGATTGATAGGAAACCCGATACACTTTGAGTGAATTGAGTGACCACCTATAGTGAGATCGCCTAGTCATGTGTACTCCAAGATCATGAGATTTGGATGTACGCCTAAGAGAATCTCTTCTTGTTTATGGAAGGATCATCTTATCCTCCTCCACACTTTTAGAAGTAACTGACTCATATGAGGAAATGCTAATCTCGGAACATATTCTCTGACTCGCCCCTAAAAACATGACCTAAAAATATTTTTCAAAGAGTTGTTGCTTGAGGACAAGCAACGTCTAAGTGTGGGATAACTTGATGTGACGTAAAAAGTCATGTTTTTAGAAGCTTTATTCCTCACATTTTGAACCTTTCTTTAGTGAAAACATTCCAAAACATTGATTATTTACTAAAATACACTAAAGTGGTTCAAAAGTAGACGTTGTGATAAAAATCACTGAAAACACTCTAAAAATGCACAAAACACAGCATTTTAATACAGGCCGATTCCTCCGATCTCATTTTCCTGTCAAGACACACTTCCTAACTTCTACCATCTGTTGTACAGGAAACCTCGAGACGGAAAAATCTGGAATCAAGTGAAACGGCCAAAGGACGGAGAAACCACTACGCTTTCAGAGCTATTAAAAGTCATTCCGGCTACGCCTAAGCTCTACACATCCAATTTCTGTGAGATTGGCATCATTAGAAGCGTAACGGAATTACGAAACCACAGGCGAAAGAATCAAGTCAAACGGACGCATAACGAAGGAGATACGGACGTTTTAAGCAACGAACGAAATCAGACGAAGCCCGTATACGGCCATAGGCACCGTATACGGCCCTATACAGACCGTATACGGCCTTGTATAGACCGTATACGGCCCTATACAAGCCGTATACGGCCCCCCTTCCCCCATATTGTGCTTCGTTTGCTTGTACGTGCTGCTTCGTGAGTTGTACGTGCGATTTAATGCTTTGCCTATAAATAGTGGACACCCCTCACTTCACCAACATACCAACTTTCTCATTTCATTTCTTCCTTACACTTTCTCTCTCACACACATCACTCTCTCTCTAGTTTCTCTCTCTAGGGGATTTTCTCTCTCTAGAATTGAGCTAGTTAGAGAGATAGTTAGGTAGAGGTAGCTTTTAGCTTTTGTACGGAGGCACTCCAAGACATTGTATTTGCGAAGATCTGTCTGTAATAAATTCGTGTCAGGTTCTATTTATATATCTCTTACTTTCCAGTTTTAAACATGTGTTGCTTTGTTTATGCTTATTTAGGATTGTATGCTAGATATATAATGTTAGGCTAGACATTTCTTTGTGTTTACTATGATGTAGTTATGTTAGAAGAGTCAAAATGTTTATGCCATGCTGTTACTCTGCCCGTGTTACTTTAAACTGTGTATGAACTCGTAAACTGAATCTCGAATGTTTATCTATCCAACCTATGCTGTGGTTAGAAGCTTCCTGCTAGAACTTGGCCAATTACTAGTGGTACGTTCTCTACCTATTCTATACTTGATGATCAATGAACTTGGTATGGCTGTGTTCTCTAGGTTGAAACAAATCATAAGAGACACGGAGCGTAGGATTAGAGATAGGTTAGATTCATATTTATTTGTTATATATCTTTGAGAGAACTTTCGGGATATCTATGATCTAATTATTGGTTATCTGCTATGCTAGGATTACGGTGTTCTGTTATGTGTTACCCTATCGCATGTTCTTGTTTGATTGTTGCCTTAGGAATGATGCATGCTAGAGTTATCCCCTTGGTTCATATCAGTAACTGTATAATTAGGTTTTCAAACACAGAATATTGGTTTACACAGTAGATTAACATGCATGGAATAGTTGTGATGGTTTATATCTGTAATGCTGAACAATTTAACTGATCGTTAGCCCGATTATCCCAACTTGGTCCGCGGGATTATCCCCGTTCGTGTTCTTGTTCAATCAACAATTCACGCTATGATACAGACGTCTCTGATTACTGTGACTGGGGACCAGGATTCGAGGATAGTCGTCGGTTAAATTGGTCTGTACATTTGGGAGAACTTCCGGTGTACCTGACTTCTATAACTGCTATCCACGTGACATGTTATTTATCTGATTGCGGACAACTCTACGTTAGATATTTAATAGGATCGTAGTTGTAGCTCATTAGGATATAGGAAATCTGCGGGAGTAATGTGGAACCCTAATTAATGTAACGGAAAAACCGTAAAACGCCCTATTACTCGGTATAGTGCTGGAAACACCAATTGGTGGAGTAGAAACGTATGAAAGCCGCGGAACGGTCGTAGGTACAATACTTTGCATTAGTTATGTTTCTATCCTCTCCGGATTAGTCATCACATCTAGTAGCCTTACCCTTGACTATTCATCAATAACATTTAACGAGATCATAGTAAACACTCGCTTATCCTCTGTTGACCGAGTCTCCGTACAAACCTCTTTAAGTTCTATTTTCTTTAGTTAAATTAGTATTTAGTTATAAAAAAACCAAACCTATCCAAAAAAACTTTTAAAACCCCCTAGCTGAATCTCCAAAGATAATAAAACTTCCTAGACTCCCATGCCCGTTGTAGTTTGAAGAACGACACCTGAGTCATACATACCACTTGCTGCCCTTTTAGGTCTGTCAGTAGTATACAGCTTAGGATTCCCCTGCTCTACAAATTTAAAACTCACTGTTCGCCGCTTCTATTGCTGTTGGATCAACGACCGGAATCAAATCCGTCCGACCGATAGGGGCTACGACAAGTTTTTGGCGCCGCTGCCGGGGACTACAACGACCGATTTTAGGAATTTTGTTATCTTAGTTATTTAGCGATCCTTACGGAAGATCAATATCATCCGGAAGTTACAGTTTTTATCCCTAGGTTAGTTAGTTTTTAATTTCCCGTCATTAGTTAAACCAATCCTTTCCAAAACCCTATTTTCTTCTTAAAACAAGTTATGGCGAATCGTATCACTCTCGCCTCATCAACCCAACCACTGCTAGAGGGACGAGGAGGACCAATCGTATCACCAACCGACGAAACCATTGAAATCAAGCCACACTTCATTAAATTACTTAAATCTCAGTGTCAGTTTCATGGTCTTTCGGTTGAAAATCCAAACGCCCATCTTAACAAATTCATCAACCTTTCCGACTCTTTCGAACAAACCAGATCCAGTGTCAAAGTCACCCGACTTCACCTGTTTCCTTATTCTTTAGCTTTCCGAGCTCAGACATGGTTTTATGAACTCGAACCCAATTCGATTCATACATGGGAGGAGATGGCTACTAAGTTCTTGGCCAAGTTTTTCCCTCCGTCCCTACAAACCAAGCTAAAAAATGAAATCATTAACTTTCGTCAAGGAACTACTGAATCATTAAGCTCAGCTTGGGAACGCTTTAAGAATCTGCTTGGAAGATGTCCGAATCATCAGTTGGCTGAAACGAATCTGGTCTGCACATTCTACAACAGTCTGAATCCTCATCACCAACAAACCCTCGATGCTGCTTCATCCGGAAATTTCATGCTACATACTTCAGAAGAAGCCTGGAAGTTGATTGAGACGATAACGATGCACCAACATGACTTGGAGTTTGATGAATCAACCTCGGAAGACAAAGACACTTCTACTCAAGCGTTCGACACTTTAAAAGCTCAACTCGAATCCATCTCTAAAGTTGTTAAGGATATGCAAGACTCTTCCAAATCTAGGAAGCAACCTCAACAGCTCTTCTCACACTCGAAGCCCAAGAAAGATGTTCTTGCCACATCTGAAGCCACTGATCAGATAATTCATTCAAAATCTTTCACTCAGCGGTTATCCAAACAACCTATCTCTCATTTGTTAGTTCCCTCTACACCCTCTACTTCCTCTCAATTGTCTTCTCGTCTAAACAATACGATTTTCAATAACTTCAAGGTTGAGCAAAATAATAAAAACAAACAAATTATTGATTTTCAAAACCAAATTGATTATCTGCTCAGAATTTCAAACGATTTAATTAAAAACATGGAGGATAATGTTAAAAGATTGTTTTTAAAAGTTGAGGAGAAGCAAAGAGAAGAAGCGATTAGCAAAGCTATTCATCATTCATCTTATGATTATGATGATATCCTTGTTGTCATTAGAGGCGGAAAAGAGACTAAGAATGAGAAATCAAAAGATATTCCTCCAGAGGAGCCTTCTAGTTCTTCTCTACCCACTGATTCAGTACCTGTTGACACTCCTATCACCTCTCCTGAACCAGAATCTTCCAAAGCCCCAGAAGTAGTTAAACCAACACGTATACCTTTCCCTGGTAGGCTTAAGAAAGAGAAACAAGAAGCCCAGTTTGGAAAATATCTAGAGATGTTCAAAAGCCTACACTTAAACGTTCGATTATTAGATGCTTTAGTTGAAATGCCTAGTTGTGCCAAATTCTTTAAAGAACTTATATCCAACAAAGAAAAACTCAGACAAATAGTTAACTTGCCCTTAGAAGCAGAATGCTCTTTAATTATGCAACAAGGACTGCCCCCAAAGCTAGGAGACACTGGCCGTTTCACTATTCCTTGTTACCTTCAGGATGTTCAAATAAGTAACGCCTTAGCTGACTTAGGAGCTAGCGTAAACCTTATGCCATACTCGCTTTATAGGAAACTAGGATTAAGCGAACTTTTACCAACCCGTATGACCATCCAATTAGCTGATAGATCAGTTAAACTCCCTCGAGGAATTGCTGAAGATATTATGGTACGTGTTGATAAATTCGTCTTTCCTGTTGATTTTGTTGTTTTGGATATTGAGGAAGACACTCAGGTACCACTCATCCTTGGTAGACCTTTCCTAAACACTGCCAAGGCCGTCATTGACGTAAATGAAAAATCTTTAAAACTTAGAGTGGGAACTGAGGAAGTCACCTTCAATGTCGATAAACTAATGAAACTTCCTATGGGAGAAGACCTTGGTCTTGTAGATTCTATACAGGAAATAATTGAAGAACACTTGGAAGAAATCCTCGCAGTAAGCAGCATTAATCCCCTTCCAAACACTGTCATCACAACAAGGAAAATCTGTGAAGAAGGTGCGGGTCTATGCTCAGCTATCTCGGATCCATCCATTGCATCAAAGGAAGTACTATTACCTTTAAAGAATTCCAACTTACAGCCCAACAGATTTATCACTGCTGTACCACTTGGGCAAGGCACTCCGATCACTCTTTTGAGAAGAAGCCCTACTTCTGAAGTTCCTGATTCATCTTTCTCAAAAGAAGAAATTCTGAAGACTCTCAAGGAAATGGAGTCAATGCTTAAACCATCCGATCCGCAACTTTCTAAAAGTTGTGAAAACTTGAAACAAGAGATTACTTTTACCACATCTTCTTCAGCTCAGTTTCAGAGATTTGCACTCACAAAGGACAACAAAGAAATAATCACTGAAGATAATGCAATCTCTCAATCTTTCCAAGTAAAATATGAGCTGAGAAAATAGGAACTTTACAACAATGCAGAATGGGATGAAATAGCATCAGCCGACATTCCAGAGGCACCTGCAGTTGAGTCAGATTATCAGACAACATACGATGAGCTTAAGAGAGACGAGATTGCCAGGATGAAGCCTTCCACTGAAGAACCACCCGAATTGGAGCTAAAAGAACTTCCCTCACACCTTGAATATGCTTTCCTCGAAGGAACTTCGCACTTACCAGTTATCATATCCAAAGATCTGAAGCCTGAAGAGAAAGCACTACTCATTAAGGTTCTAAAGTCACATAAGAAAGCGATTGCATGGAAAATCTCTGACATACAAGGGATCAGCCCAAATTACTGCACTCACAAGATCTTAATGGAAAATGACTTCAGACCGTCCATTCAAAGGCAAAGGAGAGTTAACCCAAAGATTCAAGACGTGGTGAAAAAGGAGGTTATCAAACTTTTGGATGCTGGTCTAATTTACCATATTTCGGATTCCCCATGGGTCAGTCCAGTTCAAGTCGTTCCAAAGAAAGGAGGCATGACGGTCATCGCTAACGAAGACAACGAGTTGATTCCAACACGAACCGTCACCGGTTGGAGGGTATGTATCGACTATCGAAAACTAAATGAAGCTACACGAAAAGATCACTTCCCCCTACCGTTCATTGATCAGATGCTTGAAAGATTGTCAGGAAACGAATTCTATTGCTTCCTCAACGGTTTCTCTGGCTATTTTCAGATACCTCTCGATCCAAAGGACCAAGAAAAGACAACGTTCACCTGTCCATACGGAACCTTTGCCTACCGACGTATGCCATTTGGCTTATGTAATGCACCGGCGACATTTCAAAGATGCATGGTAGCAATCTTCCATGACATGATTGAACAATGCATGGAAGTGTTCATGGATGATTTTTCGGTTTTCGGAGATTCATTCACCACTTGTCTTTCTAACTTGAACAAGATGCTCACCCGATGTGAAGAATCGAACCTAGTTCTGAATTGGGAAAAATGCCATTTCATGGTAAAAGAAGGCATAGTTTTAGGACACCGTATATCCAAAGCTGGAATTGAAGTTGACAAAGCAAAAGTCGAGACCATCTCAAAACTTCCACCACCCACCTCTGTTAAAGCCATCCGCAGTTTCTAGGACACGCCGGGTTCTACCGTCGCTTTATCAAAGATTTCTCTAAGATATCCCGACCTATGACTCATCTCCTCGAAAAAGATACTCCGTTTGTCTTTACAGACGAATGTCTCAAGGCCTTCGATCATCTGAAAGATCTGCTTGTCCATGCACCGATCATGGTTGCTCCAGACTGGAGTCTCCCATTTGAAATCATGTGCGACGCCAATGATTTCGCAGTCGGAGCAGTTCTGGGATAGCGGAAGGAGAAACAATTTCAACCAATATACTACGCCAGCAAAACGCTCACTGACGCCCAAGAAAATTATACAACTACAGAAAAAGAGCTGCTAGCGGTAGTATTTGCTTTTGATAAATTTCGTTCTTATCTAATCTTGTCCAAAACTATTGTCTATACAGATCACTCAGCTCTGAAATATCTTTTTAAGAAGCAAGATGCTAAACCTCGCCTTCTACGATGGATTTTACTCCTTCAAGAATTCGACATCGAGATCAAAGACAAAAAAGGAGCAGAAAACGTCGCGGCGGACCATCTCAGCCGGTTAGAAAATCCTTCAATGGATAAGTTGCACGAAAAAGACATTCAAGACCAGTTTCCAGAAGAACAACTCATGCATATTGGTAGATACCATCAAGGGTCACGATCTACCAATGATCCCTGGTATGCTGACTATGCCAATTATTTGGTGGGAAAAATTGTACCTAAAGGGATGCCAACCTCTCGAAGACAAAAATTCTTCCGCGATATAAAGTATTACTATTGGGACAACCCTTTCCTCTTTAAGGTTTGCCCTGATCAGATCATTAGAAGATGCGTTGATGGGAAAGAGGCAGAACACATCTTACACCAAAGCCACCATGGACCTACTAGAGGACATCACGGTACCAACATGACCGCAAGAAAAGTGTACGATGCCGGCTTTTTCTGGCCAACCATATTTCGAGATGCATACGATCTGGTGAGACGCTGCGATATCTGCCAAAGACAAGGCAATATAACAGCTCGGAATGAAATGCCACTCACAAACATCCAGGCCGTGGAAATCTTCGATATCTGGGGATTAGATTTCATGGGACCATTCCCTAAATCTAACGGTAAAGAATACATCTTGGTTGCAGTCGACTACGTCTCCAGGTGGGCCGAAGCTCAAGCTCTCCCAACAAATGACGCCAAAGTAGTAACCAAATTTCTCAAAAAAGCTATTTAGTCGATTTGGAACTCCAAAAGCAATAATTAGTGATCGTGGTACACACTTCTGCAACGTTCAATTCATGAAAGTTCTGCAACAGTATGATGTCACTCACAAAACATCAACAGCTTATCACCCCCAAACAAATGGGCAAGCTGAGGCAACAAATCGAGCTTTGAAGAGAATCTTGGAAAGAACCGTTGGTAATCATGGGTATAAATGGGCTGAAAAATTAGATGATGCATTGTGGGCATTCAGAACCGCCTATAAAACACCATTAGGAACCACACCATATCGTCTAGTTTATGGCAAGGCATGTCACTTACCAATTGAGCTGGAATATAAAGCATACTGGGCTTTGAAGAACTGCAACTTAGATATTTCTACAGCTGGAGCAAATAGACGAATGCAGTTGAATGAGTTAGCCGAACTAAGGGATCAGGCATATGACAGTTCGTTAAACTTCAAAGAACGAACTAAGAAAATTCACGATGCTAAGCTGAGGCCCTCACGATTCAAAACAGGAGATAAAGTGCTGCTTTTCAATTCGCGATTCAAGAAATTCTCTGGCAAATTCAAGATCATGTGGAGCGGACCATTCATAGTATCAAAGGTATTACCTTACGGTGCAGTCGAACTCGAGGCACCAGAAGGTAATTTTAAGGTTAATGGTCATCGCTTAAAGCATTACTTCAAAGACTTTCCCATCAGGGAAGATGTCTTTATCTTTGAACCACCGTGAGTCGACAGAAAGGTACAAAGAGTCAAGCTAGAGACTCGTAAAACAAGCGCTCTTGGGAGGCACCCCAAGCCTATCTTTATTTCTGTCATTTTATTTCTTAGTTTATTTTTATTAAGTATGGTTATCTCTAAACTAATAAAATTGCATGCTTGCCACTTATCTAACTTCGAATTGCAAAATCTGAGATAAGTGTTGTTCATTAACTATCGCTGTTAGCATTACCTGTTTATTTTATCTTGTTTCAGGATGGACGCTGTTGACGCTGATCATGTAGCTGCGAGACCACGCAGACGACACAGACCCCGTAGACGCAGAGTACAGAGAGCGGCTATGCTGACCATCACTGAGGAGGACCTGACTGATGTCCCGATCACTCACGAGGAGTTGCCCGATGAGGGGCCCTCATCACCTTTGCCAGCCCCCGTACCCACTTTCGAGTACGGTATCACTACGGCTGACCCAGCTGCTTATTGGGCCCTCTTTCGGACACTCTCCATCCAGCACGACATCATGTCCTCTATCTGTGAGCGGCTCGAGATTCCGAGACCTGATGCCATTCCCTTCAGGCTTGGCCCAGATCCAGGACCATCTCGACTTCCATGGTTCTTCTGTCCTCCTGCTGATCCACCTGTTCTCTCTACTGCTGGACCTTCCACTGGCCCCACTACTGCAGCTGCTGATCTTGATCCAGCATTATCCACAGGATTTGCATCACCAGATCACGGCTTAACAGAGCAGCTTCTGGCTAGCTTTGATGCTCATACTTCTGTCACTTCCTCTGACGAGATCGTGAGTCAGGCTATGGCTGCTATGGATTTCTCCATTCCATCCCCGACTTCTGTTTTCGACAGGGATGTTGAGGCAGAGTTTGATCCTGACACTGATGACCTACTTGATGATTACTAGATTTTATCTTTATTATTTACTTTCTGTATTATGACTCTGTACTTACGCTTTAGACTTGTTACCTAGATGAGATACTATGATATGTGTGTCGTGGTTTATTGCAGAATGCAGCTTTGTGTGGAATGGATGATCTTAAACGAGCCTGGTCCTTAAAAATCCAGCAATTCACTAGCACCACTCCTGCACAAACCTGGTCTATTCCAGTAAACACAAATGGGGAGTCTCTCTCTGTTCCTTTCTCCCCGTTTCAATTATGTTTATTATGCCTATGTTAATACATTTAATTTTTGTACCTCATCCTAAACTTATCACTAAGTGTGGGATTCCAGCCCAAATTAAACACTTGAGAAACATCTACTTAAATGTTCAAACTCTAAGTGTGAGATTTTAATAAGTAAAATCTCTACTCAAGAGAACATTAAGGACAATGTTCCTCTAAGTGTGGGATGGTAGGTATAGAATACCTTAATAGGTGATTTTTTATGTCCAATAGTAATCTTTCTCTCAAAATTTTCTCAAAATTTTTCAAAAATAAGGTCAAATTTTTTCAAAATTAATGAGTCTAACTCAGTTTTTGAGTCTCAGATACTACTGAGAGAAACCATTTTCAAAATATAAGTATGATATTTCTAAAAGCCTAAAGGAAATAAGGTAGAAATTGCTTAAACAAGAAGTAATAATCAAAGGAACATGACTAGACACATACAACCCTTTCCAGTGAGGTATCTTGAGCCCAAAAGCATTCATCTTTAATGCTTCACTTTCAATTCTTGTGTGTATACCGATGTCTGTATCTCTGAATTAGAACTTGCTCTTGACATACGCTTCGAGACCATATTGGTGTGTACCGTACGCGGTATAGGTGCAATTAGATGACCTTGACATTCCTTAGGACTTAACCCATTTCTTACATATCTTTTCAAGCCCAAAACCCTTTCCGATGCTCATTTTTAGTATCGAAGATCCACCTAGTATACCCTGTTGAGCCTAAACCCTTCGTTTCTTCAAATCCCTAATTTTCACCCACTTCCCAAAAATTACCTCCAAACTTATCTTGGAATTTCTGAGGTTATGAAGAACAACCTTTTAGAATATCTGTTTCAAATATCCTACTCATTCGCATTCTCCAAAAATCAAGCTTCTCAACAAATGGTGCGGGAAAATTAGCACACAAGAGAACTGGAAGGACGATGGTGCGGGAAAAATTAGCACCTGGAAAAGAGTCAAAATGATCAAGATAGAGAAAAAGATTTCTAAAGGATTCAAAATATAAATTCCTTGGAAATTCTCTAAAAAGAAATTCTGAAGAAAAGAAAAGAAAAGAAAATAGCTCCGCAAATAAAGCTGAAAGTTTCAAAGCATTGCTCTTCATGAAAAATCCGGCAAAAGCTGAAACAGCTACCAACTCTCCGCTCCCCTCCGTTCTAAATAAAGTTGTTCATAATCTCAGTGATTTTAGGATAAGCTAAACACCCTCACAAACCACTATCCATACCCTTCACCCTCACCAAACATTACAACCCTCTGAATGTCTTGAGATAATTAGCACCGTCCTCACCTAAGTGGTGGAGATCCGATTCTCGATCAACCCTATGACGATGAGTGCAGCATGACTGGCTACTTCGAGCGATTTCGTTTGAGCTAGATTGATAGGAAACCCGATACACTTTAAGTGAATTGAGTGACCACCTATAGTGAGATCGCCTAGTCATGTGTACTCCAAGATCATGAGATTTGGATGTACGCCTAAGAGAATCTCTTCTTGTTTATGGAAGGATCATCTTATCCTCCTCCACACTTTTAGAAGTAACTGACTCATATGAGGAAATGCTAATCTCGGAACATATTCTCTGACTCGCCCCTAAAAACATGACCTAAAAATATTTTTCAGAGAGTTGTTGCTTGAGGACAAGCAATGTCTAAGTGTGGGATAACTTGATGTGACGTAAAAAGTCATGTTTTTAGAAGCTTTATTCCTCACATTTCGAACCTTTCTTTAGTGAAAACATTCCAAAACATTGATTATTTACTAAAATACACTAAAGTGGTTCAAAAGTAGACGTTGTGATAAAAATCACTGAAAACACTCTAAAAATGCACAAAACACAGCATTTTAATACAGGCCGATTCCTCCGATCTCATTTTCCTGTCAAGACACACTTCATAACTTCTACCATCTGTTGTACAGGAAAAATCGAGACGGAAAAATCTGGAATCAAGTGAAACGGCCAAAGGACGGAGAAACCACTACGCTTTCAGAGCCATTAAAAGTCATTCCGGCTACGCCTAAGCTCTACACATCCAATTTCTGTGAGATTGGCATCATTAGAAGCGTAACGGAATTACGAAACCACAGGCGAAAGAATCAAGTCAAACGGACGCATAACGAAGGAGATACGGACATTTTAAGCAACGAACGAAATCAGACGAAGCCCGTATACGGCCATAGGCACCGTGTACGGCCCTATACAGACCGTATACGGCCTTGTATAGACCGTATACGGCCCTATACAAGCCGTATACGGCCCCCCTTTCCCCATATTGTGCTTCGTTTGCTTGTACGTGCTGCTTCGTGAGTTGTACGTGCGATTTAATGCTTTGCCTATAAATAGTGGACACCCCTCACTTCACCAACATACCAACTTTCTCATTTCATTTCTTCCTTACACTTTCTCTCTCACACACATCACTCTCTCTCTAGTTTCTCTCTCTAGGGGATTTTCTCTCTCTAGAATTGAGCTAGTTAGAGAGATAGTTAGGTAGAGGTAGCTTTTAGCTTTTGTACGGAGGCACTCCAAGACATTGTATTTGCGAAGATCTGTCTGTAATAAATTCGTGTCAGGTTCTATTTATATATCTCTTACTTTCCAGTTTTAAACATGTGTTGCTTTGTTTATGCTTGTTTAGGATTGTATGCTAGATATATAATGTTAGGCTAGACATTTCTTTGTGTTTACTATGATGTAGTTATGTTAAAAGAGTCAAAATGTTTATGCCATGCTGTTACTCTGCCCGTGTTACTTTAAACTGTGTATGAACTCGTAAACTGAATCTCGAATGTTTATCTATCCAACCTATGCTGTGGTTAGAAGCTTCCTGCTAGAACTTGGCCAATTACTAGTGGTACGTTCTCTACCTATTCTATACTTGATGATCAATGAACTTGGTATGGCTGTGTTCTCTAGGTTGAAACAAATCATAAGAGACACGGAGCGTAGGATTAGAGATAGGTTAGATTCATATTTATTTGTTATATATCTTTGAGAGAACTTTCGGGATATCTATGATCTAATTATTGGTTATCTGCTATGCTAGGATTACGGTGTTCTGTTATGTGTTACCCTATCGCATGTTCTTGTTTGATTGTTGCCTTAGGAATGATGCATGCTAGAGTTATCCCCTTGGTTCATATCAGTAACTGTATAATTAGGTTTTCAAACACAGAATATTGGTTTACACAGTAGATTAACATGCATGGAATAGTTGTGATGGTTTATATCTGTAATGCTGAACAATTTAACTGATCGTTAGCCCGATTATCCCAACTTGGTCCGCGGGATTATCCCCGTTCGTGTTCTTGTTCAATCAACAATTCACGCTACGATACAAACGTCTCTGATGACTGTGACTGGGGACCAGGATTCGAGGATAGTCGTCGGTTAAATTGGTCTGTACATTTGGGAGAACTTCCGGTGTACCTGACTTCTATAACTGCTATCCACGTGACATGTTATTTATCTGATTGCGGACAACTCTACGTTAGATATTTAATAGGATCGTAGTTGTAGCTCATTAGGATATAGGAAATCTGCGGGAGTAATGTGGAACCCTAATTAATGTAACGGAAAAACCGTAAAACGCCCTATTACTCGGTATAGTGCTGGAAACACCAATTGGTGAAGTACAAACGTATGGAAGCCGCGGAACGGTCGTAGGTACAATACTTTGCATTAGTTATGTTTCTATCCTCTCCGGATTAGTCATCACATCTAGTAGCCTTACCCTTGACTATTCATCAATAACATTTAACGAGATCATAGTAAACACTCGCTTATCCTCTGTTGACCGAGTCTCCGTACAAACCTCTTTAAGTTCTATTTTCTTTAGTTAAATTAGTATTTAGTTATAAAAAAACCAAACCTATCCAAAAAAACTTTTAAAACCCCCTAGCTGAATCTCCAAAGATAATAAAACTTCCTAGACTCCCATGCCCGTTGTAGTTTGAAGAACGACACCTGAGTCATACATACCACTTGCTGCCCTTTTAGGTCTGTCAGTAGTATACAGCTTAGGATTCCCCTGCTCTACAAATTTAAAACTCACTGTTCGCCGCTTCTATTGCTGTTGGATCAACGACCGGAATCAAATCCGTCCGACCGATAGGGGCTACGACAACATGCGACACAAGGCTTGTGTCGCATTGAAGAACACCAAGTCAGTACCCAGCGACTGACAGATTTTTCCGATCCAAAACTCGATTTTAACATACTTTTAGGCTATAGAATCGTGTTCTACTCTTTGTAATGGACATATATAAGTTATATAAACAACTAACAAGTGAAAACACTAAGTATCGAGAGGTTTCGGGATTTTGTCCGGAAACTTACAAATTGTCGGATTGAAAATTCGAAAAGATGGCGTTGTAGATCGTGTTGTCGTGGTCGTATTTCTTCAAATGGCCTAAGTGATTCGAGTGCGTTTGATTGTGTTATTTGATGAATTAAATGGATGTTGGTGGTGGTTTGTTTGAGAGAAAAAGAAGAGAGGAGAGATAGAGAAAAATGAGAAATGAGAAAAAGGAGGTGAATGGTGGAGGTTATCCTCCACTTTCAGTCTTCGCCCCGCGCTCCGCGTGGTGTTCGTTTTCTCCGTCATTTAACGTTTTAATAAATATTTTGCGCGTTAATTATCCATTTTTTTAAAATACGAATTTTGTTTAATAATTTAATTAAATTGTTTTACCAATTATCTAATAATTTAAAGATTTAAAATGTGATTTAAATAATTTGCGTATTTTGTTGTTAATTAGGTAAGTTTCAATTGTACGATACGAATTGTAATTCAAACATTATTAAAATAATATTTTTAACATAATAGTGTTACTTAATAAAATTGGTCACCAACGTCCGTATTTATGGAATCGAAATACATTCGATTTAAATTGCGTACGATTTAATCAAATCGCATTTTCGTATATATTCAACAATATATGTAATTCGATACATTAATTAGCCTAACACAGAACTAATTACATGTATTAACATATGATTATGCACTAAGTACTAGTCCTAATTTAGCGGGTGTTACAGAAAGCAATATGTTAATATTGTCAATGATGGTATTCCTCCAAAACTAACAAGAAAAAGATGAAGAATTTCAAAGGCTCCACTTCAATACAAGAGCCACAAACTAAATATTAGAAGGGTGCGTATAATCTATCGGGTGATGATGCTCCGACACAAGTTTTTCTTAAACCATCTAAAGTTATGAGATAAGTTATTAATATAAAGAAGCGAGAGAATTAAATGACTATTTTTGATTGTTTTATTCAACGTGTAATTCAAGCGGACAAGTTATCTTGAATAACGTGATTTAAGGTCAATTATGCTACAAAATTTACTGTTTAGGTTTTTGACATCAATATAACTTATGATTCATGGTTCTATATTTTGTTGATCGTCTACCATACAATCATTCTTTTCATGAGTTTTAGTCAAAGATTGATTTGTACATCCGAATCTCTTTTGGAAGGTAAAGAGGAATGCATTTCTTCATTTGGTGTACTAGGTGATGATTAGAGTTGTTTATAGTCTCTAGTTTTGTTTGTGGAAAGTATTGTCTAGATTTATATCCTTAGGTTGATGTTATAGTTTGTAGGCTTATAGTTTTGAAATTTTTGTACTGCAATAATCAACATGTTGATTGATGCGTATTAATTTAATTAAGTATTTTTTGAAGAAAATACAAATATAAGAATGATACGAAATGTATCTTTTCCATTTAATTAAATTTCTTTTATTCTCGATTTAAAATTTTGTGGGATATTAAATTTCTAGAGAAGAGTTCAATTGAGACCATTTATTTTGTGTGAGAATAGGGGAACCAACCACAATATGCCACGTGTCACTTTTTTCTCTCTCATCCACGTTTTTAAAAATTAAACATCTCACAAACAACAAGTCGAAAAATCATGAAAATTGCACCATATTTTTCAGCGTTTTATCCTCTTCGATTTGCCGTCTATCAAGGCATACTTCCGACGAACTTTTTTTTTTTATTTTTTGGTGGGTTTTACATATTAGTAACACATGTGTTAGTGATTGATTGTACATTTGATTTAGGGTTTAGGGTTAGGGTTTAGCAGGGTTTAGTGTTAGGGTTTAACAGGGTTTAGGGTTTAATATGATTTAGGGTTTAGAGTTTTATAAAGCGTTTAGGGTTTAGGGTTTGGGGTTTAGGGGTTAGGGTTTATGTAACACCTGCTAAATTAGGATAATTATTTATGCATAATTGATTGTAACTAGTTGTAATTAGTATGTAATAGGACTAATTACAGGCTCTATTTGTATATATATGTGGGTTTTTACGCGATTTGGATAAATCGTACGAATTAACCGGACGGAGTCCGACACAGTTATTTGGACGTTGGTGACAGAAACTTACCTAAATAATGAGAACGTATTTTATTATATAAAATACACAGCGAACAAACATTATTTATAATACCGCGACGACAATTTAAATAATTTAAGGAATACGTATTAAACGCGAGTTAAGAATTTTAATACTTCGACAAATGTTTTTATAATTAATTAATTTCAAGGTATTTCATTAAAATATTCCCGTCATCTTTTAAAAATATAACTGCTTGATTTAACGCCTATACGATAGAGAAAACGAACACCGCACGGAGCGCGGCGCGTGGACTGAAAAATGGGGGCTTTCACCAAAACCCCCATTCTTCCTCCCTTTTTCCTCATTCAACCCACACACTCTCTTTCTCTCCTCCTCTTTTCTTTCTTTTTCTCTCAAACACCACCACCCAAAAACCTCACTAAATCGACAAATAAACGTATTAAACGACGCCGGATCATAGCCTCTCTTTGGAAGAAAACGTTCACCATCACACGATCTACATTCCTATCTTTTCGGATTTTCTATCCGACATTTTGTAAGTTTCCGACAAAACCCGAAACTCTCCGTTTTTGCTCATTTTTACGTTTTTATGGATTATATATGCTTAAAATGTCCAAAAATGGGTTGGGTAAAAGATTTGGACCTAACGGAAGTTTTTCGACCGATTTTCCGGCCACCAAATTCCGATCAGACCGCTACGTCGCAGAGACGCTGGACTATCTGCGACGTAGCTCAAAACGTCGCATTATGTGGCCAACGTCGCACTTAGCGACGTCGCGGCCTACGTCGCACAAAAATCCCAACGTCGCACTAGCGACGCAGCCTATTACGTCGCATTAACTTGCGGACGTCGCACATAGCGACGTAGACTTTTACGTCGCAAACCGAACCTACGTCGCATTGATTTGCGAAGGTCGCATCATGCGACGTACCTCCCTACGTCGCACCCTACGTCGCATGCTACGTCGCATGCTACGTCGCACAAACCAGAACCTTGAAAAGTCAGATTTTACTAAGTGTCGAACTTACACAACTTCAAATACTTATGTCATACGACTTAACAAACGTCATAGAACATACTTTCTATTACAATTACACTAAATTGCGTTATAAATGATAACACTTTGAATCATTATTACAAACCGTCACCAACGGGCCATATTTGTTTTCAAACTACAAACGGATTACTAAACAAACACTTGGACATAATGAGTTGTGTAAACAACTAGCCTAGATGGTCTTGCGGGACATCTACTTACTTAACTTCATATGTTTAGGCATTTGAAGGTTACGGGTTCGGAGAACCTACGGTTGATATTATTTACTCGTTTATTGATATAAACGTACTTGCAAGGACTCAGGTGAGTCTTACGGCCCCACTTTTACTGTTTTATCTTATTGGGGGAGATACATGCTACTGATTTTTCCTGAACACAAGTACTAAACTGATTTCTATACCAAACGGAATTGCATGAGTTAATTACTATTTACAGAAGTCTCTCCATCATATATCGTTAGTTATGGACTTAAGCGCGAACAGTAGTTAATGGATCCATTAGGGAAATGACCCTCCCCACCCGGGGCAGTAGCGCTGCCACGTACCGATTTACCCGTATAAACGGGTGACAACTTATTCGTTACTGATGCTTGCTCACTTACGAGCATGTCACGGGAGCAAACATATTATTTACGGGTTAAGCTTCGATTATGAGCCTCATGGCAACGGTATAAACTTACTTATTTACGATTGCTGGATTGCAATGGCTGATTTTACGCCTACGAGCACTACTAATGAAATCTCGTGTTCAAAGCCGATATCATTTACAAACCTGTGAGATTCACCAACCTTTTTGGTTGACACTTTTTAGCATGTTTTCTCAGGTACCCGGATGGAGTAGGATTACTCCAAGATTTTAGCTAGAGTCGCATGATTTCAACACAACTGCATTAACGGAGATTCTTAGCATTATCTTTTGTATATTACGGTTATGTAATAGAATCTCCCGCTATACGCGTGGACTCTAGGGGAAACTACATTTTGTATACGAAAACACTAAGTTTTCAAACATTATATCTATGGAATGTAACTAATTTACAAAACGTCTCATTTAGAGGTCGTTTGCTGTATATCTTGTGCTTTGTATATTGATTAGTAACACCCAAGTATGCTTCCGCAAAACAGCGAATTTCTGGGGTGTTACAGATTGGTATCAGAGCCTAAGGTTATAGTGAACTAGGTTGCATTTAGTGGGCCTAGACTATGACCATTAGGCAGTATTTCCTTATTAGGCATGATTGGTTCAGGAATTACATCATACGACTTTAATTTAACATAGCCTGATCAACTATGTACAATTAAGGAAAGATGATGTGAGGTCTGAAATGGTTATGTCAAACAGGAATGCGTTAGTAGACTCTGACCACGAGAGAACCGAGACTCTTACTTGTTATGTGCTAGACATACGCTAGGCTATTATGTGATATACGAGTATATACATACATAGGCCTCACTCGCTGACTATACTACTAGGCTATTATATATATGAATAGGCCTCGCACGTAAACACACTCGCTATAGTGATAGCCGACGTTTCCCTGGTGACACTTACGAATTTCTCTCAGCGGTTTGCACCGACCATGACAGACTTGATTACCGTCACACCACCTTGTGGCGCACTCTAATGATTTTATGAAAATCACATCTAACACCCGGAAGCAACGTACTTCCAAGGACTAAAATCCTCTCTCTGTCATTTCTATAGAACTCAAAGACGCGAATTCCCAAATGGACGACCACATGTCTGATAGTGACCAAGTCCACGAGGAACAAATCCAGTACACGTATCTCGATGAGGACATCGTACCAGAAGAAGAAATCATGCTGGAGGGAAACGAAAATCAGAATCTCGAAATGACTGGCATCGACATAGAAGAATATGAAAGAGTGCGAGATCAGGCCGTGGGACTAGACGGCCGAAATTGGGCACTTAAGCGTAAGTGCATAGACTATGAGCAAAGATTGAGAATCTCAAACCGATCTGTCCCTACACGAATCAAAGATAAGATCCGTTACTGGAAGAAAGTGGCCACCAACCTAACCCGTAGGACCAAAACATGGATCAAACGTTTGGGCAGGAAGTCAAAGGAGGAGACTAGGTACCGCTCCACGACTCAAAGATACAGGGACATGCTTGAGGCACGCTACCACCCACACGACCTGAACCTGGAATCGGAAGGAGAATCCGAAAGCCAGGAACCGTAACTAAGAATGAACCAACCGACTAGCAGAAACTGTGGACCGCCTTGATGGAACCAATTAATCTACATTAAGATTAGTGTAGTTTTTGTCTTGTAATCTATCTCGTAATCTAGGGACTATCTAGCACTACTCTATAAACTAGTCGGATGTAACCATTCCCGACACCTTTTGTAATATCTCTGTAGGATGTAACTTTTGAACTCACTTTATCTATCAGATATCCTTTGTTATCTCAACTCACATTAATTGTCATTTTCCATGTTGATGTTATGTATTACTGCTTTTATACATGTACATCTGTGACAATTACAATTTCATACAAAATCTCATGTATCTTCATTTCTTTCATTGAAGAATCATGCCGCCAAAGACACGACCATACACCGATGCCCAGATTACCTCCCTTATAACCCAGGCTGTTACTGAAGCCTTGGCTCGGAATACTCCACCAAACTCCTCGAGAAACAGCGATGCCGCTGAAACCACTACTGCTAAACCCTGTTCATACAAAGACTTTCAGAACTGCAAACCTCTAAACTTTGCAGGTACTGAGGGAGCTATCGGTCTAGTACGCTGGATCGAGAAAGTTGAGTCTGTATTTCTTATCTGCAACTGTGCGGAGGGAGATAAGGTTAAGTTCTCCGTTAGTACTTTTACTGACACCGCACTCACCTGGTGGAACACTTATGCCCAGACTGTGAGTGTTGCTACTGCTTATCAACTCCCGTGGGAGGAGTTGAAGAAGATGTTGAGGGGTGAGTATTGCCCCAGGGATGAATTGAAACAACTAGAAGTGGAATTCTGGAACCATAAGATGCAAGGTAATGATATCACCGGCTACACCAACCGTTTCCACCAACTGGCACTTCTGTGCCCAACCATGGTCGATCCTGAGTACAAGAGGATCGAGAAATTTGTTGATGGTCTTCCTGAGAGACTCCAAGACCTGGTAACTTCTTCCAAACCGGGTACTATTCAGAGCGCCATCCGTATGGCCCATGAACTAACGGCAAATTCTGTCCGCCGTGGTACAACTCCAACCCCATCTACAAACAACAAACGCAAGTGGGAAGGTAACCCCAACTCATCCAACCAAACCTCCAACAAAAAGCCTGAGTACATTAAGGCTTATTCATCTGGAACTTCGGAGAAGAAAGGGTACAGCGGGAGCAGACCCTACTGTCCCAAATGCAACCGCCACCATGACGGTTCTTGCCCTTGCTCCAACTGCAAGCGGTTCGGGCATCTAGCCAAGGATTGTCGAACCAACATTCCCACCCCCAACACTAATGCACCAAAGGCCTGCTTTGGGTGCGGAAATACAGGGCATTTCAAGAAAGATTGCCCAAAGCTGAAAAACAACAATAACCCTGCTCGCGGCAGATCATTAGTTATCAAGGCTGGGGAAGCCAGACAAGACCCGAACGTCGTGACGGGTACGTTCCTTCTCAACGACCTTACTGTTTCTGTGTTATTTGATACCGGTGCCGATAGAAGCTTCATATCTGAGAAATTTAGCCCTTTACTTGATATTACTCCCACTGCCTTAGATGCTAAATACATTGTAGAATTAGCTAACGGCAAACTGATTGAGACTGATAGTATCATACACAACTGTACACTTAACCTCACGAACGAAACGTTTTCCATTGATTTAATCCCTGTCGAGATCGGCAGCTTCGATATTATTGTCGGTATGGATTGGTTATCTAAGCACCGAGCTGAAATCATCTGTCATGACAAACTCGTTCGCATACCTCTTGTCTCCGGTAGAACCTTAGTCCTACAAGGGGAGACCGGCAGACGGAATCTGAATATTGTCTCCTGTCTGAAAACGAGAAAATATCTACGAAAAGGGTATCAAGCCATCCTCGCACATGTAACGGAGAAGAAGTC
Organism: Helichrysum umbraculigerum; assembly: GCA_949592205.1. Classification (NCBI taxonomy): domain Eukaryota; kingdom Viridiplantae; phylum Streptophyta; class Magnoliopsida; order Asterales; family Asteraceae; genus Helichrysum; species Helichrysum umbraculigerum. Next base: position 377,475,111 of record CATIUR010000001.1, on the reverse strand, counting down.
GGAGGAGAAGCGACTTGAGGATGTTCCGATCGTGCGGGATTTCCCGGAAGTCTTTCCTGAAGACTTGCCCGGACTTCCGCCACCTAGACAAGTTGAATTTCAAATCGAACTTGTGCCCGGAGCTGCACCCGTGGCACGAGCCCCTTACCGTTTAGCACCATCCGAAATGCAGGAGTTGTCTAACCAACTACAGGAACTCCTGGACAGAGGATTCATTCGACCAAGTTCCTCGCCTTGGGGAGCTCCGGTCTTATTCGTGAAAAAGAAAGATGGATCTTTCCGCATGTGTATCGACTACCGAGAGCTGAATAAGCTAACCATAAAGAATCGGTACCCACTTCCTAGAATCGATGACCTGTTTGACCAACTCCAGGGATCGAGTGTTTACTCGAAGATTGATCTACGGTCGGGTTATCATCAACTCCGAGTCCGTGACAATGATATCCCAAAGACAGCTTTCCGAACTCGTTATGGGCATTATGAATTCCAAGTGATGCCATTCGGGTTAACCAACGCACCGGCCGTATTCATGGACCTTATGAATCGGGTGTGCAAACCATATCTTGACAAATTCGTCATTGTGTTCATCGACGATATTCTGATTTACTCTCGCAATGAGCAGGAACATGCTCAACATCTGAAAACCATTCTAGGACTTCTGAAACACGAAGAGTTATATGCCAAATTCTCTAAGTGTGAGTTCTGGATTCGAACCGTTCAATTCCTCGGGCACGTGATTGACAGCCAAGGAATTCATGTTGATCCCGCCAAGATTGAAGCAATCAAGGGCTGGGAGTCACCGACCACTCCAACCGAAGTGAGACAATTCTTAGGTCTTGCTGGTTATTACCGCCGATTCATCGAAAACTTTTCAAGAATAGCTGTTCCACTAACCACACTGACTCAGAAAGATAAGAAGTTCGTTTGGACTGATAAACAAGAGTCAGCCTTCCAGCTATTGAAAAACAAACTTTGCAGTGCTCCAATCTTGTCCTTACCCGAGGGCACCGACGATTTCGTAGTTTACTGCGATGCCTCACACCAAGGACTTGGTTGTGTGTTGATGCAACGGGAAAAAGTCGTTGCCTATGCTTCACGACAACTGAAAATCCACGAGAAAAACTATACGACCCACGACCTCGAATTAGGTGCTGTGGTCTTCGCATTGAAAATCTGGAGACATTATCTCTATGGTACGAAAAGCACTATCTTTACCGATCACAAAAGTCTCCAACACATATTCGATCAGAAAGATCTAAACATGAGACAACGTCGCTGGGTTGAGTTACTTAGTGACTACGACTGCGAGATCAAATACCATCCGGGCAAGGCTAACGTAGTTGCCGATGCCTTAAGCCGAAAAGAACGAGTGAAACCCCTTCGAGTCCGAGCACTTTCTATGACAATTCATAACGAGCTTCCTGCTCAAATCTTTACCGCTCAACTTGAAGCACTCAACGATGAAAACTTGAAAAATGAAGCCTTGCGGGGCTTGGATAAACAATTCGAAATCAAACCCGATGGAACTCGATACTTCTCTAACCGGGTGTGGTTACCCAAATTCGGAAACTTGCGAGATTTGGTGATGGCTGAAGCTCACAAATCTCGATACTCTATACATCCTGGATCTGACAAGATGTATCATGACGTCAAAGGGTGGTATTGGTGGCCTAACATGAAAGCTGACATCGCCTTGTACGTCAGTAAATGCCTAACCTGTTCCAAAGTAAAGACCGAACACCAAAGACCCTCTGGGTTGCTTCAACAACCTGAAATTCCTCAATGGAAATGGGAACAGATTTCCATGGACTTCATTACCAAACTACCGAAAACTTCGAGTGGTTGCGATACCATTTGGGTGATCGTGGACCGTCTCACGAAATCTGCTCACTTTCTGGCCATCAAGGAAACCGACAAGATGGAGCGTCTGACTCGCATCTATGTCAAAGAAATCATCTCGCGACACGGTGTACCTATCTCGATCATCTCGGATAGGGACAGCCGTTTTACTTCTAACTTTTGGCAATCGCTACAGAAATCTCTTGGTACTCGTCTGGATATGAGTACTGCTTATCACCCGCAAACCGATGGCCAAAGCGAGCGAACTATTCAAACACTGGAGGATATGCTACGAGCCTGCGTAGTCGACTTCGGTACTTCTTGGGAAAATCACTTACCGTTGTGTGAGTTTTCGTACAACAACAGTTACCATACCAGCATAAAGGCTGCACCCTTCGAGGCACTTTACGGACGTAAGTGCCGATCACCTGTCTGTTGGACTGAGTTAGGAGAATCCCAACTCACGGGTCCAGAAATCATTCAAGAAACTACTGAGAAAATCGTTGGTATTCAAAACCGGCTGAAAGCCGCACGTGATCGTCAGAAAAGCTATGCTGACGTGAGACGCAAACACCTTGTGTTCCAGGTAGGAGACAAGGTACTTCTCAAAGTGGCACCGTGGAAAGGTGTTATTCGATTCGGGAAACGAGGCAAACTAAATCCTAGATATATCGGACCATTCGAAATCCTTGAAAGGATTGGTCCAGTGGCGTATCGCCTGCAACTTCCTGCTGAACTTAGCAGCGTACACAACACATTCCACATTTCTAACTTGAAGAAATGTCTGTCTGACGAGACGCTGATTATACCGCTCGACGAAATTCAAATCGATGATAAACTTCATTTCGTCGAGAAACCTTTGGAAATCATGGACCGAGAGGTCAAGCAATTGAAACAGAGTCGTATTCCCATAGTAAAAGTCAGGTGGAATTCTAGGCGCGGCCCTGAGTTCACCTGGGAACGGGAAGACCAAATGCGACAGAAATACCCACATCTCTTCCCAGACAACGCACCGTCCGTGCACTCAAGCTAATTTCGGGACGAAATTTCTTTAACAAGGGGAGAATGTAACACCTGCTAAATTAGGATAATTATTTATGCCTAATTGATTGTAACTAGTTGTAATTAGTATGTAATAGGACTAATTACAGGCTCTATTTGTATATATATGTGGGTTTTTACGCGATTTGGATAAATCGTACGAATTAACCGGACGGAGTCCGACACAGTTATTTGGACGTTGGTGACAGAAACTTACCTAAATAATGAGAACGTATTTTATTATATAAAATACACAGCGAACAAACATTATTTATAATACCGCGACGACAATTTAAATAATTTAAGGAATACGTATTAAACGCGAGTTAAGAATTTTAATACTTCGACAAATGTTTTTATAATTAATTAATTTCAAGGTATTTCATTAAAATATTCCCGTCATCTTTTAAAAATATAACTGCTTGATTTAACGCCTATACGATAGAGAAAACGAACACCGCACGGAGCGCGGCGCGTGGACTGAAAAATGGGGGCTTTCACCAAAACCCCCATTCTTCCTCCCTTTTTCCTCATTCAACCCACACACTCTCTCTCTCTCCTCCTCTTTTCTTTCTTTTTCTCTCAAACACCACCACCCAAAAACCTCACTAAATCGACAAATAAACGTATTAAACGACGCCGGATCATAGCCTCTCTTTGGAAGAAAACGTTCACCATCACACGATCTACATTCCTATCTTTTCGGATTTTCTATCCGACATTTTGTAAGTTTCCGACAAAACCCGAAACTCTCCGTTTTTGCTCATTTTTACGTTTTTATGGATTATATATGCTTAAAATGTCCAAAAATGGGTTGGGTAAAAGATTTGGACCTAACGGAAGTTTTTCGACCGATTTTCCGGCCACCAAATTCCGATCAGACCGCTACGTCGCAGAGACGCTGGACTATCTGCGACGTAGCTCAAAACGTCGCATTATGTGGCCAACGTCGCACTTAGCGACGTCGCGGCCTACGTCGCACAAAAATCCCAACGTCGCACTAGCGACGCAGCCTATTACGTCGCATTAACTTGCGGACGTCGCACATAGCGACGTAGACTTTTACGTCGCAAACCGAACCTACGTCGCATTGATTTGCGAAGGTCGCATCATGCGACGTACCTCCCTACGTCGCACCCTACGTCGCATGCTACGTCGCATGCTACGTCGCACAAACCAGAACCTTGAAAAGTCAGATTTTACTAAGTGTCGAACTTACACAACTTCAAATACTTATGTCATACGACTTAACAAACGTCATAGAACATACTTTCTATTACAATTACACTAAATTGCGTTATAAATGATAACACTTTGAATCATTATTACAAACCGTCACCAACGGGCCATATTTGTTTTCAAACTACAAACGGATTACTAAACAAACACTTGGACATAATGAGTTGTGTAAACAACTAGCCTAGATGGTCTTGCGGGACATCTACTTACTTAACTTCATATGTTTAGGCATTTGAAGGTTACGGGTTCGGAGAACCTACGGTTGATATTATTTACTCGTTTATTGATATAAACGTACTTGCAAGGACTCAGGTGAGTCTTACGGCCCCACTTTTACTGTTTTATCTTATTGGGGGAGATACATGCTACTGATTTTTCCTGAACACAAGTACTAAACTGATTTCTATACCAAACGGAATTGCATGAGTTAATTACTATTTACAGAAGTCTCTCCATCATATATCGTTAGTTATGGACTTAAGCGCGAACAGTAGTTAATGGATCCATTAGGGAAATGACCCTCCCCACCCGGGGCAGTAGCGCTGCCACGTACCGATTTACACGTATAAACGGGTGACAACTTATTCGTTACTGATGCTTGCTCACTTACGAGCATGTCACGGGAGCAAACATATTATTTACGGGTTAAGCTTCGATTATGAGCCTCATGGCAACGGTATAAACTTACTTATTTACGATTGCTGGATTGCAATGGCTGATTTTACACCTACGAGCACTACTAATGAAATCTCGTGTTCAAAGCCGATATCATTTACAAACCTGTGAGATTCACCAACCTTTTTGGTTGACACTTTTTAGCATGTTTTCTCAGGTACCCGGATGGAGTAGGATTACTCCAAGATTTTAGCTAGAGTCGCATGATTTCAACACAACTGCATTAACGGAGATTCTTAGCATTATCTTTTGTATATTACGGTTATGTAATAGAATCTCCCGCTATACGCGTGGACTCTAGGGGAAACTACATTTTGTATACGAAAACACTAAGTTTTCAAACATTATATCTATGGAATGTAACTAATTTACAAAACGTCTCATTTAGAGGTCGTTTGCTGTATATCTTGTGCTTTGTATATTGATTAGTAACACCCAAGTATGCTTCCGCAAAACAGCGAATTTCTGGGGTGTTACAGTTTAGGGTTGGGAGTTTGGGGTTTCGGGGACGAAACCCCAAACTCCCAACCCTAAACCCTAACCCCTAAACCCCAAACCCTAAATCCTAAACGCAACACTGTAACACACGTGTTAGTAATGTGAAACCCAGCAAAAATAATATAAAAAAAACTCGTCGAAAGTATGTCTTAATGGACGGCAAATCAAAGAGGATCAAACGCTCAATCTAATGGTGCAATTTTCATAATTTTTTGATTTGTCGTTTGTGAGATATTTAAGTTAAGGGGTGAATGAGTTTTGTATTCTTTTTGTACACATGACATCATATTATTGGTTCCTCCATTCTCACACAAATTTTTAGTCTCATTTGAACCTTACCTTAAATTTCTAATTAAAATTTAGCATAGATCCTTTAAGTATTTGTACTAGTTGCATCGCAACTTGTACATATTGGGAGATCCACAACCACCGGTCCAGCGAACCGGATCAAAACGTGTCAACTACATTACTGGTATTTTTGTAATTTTCGCAATCTTTGGTGGTTAAACATTACCAGCTCTTCAAAAATATCTCATGGATTTCAAAGCTCTCGAAGTTTCTCTAGCGCATAGCCGTACTCTTTGACTAATTGATATATTTAGCACTTCATTTTTTTGTTTTTATTCACGTTTGGTCCCTTAAGTAAATACTCGTTCAAATAGTCACCTCGAACTTTAACCAACCACTATATAGGCAACATGATCGATCATATGGATATATTGTTATTTTGCTATAATATGACTAATTGATAATTGATAGCTTTAGTACTTATGTTTTTTTTCACACTTTAATATCAGTGACTTATAATTCAAGAAAATTATGCTCTTTGAAAACTATCCATACTAAAATATAATGTTAATAAATATTAGTTACAAACTCATTTGTTATTACATTGATATAAAAGCTATATGCTGTTTTTATGACAAGAATACGTCATTTTTAAGCTCTAACAAACAGCTAAAGTTTAAGACAACTTATTATATAACTGTGTTGTTAAAAAAACGTATGATATAATTGTAGTTTAAATGGGTTGGTAGTGCATTTGCATAACTCATATGGTAAGGAATAAGAAGACGCAATAACTTTCAAATGTTTAAACTTTTTGAATATCTTTTAAACGTGTCTAAATAGGTAGTTCCAACAACCAATCAGAAGGATACAAATGATCAAAACATCTAATGCAATACTACCTAAGCCGACTACTTTATTTTGTACCATACACGTCACGTACGTTTGATCTTAATCATGAACCAATTTAAATTGTGTTCAATAAGCATACGAATCCAGAATCTAATCATATCAGATATGCAACAACTAGTAAATAAATGTATATTAATCAATTATCTTATCCTTGAACTTTTAATGAAATTCTCATACAATTTCATCATGAATTTTGTTTTGTAGGAGATGAATTCAATACACTGTTGATGTGGAGTAGAGTGAGGAGCTAGTCGGTTTTCACGTGACCTCATCATCAATCGCAAACACATAAGTATCCTACTTTTACAAAAGTAATGTAGTATCTTATATACCTATACTAAGTGAAACACTTACATATCATTCAATCATACACATCTTATGTTATCTTATATGAATATATCAACGCTTTCATAAATCGCAATACATGATACCAAATCAAAAAAACACATTAATGACACTAAAGCTTCTCTTAACTCTCTACATGAAACCTTTTCAAGTCAAATCTTAAATACATCACACTTTATAACTAATCTTAAAGTTAATAACCAGATAAAAGCGAATACACATTAGGAAAAAGCAAACCTACAAGACACAAAATGTCAAAACTTCAAACTTTAGGGTCTAAACAATGCAGAATCGTTTCCTTATTTTCCCCAAATATCTCTAAAAGATAATATAATAATAAATAATTACTTCTCCTCTGTCTCATAAACTCCAAAATCTGTTTCATTGCTTGTTCATCAAAAGCGAACCACTTTAACTTTTTGATGTTATGTTGATTAAAATCATAAGCAGCAGATTACTATTAGGGTTTCGTTACAATTAAAACCTCCAATCGATTCTCCTGGATTCTCCCTCTCCCAAAATCATTCGAATTTTTCATCTCGAATCTCATGGACGAGGGTAAATCCATGGACGAATCCTGCTATTATTCAATTCTCGGTATCCGTACGGACGCTTCATCCTCCGATATTCGATCTGCTTATCGCAAACTCGCTCTGGTTAATTTTAATTAATTTCAGTTTAGTGATTTATATATAGTTTTTGATTCTGATTGTGATTGTATCAAAAAATTGATTTTGTTGAATTTTAGGAATGGCATCCGGACAAGTGGGCGAAAAAACCGTCGCTCGCCGGAGAAGCTAATCGGAAGTTTCAAAAAATACAGGAAGCTTATTCAGGTCATTGTTGTTAATAAAATAAACTTTTTTATACATATAAAATGATTACTTTGTGTTAAGTTTTAATCGGATTATTTGTTGCAGTGTTATCGGATCAGAAGAAAAAATCGAGGTATGATGCCGGAAAACTTGACTTATTTGACGACATATTTGATGATGATGACAAAGAAGTACGTAACTCTAACTCAAAAATATCTAGATATTTTTTCTGATTGAATGAATAAATATAAATATTTTTATTATATTTTATTTCTATAATTACTAATTAGGAGAAAAACGTCGTCTTTTGATGGTCAACGTGTTTGACTTTTTAAATGTTGTGAATTTACGTTACAGGGCATGGGGGATTTCATGCATGATTTAATGAAAATGATGGATCAAAACAACACCCGTGGTGAGGTATGTATTATGTAATGTAGCTAGTAAGTTTGAGGGTAAAATGGTCTATTTAAATGTGGCCTAATCGAGTCACGAAGAGCTAATATTGCGTCGAATCGAGCTAGACTCGATAAAACATATAGTTCGAAACTCAAATTGAGCTCAATCGAGCTTCCATTTATCAATCGATGACTCGATTAATGAATATATCATAGATATAATTGATAACTATTTTAAATGAAGTTAGTATCCCTAATTTTAGCTCGACTTGACTGAACTTGATGTATCATTAATCATACATAAATAGATACATTTGCACATTTCGTAAATACGATAGGGCTTGCAACCCTATTATTTTGATACTTTGAGTAGCTCGACTCGACTAAAACTAAAACGATTTCAAATATTTTTCGAGTCGATTTCTAAGTAGTTGGTGAGTTAACTAGTTTATCCCCAATTTTCTGAGGAATCAGGTGGAAACTTTGGAGGATTTACAAAAGACATTTGTGGAGATGTTTGGTGATGATTTAAGGGAGTTTATGGAGAAGCAAGATCGGACGGACAGGAAGAGAGCACGTGCGTCGGTGGAGAATGCGAATATGTCAAGAAGTAGGGCTTGTCGCTAGGGTGTACCGTAAGATATGGTGTATCTCATTCTCACCCAATCAAAGAATAAAGTTTAGACTTAAAAGGTTAAATTGTTGTGATGGATAGTTTTGGTACGGAGTAAAATCTTTGATTTGGACTTTGGTTGAAATGGAGTATATTGATGTTGCCTTTTTTTAGTTATAAAATTAACTTCATCGTCCATGAGACATGAATTATTATATATATATATATATATATATATATATATATATATATAGGGAATATGTTAGCTACACCTTGGTGTAGCCAACTTAGCTACACCAAAATATATATATATATATATATATATATATGTATATATTTCATTATTAAGAAAATGCCTATGTTTAATTGAAAAACAAAAAGAAACAAAATAACAATGTTGTGTATGTTTTGATCCGTTTGGTTATTTTTTAAAGTACAACGATAAAACGACCATAAACAAAGCATACCAACCAATGGCCATAAGTAATCGTTCCGGGAGAACGACCCTAAACAATGATTCAACAAAACGACCCTCTAAAACATTGTAAAGCATCCAAACTACGACTTTAGGGGAAAATCTCAAACCATTCTCAATAAAACACATAACCACTGTAAGGGCATTACAGATGGGACGAAACCCGAGACCCACCAGAATTTCCAACCCACCGATTCTAGCCACGCCATCAAATAGAGTGGTGGCATTGTGCGATATAGAGACAATTATCAAAGAAGAAACCCCAATCGAGCCGAGCAATCTAACCACCTTAAACCTTGCAACCATTGACCTTTTATTCTTGACCCCACCCAAACACGACCCACTTGAAACAACGATCTGAAATCACCTCCTGAAATCACTGGATGACCCACTTGAAACTACCCGAAATAACTACTTTAGAAAACCCAAAGCCACTTCCTGAAACCACTTAGAATCATCACTTGAAACAACCCGAAACTACCTAAAATCACAATCTGAGACCACCACCAAAACCATCACCTGACACCGCTTGAAACCACCCGACAACCACCACCTTAGACCACTTGAAACCACTCGAAACTACCGCATGAAATCACCTAAACCCATCACCTAGAACCACTTGAAATCACCTGAAAGCCATCACCTGAGACCACTCGAAACTGCTACCAGAAACCACCTAAAATCTTTACCCGAAAGTCATTTCTTGAAACCACTAGCTGGAACCAATCAGCAAACCCACCAGAACCACCACCGCACAACACCATTAAAGACCAGCCGTAACCACCAAAAACCGACCGAAACTACCACCATAAATCACCAACATGAACCACTAAAAACCAACTGAAACTACACCCTCCTGTAAACACCCAGGACCGCCAATTGGCTAGCCTGAAAACACCAAAGACCACAGAGCGGAAGTACATCCAACCGCTTGACACCATCAACCTGCATCCACGAACCTACAACCATGACCTGAAAACCATTGAAATAACCGAACGAAACTACCACTCGAAACCAAGACCTGAAAAACTCTTCTTTAAAACTACCGAAAGTAGTGGTATGTCTAACCTTTAAATGATTTATCACTAGTTCCTACACAAGCATTCGCGAATCGTTGTAAGCATATAACCAATGCAACGTCGTGACCTACTTGTACCTATGTACGCTAGCCTTGGTGATTCATAGTGAAACGATATTTGATACTCCAAATATTAATATTGTTTTATATTAAGACCAATTCGATACCGTTAAGCTCTTCATGTCTTGTTTTTTCTTTATCTACTTTCGAGACTAAAAAGTAATATATGAGTATATTCTACAAAAATGGTCTTCTTTGTAATTTCTTCAACGTCTGTGGTAATTACGGAAGTTTAGTAAAAAGGTGGAATAGAAAATAGAGTGCAGATCATATCTCCTTGGATAAGAAACCCATCTCTCAATCAAAATAACTTACCTATGGCAGCAGAATCAAAATTACAACACTCTCACTCGATTTCTTGAAATCCTTCAAAGAATCTCAAAAACATATAAAGTTTCAATCTTTGTCGAAAAAGATTCAAAATCTTGATTCCCCTAAATGGGTTTTGCTTCTTTGAACAGGTACCCATCTCTCACACCTACACACATTATTCAAAAATCTTGAATTTGATATTTCAGTGATTTTATTGAATGTGGGGCGTGTTCTGTAAATTGTGATTGCAGTGGCTGTGGTTGTAGTATTGGGTGGAAATCATCAACCTTTCTTGTACCATTAGGGCTAAGCACTCCAGATGGAATTCGGGTCGGATCTTCCAATAGCTTTAGCAGGTTCAGAGTTGTTAGTCCATCTGCTTCAGCTTCTTCTTCTGGTACTGCTTTTCTTTCCAAAGTAATTGCAATTATCGGTAAATAATGAGTTTTTTGATGTTATAAGAACATTAATCCCATGTGGCAGTAGCTGATTGTAAAGATAGAATTGCAAAATGAACACATCAAAGTAATGGAACGTGATGGCACATTTGCACTTGCTGTATATTGCAACTACATTCACCAGCTTCAAATTTGTTGAAATGTAATTAAAAGTATCTAGTATGTGAAATAGTATGCCCAAATGAAACTAAAATGATATATAAGTTCTTTATTGTAGCCCAAGTGTAAAAGTGATATCAAATGTTGATATTTATGCGAAGTGATGCCAATATAATATTGTTTGTTGATTTGTTATACGCGTACATGGAACGTGAGAATCAATCAAAACTCGATATGTTGTTAGTGAAAGTAAAAGTCATTGATGTTATGCTGTGAAATGTGAATAGGTCATAAAATATAATGAACAGCTAGTGGTGAACAAAGTTTCAAGATCTACAAAATAATCAAAGTATCATGACAATGTGGTGTATTTGATGTGATACTTTTACAAAAGTAAACAACAGATAAAAACAAACATAGGTTACTCTGTTTTGGAAAACGATTGCATACTATTGGATATACTATAAACATTAAAAAGATTGCAATAAGGAAAACGATTGTGACATCGTTCGCATATAAGAAACTAAAAAAATGTACCTCAATGTTCAACCGAAGGTACCATATATTAGAAGTAGAACATATGGATAACCATATTTACACCAACAAATCCGATTAGTTGCCAACGATGCTTACTTATTTTTAGGTAGTCTTTTACGAAACATCATCAAGATTTTTTATTTTTTTTACAAAAAGATATACTCAATAATACAATAAATAACATTTGATGCTTATGTGACTACCCATATGACCCCTGGTGTGTCTGTCTACCTATTTGACCCACAAATCAGGGGCAAATGTAGTGGCACAAATGATATTACTGGATCCCATTGTAACCCATCTATAACTATTAACGGGTCAGATAGGTAATACATTTAAATGTTACATGAATATTGCAACAGAAACTTCTAGCACCATTCCTGCCAACATTTCCAACAAAGAGCAGCCAATAGTTAAATATCAGTCCCATATGAACAGCAAAGTAGTTGTGTGTTGATAATGAAATAATATGAAAAATAATGTATACTTAAGATAATCAAAATCAAAAAATCATTAGTTTTAATGTTAACCATTTAACGCAATGCAGAACAAAACCTGCCCTTAACCCAAGGTAACAAATAACTTGATATGACCTATTTGACATTTAATACGATGCGGCTCATGTTCCTATTTGACATTTAACCCAAGGTAACAAATTATTTTAAAATATGAATCATGAAAAAAGGAAACGAGCCTGAATGTGTCAAACTAAGGAAGTAAGAAGAAATAAAAAGTACAGCTGCGGAAAAAATGGTTGCAGAGTGATTGACCCAAAATGTCTAAGAGTAGTTGTATCCTTTTATTATGTAACTAGGAAAGAATGTATGCTTCTAAAATCTAAATCACAAATGCCAATTACTGAAAAAGCAACATAAAAGAGGGTAGAAGAATCTTACATGGTTATGTTGGGTACCAACACTATTATCAGCTCATATGGACCCCTGAAAACAATGGAAGCAACATGCACAATAATTTGGGCACATACATGTAAGTCAGCAATTCTACGAACAGATAATATGATCAAGTGACTGCTAAAGAACATCATATTAGATAAACTAGCTAATTATCAGTTGTGAATAACAAACCGAATGCCACATTGCCATCTTATATTTCATTAAAACAATAAAAAAATATAAGGCTAACTCAAGGCAAGGATTTATTTTAACTATATTTTCCTATTTATTCTTATCAAAAATACCGAAATTTTGAGGCTCTAAATTTCAAAATTTAGTATCTGGAATTGCATATAACAAAACACCATTGCCATCAATTTTTCACTGAACCTAAAGGACTTTGTTTCCATACTCTGCCATATAGAAGACTAACCACATTAGGTTGCATCAAAATCATACGCAAAATCCACTACTTCTATTCTCAACACATGCATTTTGTGCAATTGTATACAATAACACAAGTACATGGCTTACACTTTCACAAACCCTAGCAGCTGATATAAACTCAGACATTGTCAACCATAAGAATGTGGAAAAAACTAATACATATTGATCTATTAGCTATACAACATAGGGGCAAGTCGACCCATTCACAAGTATACTGGATCAGAATTACCACCTATAGTGAATCGATATGAGAGAAAGGATACCAAGACCAATGCTTTCTCATTTCCGGCTTTTTGTGCTAACTTAATAATGAAAGTCAACGTAATCAAGGGATAAGAATAAAAAGTCACTCAAAAGTAGTTAACTTAGCTCCAACCACATAGAGTTATAATTTAATATGCAACTGCCAAAACGGTGGGTATAACAATGCATTTACCAGCTTTCTCTTAGACTTGTTAAAATTAAACAAATTCAGAATATCAGTACTCCCTAATATTATGTGTTGATTCAAAGCAATAGGGTGAACGTTTAGAGTTTCTCAATGCTACAAAACCATTATCAGGGCACGCTCGTTCATCCTAATTAAACTGAAGCATATCAAAATAATAATTCAATGAACATCCTAATCTCACTCAAACCCGAATAAGATTAACTTTGTAAATAACATGGGTTAGAAGGCATATACAGTAATGATTCTTATCTATCTTAATCCTAAATTTACTCTATTTCTGTTTTGTCTTTATGTACTATGGCGATTCAGAACCACTTTTGGTCAAGGCGGCAAGAGGACTTCCTGTAAGCAGACCACCAGCGTGGATGATGCGCCAGGCTGGCAGGTACATGGCGGTTTACAGAAAACTTGCAGAGAAACACCCATCTTTCAGGGAGAGATCAGAGACAACCGATCTTATTGTTGACATTTCTTTGCAGCCTTGGGAAGCTTTTCATCCTGACGGGGTCATTATTTTCTCTGACATTCTTACCCCTCTACCTGCCTTTGGTGTTCCTTTTGACATAGAAGAAGTAAGGGGCCCGGTTATTCAAACCCCAATTCGTTCTGAGGAAGGCTTGAAAGCATTACATCCTATCAACTTGGATCAACTCAACTTTGTTGGCGATTCTCTTAAAATTCTTCGACAAGAGGTATTAGATTACATCATCCGACTTTTAAGGTCAAATTTATTTAGTTTTGTTTTAGGAGTAACACGTATCCTGTAAAAAGTATGTGAAGATATCAACTGCAACAAACTTCATTATAACAAAATAATGCAAATGGAGAAATAACAAGGTCTGTAGGGGTAGCAAAATGGACGTCTCGTGCGGGTAGGTTACGGGTTAAAAGATAATTCGTTTTTTTCGGTCCAAATTAACCCAGGTCGGTTGGCCGAACTGAAAAAACTTCTTTTCCATTTTTTTTACTTTTATGAATGATTTTTGTGCTTAATATGATAAGTTGATAACATAAACTATATTAAATATGATAAGGTGTGCATTTGATGATTTTAGTACACTTTTGTGACTTTCAAACCCGTGTGACCCACTTCACAAGTTTCCTTTTTAGTTAAATTCTTTAGCTTAACCCGTTTGCTTAGCTAGAGATAAAACATAACCCAAATTGACCCAGCTAGGTAAATGGGTCAAAATTGCCACCTTAAAGATTTATTATTGTTTTTGAGTGCTTTCTGTAATAGGTTTGGTGTGAAAGTCCAAATGTAGCTCTCTGACAGTATTTGAAATGCAATTGATGTTTGTGAATTAGGTTGATGGCAAAGCTGCGGTTTTGGGTTTTGTGGGTGCTCCATGGACAATTGCCACATATATTGTTGAAGGTGGCACCACGCGTACATATACAAATATAAAAAGCATGTGTCATACGGCCCCTCACGTACTACGGGCTCTTCTGTCACATTTAACCGAGGCTATAGCCGAGTACGTTGTCTATCAAGTGAAATCCGGTGCTCATTGTGTACAAATTTTTGATTCTTGGGGTGGACAACTACCTCCAAACATGTGGGAGCTTTGGTCAAAGCCTTATATCAATGAGGCAAAGTCAACTCAACTCTAAATCTCCAATATTCTTTCCATGAGTACTGAAGTCTATCCGACTATCCTCATCAAGTTTTGTTCTTTTTGTATTTCCAGATTGTGTCCATTGTAAAGAGGAAGTGCCCTGAAATCCCACTTGTACTTTACATCAACGGAAACGGTGGATTACTTGAAAAGATGAAAGGAACAGGAGTTGATGTGATTGGATTGGATTGGACGGTTGATATGGCTGATGGAAGACGGAGGCTAGGCGATAACATCAGCATACAAGGAAACGTTGATCCAGCTTATTTGTTTTCACCACTTCCTGCTTTGACCAATGAAATTCACAGGTTAGTGTTGTTTCTAGCCAATATTTTTCTAATGACATATTTAGACATGATGTTTGTGTAATTTTAAATATTTATGATCGTGTTTTTTTTATGACAGGGTTGTGAAGTGTGCTGGACAACGGGGTCACATTTTGAACCTGGGCCATGGTGTTCTTGTTGGAACACCGGAGGAAGCTGTGGCTCGGTTCTTTGATGTTGCAAGAAGCTTCAACTTTGACTCTGTTGAGGAGAAATCTAAAGTTGCTGTCTAAATGTAAATTCTTTTTTCTTGTAGAAGTGACGTTGTGTTCTTGAGGTATATGCCCAAGTGTCAGTTTTTAGTGCAATTATTTGTTTAAATTTTGTCACTGAGGCTGCAGTACCTTTAAATCTGTAGTGTAATTCTTTTGTGGATAAACAGAATTGCTTGTGATGTGCAGAAATATTTTGTTAGGTATTTAGCATCATTTAGTACTTACAGTTGCTTTATTTGTTATCATGGAGGCCAATATGTGAATCTCATGTACAGCCGCTCCCAGGGTCTTATTTCGTGAATTATGGTCTTAGTTTATAAGGTTCTCATGCTCAAGAGTTCCAAGGTTCAAAATTTGATAAGAGTGATCAAGTATTCAAGAGCTTTTATATATTTAAAGTTGACTTAATTAATATATTTCATACTACGTTTTAAGGAAAAGATAAGAAGAAACAATGGACATCAGAAGATTCGTGTTTTACACTTTTACAGTTTTACTGGCCCATGCCCATCATCTCAGTTTTCACTTTATAAAGTCAAACTCTCACTCAACAACAAACAAAATAACCAAATTATTTATTTCTCCAGCCTGGTGATGATAATGGATCGGATGATGTCATATCCACATCCATATTCATTTAAATATTTTCGTCTACATCCATATCCATTTAGTTTCAATTCATTCATCCATATCCATATCCGACGGATTAAGCGGGTTAATGGATGCTTGTTGAATATTCAAAAAATGTTAAAAAAAATTTCTAATATGAAATTAAACCAACAAATATGGTAACAATATATATATACAACATTACATAAGGAAATATAGTCACAAGAGCGTGTAATCATTATCGTTAATGAAGCATAATTTGTTACCATTACAACTAAACATATATTGACAAATGTAAATGTGTAGTCTCTATGTTTATCGGTTAAGCTCACATGTTTTAATTGTCATCTATCGTATATTGTGACTTTACTATATGATAGGAAGCAAAATTTGGCTCGGTGTGATATATTTATACATTTGGATTTGCTAAATAAATCAATAATACAAAAAAAAACCTCAAATAAACATTAGATATTGAAAATTTACGATTTTATATAATCAATAATACCTTAATAGTTTATGATTTATATGTATGTATGTGGATATGTAAATGTATTTCGGGTGATAATGGATATATCCATGGGTGATAAATTGTCATCCATATTCGATCCACTAATCATTCACAACCATATCCATATCCACTATTCATTCATTTCAATCGTCCATATCCACCATTAAGTAGATGGATCGGATGGATATCCAGTGGATCGGGTAATCGTTGTCATCCCTAGTAAGCACTAAACACATTGTTATCCCAACATCACTTAATTTATGTTGTATCTATATATATCACACTAAACATTAAAACTTATTTCAATTTTCTTATAT
This sequence comes from Helichrysum umbraculigerum, assembly GCA_949592205.1. NCBI lineage: Eukaryota > Viridiplantae > Streptophyta > Magnoliopsida > Asterales > Asteraceae > Helichrysum > Helichrysum umbraculigerum. The sequence goes on along the minus strand of CATIUR010000001.1, from coordinate 377,458,041 downwards.
TTTAAATCTTTAAAAGATAAATTAAAAGAAAAAAAAGGTTGAATACTTGAGTTTGCCTCAAGAAGATCACATTGACCTTCACCACGCATTTGTTTTATATATGAAGAAATATTGAAACGAATGCGAGAAATTGATAATTTAATCGAAGCCCCTGAACAAAACTTATTAATTGTCGAGAGGAGAGCTTGTTTCTAGTTATAATATATGTATTCTTTTTTACCTTGCAATTAACAATCAAACTCATGTACATACTTACACGTGTATATGAATATATACATTTTGAAGTCCTTATAATTTAGAGACTTTGGGGTTGTGAACCACACTATCGTCGCTAAAGACGGTCCTATTTTTAATCCGGTGTTTTACAATTGCTTATATTTACTCATATAATATTAGTGTATCAAATTTGCTATTCATTATTGAAACACCCCGGAAACATGACAATTTTTTTTTCATAACATATAATAATGTCCCAAGACATAACAAATTCTATGAAAGTCATTAATATTACATTGTATAGTATTTAGACTCATCCATGTAAACTAACCAAACTTGGCAACCTGAAACAGGGTACCCGCCGGGTAAGGATGGTACCCGCCGGCTAAGGTCAGTACCCGCCGGGTACTAAGTGTATGCACCGGGTACTCTTCTAAGGTCGACTTCTGTTAACAAAACCACGTTAGTACCCGTCGGGTACTTGACTACCCGCCGGGTAGTCTGCCTGCACAGCAGACCCTGAACCTTTTCTTGCATATAACCATAAAAATCTTAATTTCCGACTCGCATATCTTTCAAACTATAAAACCTGGGAATACCAAATTTTGCAGGGACATATATTATGGTAAAATCAATGTTTTAAAACCCGGGTTTTTAATCGAACCGGATTAGTGCCGATTTTTGGTCGGACGGGTCGGATCGGTTGGGCCGGAAGGTCAGACCGGAATTGTTAAAAACCTTGAAAATCTATTATATACATGGAGTAAAGACATACAAAGCTCAACAACAAATCTTAACAATCCGTTTGGTAAAACATATCTTAACATTTCGTTTGGTAATACTAAACAAGCGTACGATTAACTATATAATCTAGTCTAATGATTCAAATAAGAATGAAAGCAATATTATTCAACCTCCTGCTCTCTCTATTTCTTTAGATAACTGTGCTTTCTTCTTCAAAAGCTACTAGATCATCTCAAATTACTCTTATTTACCTTAAAATTCTTGAATATATCACATTACTTGCTCATAATTAGGTAAAAAACAAAAAAACAAAATTACTTCGAACCGGGTCGATATGCTTTTCCGGGTCCTGGTCCGACCGGCCGGCCCAAGCGGCCCGTTGACTAGTCAAATTATCGAAAAACCCGGGTTTTTTTGGGCCGTAATCCTCTAAATCTTCGGTCCGATCGGACCGGTCGAACCGGATCTTAAAACATTGGGTAAAATGAACATTTTCTAATTTACACTTTTTCCAAATTCGTGTTTTATCGAAATCTGGACCATTGACCAATTTATGGTTGTTTTTTACCATTTTCATGACATGTCTATTTCGAACCAAGTAACTTCTGACTTCAAGCTTTTGACCATTTCTTTCACAATATACATGGAGTCAATTACCATAAAAAACATTTGACTTTTCATGGCTCCAACCCATTTTGACACTTCAACCCATTGGTGACTCATTTGGGTACCAAAATAACCCTTTTGAGTTGTTGACCATATTGACACTATAACTCTACCACTTATTATGCAATTGACTCAATAAAGTCAAATTAACAATTAACATTAACATTCCTCCATAACATCATTACTTGACACTTCACTTTATCAAACTAGACCTTGCATATCATTATTCACAAAACATAAACTTTTAATACAATTTCAAGTGTCAACTATAACACCCCTTAATTTCAAGACAAATTTATAAAAAAAAAAAAAAATTATACATATCGGAAGCAACATCCCAACTTTCATTATAAAACAAACTTATAATATTTACATATCCATATAGTGTACAAACTTCAACACATTAAGATTCTAACGTTATATGAAATAAAACATAACATAATTATTTCATAATATCAGAGTTATCGCACGTCAAACATTCCATTAACTTAACTTCTTGTTTTCCAGCCCAAAATAATCGACAAGACCTGCAAGAAGTTTAGTGGTGGAATTAGCACGAAGCTAAGTGAGTAAATCAATAATCACAGCCTAATATGGCACAACAGATCAGTTTATAACCAATAAACATAACATAAATCAACAACGAGGATCGGTGGTTCTTAAGAAACCCTAATGCCGCGGAGGCCTCAAGAACTCTTATCATCAAACTGTATTGGCCTATACAGAATTTACCGATAGTTTAAATACTATTACTACACTCAACACAGATTCTTATGAACAACACATGTATAAAGCTCATGTGTTGGTCCACTAATAGTAATCTAAACCCAGTTATCAACTGACCTCAGTAACAACTTAAATCGTAAGATTTATACCACATAATCAATAACAATTTATCAATATTAAATACGTTTACTTGTTGTAACCCAATATGTCACAACCAAATCAAACTGAGAGTTATAATCCACTCACCGATACCTCAGAAGTCCAAACTCAGCAGTCTTATATCATTGAGTCTTTGGTTGATCTGAAACACAACAAAATAATGAGTTAGTAACTCATTTATAATAATACAACTTATCTCAAAACGTAGCACTTAATGATAATAATCACAATTATCAATTATGCACCTTTACTTCATAATCAATTACATTAAGATATTATAAGTATCATAATATTAATGTACCATTCCCTAGTTCCGCAAACATATATATATACATTGTAAGTACAACTAAATATTAAAACTGGTTTTGAACTATGTTTTGGCCCTTACCCTATCGGCTTTCTTCCCATAGCCGATCGGCTGAGCATCTTAACCCGATCGGCTCACCCAAGAACCGATCGGCTATCATGATATAATTTCGATGCTTTGGTTCGACACAAAGTGCTGTAAACGTTTTGTTCTAAATTAGCCGTGTGGCTCAATTTACCCGATCGGCTGGACCTCTATTACCCGAACGGTTCTATAATCATAGCCGATCGGCTATCGTGTAAAACCCAAACATCTGCAATTCCCTGCTGTACGAACCCTAATGCCAAAACTTTAATCCACCACAGTTTCAAACTCAGATTTTAACCATTCTAAGACTACAATTATATCATATAACATCAACCAACATCAACAACAACTTCAAACACTAGATTCATACCAAATTACTTATTAATCTAACTTAACTTCAATCAAGCTCATATATATAAATAAAGCATCAAAACACTTACAACTTAAGAGTATGAAGAAGATGATGATACAAAAGCTTATGATGATCTTGAGTTAAATTCACAGAAACTTGTTTGATTCAATTTGGGGTTAAGTGTTCTTGCAATTGAGTTAAGAAACTCACAAGTGAGAATACAGATTGAAGAAAAGAAAGTAAGTCGGCCCAATCTCAAAACCCGACCTATACTCATTTTATTTTAATCCCCTTCCAACCTATTGTCTGGAACCATAAAACCGTTTGCGAGGAAATTATTTTATTTTACCATCAACTACAATTATTTAAAACAAATAATAATTTACTAATCACAATAAATCCTAAGACTTATTTACCTACTCTTTTTGCAACCAAACATATACAATAATTTAAATTGCATATTTAAATTTAAGGAAAATACCTGTTATCACTAGGCCTGATGGCCACCTCGCGAGCGGCTGTTCGCAAGGCGGATCGGTGGGTTTTAAAATTTATAATTGCTGGGGTCTAAGCGTGACTTACTGTGACACCCGTCAAATTAGGACTAGTAGTTTGTGCCTAATCAAGTTTTAATACATGTAATTAGTTCTGTGTTAGGCTAATTTATGTATCAAGTAATATATATTGTTGAATATATATACAAGTATTGCGGTTTAATTTAAATCGTACAAGTTCAAATCGAATGTAATTCGGTCAATTAAATACGGACGTTGGTGAATAATGTAATTAAATAATGTAACATTATTTAATAACTCTATTATATCCAAAATATTATTTTTATAATATTTCAGTTTTGGTTCATATCGTACAACAACGGTTACACTATTAAAATGTAAACGCGTAAACAAACGAAACAAGTTACATTTTATAACAAAAATATTAAGTATTTAGTAAAATACTTCAATGAAAATGGAGTAGTCATTCATATTTTTAATTGTAAATTGAAAAGTATAAAATAATTATTTAACGTTTAACCAATCGGAAAAACGAACACCACACGGAGCAACCGCGGGGACTGAAAAAGGGTGAGGTTCCACCTACACCCCACCCCTTTCCCCCTATTTTTCTCATTCATCATCTACCACCATCTTTTTCACTCTCTTTTCTCTCTAATTCCCAAACCTCCACCACCTCACAAAATTCACCAAATAACGCACTTAAACTCGTCGGATCATCAAAATAATTAGAGAAAAGGAATCACCACGCAACGATCTACAATCCTATCTTTCCGGAATTTCATTTCGGCACCGCGTAAGTTTCCGACAAAAACCCGAAACTCTCCGTTTTCGATTATTTTTACATGATTATGGGTTATTTAAGTTGATAATGTCCAAATATGGGTTGGGTAAAAGATTTGGACCAAATGGTCGCCGAAAAACCCGTTTTCGACACAAATTCCGGTCATCAGACCGTAACGTCGCATTTGGCCCAAACTTTGTGCGACGTCAGCTGCAACGTCGCAAAACTCATCACGACGTCGCACATAGCGACATCAGCCACTACGTCGCCCTAATTGACCGACGTCGCACTTAGCGACGCAAGCCCTTACGTCGCAGAAATCAACAACGTCGCATATAGCGACGCCACGCACAACGTCGCATTAAATTGCGAAAGTCGCACATAGCGACGCCATGCTCAACGTCGCAGTCAGGACCTGCGACGTCGCACCCAACATCGCACAAACCAGAGAACACAGATTTTCACTAAGTATCGAGACCCTAAATTTTATCACTTGATTTCACCCAATTTAAAGTTCAGATGCGTTTTTCACCAAAGCAATATAGTAGAAATAAAAATTTTCCAAGCTGACTTGGCAGCTCGACCCCAACCAGGGGCTGCCGCCCCTTGGACCCCGCCAGGGGCTGCCGCCCCTTGGACCCCGCTACCAGGGGCGCTGCCCCCGGACCCCCGTACTTAGATTCCGTAAGCATATTTCTCACCAAGTGTTGAACTTGCATAATTTCAAATACCCGTGTGATACGACTTCTAAAACACATTGAAACATACTATTCAAGTATAACGTTTCGAGACCAAAATTATAATAATGGGATTATTATTACAAACAATCACCAACGGGCCGTACACGTTTTCAAATACTCAAATCAATCAACCAAATCTTAGTAATTTGGACAAGTCAATTGATGTCGTGTAAACGGGGCTTTAGTTTTAAAATAGAAAATACCTAACTTACTATACACAACACAGGCAAGAATACCTGATCATATATAGTATAGCTCAGTAAGTCCGAGTCGAACACAGGGAACGGATGTCAATATTAACAAATTGGAAATTGCTACAAGTAAATAAAGCAGTAAAAATGGAGACGTTTTAGTTCCGTTCGAACAAATAAGTAACAATTATAAAAAGAAATGATTAAATAAAGAAAACTAATTTATTAAAATAAGAAATACTAAAATAGTTTAATTAAAATAAAAGGTTTAATTCAAATGGTAAAAGAAACGCATTTGCTTAGATTATTTTCCTTAAAATCTGGAAATCATGTTATTTAGAATGCTCACGTATGGATTCTATCGTGCCCTTTCAAATATATCAACCTTCCTTACAAGATAAATTGAATTAAATACAATTAAGAAAGACACAAGGTTGTTTTCAACACATTAACAGTTCAATTTAACGTTGTCCACAAAATTGTATTCTAGATTAATTCAACACTGTTTATGCGACTTATTCTATTGACTTGAATCAACAAAGTCTATAACTGATTAAGGTTATCTTGTCCATCAATGACCATTACTAACTATTAACCCTAGCCCGTCAAACTCAATATATTCGGCAATAATTATCAATCAAAATCAACAACTATCAATAATTCCACAACCAACAGGAACTCAATCTCAACTAATTATGAAACCACGCTAGGTAATCAGCAACAATCATCAAATATCCAAGGATTAACGAATAAACACATAAACATTGAATAAAATCCGATACGTTCGCATTTTCAATAATCAATCCATCAAATAAGTATTATCATCTAAGCAAATACATAAAATACTTAGCCAATCATAGCTTCACTAATAATCAGATTCATTATCATATCCCTAATCATAATCGAATGAAAGATATAAAAGAAATCGAACCGAAATAATGAAATAACGAATGAACGAATGAAAGCCTTCAATTCTTTTGAATCATTTGCCTTCAAAAGTCACTGAAATTAGGGTTCTTGAGCAGAGAATTCGTCTGGAAGAAAAAGTGTTGAAGTGTGTGTAAAAATGAGGCAAAATGAAGATTTTAGGTTTTCTGCCGAGGCGATCCATACGCCGTATGGATTTCCATACGCCGTATGGATTGCAAAGCCCATGGATCTGACCCGCGTCTTCTGGCGGCCCGACTCAGCTGATCCATACACCGTATGGATTGAAATTTCCAACTTCTCAGCCGATCGACCTTCTTTCTTCAACCTTCACTCTTTTTAACATCTTTTCTTCGATTCTTGCTCGTTTTCAGCTTCTATTCCGATTCAAGCTCCAAATAAATCCTAAATGCAAATATGAACGAAATGAGTATCGAATTCAAATAAAATGCATAAGAAATTAATTAAACTAAAGGGTAATTAGTACTATAAAATAGCATATTTTGGCGTTCATCAAACATCCCCCACTTAAATCCTACTTGTCCTCAAGTAGACTAGTGATTCAAAAATTCAAAACTTTAAATATGAACGGCAAACAATGGATAAAAGGACTTACAAACTACACAGCATTCGACAAACCAAATTTTTATCTTAAAATCAATTCTTCCTTAAAACTCAATAATCAAGAAACTCTACATGGGAAGCCATTCTAACAGATTATTGTTACCCATAAAAGACAATTCACTCAGATTACCGATATTGTTGTCCACTTAAACAATCTAAATTTCAGAAATTGAGCTTAACTTATTATTATTATTCTAGCAGGCCTTACCCTTGATTTTCAATAGCAAAATACTCTCATATAGATAACGTGTCACAATTCTCCAAATAATGAACATCCAATTAAATCAATCATTTTTCAAACCAAGACATTGGTGACAGGTCTGTACCTTAGTACAACAGAGCGACATAACTTGGCTTTGGTTTTTCAATTTATGAGTCCTTTGTACTCATTTATTTTTATCTATTTTGATAACAAATATACTGACGGAAACCAGGTCTGTACTTTCGTACAACAGAGGAGACAACACCCAGTATATTCCCAAATGATGATTATCAGGATCCCAAAATTATGGATTATAACACGCTATCATACAAGAATTAAGGCTACAGTCATACCTTGCTAAAAGATCCTCACAGGATAAATCTCTACTTAAATCATTACATTTCTTACTAGCTCAATACTTTCATATAGATTGCCTATCGGTACATCATAAGATGAACTATCTAATATTAAAATTAAATTTATTTCATTCTTTGCATTCCCACAACATGTTACAAGATTGCTAAACTTTACATAGAAAACAATTTTAAAACAAAAAATCGGCTGAAAAATGACTAACACGTAGAATGCCTCTTAACCTCAATAATAGCTACCATTCATAAGTTAAGGACAACTAGACTTCTTTCCCCCCATCTCCCACTTAGAAACATGCAATGTCCTCATTGCAAAAGAAAATAAAAATAAAGGGAATAGAAAAGAAGTGAAACAGAAAACTCCCCTGATTTGAAGGCAATTTGCTTGAAAGACTTCATTCAGAAATAAAATACACAGCACACTTCCGTAGGCAACACGATTGCATTTAGCACATGCAATAAGCCTTTAAACCCCTCAGTATCCTGAGTGGACGAGTTGTAGTCTCGTGAGGGTTTCCAGAGAACATACCCACAAAGTTCAAACCTGTAAACAAAACAATAAAACAAAATACAAATTATCAAAATAACGGGTTGTCTCCCGAAAGCGCTTTTGTTTATCACGTCGGTAAGCTCGACATCTTGCTTCGCCACTTAATTCAAATCCATCTCCAAATCACGCTTGGAGTCCCTTATATCACCATAGTACTTCTTCACTCTACTTCCATTGACCTTGAAAGTTTTTCCAGAATATCCTTGCAAATCAACAGCTCCAAACGGATAAACCTTTTCAACAACAAATGGGCCAGTCCAGCGTGTCTTTAACTTTCCTGGAAACAGATGTAATCTAGAACTATACAATAAAACTTTATCACCTTTCTCGAATGTATGGTTCGACGTAAGACGAGCATCATGCCACTTCTTAGTTCGATCCTTGAACAATCTCGAATTGTCATAAGCATTTATTCTTAATTCATCCAACTCATTTAGCTGTTCCATTCTTTCCTTTCCAGCTAACTTCTCATCAAGATTGCACTTCTGTAAATCCCAATATGCTTTATGCTCTAACTCAAAATGTAAATGACAAGCTTTTCCATAAACAAGGCGGTAAGGAGTCGTTCCAACTGACGACTTAAATGCTGTTCGTGCCGCCCATAATGCATCATCTAACTTGTATGACCAATTCTTAGGGTTTCCTTCAACTGAACGTTCTAAAATACGCTTCAACCCTCTATTAGTCACTTCCACTTGACCACTCGTCTGTGGATGATAAGCAGTTGAAAACTTATGTCTAACTCCGTACTTTCGCAGCACTTTTTCCAATTGCAGATTCGTGAAATGTGTCCCTCGATCACTAATCAAAGCTTTTGGTGCTCCAAAGCGCGAAAATAACTGCTTAAGAAAATTTACCACAACGCGAGCATCATTCGTGGGTAATGCCTTTGCTTCAGCCCACTTAGAAACATAATCCACAGCCACAATGATGTATTTGTTTCCATTGCTAGATGGAAACGGGCCCATAAAGTCTATACCCCAGACATCAAAAATCTCGCTTACCATAATTGGATTTTGCAACATTTCATCCTTCTTTGAAATTCTCCCAGTACGTTGGCAGGCATCGCATTCCTTCACATACTTGAATGCATCCTTGTAAACTGTTGGCCAATAAAAACCTGCCTCAAACACTTTCCTTGCAGTGTAGTTTGGACCATGATGTCCTCCAGCCGGACCATCATGACAGTGCTCTAATATAATATCACATTCCTCTCCAGCTACACATCGTCGGACAATTCCATCAGCACACTGTCTGAACAGATATGGATCTTCCCAAAAGTAATACCGTAAAGATGAGAAAAACCTCTTTCTTTGGTTGAAATCCAATCCGGGTGGCAGAGTCTTTGTAACTAGAAAGTTTGCAATATCAGCGAACCATGGAAATTCATTCAGAATTGCTTTCAACAAGCTTTCGTCAGGAAATTTATCTCGAATTTCCGTTTCGTCCAACTTATCCAATTCTGGATTCTCTAGTCTTGACAGATGATCTGCGGCTAGATTTTCCGCTCCCTTCTTATAACGAATCTCAATGTCAAACTCCTGCAATAACAGAATCCATCGCAACAACCTTGGTTTTGCATCTTGCTTCCCAAACAAGTATCTTAATGCAGAGTGATCGGTAAAAACAACCGTTTTTGACAGGACCAGGTAAGAGCGAAACTTATCAAATGCAAAAACAACAGCAAGCAATTCCTTCTCAGTCATAGTGTAATTCTCCTGTGCACTCGTCAAAGTCTTGCTTGCGTAATAAATAGGTTGAAACTTCTTATCAACCCTCTGACCTAAAACTGCTCCCACAGCGTAATCACTGGCGTCACACATCAATTCAAATGGAAGATCCCAATTCGGACTTATCATAATTGGTGCAGATACCAATTTCTCCTTTAAGATCTTGAACGCCTCTTGACACTCCTTTGAAAACTCGAACTTAGCTTCCTTTTCCAACAACTTGTTCATAGGACGTGCTATCTTTGAAAAATCCTTGATGAATCTCCTATAAAATCCAGCATGTCCTAAGAAACTTCGTATTCCTTTAACATTTGTCGGATGAGGTAGCTTTGCTATCGCCTCAATCTTTGCTTGATCAACTTCAATACCAGCTCTCGAAATTTTATGCCCCAACACAACTCCTTCTCGTACCATGAAATGACACTTTTCCCAATTTAAAATGAGATTTGAACTCTCACACCTTTGCAACATCCTCTTCAGATTCATCAGACACTTATCAAAAGAATCTCCATACACAGAGAAGTCATCCATGAATATTTCCATGCTGTCTTCTACCATATCATGGAATATTGCCATCATGCACCGTTGAAATGTGGCGGGTGCATTACATAGACCGAAAGGCATTCTCCGATAAGCGAAAGTTCCGAACGGGTAGGTGAAAGTAGTCTTATCTTGATCATTTGCATCAATTGGGATTTGGAAGTACCCGGAGAATCCGTCTAGAAAGCAATAATACTCTTTTCCAGCTAGACGTTCGAGCATCTGATCAATGAATGGCAAGGGAAAGTGATCCTTGCGTGTCGCATCATTCAACTTTCTATAATCGATACAGACCCTCCATCCAGTAACAGTTCTTGTGGGAATTAACTCATTCCTCTCATTAGCAACCACTGTCATACCTCCTTTCTTAGGCACGACATGAATGGGACTGACCCATAGACTATTAGAAATCGGGTATATCAGTCCAGAGTCAAGCAATTTTATGATTTCCTTCCTCACAACATCCGTAACCTTAGGATTTAATCGTCTTAATGGTTGCACAACTGGTTTGAAATCAGACTCCATAAGGATCTTGTGTGTACAATACGATGGACTAATTCCCTTGATGTCACTGATCGTCCATGCTATAGCATGCTTATGTTCCTTCAGAACCTTTAGCAGACTTTATTTCTCGTTTGCTGATAGCTTGGATGAAATGATAACTGGCAAATCCGACTCTCCCTGTAGGTATGCATATTCCAAATGGGTCGGTAAATCTTTTAGTTCTAACCTTGGTGGTTCTTCAAAAGAAGATTTACACGCCAACACCTCTTCTCGTGAGCAGGGAATCCCATGCATAGTGATGCGAGTCTCTTTCTTGACTAAAATACCATTAGTCTCAACCGATTCTTCAGTCTCAGCCAGCTGATCACCTTCTGCTTCGTCATCACTCTCGAACTCTAACTCCTCAAGCATTTTATCGAATTCTTCGATAGCTCTAATTGCTTCTATGCTTCCTGTCCATCCTTCCAAGATCATGGGATCAAGATCTTCATCTTCCATGAGACTTTGAAGGAATTCTTCATCATCAGTCATTTCTCTTGCACTCACAAAGTAGGACGTATCATCAACTGCAGTAGGATATCTCATTGATTTGTTGACATCAAATACTACTTCATCTTCTCCTAATCTCAGAGTGATTTTTCTATCATGAACATTAATCAATGCCCTTGCAGTGGCTAGAAAAGGTCTTCCCAAAATGATAGGTACCTTTTTATCTTCGACCATGTCCAGAATGATGAAATCACACGGAAAAACAAACCTATCCACCTTAAGTAGCACATTCTCTACCATACCCCTAGGATATTAAACCGAACGATCTGCTAACTCAATGCACATTCTAATTGGCTTTGGTTCCCCTAACTTAAATCTGGCATACATAGTATAAGGCATTATTGATATGCTTGCCCCCAAGTCAGCCAATACATGAGTAAGGTCTAAACTTCCAATCAGACAAGGAAGGGTAATACTCCCAGGGTCTTTCATTTTCGGTGGAAGTTTATTTTGCATAACTGCTGAACATCTCTCGTTCATTGTCACCGTGGTCGCCTCTGCCAACTTGCTCTTATTAGTTAAAAGTTCCTTCAGATACTTTGCATACTTTGGCATTTGAGCAATGGCTTCCACGAATGGGATGTTAATGTGCAGTTGCTTCAGATTCTCTAGGAACTGGTGGTATTGAGCATCATCTTTCCCTCTTCTCAAAGCTGCTGGATAAGGTGGTGGTGGTGCATGCTCCTTAGCATATTGCTTATCTCTTGCAATTTGTTCAGCCTCAGTGTCCACCTTGGGACTTTCCACAACTTCTACTTCCTTCTCTTTCTGCGGTAGGGGTTGAGAAACAGGTTTCTTCTTTGGAATGGAGTCTTCAAAACCCTTTCCACTCCGGGTGATTACTGCTTTCGCCTGATCCCGTGGATTGGTTTCAGTGTATCCAGGTAGGGTACCAGGGAATCTTTCTTGAAGAACTTTGGCTATGTTGGAAACATTCCCTTCAATTTGCTTAATCGCAGCTCCTTGGTTTCTCAATGCAGCATCGGTGGCATCCATTCTTTGTCCAGAGCTCGTAATGAATTTCTCATTGGACGTGAGAAACTTTCCCATCATTTCTTCTAAATTAGCTTGCTTGTCTGAAGATGAGGCACCTGGCTGCTCCTTGGTGAAAAATCCAGGTTGAGTTTGGCGAAACGGTCGCCCTCCATCTTGGTATGGTGTTCTGAAGAAATTTCCACCGCCCTGACGGTATGGTGCTTGAGCTTCTCCATACTTGACTTCCTCAGTCTGTTCTCCTGTTCGCGTCTCGGGGCAATCCTTTACTAAATGGCTTCCTCCACAGTTGTCGCATCCCACTTGTATAGCATGGACAGTCTCAGTAACCTTCTTGATATCTCTACCCATGTTATCTAGCTTAGCGGTGATAGCTGCAAATCCATCTTCATCATTCACAGACCTCCTCCGTCTAGAAGTGCCATCATCCCATAACTGAGAGTGTTTCGCTTGGTCGCGAATGGCAGTCAACGCATCGCGAGGAACCTTCTTGGGAATAGGCCCTTGAGAACCCAGTTGCTGTCTCGTGGCACGATCCACTACTTTATAGAAAATACTCACGATTTGCTGATCGTTCAGGTCGTGCTGTGGGCACTTATGCATCAGGTCCTTATATCTCTCCCAAGCTTGGTGTAGTGACTCATCCATTTCTTGCTTGAAATTTCTGATTTCGTCAATCATCTTTGAAGTTTTGGAAGGAGGACAATACATCTTCAGAAACTTCGTGCGAAGGTCTTCCCATGTGGTTATGGATCCAGCTGGCTCGTTTTGAATCCATCTCTTAGCAGCTCCCTTGAGTGTAATTGGGAATACACTGAGCATAACTTGATCGCGTGTGATGTTAGGAACGTTGAACATATCGGCTATCTCAACGATTTTCTCCACATGATCATTAGCATCTTCCCTTTCTTCTCCTCGAAAAGGATTCTCCCTAAGCTCCTTGAGGAACTATCCCTTGATTTCTAACTCCACATCTTGTGCAATCGCTGGCCTTACTACTCCAGTGCCACGGTCATTACGCATCCGACTCGAATACTCTTCGAGCGTTATGTTAGCGATATCTTCTGCCATTGCGTCTCTTGGGTCTGCTTGATTGATCAGAGGTTCGAATAAGGACCGAAGATACTCTCCAAAATCTCATTCTAAATACGATGGAAGGTTGTGGTGTAAACTTGAGTTGGGGGGTACAGAAGCAAACCGTCTCCTCTGACGAAAAACTCTTTCAGGATCTTCAAAAGGATCACCGAGATGAGGATTCCTTGATCGGGTCATAAACTTCCTGTGATATAATTCCCGAATCAGTAGAACAAGACCCTAGTTGAATCACTTACTAAACAATCCTAAACACAAAAAATATAATTCGAAAAATAAATAAAGCAGAACTGAACTTAAATAACAATATACAAAGATCAAATTCCAATTTGTCAAATTAAAACAAACCGCTCCCCGGCAGCGGCGCCAAAAACTTGATGTCGTGTAAACGGGGCTTTAGTTTTAAAATAGAAAATACCTAACTTACTATACACAACACAGGCAAGAATACCTGATCATATATAGTATAGCTCAGTAAGTCCGAGTCGAACACAGGGAACGGATGTCAATATTAACAAATTGGAAATTGCTACAAGTAAATAAGGCAGTAAAAATGGGGACGTTTTAGTTCCGTTCGAACAAATAAGTAACAATTATAAAAAGAAATGATTAAATAAAGAAAACTAATTTATTAAAATAAGAAATACTAAAATAGTTTAATTAAAATAAAAGGTTTAATTCAAATGGTAAAAGAAACGCATTTGCTTAGATTACTTTCCTTAAAATCTGGAAATCATGTTATTTAGAATGCTCACGTATGGATTCTATCGTGCCCTTTCAAATATATCAACCTTCCTTACAAGATAAATTGAATTAAATACAATTAAGAAAGACACAAGGTTGTTTTCAACACATTAACAGTTCAATTTAACGTTGTCCACAAAATTGTATTCTAGATTAATTCAACACCGTTTATGCGACTTATTCTATTGACTTGAATCAACAAAGTCTATAACTGATTAAGGTTATCTTGTCCATCAATGACCATTACTAACTATTAACCCTAGCCCGTCAAACTCAATATATTCGGCAATAATTATCAATCAAAATCAACAACTATCAATAATTCTGTTGGTACATGTTTAGTGTCTGTCAGTTGGTCTAGCTCGTAGTTTGTATTTAGATTTGTGTTTCCTGACTCCTGCGACGTAGCGTGTAACGTCGCAGGTGCGACGTCAGGTTTTGGGCCTGCAACGTAGCCAACGTCGCATGGGCTTGGGCCTGCGACGTAGCGTGCGACGTCGCAGGTGCCAGTTTTGTATTTAAACGTTTTATGTTTTCTGCTTTAGGGTTGACGAAACCCTAAACATAATTAGTCGAAATCCCTGTAATCTGACCGATTGTTATTCAATATAATACGTTTCGTTTGATATTCATTGTGTATTGATTATTCGTGTGTTTAGTTTATAACTTAATCGTTGATTCCGCAAATGATTGAGTGACTCGGTTCGTACTAGATCCAAGGTTAGGGACAAACAACTGGTATCAAAGCAGAAAGTGCTCGTTTTGGCGATTCAGATCGAGTTTGGGATTTAAAAGGACGTGATATTCGTGTGTTTTTGTGTTTATCACGTTTGTTTTGTGTTTTTACAGGTTTTCGATCAGTATTACTGGGATTATTGAAGGTTTCCGTCGTTCAACATTCGTGGTTTTCGTGTTAGGGTTAAAAATTCGTTTTTAGGGTTTTTGGCCGCAGATTTTCGCGTTTTGCGACGTCAGCTGCGACGTCGCGTGCGACGTAGTGATTTGGACTTTAATTAGTCTGTGCGACGTACCATTGCGACGTCATCTGCGACGTCGCTATTTTGACTTTAATTAGTCTTCTGCGACGCTGTGTTGCGACGTCTTGTTGCGATGTAGTGTGATTCTGCGACGTCCTCTGCGACGTCATCTGCGACGTACCTCTCAACGTCGCATATTTCTGATTCTTAATTGAATCCTTTGCTTTTGCGACGTACCTATCAACGTCGCATAATCTTTGTGCGACGTACTCATCTACGTCGCTAAGATCAGAAGATTTTTTTTTTTTTTTTTTTTTTGTAATTAAAATGGCAGCTGATAAAGAGGATATTAGAGGTCTGAGAGAAATGATTAAACAAAGTAATGACATAGGTTCAAGTAATAAACCTCCACTATTTACTGCGGACATGGATTATGTATACTGGAGAGACCGAGTTGAGCAATACATTGATTTTCATTGTCCAGAATTATGGGGACCATTACGCGAGCGTTATGTAGCTCCATTAGCTAAAGGGGAATACCGTGGTATTCGTCCTGCTAAGACCTATAAAGCTATGTCTCCCGAGGAGAAGAAAGATTTTGATACTGAAAGAAAGTCTTTTTCAATGATTAAAATGTGTCTAACCAAGGATGTTCTATGGCTTTTCAGAACTCATGAAACAGCCTTTGATTTATGGAAGGCAATTGAAACTCGTTGTGAAGGAAATGATAAGTACAAGGAAGCCAAGCTCGAACTGATTAAGAAACAGTACGATATCTTTGACATCCTTCCTAATGAAGACACGACTTCTTTATTCACTAGGTACTCACGGTTAGTTGGTGAGTTGTTTGAAGGGGGTTATACTTTTCCTTCAATTGAAGTAAATAAGAAGCTACTGGATGTATTGCCAAGTTCTTGGGATGTTAAAGTTCAATTTTTAAAAGAAAATGAAGAACTTGCAAACATGTCTTTGGATACGTTGATAGGGGATCTTCAAGCTCACGCGATGGAGATTAAGAAGAAAGAAACTAGGTCTGGTGCTGCTGTTCAGAATCCTAGTGTGTATGGTGTTCAGATCAACTCTGGAAAGACTTATGGATCTGGAGTCGCTTTCGTGACAAATACAAATGCTCCATCAACCTCTTCTTCTTCTTCCGATGGGATTCATTCTGTTTTCATGACTGGACCTTCTTCAAATCAACAACAGGTTCAAGTCTCACCTGCTATTCAGGAGCAAGCTGCTATTTACACAGCTTTCTTAAGCTCATACAAGGATTTGGTTACTCAACCGAATCTTACTTTGGAGCTGACTAAGGAAGACTATGATCAGCTTGATGAAGATGATCTGGAGCAAATGGATCTAACTTGGAATGTGGCAATGATCACCCGAAGAATTCAAAAGTTCTTGCAGAGGACAGGGCGTAAAAGCTTGGAAGGTGATGGAAAGACTGGCTTTGGATTTAACAAGAGTAAGGTCCGATGTTACAATTGTCAAAATTTGGGTCACTTCGCCAGGGAGTGCGAGAAACCCAAAATGCCAGCATCGGGATTCACAACACCTTCTACTCCTCCAAAGGCCAAAGAAATGGAAGTTACCAAGAAAGGGCATGCTGATAATGCCCTGATTGCTTTTGAGCCTACAAGTCTGGATTGGACGGCTGTCTCCCAGCATTACCAACAGTGTTTGATGGCTCACATTGTGAATGAGGTACCTGATGAACCATTAAATTGTATCTCATGCATTAAGTTAACTGAATCTCTAAAGGCATTTCAGAATGAAACCGTAGAGTTGAGGAAAAAGAATGAAAAACTAACCGAGTCAAATAATTTCTTAAAAGCTAATGAGAAACTTTATGAAAAACATCTTGAGGCTCATCGGTTAGATACTCAGAAATATAAATCTAAGGTTTTTAGTCAAGAAGATGCCATTAAAAGCTATCTTGTTGAAATTGAACTACTAAAGAAAGAACTTACAGATTTAAAAGCTGAGTATGAGAATTATAAGAGTAAAATCTTAGGTTCAAATTCCTCAACGGTTGTGTTTAATGAAATTCTTAGCAAGCATGGTACTAGTGGGAAAAAGAATGCGGGATTGGGATACCACTCAGTCCCTCCTCCTACTACTCACTGTCCCCTGCCTGTTAAGGAGGGCTTTGAAGAGATTCCAGTTGATTGGTCAAAGCTTTATGGAATAAAAGCTAAAGATGCTAAAGAGACCAAACACAACAAACCGGCAAAGGAGAAAACCAAGCGGCCAGAGTACCCCTTGCCAACGTTTGTTAAGTCTGTGCATGAATCTCCTGTTAGTGTTAAGGAGAGTGTTGAGTTAAGGAATGAATCTCCTATTATTATTGAGGAGATTGTTGAGATTGAGGACATTACGGATCAGGAGTATCCTGAGGTTAAGAAGGTTGCAGGTAAACCTGAAAAAGTGATTTCAAAGGTTGAATCTGAAATTAAGATTCAACCAAATAAAGGAAAAGCCAAGGTTTTAAACTCGAAACAACAAACTTTACAGTCACCTGTAAAGATTGTGCAAAGAAAATTATTAAATGAAAATGTTTCGTATGATAAACCATCAACTTCAACCTCTCAACCAAAACAAACATTTTCTAAGACGTGTACTCAATGTTCATGCTCTAGAAATGTTTCTCCACCTCCTGTTGTAATTCCTCAGCCTCAACCGTTTGTTGAGACTCGTTCTTGTTTCTACTGCAAGAAACAAGGACATTTAATTCGTGAATGCCCAAAGCTGTCAAATCAGCGCTATGGGAGAGAGATGCCTAGGACATCTATTTACAGAAATTCCTTTTCAAAATCTCCACCTAGGCGTCACTCAAACTCTCCCAAGCCTGTTTTAAAGCCAAGTAATGTTGAGCAAAAATCTTTGCCAATTCAAAAGCCCAACATTACTTCTAATATCAATTCCGAACCTTCTAAAGTTTGGAAAAGAAAAGATCTGATGTTGACTCTTCAGTCGTCAACAATAACACATCAGATAAAAATTTTAATTTCTTTAAAGATAAAATCCTATCTGACGTGCTTATTGTTGATGACCTCGGTCGACCTAAGTCTGTAAAGGCTTGGGTCACCGTTTCTCACTAATCTCATTTGTTTATGTGTTGCAGCAGTCAGAACGTGTTAAAGATAGTGAATGGTATTTGGATAGCGGCTGATCGCGACATATGACAGGCGATGTATCTCTTCTTGTGGATATTAAACCTTACGCAGGAGTATATGTTGCCTTTGCTGGAGATACTGGGGGAACCATTTCTGGAAGAGGAACGTTAACTAACGGCAATGTTAGTTTTGAAAATGTGAACTACGTGGAACAGCTTACGCACAACTTGCTAAGTGTT
Source organism: Helichrysum umbraculigerum (assembly GCA_949592205.1). Taxonomy (NCBI): domain Eukaryota; kingdom Viridiplantae; phylum Streptophyta; class Magnoliopsida; order Asterales; family Asteraceae; genus Helichrysum; species Helichrysum umbraculigerum. The sequence goes on along the minus strand of CATIUR010000001.1, from coordinate 377,439,393 downwards.
TCACAGGTCTGTGATAAAGATTATACCACTGCGTTCACAAAGACAGAGTGTGTGATACTGAAGCCTGGGTATGTCATTCCAGAAGAATGGGTGTTACTGAGAGCACCAAGAAAGAATGACACATACATTCTGAACATGAGAACTGTTGAGACCTCGAACGAGTATACGTGTCTCTTGTCTAAGGCTTCTGAAAAGGAATCACTGCTTTGGCACAGACGAATGGGACATATTCATTTCCGAAAAATGAATTTCTTGACTAAAAATGACCTTGTGCTAGGAGTTCCAAAACAGTCATTTGCTCTAAAGGATGACTGTATCTCTTGCCAAAAAGGAAAGTTACGTAAGAAGTCCCATAAGTCTAAGCAGGTGAATTCCGTAAATGCTCCATTGGAACTACTGCATATGGATCTTTTCGGTCCAGTCTCTACTAAGAGCATTGGTGGTCGGTCTTACTGCTTGGTAGTTACTGATGACTACTCAAGGTTTTCGTGGGTTTACTTTTTGACCACGAAAGGGGAAACTCCTGAGATTCTGGTGTATTTGTTGGACAAGTTGGCAAATCTGTGCAACTTGAAGGTGAAAAGGATACGAAGCGATAATGGAACTGAATTCAAGAACTCAACTCTCGAATTGTTTTGTGCTACAAGAGGTATTGAGCATCAATTTAGTGCTCCGAGGACTCCACAACAGAATGGAGTTGCCGAAAGGAAGAACAGGACAATCATCGAGACAGCTCGGACTATGTTAGCTGACTCCAAGTTACCAATTATCTTCTGGGCTGAGGCAGTTAATACTGCCTGTTATGTTCTCAACAGAGTACTCACGGTTAAGAAAAGGAACAAAACGTGTTATGAACTTTTCAATAACCGTAAGCCAAATCTGCAGTTCCTAGAACCATTTGGGTGTCCATGCCTGATCATGATAACAAAAGATAAGGTCTCTAAGTTTGGTGATAAAGCTGTTGAAGGGATTTTTCTTGGATATTCAGTCAACTCTCCGAACAAAAGAGTCTTTAACAAATCAACGAATCAGATTGAGGAGCATTTTGAAGTGAAATGTTTAAGGTATACGGAACCTCCTCAAGGAACGGGTCCGGATTGGTTTTTCAACTATGGACACCTCTTCAACTCTTTCAATATTCCGGAAGAAGATGAAACGGAAGAATTGGTTTCTATACTTCATGAGCTTGATCTTAATCAAGATACACCAGTAAATAATAAACCAGCCGACCCATCTCCCAATGCAACACCCGCACCTCCACCGACTAATCCTACACCTTCACTTCCAACACCCACACAACCACAACCAACAACCAAATCACCACCAACTACACCATCTCCTACTCCACCATCTTCGGCTGCTCCTTCTAAAACAGTTTATAACTACACAAAGGAGCTTCCATATGATCCAAACATGCCTCCTTTAGAGGAACCTCAAGAAGAAAATGAAATGGAAGAAATAATGGCCTACTCTCACTTATTTTCTCATAAAGATGAAGGAGAAGAAGAAGATTTAGCCTCTCCTGAGTCTGCTACTACTCCTGAAACTGAGGGAGATTTGAACAATCTGGGTGTGGATCTTGTGCCAAGTGCCATACCAGAAACTCGTATACATAAGGATCACCCCACTGATAATATCATTGGTGATCCTCATGCATCTGTTCAAACACGTCAACAAGCAAAGCAGACTTCAGCTCAGCAGCTTTTGGGACTTATTGCTCATATCGATTCATGTCATTTGTCTCAAATTGAACCTAAAAAGGTTGAACAAGCCTTAAAGGATCCATCTTGGGTTGAGGCTATGCAGGAGGAACTACAGCAAATAAACAAGATGAATGTTTGGGAAATTGTTCCTCTACCCAAGGGTGCTCACTTGACGGGTACTCGTTGGGTTTACCGTAACAAAATGGATGATCGTGGGGCGGTTATTCGGAATAAAGCCCGTCTGGAAGTTCAAGGATATAGTCAACTAGAAGGTATTGACTATGATGAAGTTTTCGCTCCTGTCGCTCGTTTGGAATCAGTTCGGATTTTTCTAGCCTATGCTTCTTTTAAAGGATTCCGCGTGTATCAACTTGACGTAAAGTGTGCTTTTCTTTATGGAGATGTCGACGCAGTGATTTATGTGTGTCAGCCTCCTGGTTTTGAAGACCCAAAGCATCCTAATCATGTTTGCAAGCTGAAGAAAGCTTTGTATGGTCTTCATCAATCTCCTCGACTTTGGTATGAGCGACTTGCCAAGTATTTGCTGAAGAATGGTTTTGATAGAGGACAGATTGATAGCACGCTTTTCATCAAACGGGAAGGAGCGGATTTGTTACTTGTGCAGGTCTATGTGGACGACATAATTTTGGGATCAACTAATGATCAGTTGTGCAAGGATTTGGAAAGCCTGATGAAATCTGAGTTTGAAATGAGTGCTATGGGGGAACTCACGTTCTTTCTGGGACTACAGGTTGAGCAATCTGACAATGGAATTTATATCCACCAGTCAAAATATGTCACTGATATGTTAAAGCGGTATGAATTGCTCAACAGTAAACACTACGGCACTCCAATTGAAGCAAGACACAATCTTGGACCTAATGAGGATGATGAAGATTGCAAGGAGAAAGACTATCGCTCAATGATAGGCTCTCTCATGTACCTGACTGCCTCAAGACCAGATATAGTGTTTGCTGTTTCACTCTGCTCACGATTTCAAGCAAATCCGAAGGTGTCTCATATGAAGGCAGTAAAACGTATTTTTGGATATCTCGCTTTTAGGCCATCTCTGGGTCTATGGTATTCAAACGAGAAAAACTTCGAGTTAACTGCCTATTCGGATTAGGATCTTGGTGGCTGCAAGATAGATATGAAGTCAACTACTGGAGGATGTCAGTTCCTTGGATCGCGCTTAGTTTCTTGGCAGTGCAAAAAGCAGACTGCGGTTGCTATTTCCACAGCTGAAGCCGAGTATGTTGCTGCTGCAAGTTGCTGTTCTCAAGTTCTCTGGATTCAGCATCAGCTGCGTGATTACGGGTTCAATCTCTCTATGACTCCTATTTACATTGATAATACAGCTGCTATATCTATAACACACAATCCCGTACAGCACTCTAAGACCAAACATAGTGAACTTAGGTTCCACTTCATACGGGATTGCTTTGAGAAACACCTTATAGATGTCGTACATATAGATACCCTTAAGCAGTGTGCGGACATTTTCACAAAAGCCTTTTTGCGATCACGTTTTATTGAACTGGTCAATCTGATAGGTTTAAGGTTCTTTCAGTCAAAGAAATGATTTGTGACTTGGATTTTTTTTGTTTTTAAATTTAATTTAAAAAAAAAAAAAAATCGCAACAGCCACTCTTTATACTCTTTAGTATTAAAGAAAACGCAAGGTTGCTACATCTTTAAAATAGACGTTGAAGTTGTGTCTGTAAACAACTCGGGATATGATAGTACATCGGCTGACATGCACAAAATGGAATTTTAAGGTTTATCTTGGATGTGTCAGTAGGTTTATCTGACACACTTAAAACAGTTTTTATCTAAATTATCTTCATCATACGATGTATTGGTAGGCATGATACACACCGGTCTCTGAGATATTAAGAAGTAATTTAAATACTTGTCTATGATCATGTGGTAAACACCTTGTGATGTACGACTCTATGTCTTAATTCCTTAGCATAGCTTGACATACTTCTATTTTTTAGATCGTATATCTGAGATCTTTTGGGGGAGTATGCTGATTGTTTCCTCTGTTGTACGTAAGTGCAGACCTGGTCTCAATTCAGCTTACTCTCAAAACTAAGCAAACGTGAGTCAATGCACTTGCAAAGTCTTAAATTTAAGGTACTAAACAAGGTCGCCACAAATTTGGTTTGACTACGTTTGGTTTTGCTTACACTTGAATCAAGTTATGTTGCTCTGTTGTACGCAAGTACAGACCTGTCACCGCTGGCTTGATTCTTAAAATTGATTCTCTTATATTCTTTCTAGATTTAGAAACTATGTTCATGTCTAAGTTATAGGGGTATATCTATGGTGGGGACCATGGTGAAATATTCATACTAACAATAAAAGGTTAACTCACAGACACGGATGTAACGTGTTTAGGTGGACAACAATACCAATAATCGTTTTGAAATAATTTTTATAACAGATGTTTTAAATGTGCGACGTAAATTTAAAGTGGACAAAATATACTGATGATCGAAATAACACTTACTATTCCTAATAAATGCATGTTATTCCGATATGATCCCTAATCAGACAACTCAACTCCGTCACCAAAAATAGAGTGTTAGTAATTTTATTTTGTTAATTTTTTACTTTTTGCAATATTAAAGAAAATATCAAAAAGATTTTTTACTTTTATGCTTTATTTTATTCTAAGTTATTTTTCCTAAGTCACAAGTCATTTGGAAATTATTTGCTAACATAACGAGTTAACGGTTTCTGAAACATTCAAAATTGAATCAAAACTGCTCAATGCGACGTCCCACTCTACGTCGCCTGCGACGTCTCAGTCTACGTCGCTTTTAGGGTTAGACTATATATAGTCTTGTTAGTACATGTTTAGTGTCTGTCAGTTGGTCTAGCTCGTAGTTTGTATTTAGATTAGCATTTCTGACTCCTGCGACGTAGCGCACTACGTCGCAGGTGCGACGTCAGGTATTGGGCCTGCGACGTAGCAGACGTCGCATGGGCTTGGGCCTGCGACGTAGCGTGCTACGTCGCAGGTGCCAGATTTTGTATAAAATCGTTTTGTGTTTTCTGTTTTAGGGTTGACGAAACCCTAAACGCAATTTGTCGAAATTCTCTGTAATCTGATCGACTATAAGCAATAATATTACGTTCGTTTGATATTGATTGCGTATTGATTGTTCGTGTGATTATTCGTGATCTAATTGTTATTTCCGCTAGCAATTAGAGTGACTCGGTTCGTTCTAGATCCAAAGTAAGGGACAAACAACTGGTATCAGAGCAGATTTGGATCTTTGTATTCAATGAAATTGCATAACTGAATCTTCCAACTCGCAAAATCACTATAGAACAAAGATGTAGAAGGAAGCACTTTGTTACCAAAAGCCATTTACGAATTTTCCCTCCAAAATTGAATTCAAAAATTTGAAAAAATATCCGAGTACAGCGAAACTTTTCCGACACTAAAATAAAGCTATTCTAAGCCTAAAAACAACAGTTGAAATTACAAAATTTTCGCGTTTTTCCCGCCAAAATTTCGTCCGAAAACGTCAAAAAATGGCCGGGTAAAATGAAACTTTTTCTAGCCTAAAATTGAACACTTTTAAGACTATGGAAAAAATTTGAAAACACACAATTTTTTTTTTTTTTTTTTTTTTTTTTTTTTTTTTTACGAATCTAGAACGAGGTTAATGTCGGAGAAAAATCGCAACGTCGCAGAAGTCCGATGACGCAATTAAGAATCGAAAATGCGACGTAGCGTCCTACGTCGCAGTCCAACGTCGCAGAGGCTAGCGACGTCGCAGCCTACGTCGCAGCCTACGTCGCAAAGACTAATTAAAGTCAAAATAGCGACGTCGCGGATGACGTCGCAACGGTACGTCGCAACGGTACGTCGCACGGACTAATTAAAGTCCAAATCACTACGTCGCACGCGACGTCGCAGCTGACGTCGCAGGCTACGTCGCACAGTCGGGCTGCAGCGGCCAAAACCCCAAAAATCGAAAATTTTCGAAACCCTAACGAATTTCGAAAACCGAACGACGAACAAACCCAGAAAAACTCTTCAGAAAACGGAATCTTCAAGCCAATCAACCCAGAAACGAAGATTAAACAATAAAACCTTCGCGAATCAAACCGAAAACGTTCTAAAGCACGATCCGAAACCGACGAATCCTTGATTCTACGGCTCTGATACCAGTTGATAGTCCCGTACGCGTGGGATCTGATCGGATCGATTAATCGATTGTTAGTGCGGAATCCAAACAAACGAAACACAAACGTTTACTATAATCTTGTATATATTCACAATTGAACGTATAAAGATTACAATCACCAATACAAACTCAAACTCGTTTTCTCTGTCTCTCTCACCACAAAACGGCTCACACACATACACACTGAACGAACAATGTCGCAGGGTCCAATGGTCCAACGTATAAATAGTCAATTAGGGCTTCATTTGTAAGAGTTCGTAAAGTGTGTATGTGTGTGAGCCGTTTTGTGGTGAGAGAGACAGAGAAAACGAGTTTAAGTTTGTATTGGTGATTGTAATCTTTATTATTCAATTGTGAATATATACAAAAGATTATAGAGAATCGTTTGTGTGTTCGTGATTCATATATTGATTGTTTATCATTCCGCAATAGCAATCGATCAAGCGATCCGATCAGATCCCACGGCACGGGACTATCAAGTCTCAACCGCGACGTAACATGTCACACTATTCACTATTCACGTGCGACGTAGCCTGCGACGTACCAGTGGCGATTTGCGACGTAGCACTTTTCGAGCAATTTTCGTGATTTGTAGCCGTTTTCATACCGATTCACTCACGTAGTTTTCATCTACTCGTTATTCCGCACACTTAGGTACCAATCTAACCCATGTTTACCGTGTAATTTTTCGATAATTGCTATGTATATTTTACGGGTTAAAAGGGTTTCGGTTTTTGGATTAATTAGATGGTGTATTGTGTAAATTACTGGTTATAAATTATATTTCTATGATCACCATCGTTAGCCGCACCTTGTAGTGCGTTCCATTTTGAAAACCCCTAAATTTGAGGGTTAGGGTTTTCTGGGTTGGGGACGACTGTTCGTCAGTGCGACGTAAGCTGCGACGTAGTGGCCTACGTCGCTCTAACTAGTTATTGTTAATTGCCTACGTCGCTCTTCCCTACGTCGCTTTTTACTGCGACGCCTTACGCGACGTATCGCTCTACGTCGCTACTTTTATAAATGTGATTAAATTCACAATAAATTGCAAAATGCGACGTCCCTCTTGACGTCGCTCGAATTTTCTGCGACGTCAAGCCTTACGTCGCTTTTCAATTTATTCTGATTTTAGGCGACGTACAGTTCTACGTCGCTATGTGTTAATGCGACGTCAGTGGCTACGTCGCTAGTTCCAGGAAATTTGAAAAGGTTTTTCTTAAAAATGTAACATTTTTGCTAACCTTTTTCGAGTTGCAATCTGTTTCTGTTTTTGCAGATATGGCTTTGATTTTTGAAGCTCGTCACAATACGGCTGCTTACCTTACTGACACTTCTGATAAAGCTGCACCGTATCGTCAGATGATCGCGTTTTTGAGACGTTCAAGGGTATTCCACGCCATTTCCGATAACACTATGGCATTTGGAAATCTGATCAACCCTTTTTGGAGAAATGCGACTGTTGTTACTGATAACGACGTTAGACGATTGGTCTCTACCGTTCTGGGTACGGAGATCACTATTACAGAACAGAGTATTCGGGAACTTTTACAGCTGAATGATCAACCGGATATGCCTGTCGGTTTTGATCATATTTTTGTTACTGGAGCTATGCAACGGATAGGATATCCCGGGATTCCCTCTGATCAGTATAGAAAAGCGAATCTCACACGCGTCTGGATATATTTGATGCATGTGATTATTGTTTGCTTGGGGAATAGGAAAGGTGGAACGGATGGGATGAGCCGAAGTCTGGCTTCTGCTATGTTAGCGTTGGTATATGTGACAACCGTCAAACCTCAGGTCATTATCACACTAGAATCGTAAATTACATTTACCGCATTCCTTAAATCCGAGTGAAATTCCTAGGTTACGACTTCGCAAGCTTATTAAGCCATAGAACGACTTAGAGATTGCTTAGTGAACCATAAGTTCTTTTAGAGATGTTATAATAGGTTACTAAGTGCCAAATTAATCAAAGAAAAGTTCATCCCTTGATGCTTTAATAAAACCCTTAACGGTTCACAAAACTGAAATTTTCGTAACTCGACAACGCAAACTTAATCGGATGAATAATACATGGACATTAAAAATAGACAAATTAAGTGTATCATAACTTAAGTCAAGAACTTAAAATTTCTCACTTTTCAAAACTCAAATTTTAATCACCAAAACATCACAAAATAAACCTCATAAAATACATATATTTATACCAAATTAATACAAATTAATTAAATAACTTTTATACACTTTATTTAACAAAAAAAATATATATAAAATGACCAAAATACCCTCCAAAAAAAACCGCCCCCCCCCCCCTTTTATTTCAAATTCATTTCATTTTCCAAACAAAAAACCTCATTATCTCTTTCATTTCTCCCAAAACCCATTTACTTCCATTTCCTCATCTCTCTCTAAAAACACACACACATCTCCTCCATCTTCTCTCTAAAATTCCAGCAAACATTCAAGGTATAACAAAAGATTTGAGGGTGTTCTTGCATCAAAGGAACCTTTAAAGGTAAACCAAAGCATCTACACTCATCTATCTTCCATTTTCTTGCATTATTTCTTCATAATAATCGGATTTTATGCCTTTCCATGGCTAAAATCCTCATGCAAAGCTTGATGTTTGTAGGTTACACCTTAAAACACCTTTTAGGTGTTAATAGAAAGGATAACCCATGATCAAACCGAAAATCAAGTAAAAAAATCGATTATTGTTTGTAAAGTTGTTGATATATTGTTCTTAGTATGTAGAAATCTTGTTTTTATGATAATAATCACCTCTAGCACATCATGGATGTATTTTAATACCATGCATGTGTTAGATCATAGATTTAAAGGTCAAAGGAGCAAAAACTTCTTTTATTTCATGATTGGTGTTCTTCACTATGAACAAAACACCCATTATGAGTCTGGAATGCTTCTGTCCAGAAACTTTCATCTACTTCCACGATTTTTATAAAAATCATTTCTTCATGAAAATGGACGTTTTTATAGTCTAAATTCAAGTTCTGGAAGTTAGCTTTCCAACCCCGTAAACCTCATATTGATTTGAGTTTGTTTGATATTTTTAATAATTTGTGGGACAAAAGATATACAAACTGTTGAAAAGGGTCAGAAACTTTTATCTTGGTATTTTAATCATATCTAGAGCCTCACACCTCCAAATAACTTGAAACCAACGCCAAAAGTTTACAAATTTTGTTGGTTACAACGTTTCTGTTGATCACTTTTTCTGGAACCCAATGTATTTTACTCAGATGTAATGATTGCATGCATGTGTCCCTAATTGGACACAGAAGATAAAAGAAAATATTAAAAATATTTGCACTAATTTTTAAATATTGGAAAAATTACAGTAACTATATAACATGTTGGGGATAATCTGTGATTTTTTCTATATTTGATTTCAAATCAGAAGTATTTTTAATAAATACAACAAACAGAAATAAAATTCTGAAAATAAGAATGTTGACTGATTTTGGTAAAATTGAAAAACCGACACTTGCGGACTTGTCATTTAGGGAAAGAATAACTTTTTATGACTTATGAACATATTTAAGGGTTGGGAATAAGTCTCGGGTCAAACCGAGGAGTTTTGACCGAGTCAACAAAAAAATGAGTCTCGGTTTCGGAGACGGAAAACTTACTATTTTCGGAAATAATGCTAACAAGAAGGTTATGGGGTGTCTTATGTGGTATAATCGGGTTATGGGTTTAATAAACATAAAATTGTAAGGAACCAATGTTCCAACACTCAAAACAATATGAAATATGGACATTACAATCACGTGACATTATACGACTTGTATGAGACGTTCGACAATTTTTCTTTGTGTAATATATTAGTATTCATTATTGTACACAAACGCGATAATCGGACATTAACAAACTTCAAACCAATCAAACCAAAAAGGCACTTTGTAATCTAGATATTTAACTAAGCAATCTTAACAAACCAATTTACCAAGAATCTAACTAGAGACCTCGTGTTCATAGGACTTGGATAGGGGTCATACTCGTCAAGCACACGTGTTACATCCGTCGATTCACGCTTACGCTCAACAGTGAGTTCTCACAGCCCCTTTTTCACTTGTTTAATATTTTGGGGTGAAAAGCATGATTCTAAATTTTTACTAAATTGGTTGTACATTCATGAACTTGTTAAATCTTTGCCATGCTACTTATGCGAATTGGTGTGTATACTATTGTTATGTGTAACACCCCCAAATTTAGTGATTTGCGGAAGCATACTTGGGTGTTACTAATCAATATACAAAGCACAAGATATACAGCAAACGACCTCTAAATGAGACGTTTTGTAAAATAATTACATTCCATAATTTAATCGTTTGAAAACATATAGTTTTCTTTACAAAAATATGTAAGCCTTGAGTCCGCGTATGTGACGGGAGATTCTATTACATAACCATAGTTACAAAAGATAATGCCAAAGAATCTCCGTTAGATGCAGTTTGGAAATCATGCGACTCTAGCTAGTAATCCTGGAGTGATCCTACTCCGTAAGTGTACCTGAGAATACATGCTAAAAAGGGTCAACCAAAAGGTTGGTGAATCTCACAGGTTTATCAGTAAATAATCAGTTTGAACACAAGATTTCATCATTAGTGCCCGTAGGCGTATATCAAGTATTTGCAAATCTCGCAAAAGTAAAGTAATCAAGTTATACCGTGCCATGAGGCTCATAATCGAAGCTTAACCCGTAAATAATCAGTTGCTCCCGTGACATGCTCGAAATTGAGCAAGCATAAGTAACGAAATAATAGTCACCCGTTTATACGTGTAAATCGGTACGTGGTAGCGCTACTACCCCGGGCAGGGAGGGTCATTTCCCTAATGGATCCATTAACTACTGTTCGCGCTTAAGTCCATAACTAACGATATATGATGGAGAGACTTCAGTAAATAGTAATTAACTCATGCAATTCCGTTTGGTATAGAAATCAGTTTAGTACTTGTGTTCAGGAAAAATAAGTAGTATGTATCTCCCCCAATAAGATAAAACAGTAAAAGTGGGGCCGTAATATTCACCTGAGTCTTTGCAAGTGCGTTTATATCAATAAACGAGTAAGTAATATCAACAGTTGGTTCTCCGAACCCGTAACCTCCAAATGCCTAAACACGTAATGTCAAGTAAGTAGATGTCTCGCACGATCATCTAGGCTAGTTGTTCATACAACCCAATGTGTCCGAATGTTGGTTCGTTATCGTTTGTATAAAAGTGTACGACCCGTTGGTGACGAGTTTGAAACAACAAACTTTAATTATTATTATCAAATTATTGATGTTTTGCACTTACAAAAGTGTCCCAAAGTGTTTTATAAGTCGTATCGTATAAGGATTTGAGGTTGTAAAAGTTCGACACTTAGTGAAATTTTAGTTAGAAAACCTGCTGTTTTATGCGACACTATATGCGTCACTTATGTGGTCTATGCGTCACTTATGGAGTGTCGGGTAGTTGTGTCAGTTTAAGAGTATGCGTCACTGAGATAGTGTCGTGTATCAGCTTATGCGTCACTTAAGAAGTGACGGGTCCCGTAACATAGCGGCACTTCAGGAGTGTCGTGTAAAGTAGGTGTTTCTGGGATTTAGGCGTCACTTAGGCAGTGACGGTAACAAGTGTCGGTTTAAGGTTCTAGGCGTCACTAGAGTAGTGTCGGGCAAGAGTGTCGTATAAAAATTAGGTTTCGATCATAGGCGTCACTAGAGCAAGTGACGCTAGTAGTGACGGATATTGAAAATGCGTCACTTAGGTAGTGACGGGAAAAGAGGGCTTATGCGACACTTAGTCAGTGTCGCACGAAGTGACGCATATCTGGGTTCATCAGTGCGTCACTTACGTCTGATCGACGGATTTTGAGCCAAAAACATGTTTTCGGGTTTCCGTTTGGTCCGATTCTTTTACCCAACCCTTATATGAACATAAAAAGCCTATAGAAACCATAAACTAGTAAAAATGATCAAAAACGAGAGATGTCGGGATTTGTCGGAAACTTACAAAGTGTCGGATTGAAAATCCGAAAAGATAGGAATGTAGATCGGGTGACGGTGAACGTTTTCTTCCAAATGGATGTGATGATCCGGCAACGTTTCGTGGTGTTATTTTGCGAATTTGAGTGATGGTGGTGGTTTAGTTTTTAGAGAGAAAAAGGAGGAGAGAGAGAAAGATGAAAGATTGAAATGAAAAAAAAAAAGAAGAAAAGGTGGGGAGGTGGTGATGTAGGAATCCCCCCACTTTTCAGTATGCGCTCCGTGCTCCGTGCTCCGTGCGGTGTTCGTTTTCTCCGTCTTTTAGGTGTTAAATATTTATTTATGCGCATTCATTATTCTTTTGAAATCACAAATTTTATTATATAATTTACTTAAATTATTTCTTCAAATCGTTAATAGTTTGAATGGTAATATAGTTTGTATAAATTAAATCACTTTTGTTTATAAATCGTGTAAACTTAAATCGAGTGATACGAGATAATTGCTAATTATTATAAAATAGCTTTTTTTGGTCATAATTGCGTTATTTTAGTTTATAAACATTTGTTCACCAACGTCCGTATTAATCGAATAGAATTTCATTCTATTTAAGTTGCGTACGATTTAAGTCAAATCGCAAAGTTGTATATATTTACCAATATATAATCTGATACATAAATTAGCCTAACACAGAACTAATTACATGTATTAACAAAGAATTAGGCACTAATTCTAGTCCTAATTTGCCGGTTGTTACATTCTCCCCCTGTTAAAAGAATTTCGTCCCGAAATTTAAGTCGAAGTCGCGTTCAGGGTAGAATCAGTGAACAATTGAGGATACTTAAGTCGTATTTGGTCTTCCCGTTCCCAAGTGAATTCAGGACCACGTCTAGAATTCCACCTGACTTTGACGATGGGAATACGACTCTGTTTCAGTTGTTTGACCTCACGGTCCATAATTTCGACGGGTTCCTCAACAAAATGTAGTTTGTCATCGATGCGAATCTCGTCGAGTGGTATAATAAGTGTCTCGTCAGACAGACATTTCTTTAAGTTAGAAATGTGGAAGGTAGGGTGCACGCTGCTGAGTTCAGAGGGCAGCTGCAGTCGATATGCCACTGAACCTATCTTCTCGAGGATTTCAAAAGGCCCAATGTACCTTGGGTTTAATTTTCCGCGTTTGCCGAATCGGATTACGCCTTTCCAAGGTGATACTTTTAAGAGTACTCGATCCCCAACTTGGAACTCGAGTGGCTTGCGTCTCACGTCAGCATAGCTTTTCTGACGATCACGCGCGGCTTTGAGTCGGTTTTGGATTTCAACGATTTTCTCTGTGGTTTCATGTATGAGTTCAGGACCAGTGAGTTGACTATCTCCCACTTCAGTCCAACAGATCGGTGATCGGCACTTACGACCGTACAGTGCCTCAAAAGGTGCAGCCTTAATGCTGGCATGATAGCTGTTGTTGTACGAGAATTCGCACAACGGTAAGTGTCTTTCCCAATTTGTACCGGAATCAACTACGCAGGCTCGTAGCATGTCCTCCAGTGTCTGAATAGTTCGTTCGCTCTGGCCATCGGTCTGAGGATGGTACGCAGTACTCATATCGAGACGGGTACCCAGTGATTTTTGGAGTGATTGCCAGAAGCGAGATGTGAAACGGGCATCCCTGTCAGAGATAATCGAGATAGGGACACCATGTTGGCAAACGATTTCCTTGATGTAAATTTGTGTAAGGCGTTCCATTTTATCGGTTTCTCTGATTGCCAAGAAAAGAGCTGATTTGGTGAGACGATCGACGATCACCCAAATGGTATCGCAACCGCTCGCCGATTTAGGTAGTTTGGTTATGAAATCCATGGTAATTTGCTCCCATTTCCATTGAGGAATTTCAGGTTGTTGGAGCAATCCGGAAGGTCTTTGGTGCTCGGCCTTGACCTTGGAACAAGTTAAGCATTTGCTGACGTACAAGGCAATGTCAACTTTCATGTTCGGCCACCAGTATAACTCCTTGATACCGTGATACATTTTGTCGGATCCCGGGTGGATAGAATACTTGGACTTGTGAGCTTCATCCATCACCAAGTCCCGAAGGTTTCCGAAATTAGGCAACCAGATTCGGTTTGAGAAATACCTAATCCCGTTGGGTCTGATCTCGAATTGTTTATCCATGCCTCGCAAGGCCTCGTTCTTGAAGTTATCGGGTTTCAGGGCTTCGAGTTGGGCAAGGTGTATTTGGGTGGTGAGGTCGTTATGAATGGTAATACTGAGTGCTCGGACTCGAAGTGGTTTTGTTCGTTCTTTACGGCTGAGAGCATCAGCAACCACGTTTGCTTTGCCCGGATGATATTTGATCTCACAGTCGTAATCGGTGAGTAATTCAACCCATCTACGTTGCCTCATGTTAAGATCTTTCTGGTTGAAAATGTGTTGGAGGCTTTTGTGGTAGGTGAATATGGTGCTGCGGGTACCATAAAGATAATGTCTCCAGATTTTTAAGGCGAACACCACGGCCCCTAGCTCGAGGTCGTGAGTTGTGTAGTTTTTCTCGTGAACTTTAAGTTGTCTGGAGGCGTAAGCAATGACCTTGTCTCGTTGCATCAGTACGCAACCGAGACCTTGGTGAGAAGCATCGCAGTATACCACGAAATCATCGGTGCCTTCGGGTAGAGATAGAATGGGTGCACTGCAAAGCTTGGATTTCAACAGTTGAAATGCCGACTCTTGTTTATCGTTCCAATCAAATTTCTTTTCCTTCTGAGTCAGCACGGTGAGGGGTTTGGCAATTGTTGAAAAGTTTTCGATGAAGCGGCGGTAGTAACCGGCCAATCCCAAGAATTGGCGTACCTCGGTGGGAGTGGTTGGTGCTTGCCAATTCTTGATTGCCTCGATTTTTGACGGGTCTACATGAATTCCCTGACTGTCGATAACGTGCCCAAGGAATTGAACGGTGTTTATCCAGAACTCACACTTAGAGAATTTGGCGTAAAGCTCTTCGTGTCTAAGTAGTTCTAGGATGGTTCCGAGGTGTTGTGCGTGCTCTTGTTCGTTTCGTGAATAGATAAGAATGTCATCGATAAAAACAATGACAAACTTGTCGAGGTACGGTTTGCACACCCGATTCATAAGGTCCATGAATACAGCCGGTGCGTTGGTTAGGCCAAAGGGCATTACTTGGAATTCGTAGTGCCCGTAACGGGTTCTGAATGCGGTTTTTGGGATGTCAGCATCGCGAACACGCAACTGATGATAACCGGATCGAAGATCAATCTTTGAATAACAGCTTGATCCTTGAAGTTGATCGAACAGGTCATCGATTCGAGGGAGTGGGTATCGGTTCTTGACGGTTAGTTTGTTCAACTCTCTGTAGTCAATACACATTCGGAATGAACCGTCTTTCTTTTTGACAAATAAGATCGGAGCTCCCCAAGGTGAAGAACTCGGTCTGATGAATCCTCTATCCAGGAGTTCCTGTAACTGAGTAGACAACTCCTGAAGTTCGGATGGGGCTAGGCGATACGGTGCTCGGGCCACCGGTGCGGCACCCGGCACGAGATCAATCGAGAACTCAACCTGTCTAGGTGGAGGTAAACCAGGTAGTTCTTCTGGGAAGACTTCGGGAAAGTCTCTAACGATTGGCACATCTTCAAGTCGCTTCTCCTCTGACTTTTTCTCCGTGATGTGCGCGAGTATTGCTGGGTAACCCTTTCTCAGAAATTTTCGGGTTTTTAAACAGGAGATTAAGTTTAGTCTCGAACCACCGGTCTCCCCCTGTATGATCAAGGTACTACCGGCGGCGAGAGGAATTCGGACGATTTTATCATGGCAAACAATTTCGGCCCGGTGCTTGGACAACCAGTCCATACCCACGATGACATCAAAACTTCCTAGTTCAACATGCATTAGATCGATTGAGAAGGTTTCGTTTGCGAGGTTTAAAGTGCAATTGGGTATCACACTACTGGTTTCTATGAGCTTACCATTTGCGAGCTCTACAGTGTACTTAACATCTAAGGCCGAAGGGGTGATATTAAGTAGTGGGCAAAACTCATCAGATATGAAACTTTTATCAGCACCGGTATCAAATAATACTGAAGCAGTAAGATCGTTGAGAAGAAACGTACCCGTTACAACATTCGGGTCTTCTCTAGCTTCCCCAGCTTTGATGACGAATGCTCTACTACGAGCAGGGTTGTTGTTCCGTTTGTTGCTGTTGTTGTTGTTTTTCTGCTTAGGGCAATTATTCTGAAAATGCCCAGGACTTCCGCACCCATAACAAGTCTTCGGGGCACTGGTGTTTCGACAATCCTTGGCCAGATGCCCAAAGCGTTTGCAGTTTGTGCAAGGGCAGGAACCGTCGTGGTGACGATTGCATTTGGGACAATAGGGCCTGCTTCCACTGTACCCTTTCTTTTCTGAAGAGCCGGATGAATAAGCTCTAATAGGCTCGGGTCTTCGGTTGGTGATTTGGTTGGATGAGTTGGGGTTTCCTTCCCACTTTCGTTTGTTGTTTGCAGGTGGGGCTGAGATTGTGTTACGGCGGACAGCGTTTGCCGTGAGTTCATGGGCCATACGGATGGCGTTCTGGATAGTACCTGGTTTGGATGAAGTCACCAGATCCTGGAGTTTCTCGGGCAGTCCATCAATGTATTTCTCGATCCTCTTGTACTCAGGATCGACCATGGTTGGGCACAGAAGTGCCAGCTGGTGAAAACGGTTGGTGTAACCGGTGATATCATTACCTTGCATCTTATGGTTCCAGAATTCCAGCTCCAGTTGTTTCAGTTCATCCCTGGGGCAATACTCACCCCTTAACATCTCCTTCAACTCCTCCCACGGGAGTTTGTAAGCATTGGCAACGCCCACAGTTTGGGCATAGGTGTTCCACTACGTGAGTGCGGTGTCGGTAAAAGTACTAACATAGAACTTAACTTTGTCCCCCTCCGCACAGTTGCAGATAAGAAATACCGATTCAACTTTCTCGATCCAGCGTATTAGACCGATAGCTCCCTCGGTACCTGCAAAGTTTAGAGGTTTGCAGTTCTGGAAGTCCTTGTAAGAACAAGGTTTAGCAGCAGTGGTTTCAGCGGCATCGCTGTTTCTCGAGGAATTTGGTGGAGTATTCCGAGCCAAGGCTTCAGTAACAGCCTGGGTTATAAGGGAGGTAATCTGGGCGTCGGTGTATGGTCGTGTATTTGGCGGCATGATTCTTCAATAAAAGAAATGAAGATACATGAGATTTTGTATGAACTTGTAATTGTCACAGATGTATATGTATGAAAGCAGTAATACATAACATCAACATGGAAAATGACAATTAATGTGAGTTGAGATAACAAGTGATATTTGATAGATAAAGTGAGTTTAAAAGTTACATCCTACAGGGATATTACAAAAGGTGTCGGGAATTGTTACATCCGACTAGTTTATAGAGTAGTGCTAGATAGTCCCTAGATTACGAGATAGATTACAAGACAAAAACTACACTAATCTTAATGTAGATTAATTTGTTCCATCAGCGCGACAAGGCGGTCCACGGTTTCTGCTAGTCGGTTGGTTTGCCTGGCGTTGTCTTCCACCAAGGCCAGTCGTTGTGCTATTGTCCGAGAGTGATCCGCAGTCTCCTGTGAACGCTGTTCACATTCTTCTAGTCGGTTTCTTACAAGTTCATCCGCACCTAATTCGGCGGTCATGGAATCCTGAATTATGCTTACAGAGAGGTTGGTATCCTCTTGTTCTAGCTGTAGTTGTGATATGCGGTCGAGAGCTTGACGAAGCAGGTAAGCCATTCGGTGTTGTTCCAGTTCTAGGTTTTCGAGTCTTTGCTCCTGACGGCGGAATTGGGTAGCCAATACTGGTAACGTGAGATGTGCCGAGTTCTGAGAGTTATGTACAGGATAAGGGCTGGTTCGAGGTGACCTTGTGTTCCTCCTGGCTACTCGTGGGTTCCGTGACCCATGTGAGTGAGAGTGTGTCGGATTAGGTGGTGTGTTTGCCATTCCTGTGGCAGAGTGTAAGTAAGACGAGGCTAATATGTATAAATATATAATATCCAGCCTAGTGTCTAGCACGTATCAAGTAATGGTCCGGTTCTCTCGTGGTCAGAGTCAACTAACGCATTCCTGTTCGACACAACCATTTCAGACCGCACATCATCTTTCCTTAATTGTACATAGTTGATCAGGCTATGTTAAATTAAAGTCGTATGATGTAATTCCTGAACCAATCATGCCTAGTAAGGAAATACTGCCTAATGGTCATAGTCTAGGCCCACTAAATGCAACCTAGTTCACTATAACCTTAGGCTCTGATACCAATCTGTAACACCCCCAAATTTAGTGATTTGCGGAAGCATACTTGGGTGTTACTAATCAATATACAAAGCACAAGATATACAGCAAACGACCTCTAAATGAGACGTTTTGTAAAATAATTACATTCCATAATTTAATCGTTTGAAAACATATAGTTTTCTTTACAAAAATATGTAAGCCTTGAGTCCGCGTATGTGACGGGAGATTCTATTACATAACCATAGTTACAAAAGATAATGCCAAAGAATCTCCGTTAGATGCAGTTTGGAAATCATGCGACTCTAGCTAGTAATCCTGGAGTGATCCTACTCCGTAAGTGTACCTGAGAATACATGCTAAAAAGGGTCAACCAAAAGGTTGGTGAATCTCACAGGTTTATCAGTAAATAATCAGTTTGAACACAAGATTTCATCATTAGTGCCCGTAGGCGTATATCAAGTATTTGCAAATCTCGCAAAAGTAAAGTAATCAAGTTATACCGTGCCATGAGGCTCATAATCGAAGCTTAACCCGTAAATAATCAGTTGCTCCCGTGACATGCTCGAAATTGAGCAAGCATAAGTAACGAAATAATAGTCACCCGTTTATACGTGTAAATCGGTACGTGGTAGCGCTACTACCCCGGGCAGGGAGGGTCATTTCCCTAATGGATCCATTAACTACTGTTCGCGCTTAAGTCCATAACTAACGATATATGATGGAGAGACTTCAGTAAATAGTAATTAACTCATGCAATTCCGTTTGGTATAGAAATCAGTTTAGTACTTGTGTTCAGGAAAAATAAGTAGTATGTATCTCCCCCAATAAGATAAAACAGTAAAAGTGGGGCCGTAATATTCACCTGAGTCTTTGCAAGTGCGTTTATATCAATAAACGAGTAAGTAATATCAACAGTTGGTTCTCCGAACCCGTAACCTCCAAATGCCTAAACACGTAATGTCAAGTAAGTAGATGTCTCGCACGATCATCTAGGCTAGTTGTTCATACAACCCAATGTGTCCGAATGTTGGTTCGTTATCGTTTGTATAAAAGTGTACGACCCGTTGGTGACGAGTTTGAAACAACAAACTTTAATTATTATTATCAAATTATTGATGTTTTGCACTTACAAAAGTGTCCCAAAGTGTTTTATAAGTCGTATCGTATAAGGATTTGAGGTTGTAAAAGTTCGACACTTAGTGAAATTTTAGTTAGAAAACCTGCTGTTTTATGCGACACTATATGCGTCACTTATGTGGTCTATGCGTCACTTATGGAGTGTCGGGTAGTTGTGTCAGTTTAAGAGTATGCGTCACTGAGATAGTGTCGTGTATCAGCTTATGCGTCACTTAAGAAGTGACGGGTCCCGTAACATAGCGGCACTTCAGGAGTGTCGTGTAAAGTAGGTGTTTCTGGGATTTAGGCGTCACTTAGGCAGTGACGGTAACAAGTGTCGGTTTAAGGTTCTAGGCGTCACTAGAGTAGTGTCGGGCAAGAGTGTCGTATAAAAATTAGGTTTCGATCATAGGCGTCACTAGAGCAAGTGACGCTAGTAGTGACGGATATTGAAAATGCGTCACTTAGGTAGTGACGGGAAAAGAGGGCTTATGCGACACTTAGTCAGTGTCGCACGAAGTGACGCATATCTGGGTTCATCAGTGCGTCACTTACGTCTGATCGACGGATTTTGAGCCAAAAACATGTTTTCGGGTTTCCGTTTGGTCCGATTCTTTTACCCAACCCTTATATGAACATAAAAAGCCTATAGAAACCATAAACTAGTAAAAATGATCAAAAACGAGAGATGTCGGGATTTGTCGGAAACTTACAAAGTGTCGGATTGAAAATCCGAAAAGATAGGAATGTAGATCGGGTGACGGTGAACGTTTTCTTCCAAATGGATGTGATGATCCGGCAACGTTTCGTGGTGTTATTTTGCGAATTTGAGTGATGGTGGTGGTTTAGTTTTTAGAGAGAAAAAGGAGGAGAGAGAGAAAGATGAAAGATTGAAATGAAAAAAAAAGAAGAAAAGGTGGGGAGGTGGTGATGTAGGAATCCCCCCACTTTTCAGTATGCGCTCCGTGCTCCGTGCTCCGTGCGGTGTTCGTTTTCTCCGTCTTTTAGGTGTTAAATATTTATTTATGCGCATTCATTATTCTTTTGAAATCACAAATTTTATTATATAATTTACTTAAATTATTTCTTCAAATCGTTAATAGTTTGAATGGTAATATAGTTTGTATAAATTAAATCACTTTTGTTTATAAATCGTGTAAACTTAAATCGAGTGATACGAGATAATTGCTAATTATTATAAAATAGCTTTTTTTGGTCATAATTGCGTTATTTTAGTTTATAAACATTTGTTCACCAACGTCCGTATTAATCGAATAGAATTTCATTCTATTTAAGTTGCGTACGATTTAAGTCAAATCGCAAAGTTGTATATATTTACCAATATATAATCTGATACATAAATTAGCCTAACACAGAACTAATTACATGTATTAACAAAGAATTAGGCACTAATTCTAGTCCTAATTTGCCGGTTGTTACATTATGCTTGAGTACTATCGTGCTAAAGTCCCCGGAAATACCTTTACACTACTTATTAACTCGTCCGAGAGCCAGACGAGCCGTTAATATTTATGGATAGCGCTATTTAGGGTAGACCATCCCTCACTCACACTGTAACGTGGGTGCATAGTATTACTTTTACTCATGTTACCGATAGAACATGGAGCTTGGGGCATGTGTCGGTCTAATCGGTTTAGTAGTGACCTCATTGCATTAACGTTCGTATATACTACTTTCCTATTCGCAATATTTACAACCAATCATTTATATTTATATACTTGATAAACAAAGCTTTTGATTCATTTATCTATAAGATTAAACCTGTGAACTCACCAACTATGACCATAGTTGACCGTTTGTTTATCATGCTTTTCAGGAAATCGACAGTAAGACGCATTCTAGGAGTACTTTTGTGTGGATGCATTCTCGCATGCGTTTGCTTTAATTTGGATTATGACTAACTTTTGGAAACTTTTATGAACTTGTTGTAATCACCTTTGGAATTATGTTTTGAACTTGTGGTAACTTGTAATACTTTTGCTAAATTATGTATGGTATTACTTCTATATCTTGTGCATTTGTTACCCGGTACTGTTACACCTCGTGTTTCCGCTTTAGCGGGGTGTGACAGATTTGGTATCAGAGCCTAAGGTTATATAGAATGCCGGTTTTTCCAAACAAAAACCCCAACTATAACCAACATTTTTTTTAAAATCTTTTCTTAAAACTCCAAAGGTATTACCAATTAAACTAAACCGAGCATAGTACTAGTATAGCTAAACCATGTGTTGCATTATTGGACCTCAATTAGGCATAGCCTGATCACCTATGTTTAATTTAGGTAAGATTATGCGAGACACGGAATATGTATACTACGATTATGTTGATTTTTCTTTCCTGTTTAAACATTTGGAAAGCAAACGTTGTGTGTGTGCATTGCATATCGTAGGCATCCATAGTAGCACTATTAGTAACTAAGTATATCTTTAGGAACTAAGTTCTCCTTTTTATACAGACTTACCATGTCACACTCATCACTTCACGCTCTTGGATCGGCTGACGATTCTGGCTACTACACTGGTCGCCCTCGCGACAACACCTTGAGTTCCGAGCCAGAGGAGGCCCCCTATGAGGATTCTGAGCCAGAGGAAGCCCCCTATGAGGACCATGAGTCAGAAAACGAAGTTAGTAGCCGAGAGGTCACCCGAGAGAATACGAGGGTGACTCCGACACCCATCTCACCTCAGCCACCTCAGAATGGTGTGCGCTTGAGGACCACTGCTCGTATGAGCGTTGCCCCACCTGTCAGATTTGCAGTACGAGACTTCCCTCCAGGGACTGGACCTTCAGGAACTGTACCTCCTGAGACTGTTTCTGGGATCCCGATTTCACGAGATCCCAACATGACTTATTGGATAGCACGCAGGGTAGATGAAATAAGTCATGAACTTCATGCTCATAGGACTGGCCTTGCCCAACATGAACAGATGTTGGGTAACATAGCAGACCTAACAGACCGGTTAATTTATCGTGCAAATGATGCCAGGGACACAGCAAGTACAGCGATATTTTGGTGCAGAGTGTTGGCAGGACTCACGTTTCTTTTAGCTGCAATGCTTATGTGGGTAGTTTGGTTTAGGATGTAGTGCTTGTTGTATGTGTCAACTTTCCAATTCTAGTGAATGTCTTTTGTTTCAGTTAATTATGAAAAATTGTAATGTAATGGTTGATCCAAATTTTCAAATCCAGGTTTATTAATGGAAAAACCTTACCTTGTTTATTTTATATGACTATGGCAATTACTTACACACTTACTTGAATGTAAAACTTTTACTGTAACTTAGTTTCAATTGATTACTAAAATATTAAAGTTTTAATGATACAAATATACAATACAAGCACTAACCAATAGCTTTTACCTGACTTAGAATCATGCCTCCGAGGAGAAACACAGACAACGTAGCTGAACGAGTAGCACAAGAACTTAACGCGGCACTACCTAACCTCGTTGCTCAAATCACCGCGGGTATCAATGCAGCTCAAGGGAACCCGGGAGGACAACCTACTAACAACAATCAAGGATGCAGCTACAAAACCTTCATGTCATGCCGTCCCAAGGAGTTCTTCGGGACAGAAGGTGCTGTTGGGCTGTTATCCTGGATTGAAAGCATGGAGTCAGTGCTCCACATCAGCAAATGCTCACCTGAAAGCCAAGTTGAATATGCGTCATGCATGTTTCAGGGAAGAGCATTGACTTGGTGGAATAACCAAATTCAAACCAGAGGTCGCGAAGCTGCGTATAACCTTTCATGGGAGGAATTGAAGAGGATGTTGATCGAAGAGTACTGTCCAAAAGATGCACTTCAGAAATTGGAATCTGAATTCTGGAATCACGCCATGACTGGAACTGACATCGATAAGTACACTGCCCGATTTCATGAGCTTGCAAGGCTAGTACCCCACATGGTTACCCCAGAGGAGAAAAGAGTGGACAGGTACATATGGGGTTTAGCTCCAGAAATACGAGGGATGGTTACCTCGGCAAACCCATCAACCATTCAGGCGGCTGTAGTCTTGGCTAACCGCCTGACAAATGATGTGATTAGATCAGGTGGATCATCGAAAGGGAAAGATAATGGAAAGAGGAAGCAGGAGAACCAACCAAGGAACAGGGGTGGTGGTAACCCAGATAAGAAACAGATGGTGGCGAAAAATTTTGGTGTGGTTGCCCAAGGACCGAAGCAATACACCGGGCCGCATCCAAAGTGTAACAAGTGCAACTATCACCATTCTGGAAATTGTCCGGTGTGCGACAAGTGTAAACGGACGGGCCACTATTCCAAGTACTGCAGGAGTGGTAATGGGAACAATGGGCAAAAAGCAGCATGCTTCGAGTGTGGAAGCCTGGACCATCTCAAGAACACTTGCCCTAGGCTGAATAGAGCCCCTAATAACAATGCTGGAAATCAAAGGGGCCCAGCACGAGGACGGGCGTTTGTCATTGGAACTGAGGAAGCAAGGCAGGATCCGAACGCTGTGACAGGTACATTCCTCTTAAACAATCACTACGCGTCTGTACTGTTTGACTCTGGAGCAGAAAGAAGTTTTGTCTCACTAGAGTTTAGGCCACTGATTAATTTAAGGCCAGACAAACTAAAGGAGATCTATATTATCGAGTATGCTAATGGTCATGAATTTCAGGCTAGGGACATAATTCTAGGTTGTACCTTGAACCTAGCTGATAAGTCATTTAATATCGACCTAATTCCAATCGAACTGAAAAGTTTCGATGTAGTGGTGGGTATGGACTGGCTCACCAAGGTCCGAGCGGAGATTGTCTGTTTTGAAAAAGTTATCCGAATACCTCTCAAAGACGGAGAAACTCTTGCTGTGCAAGGAGATAAACCCGATCGAGAGCTCAAAATTGTGTCTACTATAAAGATGCGTAAATATCTGGAGAAAGAGTGCCATGCATTTCTGGCTCACGTAGTGGAAAAGAAACCGAAGGAGAAGCGTATCCAAGATATACCTGTAGTTAGAGATCACCCCGAAGTTTTCCCGGAAGATTTACCTGGACTTCCCCCGCCAAGGCAAGTCGAATTTCGAATCGATCTAGTTCCCGGGGCAGCACCTGTAGCTAAAGCACCATATCGCTTGGCACCGGCTGAGATGCAGGAACTATCAGAACAATTACAAGAACTTCTGAGCAAAGGTTTGATTCGGCCAAGCTCATCGCCCTGGGGAGCTCCCGTTCTCTTCGTCAAAAAGAAAGATGGGTCATTCCGGATGTGTATCGATTATAGAGAACTAAACAAGTTAACTATTAAGAATCGTTACCCTCTTCCCCGAATAGATGATCTATTTGATCAGCTACAAGGCGCATCCTACTTTTCAAAAATTGATCTACGGTCTGGATACCATCAAGTGGGTGTGCGCGAGGAAGACGTTCCTAAGACAGCCTTTAGAACTCGATATGGACACTACGAGTTCTTGGTAATGCCCTTCGGATTAACAAACGCGCCTGCAGTTTTCATGGATTTGATGAATAGGGTATGCAGACCATACCTAGATAAGTTCGTGATAGTGTTCATCGACGACATATTGATTTACTCACGGAATAAGGAAGATCACGAACATCATTTGAAGTTAATACTAGAACTACTCAAGGACCAGAAATTGTATGCAAAGTTCTCAAAGTGCGAATTTTGGCTCCGAGAGGTACACTTCCTTGGTCACGTGGTCAACGAAAAAGGAATCCAGGTGGACCCAGCTAAGATTGAAGCAATTAAAAAGTGGGAGGCTCCGAGAACCCCTACAGAAATTCGTCAATTTCTGGGATTGGCTGGTTACTACCGGAGATTCATTGAGAACTTTTCAAAAATCGCTAAGCCTTTAACAGAATTGACCCAAAAGGCGAAGGAGTTTGTTTGGGGGAAAATGCAGGAGGAAGCATTCCAAACACTGAAGCATAGGCTATGCGACGCACCAATCTTGGCGTTACCTGAGGGAACAGAGGATTTTGTCGTATACTGTGATGCGTCACACCAGGGATTGGGATGTGTGCTGATGCAAAAGAATAAGGTCATCGCTTATGCATCAAGGCAGCTCAAGGAGCATGAGAAGAATTATACAACACACGACTTGGAGCTAGGAGCTGTAGTCTTTGCCCTTAAGATCTGGAGACACTATCTGTATGGTACAAAGTGCACTGTGTTTACTGACCATAAGAGTCTTCAACATATCTTTGACCAGAAAATGCTCAACATGAGGCAAAGGAGATGGGTAGAATTGCTTAGTGACTACGATTGTGAGATCAAGTATCATCCAGGCAAAGCGAATGTGGTAGCAGATGCTTTAAGTAGGAAGGAAAGGTTAAGACCCTCACGAGTACGAGCATTGGGTATGATGGTTCAAACAAATTTAAAAACTCGAATCCTTGACGCTCAAAGAGAAGCAATGAGACCTGAAAATATAAAGAACGAGACTCTACACAACCTAGACCAGAAATTTGAAATTAAGACTGATGGAGTTCGTTACTTCAAGGAGAGGGCATGGATTCCGAGAACCGACAATCTAAGGGATGTCATCATGGATGAAGCCCATAGATCCAGGTATTCAATCCACCCAGGAGCTGATAAGATGTACAGGGATTTAATGGAATACTATTGGTGGCCGGGGATGAAGAAAGATATTGCCCTGTATGTTGGGAAATGTTTAACATGTTCTAAGGTCAAAGCAGAGTACCAGAAACCATCCGGTTTGTTACAACAGCCAGAAATTCCCCAATGGAAGTGGGAGCAAATATCAATGGATTTTATAACCAAGTTGCCCAGGACGGCAAGGGGACATGACTCGATTTGGGTTATAGTGGATCGGTTGACGAAATCCGCACATTTTCTTCCGATCCGAGAAGACTACAAGATGGAAAAGCTCGCACAGGTCTATATTAATGAAATTGTTGCACGTCACGGAATACCTCTTTCCATCATTTCTGATAGGGATAGTCGATTCACGTCGCGCTTTTGGCAATTACTCCAGAAAACCCTAGGTACTCAACTGAACTTAAGTACTGCCTATCACCCCCAAACTGACGGGCAAAGTGAGCGAACCATACAAACTTTGGAAGACATGTTACGAGCCTGCGTGATTGACTTCGGAGGAAGCTGGGATACTCACTTACCTTTAGTGGAGTTTTCCTATAACAACAGTTATCACACTAGCATTGAGTGTGCTCCATTTGAAGCCTTGTATGGGCGTAAATGTCGTTCACCACTTTGTTGGTTGGAGGCAGGTGACAGACAGTTGACGAGACTAGACATCATACAAGAAACAACTGACAAGATCACGGCTATCAGGGAAAGACTGAAGACAGCCAGAAGTCGTCAGAAAAGCTACGCAGATAACCGTAGGAAACCTCTAGAATTTCAAATCGGTGATAAAGTACTCCTAAAGGTGTCACCGTGGAAAGGCGTTATCCGCTTTGGAAAGCGAGGAAAACTAAGCCCGAGATATATTGGACCTTTCGAGGTACTGCAAAGGATTGGTCCGGTAGCTTACCGACTCAAACTGCCGCAAGAGCTCAGCGGCATCCACGACACATTCCATGTTTCTAACCTAAAGAAATGCTTATCTGATGAAACACTCGTTGTCCCTCTCGAGGAAGTTCGAATTGACGATAAACTCCACTTCATAGAAGAACCACTCGAAATCATAGACCGCGAAGTCAAGAGATTGAAGCGAAGCCGAATTCCCATAGTTAAAGTCCGGTGGAATTCGCGACGGGGTACTGAATTCACTTGGGAGCGCGAGGATCAATTCCGACGCAAGTATCCGCATCTATTCTCGAGTGCTTCGTAGCACAATGGGACGAGTTGAATTTCGGGACGAAATTCATTTCAACGGTGGGATATTGTGACAACCGTCAAACCTCAGGTCATTATCACACTAGAATCGTAAATTACATTTACCGCATTCCTTAAATCCGAGTGAAATTCCTAGGTTACGACTTCGCAAGCTTATTAAGCCATAGAACGACTTAGAGATTGCTTAGTGAACCATAAGTTCTTTTAGAGATGTTATAATAGGTTACTAAGTGCCAAATTAATCAAAGAAAAGTTCATCCCTTGATGCTTTAATAAAACCCTTAACGGTTCACAAAACTGAAATTTTCGTAACTCGACAACGCAAACTTAATCGGATGAATAATACATGGACATTAAAAATAGACAAATTAAGTGTATCATAACTTAAGTCAAGAACTTAAAATTTCTCACTTTTCAAAACTCAAATTTTAATCACCAAAACATCACAAAATAAACCTCATAAAATACATATATTTATACCAAATTAATACAAATTAATTAAATAACTTTTATACACTTTATTTAACAAAAAAAATATATATAAAATGACCAAAATACCCTCCAAAAAAAAACCGCCCCCCCCCCCCTTTTATTTCAAATTCATTTCATTTTCCAAACAAAAAACCTCATTATCTCTTTCATTTCTCCCAAAACCCATTTACTTCCATTTCCTCATCTCTCTCTAAAAACACACACACATCTCCTCCATCTTCTCTCTAAAATTCCAGCAAACATTCAAGGTATAACAAAAGATTTGAGGGTGTTCTTGCATCAAAGGAACCTTTAAAGGTAAACCAAAGCATCTACACTCATCTATCTTCCATTTTCTTGCATTATTTCTTCATAATAATCGGATTTTATGCCTTTCCATGGCTAAAATCCTCATGCAAAGCTTGATGTTTGTAGGTTACACCTTAAAACACCTTTTAGGTGTTAATAGAAAGGATAACCCATGATCAAACCGAAAATCAAGTAAAAAAATCGATTATTGTTTGTAAAGTTGTTGATATATTGTTCTTAGTATGTAGAAATCTTGTTTTTATGATAATAATCACCTCTAGCACATCATGGATGTATTTTAATACCATGCATGTGTTAGATCATAGATTTAAAGGTCAAAGGAGCAAAAACTTCTTTTATTTCATGATTGGTGTTCTTCACTATGAACAAAACACCCATTATGAGTCTGGAATGCTTCTGTCCAGAAACTTTCATCTACTTCCACGATTTTTATAAAAATCATTTCTTCATGAAAATGGACGTTTTTATAGTCTAAATTCAAGTTCTGGAAGTTAGCTTTCCAACCCCGTAAACCTCATATTGATTTGAGTTTGTTTGATATTTTTAATAATTTGTGGGACAAAAGATATACAAACTGTTGAAAAGGGTCAGAAACTTTTATCTTGGTATTTTAATCATATCTAGAGCCTCACACCTCCAAATAACTTGAAACCAACGCCAAAAGTTTACAAATTTTGTTGGTTACAACGTTTCTGTTGATCACTTTTTCTGGAACCCAATGTATTTTACTCAGATGTAATGATTGCATGCATGTGTCCCTAATTGGACACAGAAGATAAAAGAAAATATTAAAAATATTTGCACTAATTTTTAAATATTGGAAAAATTACAGTAACTATATAACATGTTGGGGATAATCTGTGATTTTTTCTATATTTGATTTCAAATCAGAAGTATTTTTAATAAATACAACAAACAGAAATAAAATTCTGAAAATAAGAATGTTGACTGATTTTGGTAAAATTGAAAAACCGACACTTGCGGACTTGTCATTTAGGGAAAGAATAACTTTTTATGACTTATGAACATATTTAAGGGTTGGGAATAAGTCTCGGGTCAAACCGAGGAGTTTTGACCGAGTCAACAAAAAAATGAGTCTCGGTTTCGGAGACGGAAAACTTACTATTTTCGGAAATAATGCTAACAAGAAGGTTATGGGGTGTCTTATGTGGTATAATCGGGTTATGGGTTTAATAAACATAAAATTGTAAGGAACCAATGTTCCAACACTCAAAACAATATGAAATATGGACATTACAATCACGTGACATTATACGACTTGTATGAGACGTTCGACAATTTTTCTTTGTGTAATATATTAGTATTCATTATTGTACACAAACGCGATAATCGGACATTAACAAACTTCAAACCAATCAAACCAAAAAGGCACTTTGTAATCTAGATATTTAACTAAGCAATCTTAACAAACCAATTTACCAAGAATCTAACTAGAGACCTCGTGTTCATAGGACTTGGATAGGGGTCATACTCGTCAAGCACACGTGTTACATCCGTCGATTCACGCTTACGCTCAACAGTGAGTTCTCACAGCCCCTTTTTCACTTGTTTAATATTTTGGGGTGAAAAGCATGATTCTAAATTTTTACTAAATTGGTTGTACATTCATGAACTTGTTAAATCTTTGCCATGCTACTTATGCGAATTGGTGTGTATACTATTGTTATGCTTGAGTACTATCGTGCTAAAGTCCCCGGAAATACCTTTACACTACTTATTAACTCGTCCGAGAGCCAGACGAGCCGTTAATATTTATGGATAGCGCTATTTAGGGTAGACCATCCCTCACTCACACTGTAACGTGGGTGCATAGTATTACTTTTACTCATGTTACCGATAGAACATGGAGCTTGGGGCATGTGTCGGTCTAATCGGTTTAGTAGTGACCTCATTGCATTAACGTTCGTATATACTACTTTCCTATTCGCAATATTTACAACCAATCATTTATATTTATATACTTGATAAACAAAGCTTTTGATTCATTTATCTATAAGATTAAACCTGTGAACTCACCAACTATGACCATAGTTGACCGTTTGTTTATCATGCTTTTCAGGAAATCGACAGTAAGACGCATTCTAGGAGTACTTTTGTGTGGATGCATTCTCGCATGCGTTTGCTTTAATTTGGATTATGACTAACTTTTGGAAACTTTTATGAACTTGTTGTAATCACCTTTGGAATTATGTTTTGAACTTGTGGTAACTTGTAATACTTTTGCTAAATTATGTATGGTATTACTTCTATATCTTGTGCATTTGTTACCCGGTACTGTTACACCTCGTGTTTCCGCTTTAGCGGGGTGTGACAGTATACAACAAGCCGTTCAACTTCTCGGGATTTATCTTCAAGGCTATGGTTGATAATGCGAATGCCGGGGATCAGAAATGGATTTTATATCCGAGATTTGTACAGTTGCACATCAATCGTCATCATCCGGATCTTCAGGCACAGGGTGATATCGATCAGCAACTAAAGATTTCACCGATGATGAGTCGGATTTTCACTATTTGTGCAGGGTATGAGAAAGGGGTCGAGGCACCAAGGGATGTTCCCTTATTCGGTGCTATTGTGGATGAAAATTATGTACCGCCCCCAGAACCTCAGTATATGGATATTCCAGCACCTCAGCAGCCGCAGCAACCGCTTGTGAACATTCCTGTTCAACCTGCGGGGGAGAATGTGGATGCTCTTTTGGAAAATATTGAGCAGTTTGGCCACGTTGACTCAGACAATCCAGCATCTCATGACACGGTCGAGAGTTCTGATTCTGAAGAACCGGCCAATGTAGGTCCTCAGGATGGAGGTCCGACGCCTGAGCATTCGGATGGTACTGTTCCGCATCCCTCTGAGATGGAACGTATCACGTTATCCGATTCATTCAGATATTTGAGAATTCAGCGTCGGATCAGGGCAGGACGCAAGTATGTA
Organism: Helichrysum umbraculigerum; assembly: GCA_949592205.1. Lineage (NCBI taxonomy): Eukaryota > Viridiplantae > Streptophyta > Magnoliopsida > Asterales > Asteraceae > Helichrysum > Helichrysum umbraculigerum. Next base: position 377,408,500 of record CATIUR010000001.1, on the reverse strand, counting down.
CCTCCAAGGGATACTGGGAAACGTACACGAGACGGTGATGATTCTGCTGATGAAACTTATCGTCCTCGTCGTCGTGTTCGTCGTTCTTCATCAGCCAGAGCTCCAGTCAATCCACAGCAGCAAGCTGATTTTGAGATTCAACCGACTCCAGCATTCATGCAAAAGATTATGGAAGATATGCAGCAGATGACGCAAAAGCTGGAGGCTCAAGAAGAAAAGATTGCTGAACAAGCTGCGTTGATTGAGGTTCAGTCTAAGGAGCTTGAGGAAACGAAGCTTAGGGTTAATGTTTTGGAAGGCAGGTTACTTGCCTCGGGGGAGTCTGGGTCTGGGATACCCACTTTAGAGTCAAGTGAACCTGCGTCTGTAAATCCCAACCCTGTACTTGAAACTGTTAATGAAAATATTTCTGTTTTGGATTACTTTTGTGTTGATGATATTCCAGGGCAACCGAGACCGCTGGCTGTTGACTATTCATTTGCGGACTTATCGTTTATTCAAAGAATGGCTAGTGGAGTTGGCTCTGAGGAAGAAACGGATAATGATTTTGAGATGAATGAGGATGTTTCGATTGAAGAGGAACAGTTGAATTCAGATGAAACGTATGATAATGCACATTCTGGGGAAGCTTATGATGATGCACCTATTATAGAGTCTGATTCAAGTGAAGATGAGAGACCTGCAAAAGCTCAACATATAGAATCTAGTTCTGCTGCAACTCCAGCTCCAGAGACACAGGCACCGGACTCAGCAGCGAAGAAATTAACTGCTGAAGAAAAGAGAGAGAGAAATAAGAAATGGTAGCCTAAGGGACGAAATCCAGTTCCTATTCTAGTTAAATGTCAAGTGTACCGGGTTAGTCGAAATTATACCGGAGTTATTAAAAGCTGGAAGTGTCAGAGGAATCTTTTTATGATTAAGAGAGAAGATGGAGTTCAGTACTTCAGAATGCGTTTTGATAGATTGAGCACGTTGCCAAAAGGAGAGATTAATCGATTAGCTCAGCTTAAATTGATTAATCCGTTTAAGAATGATTATGCCGAGTTCATTGAAAGAAATTTACGTCGGGAAGTGTTATCGAAGACATATTCTAAATTGAAACCGACGTTGGGAACTCGGTATACATGGAAAAGGAAGATTGATCCAGTTACCAGGAAACCTATGGTTAAAGTTCATTATCCGCCTGCTAACTGTTTGACCGAGATACCTCTGGAACCAGTTCCTTATTATTTTCTGAGAAGACTTGTAAAATGGGAACTTGATCCACAGACTGGTGAAGCGGTTATTACTTTCGTTCCAGATTCTGAACCGTGGCCAGAAGTTGGAGGTATATGGAATTTGAGGCAAGCAACGTTTAGACTGTATGATCCGATGAGTTTGATTAATTTTCATGAAAAATATTTAAGAAAACTCTATGATGATCGGATTCGAGTTGGTCAGAAGAATGAGTTCAACAGACGTTTAGCCGAGCAGTTTTACAATGTTGTTACTGTTTGCGTAGCTAATGGAATTCATGCCGACGGCCAATTTCCTGCGGGCTGGGTTTAAAGAAGATTTTTGAAGACCAAGCTGAAGACACGGGGGAGTTTGTTGGTACATGTTTAGTGTCTGTCAGTTGGTCTAGCTCGTAGTTTGTATTTAGATTTGTGTTTCCTGACTCCTGCGACGTAGCGTGTAACGTCGCAGGTGCGACGTCAGGTTTTGGGCCTGCGACGTAGCCAACGTCGCATGGGCTTGGGCCTGCGACGTAGCCAACGTCGCATGGGCTTGGGCCTGCGACGTAGCGTGCGACGTCGCAGGTGCCAGTTTTGTATTTAAATGTTTTATGTTTTCTGTTTTAGGGTTGACGAAACCCTAAACATAATTAGTCGAAATCCCTGTAATCTGACCGATTATTATTCAATATAATACGTTTCGTTTGATATTCATTGTGTATTGATTATTCGTGTGTTTAGTTTATAACTTAATCGTTGATTCCGCAAACGATTGAGTGACTCGGTTCGTACTAGATCCAAGGTTGGGGACAAACAAATTCCACAACCAACAGGAACTCAATCTCAACTAATTATGAAACCACGCTAGGTAATCAGCAACAATCATCAAATATCCAAGGATTAACGAATAAACACATAAACATTGAATAAAATCCGATACGTTCGCATTTTCAATAATCAATCCATCAAATAAGTATTATCATCTAAGCAAATACATAAAATACTTAGCCAATCATAGCTTCACTAATAATCAGATTCAATATCATATCCCTAATCATAATCGAATGAAAGATATAAAAGAAATCGAACCGAAATAATGAAATAACGAATGAACGAATGAAAGCCTTCAATTCTTTTGAATCATTTGCCTTCAAAAGTCACTGAAATTAGGGTTCTTGAGCAGAGAATTCGTCTGGAAGAAAAAGTGTTGAAGTGTGTGTAAAAATGAGGCAAAATGAAGATTTTATGTTTTCTGCCGAGGCGATCCATACGCCGTATGGATTTCCATACGCCGTATGGATTGCAAAGCCCATGGATCTGACCCGCGTCTTCTGGCGGCCCGACTCAGCTGATCCATACGCCGTATGGATTGAAATTTCCAACTTCTCAGCCGATCGACCTTCTTTCTTCAACCTTCACTCTTTTTAACATCTTTTCTTCGATTCTTGCTCGTTTTCAGCTTCTATTCCGATTCAAGCTCCAAATAAATCCTAAATGCAAATATGAACGAAATGAGTATCGAATTCAAATAAAATGCATAAGAAATTAATCAAACTAAGGGGTAATTAGTACTATAAAATAGCACATTTTGGCGTTCATCATCAATCAACCAAATCGGGGTAATTTGGACAAACATCTACAAAGGTAGTCTTTCGAGATGCCTGACCAATTAATAACCATCGCGTGTCATGGACACCTTCAGGTTACAAGTCTTTGGAGTTCATTACTCGGCAAATCAATCAAAGTTTATTAAGTTAAACTCGCTAGACTCAGGTGAGTCTCATGGCCCCTCTTTTTACTATTCTATTCAGGGGTGTGATATATTGCTCATTTTTAACATGTGAACGCAAGTACAAACATTTTCATATACTACATGAGTTTCTCACGACTAATCATTTAAAGTCCTCCGTCAGCATAGTTGTTAATACATTGTAGCGTGAATATTAGTTTATGGTACCATATAGGATTGACCCTCCTCGTTCGGGTTAGCAAGCACTAACCGGGTAAACGGACGTACTAATATTTGGGAAGACGAGTATTGATTAGGCACTAGTGGAGGCAAAAACGCTCAGGCTGTGATCCTGACCCACGAGTTAAGCTCAACTATGTGCTCATGGCTGTATACATATACATTATCAATTGCTGGATGCAATTCAATTATTTAAATCTTGCGGTTCATACTATATTAACTGATTTCAAACCTGTGAGCTCACCAGCTTTTAGCTAACCTTTTAGCATGTATCGCAGGTACCCAGCAGTAGGTTTGGACTGCATCACGAAATCAATAGCTCGAGTCAGCATGCAAACAATAGAGATTTTCTTGCATTAGTATATTTTGTACAAGTGCTTATGTACTAAAATCTCTCATTTTATCGAACACGAGCTATGTACAGCTTCAAATGTTGTAAACATTTCTTATATTAATATACTTTGTTAAAACAACGCATATAGAGTCGTTTACTATGTATCTTTGTGCTTTGATTATTAATTAGTAACACCCAAAGTATGCTTCCGCTAAACAGTAAATTTGGAGGTGTTACACTTACTAATACTGAACCAAAGGCTAGTAGATGGTAAGTATGACCTAGAGTCGTTCTTAAAGAGAAACTGAATTGAAACGGAGGTGATCCAATCAATCTTTCTTTTCTAGTAAAGGTTTTAAAAGAGTGCGTTGGAGGTTTTGGTTCAGTTAACTAAGTAAACTAATTAAAGCGAATAAAATGTAATAGTAAATCAGATAATAAAGTAGTATTTGTTGTAATTTCATTAGCTTATAATGTGGGATGATGACTTTTGGGGAAAACATTTAACTAAATTGGGAATGTTTGTTGGATTTGAGAACTTATGGTATAACCAATAGATTCCCTATTATTCGGTTATCAACTAATATGTCACGAGGAACTACGGTGTCATGATTCTGATCAGACAGATGATAAGCGTCTAAATGTACTATATTTCTATAGTATTTTACCCCATTTATTATATGTTTTTATTGCATTTTAATAAGATTAGATACTGATTTCGTTCATATTTGCAATTAGGTATTAGAATCAAGCTTTATGGAGAAAAAGCGAAAAATAGTAAATAATCGAGTTAAATGGCGCAATTATGAAGAATCAAGTGGAATTGTGCTTGCAAAGTGAAGACTAGCCCAAGTTTGAGTATGAATTTAATAAAAGTCCAAGAATCAAGTCCAAGGAAAAGTGTGGCTAAAGCCCAAAGCAAAAGAAGTCCAAAGTCAAAGTCCAAGTTAAAGCCCAAAGACAAAGCAAGCCCAATGTCCAAGCCCAAATCCAATCGGTTGGTCTGGAGCCCGGATTTCACAGTTTAGCCGGCGGCCAAACTGGTTGGTAGGCGGTCAAAACCAAAAAGGGAAGTCGGCAAGAGAAAACGTGTGAGTTGACTTTTGAGTGGGTGACATCATTTCGACCGGCGGTCAACAGGCTTGGTAGACGGTCGGGAGCCGACTTTCGAAGATTATAAATAGAGTTCGGCTAGACAGTTTGGAGGATATACATATATTACGTTTTTCAGTCCCAAAAATGTAGTCTGCGAATTTTATTTCGTTTTTAGGGTTAGGTTTTTATAGTTTTGAGTCGTAGGTACATTTTGGAGGCACGAGAAGTGACGATTGGATCCATTTCAACTAATCTTCGAGTGATTCGTCATTTGGTTTGAATCTTTTATTAAATATCATTGAAGTATTTGGTATTTAATATTATGATTCGTTCTTATTTGATGAATTGATACTTGTAGTATTTGTTTTAATAAAGTTGACAAGTAATCCTTTAGCTCTTGAAACGCAGCTTCGTGCTTTTCTCCCCATTCGAACTTTTTATTCTTCTTTAGGATATCATAGAATTCCTTGCACCTGTCTGAGGATCTTGAAATAAAACGGTTCAGAGCTGCTATCCTTCCCGTTAATCTTTGTATATCCTTTGGGCTTGATGGAGACTTTAGATTTAGAATAGCTTTGATCTGTTCTGGGCTAGCTTCTATTCCTCTCTTGGTCACCATATATCCCAAGAACTTTCCTGCCCCCACTCCAAAGTGGCATTTTGCAGGATTAAGCTTCATGTTGTAGTGATCCAGGATGTCAAAGGCCACCTTGAGATCCTGAAGATGATCCTCAGCTTTCTTTGACTTTACTACCATATCGTCAATGCATACTTCCATTGTGCTTCCCAATTGGTCTTTGAACATCATATTGACTAGCCTTTGATACGTTGCACCTGCATTTTTAAGACCAAAGGGCATGGCAATATAACAATATATACCTGTGGGGGTTATGAAGGCTGTGTCTTCCTGGTCTGAAGGTTCCATCTGAATTTGTTGAAATCCTGATGAAGCATCCATAAAGGTTAGGATCTCATGCCCAGCCGTAGCATCCACCATTGAATCTATATGGGGCAATGGAAAAGGATCCTTCGGGCAGGCTTTATTGAGATCCGTATAGTCCACACACACTCTCCATTTCCCATTCTTCTTTTGTACCACTACCAAGTTTGCCAACCATCTTGGAAACTTCACTTCCCTTATCATGCCAGCAGCAAGCAATCTTTCAACATCGGCCTGGATAATAGCATTCCTTTCCGGTGCAAATTTTCTTCTCTTTTGTTGAACCGGCCTGAAACTATTATCAATTCCAAGTTTATGAGTTATAACATCCTTAGATATACCTGTCATATCCTCTGGTTTCCAGGCAAAGGTCGATCTCCTTTGATTCAAGAATTTCATCAGATCCTGCTCTAGGTTTTCTGGGATGCTTGATCCTATAAGCACCTTTTCTTCAGGATCCTTCAAGCTCAGCGGCATTTCTTTGACGTCCTGCTCCTTTGTATCCAGGACATCCCATGCCTTACTCTTTAATTGCTATGCTGACGGAGGCTTGGTAGCAGGTTTCATCGATGTTGTATAGCAATCCTTTGCTTCTTGTTGGTCACTACTGATCTTGATCACTCCCCATGGAGTTGGTAATTTGACGCATTGATGATACGTTGAGGGTACTGCCTTCATATCATGCAACCAGGGTCTCCCTAGGATAATGTTATAGCTTGTCAGACAATCCATAACGCAAAACTTTTGAATGGAGTTCACCCCCTCAATGTAGATCGGCAACTTGATATCACCAACTGTGTTCTTCACTTCTCCACTGAATCCTACCAACACAGTGGATCTCGAGGTGATCTCCGACTCTGGAATTCCCATTCTTTTCAAAGTTTCTAGACGGATGATGTTGACTGAGCTTCCTCCATCTATCAGGATCCTTCGCACAAAATGATTGGCAACATAAAGAGTAATAACCAAACCATCATGATGAGGATCCTGAACATCTTCTAAATCGTCCTCATCAAATGCTATTATCCTTTCGTCTTTCTTCGTGGAACTTCTTGTAGGTTTATATGGTTTATCTTACTTGGACTCCCTTGCGTGCCTCTTAGCTGCGGAATAAGAAGTACCACATATGTCAGAACCACCAGAAATAAAATTGATTACCTTGGCATCTGAAGGTGGGGATCCTGCTCTGGTAAGGATCCTGCGATTATCCTGAGGCTCAGGATCCTGAACTCTGTCATGATCCTTCGCGTGATCCTTCTTTTTTCCAAGCAGATCCTTCAAGTATCCTTTGTTGAGAAGATGACTGATCTCTTTCCGGAGAGCTATGCAATTCTCAGTTGTGTGGCCGAAATCCTCATGGTAAGCACACCACTTAGATTTATCCTTCCATGCGTAGGGTTTATCATTCTTCTTTGGCCATCTTGCCTTGTCTCCTAGATCCTGCATAGCACACAATATGTCCGTTGTATCTACAGAAAAATTATAATCAGTTATTTTAGGATATTCTTCGTCATCTTCATCAATAGCATTCACGCGACGATCCTCATTTCTGGAATAAGGCTTATTCCTGTTTGATCTGAATGAAGATGAATCTGATTTCCTGTTGGGTCTGTCATATGCTGATTGAGTATCCACTCTCTTCTGTATCATCGCGTCCTCTTCCAATCTGATGAACCTCAAAGCTCTATTTCTGACTTCATCAAGGTTCCTGCAAGGATTCATAACAAGATCCTCATAAGATGGGGAATCCCTTTTGATCCCCATCTTAAAGGCTTGTACAGCAGTAGGCATATCCAAATTGGGTATGTTCAAGGATTCTCTCCCAAACCTTCCTACAAAATCTCGAAGAGACTCATTAGCTTTTTGGATAATTCTATATAAATCAGTAGTTAGTTTTTCAAATGTTCTACTGCAGGAGAATTGATTATTAAATAAATTAACCAAATGAGCAAATGAAGTAATAGAGTAGGGAGGAACGTTCAATAGCCATTTTAGTGCGGATCCTGTGAGAGTGGAGCCAAAGCCCTTGCATAAGCATGCTTCCTTAAGGTCAGAAGGAATTGGGATGATTTCCATCCTCTCCCTATATTGTGCAATGTGCTCCTCAGGATCCGTCGTCCCATCATATAACTTCATATTGGGTGTTTGGAATCTCTTCGGGATCTCAGCATCGCAAATAGGTGGTGTAAATCTTGAGATCTTGTGTGCTGTTGGAGCAACTTCTGGAATTGGTTGCACAACTCCGGGGACGCTTGATATCATATCCTTTAACTTCTGTATTTCTCTCGCCATTATAGGGCTAACTCCAGGATCCTGAAAGTTGTTAGTCCCAACAGTGTTATTATAAGTAAGATTATTGAACATATTACCACCATCGGGAGTCCTGTATGAGGATCCTGGATCAGATCGTAGACCCCTTGACGTAGAAACTCCAGTAGCATAGATTGGATCTGGGATCCTAGCGCTCCCTTGCATGGAAACAAAGTCTCCTTGATGTTCCATGGATGAAAGAGTGCCAAAATCAAGGATCCTGCTTCGGATAGGAGTAGTGACTTGAGAAATCGGAACATTGCTCCTAGCTCTCATGTCCTCCACATCCTTTCTCAGGATTTCGTTGCTTCTCTCCACTCGTTGAAGCTGCTCTTTTACCTGCGCAAACATAGACACAATATCCCGGTTAGCAATCATAACAGGGTCTGGATCCAATAAGAATCCAGCCCCCAAAGATGTGGATCCAGCCGACGGTAGCCTTGTATAGACATTATGTGGCTGTTGATGAGATGAAGTGAGAGGTGGAGCAGGAGGGAGAGTGGTTCTAGCAGAAGATGATGATGGCATGGTAGATGGTGTAGATCGTCCTTGGCTCGACATTTTCGACAGAAATCTTTGAAAAAGATGACTCAACAAGGATCTTAACAAAAGTTTGATTAAGCAAAACACCAATTGCCCCACGGTGGGCGCCAAATTGTTTTGGTCAAAAATTACTAAAGCAATTAAGTGATCAAAAATTAAATTGTGAGGTCAGGTGTATGAATTACTCTCAAGATAATTACGTAGAAACACGATTACCTCTATTAGTAAGTAAATGTTTTGTGTTGAGAATGTTCAATTGAATCCGTGGATCCTTGTTGAACAAATGTTTTTCTATCAAAGTTTAATAACAGATTGAAAATGATTGCGATTTAATAACAATAATGTATGTAAAATGCGATTAAAGTAAAGTAAGTAAAATCGACATGATGATATACGAGGAAAGCCCTTGATCAAGGTTGATCACCGGCACAAAACCTCGGGAAGGATCAAATGATCCTTGCCTTTGTTGATCTTATTAAAATAAAAGTAATGAATTACAAAGTAAGAGCACAAGGATGATCGGCTAAGTGAATGTGTGTGAATTTAGCTAAGTGTTAATGAAATAATCGTAAAATGAAGAAATAGCAGAGTGTATTTGTGATTTGCAGGTGTGTGTAGTGAATTGTGATTAACCTAAATGATCATCCTAGCCTCGTTTAAATATTAAGAGCGTATAACTATAATTCCAAAATATCAGGGATCCTCCGAGGAATGATGAAGACCACCAACGTCTCTTTTGACTTCATTTTACACGTGCGTAAGATTTCGTCTTCATCAAATTGTATCAGATCCTCTTCACGTAATCCGGAACATATCTCATTAACGCGTTTCTTCTAAGACCTGGTCAATACTCAAGAAAAACAAAAGTGTTATATAGTTCAAGATTCTTAACTAAGATAAGTCCAGGATCCTGAGCTATGTGTACTCCAAGATTGATCATAGGATCCTTAAATAAATATCTTCCCGGTCCAGAATCCTGCATAATTGTGTTAGATAAATATATCCTGAATAGGATCCTGCAAGATAAATAATAACAATATATCCAGGATCCTTACCTGTATCCGTGATCCTGAAAACAGACTTAAAAACCATCATTATCCTGAGATATGAATATAAAATATAAACGACTTTCGTACCTTCAGGGTGTCCATATAATGCTGATTAGGATCCTGTAAAGGTTAGTAAAAATCTATCCACAACAGTCACGGATTAAACAAAGGATTCAGGTATGTTTATCACTCTTTGAAGTCGTTGTACTATTTTTCATTGAAACTCGACGAAGAACAGGTAACCGAAGCCATTATTAAGTTTGAAGTCATGCAAATGAGGTATGAAAGGGTTTAAGCTTATCAAAAATTCAATCAACGTGGACATGGTTATCAATTCATGGTAATATCTTGCCTCATTTATTTAATGCTTATTTTTAGAAGTTGTGTCACCATCATGGTCCTGAAGATAACACAACTTGGGGGTAATTGTTTGGGGCTAAATTTTATAGTTAGGATACAGGATCCTGAAGTCTCTAGTTACTATTGAAAATTATATCTAGGATCATGCATATGTTCAGGATAAAGCTAAGACTAAGGATCCTGAAATTCTATGTTTATATGATACAGGTAATCAAGATCTTGGATATATCTAGGATCCTTCTTGGATCAAGGATCCCGGTTATGGATGAGTATTTAGGATCCTGAGTACTATAGAAATCTTAAATATACTCAGGATCTCACATATGTTTAGGATCTCGGATGATAAGGATCCCGGATATGTTAAGTATCTTGGAATCAGATGTTACTAATGTTTGTTTGTTAGTTTGTGTTCAGGATCTTGGATATTCAGGATCCCGGGCGATCAGGATCCAGGATATATTCGGTATCCTGAGTAAAACGTCACTAATCTTTATTTGACCGTTATGTACCTTGACCAAGTCTACCAGTAGTTAAACGTGGGTCAATCATGCCTATATTTAAGGATCAAGTCGAGAAGAATTCAAGAAAAACGTGTAAAAAGGCTGGGTCAATATGGAAGACTGGAGGATCCCGAGAATCTCGGAGGATCCCTGATTTTTAGGAAAGTTAGTTATATTGTAAATGCTATATAATTAGAGGAAAATGATCGCAGGAACCATCTTTTTCTCTGCTCATACACTACTGATACACCACTAAAACACACTATCACTTCACCGATTCATCACCGTTAACACTCTAGATCGATCATTTGCGCTCTTTCTTCGTATTATCCTGATTTTGAAGTAATAATATCAACAAAGGCAAGGATCGATTGATCCTTCCCGAGGTTTTATGCCGGCGATTAACCTTGAGCAAGGGCTTTCCTCGTACATCCTTGTGTCGATCGCATTTACTTTACGTTTTCGTCGTTTAATTTGCATTTCATTGATCTTTTGATCATAAATTCTGCATTATCCTGATTTTATCATAAGTATACGTATTTATTTTGTTTCTAATCATCTTTTTTATCACAATTATTGCATTATCATTCTGTTTCATGCATTTTTATTGATCGTAATCATATTTTTATTGCATAACTTGCATTATCCTGAAAATACTTTGCATTTTACTTAAACTTTTGGAATAATCTTGTTTACAAACACTTGTTTTCGTTGTTAATCATCTCTTTAACAAGGATCAACGTTTATATATACAAAAACCATGTTTTTCATTCAAAATTGTTATTTACTAATATAGATAATCGTGTTTCCACGTAATTATCTTGAAAGTAACTTCAAGCACACTACCTCACAAACTAGATTTGATCACTTAATTGCCTTGGGTAATTTTTGACCAAAACACTAACCTGTAAGGAGCTTTTGCTACAGGAGTAGAACCAGGAATCAACTCTATTTGATACTCTACTTCTCTTACCGGAGGCAACCCAGGTAATTCATCAGGGAAAACATCAGGATAATCAGAAACTACCCGAACATCAGACACAGATTTCTTTTCTAATTTAGAATCAACGACATAAGCAAGATAAGACTCACACCCTTTAGCTAGAAATATTCTAGCTTTCATCAAGGAAATTAAAGGAACATGACCCTTTTCATGATCTCCTCGGGCTATTACATATGACTCATTTGAAATAGGGATTTTTATCAGCTTTTTATGACATTCTATACTGGCCTTGTTTTGACTTAGCCAGTCCATGCCTAAGACAACATCAAAACTGGGAATATGCATCAACAAGAAAACAATCAAAAAGTATGACCCTCAATTAATATATTAGCTCCAGTTACCGAGGTGGTAACAGAAACCATTCTACCACTTGCTATTTCAACTTCAATAGGCTTGCTAATCAAAGAGGGAACCAAATTCAACTTATCACAGAAATTCACAGATATAAACGAGCAATTAGCTCCAGAATTAAACAACACACGAGCTGGCACAGAATTTACAAGAAAAGTACCAGTGATGACGTCCTCAGTAATGACAGCTTCATCAACTGTCATTTGGAAAGCTCGGCTAGTAGCTGGAGGTGGATTTTTACGCTTCTGGCCAGACGAAGATGAACCTCTGACCATACCAGTCCCTTGTCTTCTTGCCTCTGGGCATTGACCCGCCCGATGGCCTTCCTTCTTACAATTCCAACATACAAAAGCAGTAAAAGTACAATCCCTAACTGGATGTCCCAACTCACCACATTTAATACACCGAGTCGTTTGAGGAGTACAAGGACCCGTATGTCGAGCTTTACACCTAACACACCAATTAGACTTCTCCGTTGCACTTTCACTAATATCATTTCCTTTACTTTGTTGATGACCCTCCCATCTCTGTTTTACACGTCCCGAAGTATCACTTTTTGACCTTTGTAAAGATTTTTCTTTATTTTGTAAAATTCGTGCTCTTATATCACTATCAACAGCACGAGCCAAATTAAAAGCTTGGGGAAGAGTGCCCGCCAGTCTCACTGTAGTGCGGTTATGAGGAAGCAATGTTCCAACAAAATGGTCAATTTTAGTTCGATCATCAGGAACCCATTGTTGAACAAATCGTAGCTTTTCAGTGAATTGATTTATAAGATCATCCATTGACATCTGATCCGTTAAGTGATGAATTCCTTTCTGATTCTGGACATATCAAATTCTGAGCAAAACTGCTTAGATAACTCATTACGAAATTCAGTCCATCCTCCTTTTGTTGTGGAGTCAAAGTAGCAGTAATGGAATCCCACCAAACCATGGCTTGCCCCTTTAATTGTTGAGTTGCATATGGCACCTTTAGCTCCTCTTCACATTGAGAAACTTCGAATTTTCTCTCCATATCACTCAACCAATCAAGAGTTATAGAAGGATTACTGCTTCCAGAATACTCAGATGGTTTAGTAGACAAAAATGTTTTAAAAGAACATCCCTTTTTCTGCTGTGGAGGTATTGGAGGAAACAACGGCAATTGATAACCATAAGGACCCGAAGAAAATATTGGAGCTGAAGTCATACCATGAGGTTGTTGAGAAATAAAAGGTAAAGATATCGCAGCCTGAGAAGATGATACAACTGGAGGAGTAGTAGTACTTGTAACCGGATGTGACTGTGAAACATGTTGAGGAAATCCTGCTTGCTCAGCTACATTTCTAAAATTCCTCAATGTCTGCAATTCATCCTCTAGTTGATAAATGTAATTATCTCTTTCAGATTCCTCCTCAGCAGTAAAAGAAGTACCGGACTGTCCATGTCTTTCATTCTGGTTTTCAGGAGGAACATCAGTTCGAGAGGCATCATTAAAAGTATGGATCGGATTTTCATTGTCTGCCATATCTACATTTACAACAATAACTCACAACTTGTTAATCGTTAGTACCTAAAATACAAACATCTCTAATTCTGTAACTAATCCCACAATCGAAATGTTTGACTTAACAACTCTAGGTTTGGGACTGAACAATTTACCAATGTTCAATTCGCCCAAGCCTATGCTCTGATACCAACTTATAACACCCCTTAATTTCAAGACAAATTTATAAAAAAAAAATTTATACATAACGGAAGCAACGTCCCAACTTTCATTATAAAACAAACTTATAATATTTACATATCCATATAGTGTACAAACTTCAACACATTAAGATTCTAACGTTATATGAAATAAAACATAACATAATTATTTCATAATATCAGAGTTATCACACGTCAAACATTCCATTAACTTAACTTCTTGTTTTCCAGCCCAAAATAATCGACAAGACCTGCAAGAAGTTTAGTGGTCGAATTAGCACGAAGCTAAGTGAGTAAATCAATAATCACAGCCTAATATGGCACAACAGATCAGCTTATAACCAATAAACATAACATAAATCAACAACGAGGATCGGTGGTTCTTGAAAAACCCTAATGCCACGGAGGCCTCAAGAACTCTTATCTTCAAACTGTATTGGCCTATACAGAATTTACCGATAGTTTAAATACTATTACTACACTCAACACATATTCTCATGAACAACACATGTATAAAGCTCCTGTGTTGGTCCACTAATAGTAATCTAAACCCAGTTATCAACTGACCTCAGTAACAACTTAAATCGTAAGATTTATACCACATAATCAACAACAATTTATCAATATTAAACACGTTTACTTGTTGTAACCCAATATGTCACAACCAAATCAAACTGAGAGTTATAATCCACTCACCGATACCTCAGAAGTCCAAACTCAGCAGTCTTATATCACTGAGTCTTTGGTTGATCTGAAACACAACAAAATAATGAGTTAGTAACTCATTTATAATAATGCAACTTATCTCAAAACGTAGCACTTAATGATAATAATCACAATTATCAATTATGCACCTTTACTTCATAATCAATTACATTAAGATATTATAAGTATCACAATATTAATGTACCATTCCCTAGTTCCGCAAACATATATATACATTGTAAGTACAACTAAATATTAAAACTGGTTTTGAACTCTGTTTTGGCCCTTACCCGATCGGCTTTCTTCCCATAGCCGATCGGCTGAGCATCTTAACCCGATCAGCTCACCCAAGAACTGATCGGCTATCATGATATAATTTCGATGCTTTGGTTCGACACAAAGTGCTATAAACGTTTTGTTCTAAACTAGTCGTGTGGCTCAATTTACCCGATCGGCTGGACCTCTATTACCCGATCGGCTCTATAATCATAGCCGATCGGCTATCGTGTAAAACCCAGACATCTGCAATTCCCTGCTGTACGAACCCTAATGCCAAAACTTTAATCCACCACAGTTTCAAACTCAGATTTTAACCATTCTAAGACTACAATTATATCATATAACATCAACCAACATCAACAACAACTTCAAACACTAGATTCATACCAAATTACTTATTAATCTAACTTAACTTCAATCAAGCTCATATATATAAATAAAGCATCAAAACACTTACAACTTAAGAGTATGAAGAAGATGATGATACAAAAGCTTATGATGATCTTGAGTTAAATTCACAGAAACTTGTTTGATTCAATTTGGGGTTAAGTGTTCTTGCAATTGAGTTAAGAAACTCACAAGTGAGAATACAGATTGAAGAAAAGAAAGTAAGTCGGCCCAATCTCAAAACCCGACCTATACTCATTTTATTTTAATCCCCTTCCAAACTATTGTCTGGAACCATAAAACCGTTTGCGAGGAAATTATTTATTTTACCATCAACTACAATTATTTAAAACAAATAATAATTTACTAATCACAATAAATCCTAAGACTTATTTACCTACTCTTTTTGCAACCAAACATATACAATAATTTAAATTGCATATTTAAATTTAAGGAAAATACCTGTTACCATTAGGCCCAATTTAAGGATGTTACAAATCTCCCCTCCTTAGGAAGATTTCGTCCCCGAAATCTCACTAGACTCGAAAAGTGAAGGGTAACATAACCTCATATTAGACTCGGTTTCCCACGTAAGATTTGGACCCAAACTATGTTTCCATTTTACTAAAACCATGGGAATTTCTTTCTTTCTAAGTTTAGTAACTTTTCTATCTAAGATTTCAACAGGTTCTTCTATCAATTTCTGAGTCTGATCCACCCACAATTCTTGTAAAGGAAGAACTTGAGATTGATCTTCAACATTACACTTTCGTAGATAACAAACATTGAAAGCATCATGAATGCCAGACAATTCAGGAGGAAGATTCAAAGCATCAGTTTGTTCATTAATAATTTGTCTGATTCTAAACGGACCAATATACCGAGGAGCTAACTTTCCACGCTTTCCAAATCGAATTGCCCCTTTCCATGGTGAAACTTTCAGATAAACCAACTCACCTTTAACAAATGTAACTGACCTTCGACTTGGATCCGCGTACTGTTTCTGTCTATCTCTAGCCGCTTTCAGTTTCTCCCGAGCGACTTTAACCTTATCAGCTGTAATTTGTACAATATCCGAGCCCGCAAACTGCTTTTCACCTGATTCAAGCCAACATGTGGGTGTTCTACAACGGCGACCATATAACATCTCATAAGGTGGCATGCCGATACTAGAATGATAAGAATTATTATAAGCAAATTCCACTAACGGCAGATGAGAATCCCAGGAACCCCCATATTCCAAGACACACGCCCGCAACATATCTTCAAGCGTTTGAATAGTTCTTTCAGATTGGCCATCCGTCTGAGGGTGATAAGCTGTACTTAGATTAACTCGGGTACCCAATTCACTTTGCAAACTTTGCCAAAACCGAGAAACAAAACGAGAATCTTTATCCGATACAATCGACAAAGGAATACCATGACGTGAAACAATCTCATTTACATAAAGTTGAGCCAATCGAGATAAAGATGCAGTTTCACTTGTAGCCAGAAAATGGGCACTTTTAGTCAAACGGTCAACTATTACCCATATCATATCATTCCCATGTGGCGTTCGAGGGAGTTTAGTCACAAAATTCATGGTTAAATGTTCCCACTTCCACTCAGGTATTTCAAGCTGTTTCAACGATTCATATGGTTTCTGGTGTTTAGCCTTGACCTGAGAACATATATGGCAAGTTTCCACTACTCGGGCTACATCCATTTTCATTGTGGGCCACCAATATAAAGGTTTCAAATCATTATACATTTTGGTACTTCCCGGATGAACAGATAAACGGGATTTATGAACTTCTGATTAAATCAAATCACGAAGACCTCCAAATAAAGGAACCCACACCCGAGACTGATAAGTCTTTAACCCACGAGAATCATCAATTAATAAATCCTTTCGTTTCAACATTATTTCAGATTTTAAGTTTACATCTAACAGAGCTTCAGACTGAACAGCCTTTAACTGCGAAATTAAATCAGAGGATACTTCTAACCGCATAAAACATACCTTGTCAGAAGTCCCCTTTTGGCTTAAAGCATCAGCTACCACATTAGCCTTTCCAGGGTGATATCGGATTTCACAATCATAGTCTTTGATTAACTCTAACCACCGCCTCTGTCGCATGTTCAATTCTTTCTGAGTGAACATATACTGCAAACTTTTATGATCGGTACATATCACACATTTTGTTCCATACAAATAGTGCCTCCAGATTTTTTAAAGCAAATACAACTGCAGCAAGTTCTAAATCATGAGTAGGGTAGTTCTTTTCATGAAGTTTAAGTTGACGAGATGCATAAACAATCACACTATCTCGTTGCATCAGAACACAACCCAACCCTGAATATGAAGCATCACAATATACCACAAAATCTTCTCAACCATCTGAACCATCTGAATATGAAGCATCACAATATATCTTGGTGGGTTTTGATGTATTAATGATTCTAATCCGAATTAGGGTTTGTAAACGACTGAATTATGGTGTAGAAGTAAAATAATCATTGTGGTTAACACTTATTCATTGTAGAATTTGATAATTTGATTTGTATCTAATGATTTAAAAGTGGGATTGATCAAAGGAATATGATTTGGTGATAATTCACCTAAATTGATGGTAAGAAGTGTTGTTGGAGCAATAATAGTGAAATATGAAGTATAGAAATTAGTGCTTAAGTGTAACATCCTCTCCAGTGGCCTGGTATTTTTCTGATTTAATTGAATATTTAATTGTTTTGGAAATTTATTTGATATAACTGTTTAATTGTGAAAGTTGGTAAAATAGGTCTCAGGACTTATTGTGGTTAGTGAAATGTTGCTTGTTTTAAAATATTAAAGTTGACGGTATAATAAAAATAAATTTCTCGCAATTGATTTTTAGGTTCCAGGCAATAGATTTAGTGCGGGTATAAAATACCCAAAATGTTAAGTCGGTTCAAATAGAGGCCGACCTTTATTTGATTGTTACTTTACCAATTTTTCCTCATTCCATTGCAAGAAACTAACATAAACCCTAAACTAAATTCAAGATTAAATCATCCAAGTAAAAAGGGGATTGAATTGGTGATCTTGTATCAATCATCATCATCTAGTTCTTATGTTCTTGATCATCTCTCACTTGTAAGTAAATTCATATTTCCTAAACTCAAGTTTTAAGTTTGATAGAAATTTGATGAATTGAATGGGTTCTTGAGTTATATAGTGATTACTTGTGATATGTGATGATTATTAACTACTTATATGGAACAAATCCATGTTCTGGAGTTATGATTGATGCTAGTTGAAAACTTAAAATTGGGTTTTATGATTTTGTTGAAAATCTTGTTGGTTTGATGTTATAAGTGATGTTGGATGTTTGTACATCATTAGAATGATGAATTGATTGAGTTAGAAGCTTGTAAATTATATTTTCTGCATATTTGATTCGTATGTGATTTTGGGGTTTGAAATGAGCTGGAAATGTGCAGAACAGGCTCTAGAATTGCTGGGTTAATGTCAAAGCCGATCGGCTATGCCAAAGCTGATCGGTTATACAATAAAAGCCGAACGGCTTCTGGTAGCCGATAGGCTTTGTTAGTTCAAAATCATCACAGAACTTGGACCTTGAACTATAGTCTGAAAATAACTGCGGAAGCCGATCGGCTATGGCTAAGCCGATCGGTTATGCTATCCAAGCCGATCGGCTATGGATGTTAAAGCCGAACGGCTATGATCAAATATAGAAATAAAATAGTTAGATCCTTTGAGTTGTAATTGCAATGTATAACTATATGTGGAAACCAAATATACAAGATAATTATGTTATGATCTAACTGTATTAGTGATTGTGTAGTAGTATAAGTACTTGTGTAAGGTCGTTGATTATTTAAGTACTACTTATTCATGACAAGTTCTAACTTGTGTGTTTTGTGGTGTTTCAGATACCCCAAAGACTCAGTGAGTAGTAACTGAGTGTGGAGACTACTGAGGTATCGGTGAGTGGATTCAAAACTCACCATTTAATTTAGTTGTGATCATTTGATTACAGCGGATAATTGTAGTTATGAATATAGAGTTGTTTAATCATTATTGTTGATTATATCACTATGTGCTATGCGTGATCTTTTGATAATGGTTGCCAATGAGGTCGACAAGTTGATGAACTGTTGGTTGGGTTAGTTGGTTATCGTGTGAATGATACAGGGATATGCTTCATATGTTGTGTGTATTGAACTGTATCTGAGTAGGATAACCTCTAGCTATCGGTCTCGTCCGTAGGGCCTTACGGATATGGTTAGATAAGAGTTCTTGGGGAGCCGCCCGGGTATTATGGTTATCCCCAGAACCACCGATCCTCATTGTTAAGTGTTGTTAATTGTTGTAGTTAATGGTTATGCTAAGTTGAATGTTGGGTGATGAACTCTCTCACTTAGCTATGTGCTAATCCCTCATCTTTAATTCCTGCAGATTTTGTAGCTTAAAGGGTAGCAGGAATGGGATGCTTTTGGAAGCAAGGATAGTTTGACAGCAAGCTACTCTGATCCTTTTTGAACTAAACTAGTTGGTTTTATATAATACCCCGATCTATGTAATCTTTGGAACAGTTTCAAGTCAGTGTGACCTTAACTTATAAACTGTTTATGTAAATTAATGTAATGTAAAGTTATAAAGTTGTTTAAATTTCTACGCTTCCGTGTTCTTAATATAATATTGTTATATCAAATGAGGGGTGTTATAAGTTGGTATCAGAGCGTGGTTTTGGGTTAATTGAGCATTGAAGAATGTTCAATCCCAAAACTGGAGCACGGTATGTCAAACTTTTCTGGTTATGGGATTTAGCATTGTTGATAATTATTAGTAGATAGGTACTAACGATTAATATATTTCAAGTGTTGTGTTGATTTCAGAAATGGCAGATAATGAGCAACCGACCACCAACCCCAATAATGCTTCCCGGATTGAAGCTCCGCCTTTTGAGACTAATACTGAGCAACATGATCATGAAGGTGTTTCTCATGTGGTTGGAGAAGAAGCAAATAGGGATGAGTATATACACGAAATGGAGGATGAGTTGATAATTCTTAGAGAATTTAAAAAGAAAGCTGAGGAAGATGCAGCTAGACTACTTGCTCAACAACAAACTTCTATTTTTGGTGCTAGTCCATCGTCTCAAACTACTAAGGTGTGTTCTTTCAAAACTTTCATGTCTAGTAAGCCACCGGTGTTTCATGGAAGTACAAATCCAACTGTGACCTTAAATTGGTTAAGAGATATGGAACGCAAATTTAGTGTGACTCGTTGTGAGGAAGAATCTAAGGTTATGTTCGCGGTTCAGTGTATGAAAGATGAAGCAATGGTTTGGTGGGATTCAGTGACAGGTCATTTAACCGAACAACAAAA
Source organism: Helichrysum umbraculigerum (assembly GCA_949592205.1). Lineage (NCBI taxonomy): Eukaryota > Viridiplantae > Streptophyta > Magnoliopsida > Asterales > Asteraceae > Helichrysum > Helichrysum umbraculigerum. Next base: position 377,388,399 of record CATIUR010000001.1, on the reverse strand, counting down.
AGATTCTATTAAATGGAAAGATTTACACCAAGCAGTGTGTAATCAATACTGCTCTGATTTTGACAAGGCGCGGATTAGGAGAGAATTTGTGAATCTTCAGTTGAAAGATAATATGACCATTGATGATCTAATATCCTAATTTACAGAAAAGCTTCGGTTTGTTCAACATTGGGTTCCTGATGATAAAACTCGAATTGAGCAGTTTGTGGATACCTTACCTCATCATTACCGTACTCCTGTAAGATTGGCTAATAGTTTATCACATGCTTTTAATCTTGCACGGTCGGTTGACAGTGATATTAGAGGTTTTCGTGAAGCACGATCTAGAGACAATTCTGCAAAGTCTAGAGCTGATTCTTCTAACAAAGGAAAATCAAGTTCTCAGGGCAGTCGACAGAGTAAGAAGTATGTTAGTAAAAGTGGTTCGTCGGGCAGTTCTAACTGGTGTGGTTCGTGTAGATCTAGGCATGATGGGCCTTGTACTGTGCAAACGAATAAATGTTTGAAATGTGGAGAACTGGGTCATGAGATAAAGAGTTGTCGGTACCCAAATTTTGTGTGTTGGTCTTGCAAGAAGGAGGGGCATCGAGTGGGTCAATGTCCGGAAGCAGGGAAGTCGGGGTCTGGTTCGGTTGGAAGCTCTGCATCTACAGGTCAGAAAAGTAAAAACCCTCCACCAGCAACTAGTAGAGCTTTTCAGATGACAGTCGATGAGGCTGTGCACACTGAAGATGTTATAACTGGTACATTTCTTATAAACTCTGTACCGGCGCGTGTGTTATTTGATTCGGGTGCTAATTGTACTTTCATATCTGTGAAATTCTGTGACAAGTTGAAATTAGTGCCTACTGTAATAACAAAGCCTGTAGAAGTAGAAATTGCTAGTGGTAATTTGGTTCCTGTTACCACCTCGGTAACTGGAGCTAACATTGTGATTGATGACCAGACTTTCCTTATTTCTTTCTTGTTGATGCCAATCCCTAGTTTTGATGTGATAATTGGTATGGATTGGTTGAGTCAGAATAAAGCTAGCATTGATTGTCATCAGAAGTTGATTAGGATCCCAATCTCTGAAGAGTCTCATGTTGTGGCTCGAGGAGAACGGGATAGTTTGGTCTTTCCTTTGATTTCTATGATGAAGGCTAGGAGGTCGTTGTCCAAAGGTTGTGAATCATATCTAGCCTATGTAGTTGATGCCAAACTTAAAAAGAAAACTGTTTTAGATGTTCCGGTAGTTTGTGAATATCCAGAAGTGTTCCCTGATGAATTACCTGGTTTACCACCAGTTAGGGAAGTAGAATACCGTATTGATCTTGTTCCTGGCTCGTCGCCTATCGCCAAAGCTCCCTATAGGTTAGCTCCATCTGAAATCCGTGAGATGATGAATCAGATACAGGAGTTGTTGGATAAAGGTTTTATTAGACCTAGTTCTTCGCCGTGGGGTGCACCGGTGTTATTTGTGAAAAAGAAAGACGGGTCTTTTCGTATGTGTATCGATTATAGAGAACTGAATAAGAGAACAGTAAAGAATAAATATCCTTTGCCCAGAATAGATGACTTGTTTGATCAGTTGCAGGGTTCTTCAGTTTATTCTAAAATTGATCTAAGGTCGGGTTACCATCAGGTTCGTGTTCGTGATGAAGATATTTCTAAAACTGCTTTTCAGACCAGGTATGGTCACTATGAATTCCTGGTTATGCCTTTTGGTTTGACGAATGCACCTGCAGTGTTTATGGATTTAATGAACCGGGTTTGTCGACCTTTCTTGGATAAATTTGTTATTGTCTTCATAGATGATATTCTTGTATATTCGAAATCTGAGGCTGAGCATGCTATGCATTTAAGACTGATTCTAGAAACGTTGAAACGAGAATAGCTTTATGCCAAGTTTTCTAAATATGAGTTTTGGATTAGGGAAGTGCAATTTTTGGGCCATGTAATTTGTAATGATGGTGTGAAAGTGGATCCATTGAAAGTTGAGGCCGTGATGAATTGGAACGCCCCAAAATCTGCTTCTGAAATAAAGAGTTTTCTGGGTTTGGCGGGTTATTACCGGAAATTCATAAAAGACTTCTCTAAACTTGCCGGTCCTTTAACAAAATTGACACGAAAAGATGAAAAGTTTATGTGGACTGATCAACAGGGACATGCTTTCCAGACTTTAAAACAAATGTTGTGTCAGGCACCTGTTTTAGCCTTACCAGATGGTACAGATGATTTTGTAGTTTACTGTGATGCTTCTTATTCTGGTTTGGGTTGTGTACTTATGCAAAGGGATAGAGTTATTGCCTATGCTTCTCGACAGTTGAAACCACATGAACGGAACTATCCAACACATGACTTGGAACTTGCAGCAGTTGTATTTGCCTTAAAGCTTTGGAGACACTACTTATATGGTACTAGATGTGTTGTTTGTACTGACCATAAGAGTCTGCAGTATGTGTTTTCTCAGAAAGAGTTGAACATGCGGCAGAGGCGGTGGTTAGAATTAATCAAGGATTATGACTGTGAAATTAAATACCACCCAGGCAAAGCTAATGTGGTCGCTGATGCTTTAAGTCGAAAAGGTACTTCTGATCGAGTTTATTATTTAAGAGTGGATGTTTCTTCTGACTTGATTTCTCAGATTAAAGTTGCACAAATAGAAGCTTTGAAAGATTTTAATTTGAAATCCGAAGTCATGTTGAAAAGAAAAGATGAATTGGTGGAAGATTCGAGAGGATTACTAACTTATCAATCTCGAGTATGGATTCCTTTATTTGGTAATATTCGTGATTTGATTTTAAATGAGGCACATAAGTCTAGACTATCTATTCATCCTGGAAGTACTCGGATGTATAATGATTTGAAACCGTTGTACTGGTGGCCTACAATGAAAACGGACATTGCTAGATTTGTTGGTACTTGTCACATTTGTGCCCAAGTTAAAGCTGAGCATCAAAAGCCATACGGATCATTAAAACAGTTGGAAATTCCCGAGTGGAAATGGGAACATATAACGATGGATTTCGTGACTAAACTTCCTCGCACTAATCGAGGTAATGACATGGTTTGGGTCATAGTTGATCGGTTGACTAAAAGCGAACATTTTCTTGCTACTAGCGAATCTGCCTCGTTGACTAAGCTTGCTCAGTTGTACATAAATGAAATTGTCACGAGACATGGTATACCTCTGTCAATTGTGTCAGACCGAGATTCTCGTTTTGTTTCTCGTTTTTGGCAAGGTTTGCAACAAGAATTGGGTACACGTGTAAATCTTAGCACAGCTTATCATCCTCAGACAGACGGTCAGTCAGAATGCACAATTCAAACTTTAGAGGATATGCTTCGTGCTTGCATTTTGGAATATGGAGGTTCATGGGATTCACATCTTCCATTGGTTGAATTTACTTATAACAATTCGTATCATTCCAGTATTGGCATGCCTCCGTATGAAATGTTGTATGGTCGACGTTGTAGAACCCCGACATGTTGGTTAGAAGCTGGTGAGAAACAATTTGCTGGACCCGACATTGTACAGATGACAGCTGACAAAGTTGCAATTGCACGTGAAAAGTTGAAAGCTGCTCGTGACCGACAGAAACAATATGCAGATCCAAAAAGGCGACCAGTTGTATTTTCTGAAGGTGAATTAGTTTACCTTAAAGTTTCTCCGTGGAAGGGTGTGATCCGTTTTGGAAAACGAGGAAAGTTGGCACCTAGATATATTGGGCCATTCAGAATTCGCCAAGTTGTAAATGAGCAGTCTGTTTCATTAGATCTTCCACCTGAACTTGCTGGTATTCACGACACGTTTAATGTGTGTTATCTAAGAAGATGCAATGTTGAAGATCAGTCGCAAATTCTTCCTTTGCAGGATTTAAAAGTTGATCAAACTCAGAAGTTAGTTGAAGAACCTGTTGAAATCCTAGATAGGAAGGTTACTAAACTTAGGAAGAAACAAATTCCTATGGTACTAGTAAAGTGGCGACATAGTTTAGGTCCTAATTTGACCTGGGAGACCGAAGAGTTGATGAAATCCAGATATCCTGGATTGTTTGTTGATGTTGAGATTTCGGGGACGAAATCTCTTTAAGGAGGGGAGATTTGTAACATCCTCTCCAGTGGCCTGGTATTTTTCTGATTTAATTGAATATTTAATTGTTTTGGAAATTTATTTGATATAACTGTTTAATTGTGAAAGTTGGTAAAATAGGTCTCAGGACTTATTGTGGTTAGTGAAATGTTGCTTGTTTTAAAATATTAAAGTTGACGGTATAATAAAAATAAATTTCTCGCAATTGATTTTTAGGTTCCAGGCAATAGATTTAGTGCGGGTATAAAATACCCAAAATGTTAAGTCGGTTCAAATAGAGGCCGACCTTTATTTGATTGTTACTTTACCAATTTTTCCTCATTCCATTTCAAGAAACTAACATAAACCCTAAATTAAATTCAAGATTAAATCATCCAAGTAAAAAGGGGATTGAATTGGTGATCTTGTATCAATCATCATCATCTAGTTCTTATGTTCTTGATCATCTCTCACTTGTAAGTAAATTCATATTTCCTAAACTCAAGTTTTAAGTTTGATAGAAATTTGATGAATTGAATGGGTTCTTGAGTTATATAGTGATTACTTGTGATATGTGATGATATGTGATGATTATTAACTACTTATATGGAACAAATCCATGTTCTGGAGTTATGATTGATGCTAGTTGAAAACTTAAAATTGGGTTTTATGATTTTGTTGAAAATCTTGTTGGTTTGATGTTATAAGTGATGTTGGATGTTTGTACATCATTAGAATGATTAATTGATTGAGTTAGAAGCTTGTAAATTATATTTTCTGCATATTTGATTCGTATGTGATTTTGGGGTTTGAAATGACCTGGAAATGTGCAGAACAGGCTCTAGAATTGCTGGGTTAATGTCAAAGCCGATCGGCTATGCCAAAGCCGATCGGTTATACAATAAAAGCCGAACGACTTCTGGTAGCCGATAGGCTTTGTTAGTTCAAAATCATCACAGAACTTGGACCTTGAACTATAGTCTGAAAATAACTGCGGAAGCCGATCGGCTATGGCTAAGCCGATCGGTTATGCTATCCAAGCCGATCGGCTATGGATGTTAAAGCCGAACGGCTATGATCAAATATAGAAATAAAATAGTTAGATCCTTTGAGTTGTAATTGCAATGTATAACTATATGTGGAAACCAAATATACAAGATAATTATGTTATGATCTAACTGTATTAGTGATTGTGTAGTAGTATAAGTACTTGTGTAAGGTCGTTGATTATTTAAGTACTACTTATTCATGACAAGTTCTAACTTGTGTGTTTTGTGGTGTTTCAGATACCCCAAAGACTCAGTGAGTAGTAACTGAGTGTGGAGACTACTGAGGTATCGGTGAGTGGATTCAAAACTCACCATTTAATTTAGTTGTGATCATTTGATTACAGCGGATAATTGTAGTTATGAATATAGAGTTGTTTAATCATTATTGTTGATTATATCACTATGTGCTATGTGTGATCTTTTGATAATGGTTGCCAATGAGGTCGACAAGTTGATGAACTGTTGGTTGGGTTAGTTGGTTATCGTGTGAATGATACAGGGATATGCTTCATATGTTGTGTGTATTGAACTGTATCTGAGTAGGATAACCTCTAGCTATCGGTCTCGTCCGTAGGGCCTTACGGATATGGTTGGATAAGAGTTCTTGGGGAGCCGCCCGGGTATTATGGTTATCCCCAGAACCACCGATCCTCATTGTTAAGTGTTGTTAATTGTTGTAGTTAATGGTTATGCTAAGTTGAATGTTGGGTGATGAACTCTCTCACTTAGCTATGTGCTAATCCCTCATCTTTAATTCCTGCAGATTTTGTAGCTTAAAGGGTAGCAGGAATGGGATGCTTTTGGAAGCAAGGATAGTTTGACAGCAAGCTACTCTGATCCTTTTTGAACTAAACTAGTTGGTTTTATATAATACCCCGATCTATGTAATCTTTGGAACTGTTTCAAGTCAGTGTGACCTTAACTTATAAACTGTTTATGTAAATTAATGTAATGTAAAGTTATAAAGTTGTTTAAATTTCTACGCTTCCGTGTTCTTAATATAATATTGTTATATCAAATGAGGGGTGTTATATTAAGTATTTGGATTAATTATGCTTATGAGGATGATTATGGTTAAGTTGATAAAATGATCATGATGATCATTAGTGATAATTTAAATAGGATATAAGTATTATTTTAATGATAATTGAAGTAATACAAAAGTGATTAAGTCATGCATATGACTATGGAATAAGTAATGGAATAATGAATTTAAGAAGTTAATACAAATTAATGATGTCTAATATGAAATAAAGAGAATTATGAAATAAAGGATTTGATGTAATATGATCAATCCAAAATGGGTGATGGATTGATAATGTTGATGTATTGATTATGATGAATTCTAGTTGTTAAATGTGTTATTGTATCGATAGGTTATATGCTAAGTGATCAAGAACGGTAGTTTAGCTATTTGGATGTGACATCATGTATTCGCCTAAAAAACAAAGGTGAGTGTTATGGGAATTAAATGGGTAATGATTGTATGTTCCGGATTGCTTACGAGCAAGAGGTTCATACAATCGAGTGGTAGTTATTTGTATCTTATCTTGTTTCTTAATTGTGAATTATAATGGGTGTGTATTACCGAATTGCTTCCGAGCAAGAGGTTTGCATGACCCAATGGAATATTAATTGTTTCGAATCTTGTTTCTAAATGTGGTTATTAGGATATTGATTTTATATGTTGTGGTGATATTATGTTTTGTGTTTCGTGCTAAGATGTTTGATGATTGATTAAGTGATCGATATGTCGAGTAATAGGATGATTTTGTGGATGTTGTGGAATGAGCAATTTGTAGAGATTGTACCATTACGAAATAATCAGTGATTACGAAATAAGTGCGTAGCACTACTTGTATCTATTAAGCTTGGTATCCATTTTGATGAGAATTAGTGCCTTGCTTACTTGTGTCCATTGGACCGCGGATCCTTACAATCGTTTCGTAGTATTTGTGGAAATCAGATAAGTGGATTCTTCTTAAACGAATTATGTTGTTGTAATTATGGATTATTCATTTAATTGCTCATAGGCTCACTAAGCTTTATGCTTATCCGTTTTAGTAGTTTCATATTGTAGGTGCTCGATTTGGTTGAATCAAATTGGATGAAATATGATTACAAGGAAGTAGCGTGGATTGGAGCTTGCAATGTGGTTAGACAAGCTTCTCTCCCTTTTGAATTATCGTTATGAATTATCACTTGTGTAAATCGCCCAAAAAGACACATTTAAAATAATGTTGATGAATTAAAGTGTAACGTGTCAATTTTGTGTGAAAGTGTATCTTTGACTTGATAAAGTCAAAGTGGAATATGATGGTGTCGAATTGGGTCATGAAGTATTGTATAATGGTAATTGTTGTTAGATGTGGAATAATGTGTGTAATGATCATGGTTATGGTGAACTTATGATCAAAGTGTCAAAGATAGTGTTTTAACTCATTTGAGTGATCATGAATCAAGAATTATGGCATGTTTTTTAAATGAATTGAAATCATGTATCATATGGTTAAAATGGATTAGATTTGGTGAAAGTGTCCAAATGGATACCAAATGGGTCAAAGGAGTCAAAACGGGTTAGAGTGGGTGTATGATGTTGATGAATAAGCTCACACGTGTCAAATGTATCATAGAATATGTGGATAAAAGTTGGGAATCTAAAATCAAGCCATTTGGAATATCACGTGTCAACCAAAATGGCCCAAAATGGCCATAGATTGGTCATACGTCCGTTTTCTTGATAAACGTGTATTTTGAAAAAAGTATAAAAAGAGAAACCTTCATTTTGGTATATTGGAGGTGCTTGCAAAATTTGGTGGTCTAACTCTTAACAAGTTAAAAGTTATGCGCGTTTGAAATTCGTATTTTGGTAATTAAAAATGCAGGTCAGAAAAACACTAGAGTACGCGATCCCAGCTGAGAAGCCGGATCGCGTAAGCATGTAGATTTTGGATACAGACGATTTTGGTCTTGTGTACGCGATCCCATTCAATTCCCCGGATTGCGTATATATGCGAAAATTCGTCACTGTTCAATTTGTTCAGTGATACGCGATCCCACTTCAATTTCCAGGATCGCGTATGCCTTCAAGAAATTGTGTAAAATTTAAAAGTACATAAGTGTTTAGTGGACTTTAGAGACCTCTTTTATTTCACAGTTTTCAGTCAGGTTTATTTCGAGTCTAAGATTAATCATGTAAGTAATATATGTATCTAATATGTGTACAATTGAGTTATGAGACATTGTTTATGTGGATTAATATAAAAAGAAAAAAGGAAAAAAAAAGTCTTTGGGCGTTTCAACCTTTTCTATGCTTCCACTGTACTTTAAACAATCTTATCTCTTTGTTTCTCAACTTCTTAACTTTTTCATCAAGGATTACAATCAGTTGCTCAACATAAGTTAATTTATCATTGATCTCAATTTCTTCCATTGGTACATATGTTGTTTCATCCACTAAGCACTTTCTTAAATAAGACACGTGGAAAGTACTATCTATACCTGCAACATCCTTACGTACAGATTACAAGTGAATACAAACAATTGTGTCGTTTTTTATTATATTATATTAAAAGGTAATACTCCGTAATAGTTATATATTTTATATGATGCAATGTCGTCTCTAAGTTTTCGAACATTAATCACCATAACGAGTTTATATAATACAAAGCTAAACTGTACTCAAGTTTATTGCTATAACTTAATCATCTTAGACACTATCACATCCATTCATTTATTTTTTTTATTTATTAATTAACAATCAAGCTATTTATTAAATAATATACATATTATATACATATAAACACCCATTTTTCAGGCCCCGATAAATCGAAGTTACTAGAGGATTGATCAGCTCGTCTACTCTCGAAGACGGTCTATGATTAATATACGTACTTTAATTTATTAAAAAAATACAAAAGAACAAGAATAAAACAAAAATATTCACACTAGTTTTATGTGAATAAGTGGAGAATCGAGAGACAAAGAAGTAGAAAACAAGGAGGTGGTTGCCAACTTGCCATTATAAGAAATCCTTTTCAATAGTTTTGTCTCATGAATTAACACAAACAATTGTTTAGTGGTATCTTTATTACTTATATCTCATTTTTTATTTCTTTAAAATATGGAATGGAAAAGGTTATTGTTGACCAATGACCACCTCAACTTTTTTGTTTTGTCGTTAGATGAGTTCATGTATTCATTTATTTATTTAGTTCAATTAAAAAACTTAACCTTTTTTGGGTGATCATCAAGTATATAAAAGATTCGGGTTAGTTAGCTATGTCCGTTCGAGTGAGACAAATTTGTATACACTTCATCACCTTAATTTATAGCACCAAACAATAATCATCTTATGTTTTCTCTTTTCTTCTAAAATATGATATGATGATAAATAGTAGATACAATGCTAAGTCACACTCAGCCGATTTAAAGCATTCTTGATGGCAATGTTTTACCTAGACCATTTGCAACGCAACGGTTACAGGGAAGGTCGTGCCATCATGATGCCAGCACGGCTCTAGTGGAGGTCGTGATGGTGGATCGTCGTGAAGGGAGTACGGAACAAGAACGCAAAAGGTGAACTCCAATGCTTTTTTTTTTTCTAATTTTCTTTTTTTAGATTAAACAATAATCCATCCGATCCAAAATAATTATTCCGTTTTAACTTTTTGAAGTCTTTTTTTTAACTTTAATCTAAAATATTTTTTTTGTTTGTGTTATATGATACTTGATGCAAAATATATGAATACATTGGGTTTTAAATGTATTTTTATTAGTATAATTTTCATCAAGTATTATATACCACAAATAAAAATATTTAAAGACAAAGTTAAAAAACAAAGACTTCAAAAAGTTAAAACTGAATAATTATTTTGGATCGGATGGATTATTCATTAGTGGATTTCATTCCTCCCCCGACCATTTTGGATCGGAGGTGACCATTATAAGAGTTGTGATGACGTTGCACATACAATCCATTTTAATTACCATTATAAACGATCACAAAAGCTTATATAAAATTTGGTTGAAAATGTAACATTAAGATAAGCAAAGGCGGAGTCAAGAAATTTAACAGCAGGAGGCGGAAAAAAAATATTTTTCTTTCTTTCATAATTTTGTGGGGCAAAAATTTTAAAATGTTATTAATACCTTAAAAGAAGTTTGTTTTTACGTAATTTATATATTCTTGTAAGGTTGGCTGCCTACGCCGCTCCCGAACCCCTCTAAAAATAATATTTTTCTTTTTTTTTATACATTTGGTGAGTGCTGACTGCTGACATACACTGTCACATAAGCACCAACGTTGACACGTGGCGATTGGCGCCGGTTTATTTGCTACCCCAAAGTTTATAGCAGGTGTTTTTTCCAAGGTCACTTTCGTCATATTGCAGCACCCTATCCTTAGGGTTAGGGTTTCTATTTCGTTTTTCCATCTTCAATCCCAGCCGTCCGATGAATCTCGATCATCATCTCATCACATCAATATCCTCACACTCGTGCCTCCTCCTACTTCACTATTTATAAAATTTTAATAATTTTAATTCCTTCTTCTTTTACACACTACTCTGTCACTGTCGGTTGCTTTTATGTGGTTGCGCCACCGCTCCCTACCGCCGCCATTCTCACTTAATAATATTCTTCATTTTCTAAAAGTAATTATTACTAGTATATCATCACTACTCACTTTCACTACTTGATTCTCTACTGATTCTGATTTTGCCGGTTGATGAAACCAGAACATAACACTCACAGAAATGGTATGTAATTTCTTTATTATTATTATTATTTTTAATTTTTTAGTGTTTTTGTAGCTCGAAATCAGGTTTTCTAATCGTTTTTGTTTCACAGGAATCGATTAGTACAGATGAGAAGACTTGCGTTGATTGCAAAACTTCGAGAACGCCGTTATGGAGAAGCGGTCCAGCTGGTCCTAAGGTTTGTGAAATTACTTTAATCACGATTTCGATACCGTTTAATTTCAATTTCAAGTTTTATCGCTTAATCGGATCTATATTCTGCATGTTAAGTTTGCGATCGCATTTGATATCGCTTGATTTCATGATTCAATTTCTCGATTTCACGAGCTACTTGATCTAGTTTTTGTTCGTTGATTTCGCGATCACATTTATACGATTTCGTTGTTTTATTTGACGTTTTCGTGATTCGATTTCACAATATCTACTGGATAGAATCCGTGTTATGATCTGCGATTAGACTCCTACGATATCGACAGTTTAATTGATTAAATTTCACGATCTAATCAAGTGTGTGTTTAATCATGCAGTCACTCTGCAATGCATGTGGAATCAGGTTTAGGAAGAAAAGAACCGTAATCGGAACAGAGAAAAAGTCACGTTCACGGTCACCGTCGCCGACTTCATCCTCATCATCAGTAACCGCCTCTAACAAGATCGCTTCCAGAAACATCGACGATACTGATAATGATCATGATGAGATAAACAAGAAGAAAGGTGAAATGATACGGAAGAAATTGAGGATAAAACTGGTGGCGTTAGGAAAAGAAGTGGTGTTATGGCAGAGGCAAAGGTCTCCGATGAAGAAGGTTAAAAGAAGAAAGATGGTGATGTTTGGAAACGAGTACAGGAAATTCGGTGAGGTTGAACAAGCTGCTGTTCTGTTAATGTCGTTATCCTGTGGATCAGTTGTTGGTTAATTAATTAGTTAATTAATTAATTAATTAATTAGTAGTAGTAGTAGTAGTAGTAGGAGGAGGAGAATATATATATATATATATAGTAATCTTATAATATCTTTATTAAATGATGATCATGATCAATCCTACTATTTTTGTAGTGGTAAAAAAGGGACAATTTGTAGGGTTTATTTGGAGAAAGGTTGATGTTTAAGAAAGTAGTAGTAGATGTGTAAGGTAGGGGTATGTTGTATAATCCCTTTTTCTATATAATAGGGAAGAAAATGTGTAAATATATTTACCAACTAAAATGGAATGAAATGAAATGAAATGTTATGAGGATTTTGAAGTGATTGTGATACTTGTTTTGGTAACAAATGTATGGATTTATTTGGAATCAAGTTGAAAGGAACAATATCCCAATGTACAATTTCATTTAAATAGAACGGCAAATCCATATCGATGACTTTTCTGAGGTTCGAATCCATAATCATTAGGTTAGATGAGTTTCCGAGGCCTGAATCTATAACAATTAGGTTAAATGAGCTTCCGAGGCTTGAATCCATAACAACTAGATTAGATGAGTTTCTCATATGCCGTTAGATCAAAGTCCTATGGTAACAATATTTACAATTTATTACATTTCAGAATTTTGTATATGTTTTACAACAATTATGCATTTTATAACAAAATATTATGACAGTATTAGAGAACAAGGGGAACATTATGCCTATACCAAACCATTACTAGCTATGCATATACACGAGTATATAAACTTCAAATGAAATCCAGTTTTAAGAAACAAGGAACTAAGAAACTGGAGTATGTGATTATCACTTGCTGTAAAAATACATAATAAAGGTCATATTAGTATGTGATCATAACTTACTGTTAAATAAAACTTCTCATATTATGGTACATAGTAATATTTCAACTTTCACATTTAGAGTAAAATTGACCAGATTTTAATCACCAGATTGTTAACATAAGGTATAGAATACGATAACATGCGATATGTAAAATTTAAATTCCTCGATTAGTTCTTTCTTAAATGTGAACAATTTGATCCGGCGAATATTACCAAAGCACCATGAATTCATGATCTCTTAGATTACAACTTGAAACCTACAAAGTAATGAGCCACAAGACGGTCGTCTGAGAAATCCAATTTACATTAACCATTATAGCGAGAAGAATTTATGTACACCATGTTGTTAAACTCGGTACAATTTTATCACTTTGCCTAAAAAGTATATATTATTATGTATCAAACTTTATATAACACATGTTAAGCCTCTTAAGATTATAATCAACCAAGGGAAGACTAGAATAATCATAGGAGGAAATGCAGGATAGTCCTCGTCTAAGGTCTTACTAGCTTTGCTAAAAACCTTACATAATTATACAAAAAAAATTAATAAGAAGTGTAACGAAAGAAGCTTTGATAAGACCTAAAAGGAAATTGGTCCCTTACAAATTCCTTTTGTGTCAAGAGAATAATAATAAGTAGTAATAAGAAGAAAAAAGCAGTGTAAAAGTTTTGGTTAACTTTGTTAAAAGAAATAAGATAAAAAGTTGTTTAGTAAATGCACTTATCTTCCTTTTTTGGGTTGTGATACTCATGTTCTTGCTGTTAGCAGGATCCTATGCATGATGCTTTACAGGATTGACTTGTGTAAAAGTTTGTAAAATTGAAATCACTAACAGAAGGGACTAACATTTTATGAAAAGTAAATTAGGTGCAATGAGGAACTAACATCTTCATGAAAAGGAAACAAGTAACATGAAGATTTCATATTTATTTAACATTTTAACATATGGTTAATAATGGTTTAATACTCAAACTTTCAACTTTTTTTCGTTTTAACACCTCAACTTTTTTTTTTTAACGTTTTAACACTCCAACTTATAGTTTGACCAAAACTTAATACCCAAACTTTCAAATTTTTTTCGTTTTAACACCTCAACTTCTTTTTTAACGTTTTAACACTCCAACTTATAGTTTGACCACAATTTAATCCCTTTAGTTTGTTTGTCCGTTTAAAATTACACTTCTTGATAATTTTCACTTAAGGGGCAGGTTACCGGTTATAAATACCCTGATTAAAATCTGACAAGGTAATAAGTTAGAATTATAACAGTAATAAACTATAATTAACAGGATAATAACATTCGAGATCACGAGGTTAGCTAAACATTCGAGATCCCGAGGTTAGCTAATCTTAGTATTCTTTGAAGGATTAATAGAATACATATTAAATAGACAACACATAAAAAGAATTTCTAGTGTATTCAAATCGAATCTTGATTATTTCAAACTAAAGTGTTAACAAAAAAAATCCAGAAGTGTAATTTTAAACGGACAAACAAACTAAAGGGATTAAATTGTGGTTAAACTATAAGTTGGAGTGTTAAAACGTTAAAAATGAAGTTGAAGTGTTAAAACGAAAAAAAATTAAAAGTTTGGGTATTAAGTTTTGGTCAAACTATAAGTTGGAGTGTTAAAACGTTAAAAAAAAAGTTGAGGTGTTAAAACGAAAAAAAGTTGAAAGTTTGAGTATTAAACCATTATTAACCCTTTAACATATCATTCTTGATCACATTATTGATTACTCTCTCTCTCTACCAGTCTTTGACACTTTGACTATCCACGTAATTTTAGTAATTTTTACTAACTACATTTTTGAAGAATCGTCTATCACCTCTATCCAGTAAAATCTTTTTTGAAGGGTTAGATTACAATGTGAACATTTACAATGGGAAATCCAAAATAGTAACATGCCAATTTAAGTGGTAGGAAAGGGATGGGTCCTTGGAAGTATATTTGTTTCCAAACTTGGGAATGGTTTTTATAGTTACTTTAAAAAAAAACTTAATAAACAATTATAGTGAAAAATTAATTAAAATTTGCCACGGATCCAAGTTTTGTATTTAAATCAATTAAAATAAACGAGAAGATTAAATAACTTACAATGACTTGCTCGGTATGATCAGTCATGCTTATTTGATATTCAACTTGTAACCCTAGTACAAGTGGACTAACATCTTCATCATCTTGTTGAAGGTTGTTAACGTGTTCATAGCCATACTAATCGCCTTTGGAAATACTGCTAGTCGTTAATCTCTTGTACGCATTTACTCTTGCAAACAATTAACAACTAAGTAACTAACGCACGAGATCCGAAACACAAACACACAAGATGTGTGTGTGCGTGTTGAATACCCCAAAACCGACTTTCGATTTGGGGTTTCTTGGGGCCAGTCGACGAAGAAGAGAGAGAGGAGTGAGAGAAGGCTTGGGGGTTTTGTGTGCAAGTGTTGATTAGTCAAAACTAATACCATAGGTATTATATTTATAGTGTAACTAAACTTATTCACCAAGTTTAATCAAAGTTACACTTAAACCCCAAAATTTATATTTAGTGTGACAATTAAACACTAAATTTTAATCTTATTAAGGTTAACCACTATATATAATTATCTCCTTTAATCAATTCCCAATTAATCAACCTTGTATAAACTATCCGTTGATGATGCATTAGTATGATCAATTAGTGTCTTAATCAACAGATTAGATGATTTAATATAATTATCGCGCACATAGGGTGTGTTTGGCAACAAACGGCTGGAGCTAGAGATTATGGTTGGAGCTGGTGCTTGTGGCTGGAGATTGTGGCAAGAAGCTGAAGATTGTAGCTGGGGATTTTTTCACAATCTACTTGAAGTAGCTTCTACGAAAAGTGATTATAGGCGATTCTCGAGAATTCTTTTTATTAATCAGTGTTATTCTTTTGTTTGCTAAACAAAGATTATTAACATTAGGAAATTGAGATTAATAAAACTAAAATATCAATCCCTTAAAGGGGTTAGTGCATAAAATTGCAATGAACTATGACCTGACATTCATAGTGTGCATCCAACTATTCGGACGTACATTGTATGTAATAAACTCGTTATTTCTTGCCATTGTATGTATTTTGGTGAGGTGTCAACTTGTAAGGACGACAAGTGGCATCTTATATAGATGACACGCGGAAAATATACCGAAAATTACATATAATAGCATGAAATAACTAGTTCTCTACATACAATGGAAGCCCGATTAGTTGAGTACACACTATGAATATCAGAACATAGTTAATTGCATTTTTTGCACTTAACCCTCCCTTCAAATCTCCCAAATCCCTTAATTTGCTTGGGCTAAACACATATTCCTTTGAACTTGGGCCTGAAAAAACTCAAAAGAGATGAATTACCCTATCTACTTACATAGTTACATTTAGATAGTTACATCATGTAAAGTTTATTTGGGCTTGAGCCCATTTAAATGGTTAACCGTTAATTAACTTGTAAAATAACATGATGACCCTTTATTTAATCGACACCAACTTAAAGGCTACTCAACCTTCAAATTAAAGTGAATATATTATGATGATATTTGATTAAATACAATATAGGTAAAAATATAAAATAATTAATGTATTACTGTTATTTTTTTTTTAAAAAAAGTTGAAACTTGAAAGTAGTAGTGTGTGACTGTGTGGTGTGGCAGTGTGGGTGAATGAGCCCTAAAGAAGTGGATCTTGGCCCAAAACAGATACAGATCCGCATTTACAGGGCCTGTTTTTTTCTTCATTTCTTTGATATTTTGAGGTTTTACAGTTTTGCACTTCATTCTCTTCTTTCTCCATTTCTTCACGAATTCGTTTCCGTAACCATCAAATCTCAACCAATTTCATATACATACAACTCCCTATATGTATATAAACGAATCGAAATCTAATTGCTTTTTGGAGGTTGAATAAATGCAAGTTTGCATTTGGAATCTTATTTCCCAGGCATGTTGTTCTTCCCCCTTTAAAAATTTCCAATTTTTTGTTGTTAATTATCGTTTCTCAGAAGTTTATAATATGATATTTATAAATTTATCACCTTTTTTATCATTTGGGTGATAATTTAATCGTTTGGATGTATCTATCTATGTTGCAAGTTATAGTTTTTTATCTTGAAATGTGTTAGGTATCTGGATGTTGTTAAAAATTGTTAATTTTGTATAAAGATTTTATCTTTATATGCTCTAGATTTTTGAACTTTGTTCCTGTTTTTGGTTTTCAAGTATCAAGTTACCTTTTCATAAATTTATATCATGGAGATGATATATGGAGTTTTTAAGATGTCATAATTTAGTGCTTTAAATTTCCTGTGATGACATTGAATCGAATTAACAATCAAGTAGGCATCTTGCAGGATGTATGTATTATGTTTAGTAGTTTTATCTAGATTTTCCTCTCATGTAATTTTGTTCATTATGTAATATTTGTGCTTTGATATTGTTAACTCACCTGCTTCATTTACTTGAATCTTTAAAAAAGGGTACCTTTTAATTGCCGATAATATTGTTACTTACGGTCTTCATTTACTTGTATCAATATCAATACGTAAAATGATACATTTATCACGAGTGTAACATAAATGAGTCTTTTGGTATTACAGGTGTAACCAAGTGATCATTCATTCGTACATTTTTCACCAGTCTGAAATTGTGCCATAGTTCATAAATTCAAATGAGAGCGGCAATGTGTTTGTCACATTTTCAACTTGCTAGATGCCAAGTTCATAGCTTTTCGGCTTCTTGGTGGAAAAATGTCCATAAGTTAAGCACAAAAGGCGAAAATAATTCTAAGTTTCAGTTACTACGCCCCAAAATATATGGCCTACAAGGTGGAAATAGTAGAAGATGGACACAAAGATCTTTATCTACAAATACGGAAGGAAAGAACATTACAAGGAGAAAAACAAACATTGGCCCACAAATAGCCGATGTAACTAGTTTAACCCATAGCAGTTTAAACACAAGTAGAGTAGAGAACAATGAATGTAAAAATGTTCCTGTTGAACAAAAGATCTCCGAAAACAATAATATATCGAAGCTCACAACCATTATTTGTTTTGATATCGAGACCACTGGCTTTCTTAGAGATGGTGAGCGAATAATTGAGATTGCGTTTCAGGTTCTTAGTGGGGGAGTAAATAGTACTTTTCAAACACTTGTGAACCCCAATAGGATTGTGATGAATTCACATGTTCATGGAATTTCGACATATATGGTCAAATCACCCGGCGTCCCAAGGTACCATTTATTATTTCCTAGTTATAATTTTTTCAGTTTCTTAGTTCTGTTCTCAGAATTGTTCTTATTTGTTAGATATAATCACCTAAAAGTCGATATTCTTTGTAACATTACATGTTATCGCTGGTTCGCCAAAAGGGATGTACTAACTATCTAAGCTAAGTTAATATTGCTTTGAGAGACTTTAACTCCCACTTCACACTCCTTTTTTCTACAAAAGTGTCCTTTATGGTCATTTTACTTGCTGATTTACTAATTAATCAATTTTTTCTGGTCATTTTATTTGCTGATTAGTAGTTACTAATATTTGCTGATTTACTAATTACTCATTTTTTTTCCCTTTAAATTTTTTTTTGGTCATTTTATTATATTACAACTTGAAACAACCTAAGCACATCCAAACACCGCTTTTGTAGAGCTAATATCTGATTCTGGTTATTCGATATCACATAATCACTTTTGTTTGGGTATGTTGAGTTGGCATGTTGTGTTAAGGAATCTTATAGACATGAACTTCTGCAGGATGGAAGAGTTGATACCCATTATGTTACAGTACATTAAAAGCCACCAGAAACCTGGTGGGCGAACCATATTTGTTGCACACAATGCCAGGACGTTTGACGTCCCTTTTTTGATCAAAGAATTCAAACGCTGTGGTTACGAACTCCCACCAGATTGGCTTTTCTTGGACACATTGCCTTTTGCCCGTGAACTAATGAAAGTCGAAGGTTGGTCTATCATCTGTTTTTATACCTCTATATATGGTGGTGTTTGGACACAATGTCTCTTGCCCCTGGAATCATACTAGCTGCAAAGCTAATATTATGACAGGGTAAATTAAAAGTGTTAGTGTCTATCAAGCTTTACCCAACATTCTATTGTACAAACTTTCGGTTATCACTCTTGTATGTATGAGACCTCTTATAACCTTCAAATTATGCAATGACACTGGATTTTGAGGATGTGGTAACTTACATAGCTGCCACGTCATTAAAAAAAATACCGGTGACCACTCACTTGCTTCCTTATCAGATACATACAAAGTTATACATACAATAGAAATTTGGGTAAAGTCTAATACATTTATGATTCTCAGAAACTTAATGCAATATAAAACCATGTTTTTACTCCGTTTATTACCTATTTTTGGGAGACGTAAATAGTTTAAATCCCATACCAGAAAAATAAAACATCATTCACTAGGAATCTCCTTTTTGGTTATTTTGTGTATTAAACACTCAAACAACCAAGATTATCTGATTAATACAGTACAACTTAAATCAACAAAATGATATCCAAAGTCAAAAACACTATCTCCTACCTTCCGTTGTATTACAGCTGATATATGTTTTCCGACTATTGGATTTTACATAATTACTTTCAAAATGCATATCCAAGCAGCCCCTTATATATGTGAAAGATGCAGTATATGTATTAAATTGGTTTTGCTGATATGGGCAGGATCAACACTTTCTAAAAAATCGCTCCAGGCTCTTAGGGAGTATTATGATATCCCCCTCAAAGGTACAGCTCACAGAGCCATGTCGGATGTCAATGTTCTTGCAATGGTTTTACAGAAATTGACTCAAGACCTGAAACTGACGATTCCTGATCTTCTCAATGATACATTCACAGCCTCAGAAATAATTAGTAATTCAAAGAAGAAGAAAGATTCGAAATAACAACATTGTTGTAGTTTTTAGTATCATTATTTTGCAGATTGTTAAAGTAATGTTGTAATTGGCATTCTATTGATGTACCAATTTATTGAATGATCTGGTTATAAATTATACACTTTCTGGGCTCTTAACATTATATGTTACTATCTTTTATAGTTCCCGGTGTCCTACACATGGCTAGTTAACCCTGATTATTATACCTTCAGTCAGATTATAATAGTTATGGATAGTTTATCTTGTGTAGGGGTGAGGTCAGTTTGAATTCAGGGTCGTTATGAATTTATCGAAATTCTGTTTCGGTTTACTAAAATGAGGCCCTCTGATTAGATGCTAAACAAGCAAATAATGATTCTTAACGGCTCAGTTAATAATTTATTTAATTTTCTAAATAGTTATTTGACCAATAGTTGGATTAGCTTTTTAATCATTTCATACTAATAGTAACCATTTGAACAAGTTTAAAATATTACAGCTCCAATATGTTTAAAAGTGCCAGACCTGCAGCATTTAACGATCAGATGCCAAGTATGTAATAACGAACTTTACAAATACGGAGCATATTTTACCAGTGTATTTAATTAAGCTTAAAAAATAAATCTATTTCTTTAACATACCACATGTACGAAATGTAAATTACATGTATTTTATAATTTAATCTAATCCACCTCAGTAAATTACATGTTTTTTTTATATGCACAGCAAGCTTTGTAGTGACTAACTGAAACTACAATTAATTTTATTGTATTATTTTCCTTTTTAATTTAATTAAATAAATAAATATAATATTATCCTTTGTGTTTCTATTATTTTATTTACTTTTTATTATTTAATTTTTGTTTTTTACAAAGTATAATAATATAAAAGGGTTTATAGTTTGGTATTACCGAATTTTGAAACCTCCTATTATACCGTTTTTTTGCAAGTTTTTGACTACGTTATTGATGTGTTTGATATAAGTTCTATACGTACACCAGTAAATTTAATGCATACAAAAATGATTTTAAGACTTCAATACATTCGATTAAAAGTTTCAAAGTTATATACTAAAAAATACACTAGTAGGAAACGGAGGATAAAAAGTATAAACCCAGTATAATGGTAAACGAGTGAAACGAGTGAACATAATAATAAAATTAATAAAATAATAATAATAATACTACCTCCGTCCCAAAATTATAGTCCATCTTTTCTTTTTGGGATGTCCCAAAATAATTGTCCACTTCTCATTTCAACCAATAAGAAGAGAGTTTAGTGGGTGCAGATTCTATTTGAGTGGTTGAAAACTGTTGTGGTCCCACATTTATTAAACTGTGTGCTTTTTGTTGGTGGACAATAATTTTGGGACGGAGGAGTAATAGTAATCATAATAAATAAATAAAAAACATATATAGTGGCCGACTTCAGTGTTCCTATTTGGGTGAGAAATCAATCACCTCTGAAAACCAAATTGAAACATCAATCCAAATACAACTCCCTTTCCTTTAATTATCAAAACCATCCAAACCGCCCCCAAATCGCTTTTCATCCCCAAATCCCTAAATTCTTCAATTTCAGTTTCATTTTCTCAATTTTTGCCCTAAAAATTGAACAACCCCAATAACTCAAACCCTAATTCACACACTCACTTCGATCTTTCAATTACTCAATCAATCATGGACGCTGATTCATGGGCTGCTCGTCTTTCTTCTTCTACATCCAAACGTTACCAATACGCTCTTCAATCCCGATCATCAGGTATGTTAATCTATCATCAAGTTGTCATTTTTAGGGTTTCTTATGCCTCTGAAATACAAATTTGATGTTTTTGTGTTAATTTATTGAAAAAAGTTCTTTAATTTGTCGTAGATGTGGTTGTGGTCTGTAATCCCAATATCAAGTTTTGATTTTTAGGGTTTCTTTGCAATTCTTGATTTATTATAATTTTATGCTAATCAATTGAGCAAATTTGATGCAGATATGTTTATGGGGTTTGAAGATATGGAGATGGATGATGATATTAGGGAGGAATTTCCATGCCCCTTTTGTACCGGTTATTTTGATATAGTGGGCTTGTGTTGCCATATTGATGATGAGCATCATCTTGAGTCCAAAAATGGGGTATTTATTGTTTTCCGCCTTTTTCTAAACCTCAATTTTATTAATTCTTAGGTTAATGATAGTGCTTAGTAGGGAAATTTCCATGAAATAGCAACATATTTTGCAAAATTGGAGGTTTTTATCTAAGAAAACTTTAATTGATGAGGTGGGACTTAAAAAGTATAATTACCAAATTTGATAGTGTTGCAAAGTACGTTGGTTTCGTATGGTGGTTGCTTCTTTTTATAAATGGTATAGAATTTGAAGTAGTGCCAATTATGATCATAGGCATGTGGTTTTCTTGTTTTGAAGTAGTAGCTGATATCTTTGTTTTTGCAGGTGTGTCCGGTTTGTGCAGTGAGGGTGGGGGTAGACATGGTAGCACATATAACCTTGCAACATGGAAACATATTTAAGATATCCTTTTCTGATATGATATTCATATAGTTGACATTATTTGCATATTTTGCATATAATTGAATTTATTTGCATATTATAAATTTAACTCATTGTTGTGATGGTCTTCAAATGTCTTATTGGTGTAACTTAACTGATATGATACACATTTCTCTCTGGATGAACACATAAGTACACACCAATAATGAAATTCCTATTTAAAATTTGTTATGTAGGCTAAGATGAGGCCGATTATAAAATATAGAGATCCAAAGAGGTAACCTTAAGTGGTATATGAATAAATGTGAATCTTTGACCAACCCTTTTCATGTTCTTTTAATGCTTTGCTATATTGAAGTTGACCTGTGTATTCTTTAACTAAAACTTACATGCAACAAAAGAGAAAAACTCGCAAAGGTTCTGTATCAACGCTTTCGTTGTTGAGGAGGGAACTACGAGAAGGAAATTTGCAGTCTCTCTTTGGAGGCTCTTCCTATTTATCTCAGCCAACCAATGCAGCACCGGACCCGTTGTTGTCATCATTTATTTTGCCAATCGGTGATGATTTGGGGAGCACTCAATCTATCTCGTCTGCTGACTCAGTTGCTGTAACCAAAAGCACAAGTGAAAAAGCTTCTGAAAGGTATGGTACTTTATAGTTTTGTACGTTTGTTACATTTGGATGTGCTAGTTTGATAGATTATGTGATCATTTCTAACTTAGATTAAACAGTCCAAATTGAAATGTGAAAATACTGAAAGCAGATTGATACATTTTTTCAAAGATTGATATTGATATACATAATTCTGAAAGCTAAAGTGGGTGTACTTGTAGGGAATTATATCTATGTGGTAAACATCAAGTTTTATATTTGCTTTATAACTAAAGCTAGATTAATGCGTTATGAATGTATTGTTCTCGAAAATTATCACCATGGTTTTGTCTAACTCTTACCTAAGGTTTTGGCCTTTTAGACGTAAGCTGGGATTTTGTATTTTGTAGGCCCCGGGTGGTACTTCCATTTTGTATTTTTTTTATTTTTTTCTTTTTGAAAGTAGCAGAACTTTGATTATACTAAGAAACCATTACAATGGAATGTCCAAACAAGAATCATACATAAATAGCTACTGGGGTGGAAAAGTAGAAGAAAAACTACCTACAAGGGTACCAAACAACAAATGGGTCAGATCGATCTACCCCTTCTTTAGCTAGTTTTATCCGCGTCCGAGTTACACTCTCTTCCATTTTGTAATTTGTAGCTAGAAATCTAGAATAAGATACTCCTTATATAGAGATCGTAAGTATATGCATATGTATATACATAAGATACACATATTTAATGGACCCTTCACTATCCTTTATTTTAGGAAGCTAAATGGATTTTTCTATTCTTTTTTGACTGACAATGATTGCCTGAAAAAATGTCACAAAAAAATAAAATAAATAACCCTCTTAATGTGGGAAGAAGTACTGATAGGCACTGTAGTGTGGAGTATTTTGGGTCCTTCTATTTTAAGGTTTGATAACTCTATCGGGGGTAGATTACAAGAATGTTTTGTGGTTTGTATATGTCCATTTAGGTATCAATATGATTATGTAAGTTGATTGTTTAGTGTGGTCGAAGATAATTTATTTACAATAATTTCTTTGTTATTTTGCTTCCAAAGCTAATCGAAAGTATATGTTGTTGTATCAGGGCGAGCTCTGTCACGAATGATATTCTTATAAGTTGGTGTGATCAAACTAGTATTTGTTAATATTGAATTAATAAAGATTAAAGATAAGTATCCGTTTAGTTATATGTCAGGATAACAGGGAACACTTAGACTATATATGTAGAAGTCCATATGATGACTGTTCTAGGCTTCTAGCTAGTAATCATTTAGCCTTGTCAATTTAAATGATTTGTAGGGAGGTATTTGTTATGCTCGCCAGCCGCCTCCTGCGCCGCCGCCCACACATGGGCGGTGTGATTTGTATTAGTGTTGACGAATAAGGATTATTTGGATAGGAAACTCAAAATACGTGGATTAGGTGATGTGAATCATTATCCTTATTTCCATATTTTAGCGGATCATTGAATGAACCGTAGGCTAGTGTGTCATGGAGATTTTGCTTATCTCTTAAATCATTGGTTATCAACTTTTTTGTTAAGTTCATTTTTTGTTAGAATATCCAATTTTTAATTATTTTCCTTTTTCATGCCTAATCATTTGTAAAGTTTGAAGTTTTAAATTGACGCTTGACTGCTTGCGTGATAGTATAATCTTGCATTCTTGCCTATAGTGATCAAATTATACTGGAACCCTCATATATATTTTTTTAACCAAACATGGGGATAATGTTACAGAAAGCCTCCGTCGCCTCCGTTATCAATTGAAGACAAGGAAGAGAGGAGTAAAAGATCGGAGTTTGTGCAAGGAATGCTGCTGTCGACGATTCTTGATGATGAGTACTTGTAAAAAGGATGCTGGGTGTCCAGGCAACATTGTGTTGGGGGAGGGTTCGATTTGTTATGTAACCGGGAGAGTGAAATGTAGCAATAAAAAAAATGTAATTTATGTCTGCGAATTGTAGAAGTCGCTCTTGTATCGCTGTTCCTGTTTATGGTTTTACTTAAAAAAAAAAGAAAAGAAATAAGTAATAGAAATAATAGGTTTGATTGTGTTGTAAGTGGATACATATGTTATGCATTAGTTGCTTCATCTAATGAGGGTGAATGAAATTATGTTGTTGCTTTCTACATCCTATCTCCATATTTCATGGTTTGTCATTCTGATGATCCGAGTATAACTAAGAATGGATGGATTGCACGGGCCAAATAGGAAGTTGAAACACTGGGTTACAGTCCCAGTCGGGTCGGGTTGGGTAGGGTAGGGTAGGGTAGGGTAGGGTTAGTTTTGACAGATCAAATTGAGTTGAGATGGGTTGGATTGAGTTGAGTTACTGAGTATTCTCCTAAATTAAATATAGTGCAACATACAATTATTAGCTATAATATTAAGTAATTTAAAATGTTTTCAACTTAAGTCGATAATCTTACCATGTATTCAACTATTATCAAACCTCCGGTAATCTTTATTACTGAACTGTTGCAGCGTCTGTTATCTGTGATTAAGTCGATAGAATATAAGCATTCAATGTAACATATGATTTACTGAACTCTTAAAGGGTAATCTTCATTATTGTTTTGATCACCTGAGAATTTCCGGATGACCTGCCATTTAAGCTCAAGTACATGAATTAATACCTCTATTTTTTTCCATCTATGACTTTTGCGACCACTCGTCATCACCTTTTAAATCACTATCAACACCGCCCGTTGCAGCTACAAAGTATACCTCAAAACACTCTATTAATAAGTAAGCTGGATATGTGCTTGGAATGAAATTGAAAGTTATATTTTAAGGTAGTAAAGAAAGAGATAGATGGTAAAGAATCAAGTTGTCGGAAAAGATGGTCGAAGAAGAAGCATATAACCGGCGAAATTAAATGATGCCACGTCACTTGTTTACATGTTGTGGCGGATCAAGTAAATCGAAAATGAATGTTTTATGAGTTGCATAAACACAACCAAAATTATCTTGGATAATTAAAAAAAATGCCACTTTTTTTTTCAAGTTTATATTGTTTTGCCCTCGAAAAAAAAAAGTTGACGATTTACCCCTCGAAATCGCAAATCGCAAATTTGCTTTTGCGATCCCGTAATTTGCTTTTGCGACCCGTGCACCTGAATGAGCCGTACCCGAATATTATGTGCCATCGCAAATCGCAAGAAGCGATTTGCGATTTGCGTATGCAAATTTGCGATCGCCCTTTTCTCAAAAAGTATCCACTTATAATTATTTTATTATTACTTTTCATATATTATATTTAAAATATATTATATTTTTCCTATTTAATTAACGCAGTATTTCGTTTTTCTTTAATAACTTTTTCTATGCAATGTTTAAAATAATTTCGAATATATATTCATGATCAGCGTAATTTTGTCTACATTTTGACATAAGCTTGGTCTTCATATGTTATGTATTTAACGAAAGCTTTTTTTGTCTCGAAATCAAATGTTTTTTATATCAAAATGTAGATAAAAATACACTGGACACAATGGTATATTTAGATTTATATTATAACATATTTAAGATTATCTATTAGTCAAAAACACAATAATATAATACATAATGTTTATTTTAACATATTTAAGATTATCTATTAGTCAAAAACACAATAATATGTTTTGCTTAATAATAAAATAATAATGTTTATTTTCTAAAATTAAAATTTAGCTTGAAAGCTTTTACTTTGCATATCATACCCTTTAACAATTGCAAATATTTCAATTTTAAGTATTAAACATTCTTTATACAACATACAAATTAGCGTACTTATATATTATCATAATGATAGGTTTTATATTACTATTGAACTATTCTTGAATAATAGTTAACATGAATCCAATTTTTCAATAACTAAACTATTGGATTTCCTTTTAGATTTTTTTGAGTGAAATTTTAAATTTATTGCTTTGATGTAATATAGAATTTATTTATCAAAAATATGGACAAAAATACAATAATGAATATTCTTTTTTGTAAGTTTTCATAATTACCAAATAGCCTCTTAGTTACACTTAATTAAGTTTTATTGGATTTAAATATTTAAATAAGATTGATGTTGAGAGACATACGTGGATATGAATTTCATACTCTACATTATTTTGTTAATAAAGATATCAATTTGATTTTCATGATGAGAGAAACGTGAAACCAATATCTTGATTTGAAATTCAACCTACTTAAAGTCTTTCGGTTAAAAAAAATAAGTGAATACACTTTTACTTGACCACTTAGGTCACTTAGGTTTCGATGATCAAGGGATATAACTAAAATACGTGTGTCTAATAAAATTCAATTAGATTTAAAACAAGTTAGATAAGTTGATTAAAAATAAATTTAGAATTTTTCCCGTTGCAACGGGTGGACAATATGTTACTAGTTTTCATCAATCACAATCATATATTTTTATAAATAAAATAATGAATTTACTCGAAACAAAATAATGCCAACTAAGGGAAAGCATCTTCTTCTTGTATACAACTAAGGAGCGATTCAAAAATGAATAAAAATCAAATAAAATGGATGAAAACGAAACCAGGAATATAATTATAATAATCGTATAATGCTAGATATGTTTACTTGTATATGAAACTCAATAATATACTTATGATATTATCATCATTATTTAACTTATTAGGAAAAGTACAATAAAAGGTACTATACTTATCACCTATTCCTATTTAAGGTACACACCTTTATAAATTTTCGATTTAAGATATCAAACTTTCAATTTATAATCATGTTAGGGACGCGAATTTCACAAAGGACGAGTTGTCATCGAATTTCTTTTTTATAAGTAATATATCTATTTAATCGATTAATATTCCTCGATCAATTTTAAAAATATTGAGTATAATGGGAGATATTAAAGTTGAAATTGGTAATGAGTTTTTGTTAAATTCTCTCTCTTCACTCAATATTTTTTTAAATTGATCGAGGAATATTATTCGATTAAATAGATATATTATTTATAAAAAAGAAATCCGGTGACAACTCGTCATTCGTGAAATTCACGTCCCTAACTTGATTACAAATTAAAAGTTCAATACCTTAAATTAAAAAAATTAAAGTTGTATACCTTAAATAGGAATAAGTGATAAGTATAGTACCTTTTATTGTACTTTTCCCTATCTTATCTTATATCTTATATATATACTTAAACCAAAATTTCATGAAGTAATCTAGGCCCTTCAATAGGGTTTTTCAATTTAATCTGACGATCTATATTTGATGAAAATAATTACACTTTCCCCCGACTAATATTAAATATTATAAAACTTATCAATGAAAAAAATCGGCTAATGATACTATTTAATAAAATAAAATAACACAAAAAATAAAAATAAAAACCATACAACTTTCATGACATATTCTCAATATTAATGAATTTTTATCGTAAATTTAAGCAAATCAATACTATCTAGTATCTAAAATAAAAATATATTCCATTCAATTTATTTCTTAACTATAATTCTTTATTTTTAACCCTATATATATGATCCATTATTTTTTACGATTTCTCTCATATTGATATCAATGAATCCACAAAGATCTCAACCTCTTATAAAAAAATTGTTCTTCCCAAAAAAAAATCAAGTGTACTTGAACATCCATCCGATAAAAAAAAATTGTTGTTCAATAACCCAAATATCCAAAAAAATTGAAAGGTATGATGTATGCATTTTTAAATTAACTATTTTTTATATATGATAATTTTAATCTATAACAATTTCAATATCACTCGTGTTGTTGCGAGTTTTAAAGTTATACATATACGAATTATAACACTTTACATTTAACACACTAACATATATACTCCATAATTTATTTAAGGGTTTATGGACCATATCGCCAACGTACTTTACCTTTTGTCCCAATGTCATCAATGAACCGGTTTTATTACCAAGGTCGACATCAAACTTTTTACTTTTGTCTCAATGTCACCAACGAACTATTTTTATTACCAATGTCGACAACGAACTTGTTAAATATGTTTTGAGGTCACCAAAATACTTTTTTTAATGAGTTACGTTTTGAATTTGTTGATGTGGTGTTGCCATGCATTTCATTTATGTGATCAGACTTCCATGTAACCTAAACATGTACACGTATGATTAACTTCATCTTCTCCGACCGACTAACATGTAATTTTGGGTTACGTTTTTGATAAAAAAAAAAAGTAGTAATTGCGTTTAGATTCACTGGAAAAGTGGTGATTATCGTAAAGCAATCAAAAATTACATGTTATTCGATAGGAGAAGAAGAATTAACCATACATGTACAAGTTTAGCTTACGTGGAAGCCTGGTCACGTAAATGAAATGCATGACAACACCACATCAACAAATTCAAAACGTAGCTCGTTAAAAAAAAGTATTTTGGTGACCTCAAAACATATTTAATAAGTTCGTTGTCGACATTGGTAATAAAATTAGTTCGTTGGTGACATTGAGACAAAAGTAAAAAGTTTGGTGTCGACCTTAGTAATAAAACCTGTTCATTGGTGACATTGGGACAAAAAGTAAAGTACGTTGACGATCTGGTCCATAAACCCTTTATTTAATTAAAAATTAAAAATAAAACTTTAAATTTATAACAATTTCAATTTAGTTCTCTGCATTATCGCGAGACTTTAAGCTAGTTAAATTCATACACAAATTACCTAAAATTACACAATTTTTACTCCGTATTAATCTTGAACCAGTAAAGCTATAACATGCAAATGAATTTCATTACAAAGACTCGTCAAAAATGCCATCCATTATCCAATACAATAATGAGTAAATCCTATTTGCATAGCCACTACCTCCGTTCCAATTTTATTACTCATATTTCTTCTTTTGTCTAAAAATAATTGTCCACTTTCAATTATAACCGACCAATGTTTAAGATTCTCATTAGTCAGCAATAATTGTACATTTCTAAAAGTGTAGTACAAATTTATACAAGTAGCATCCAAAAAATTTATATGTGACCACACAAACTCAATAATAACCTCCAACCAACCGTTTATATAGTAGTATTTATCATTATTTTGTTTCAACGACTCAACTATGACAACAATAAGTAAAAAGTTGGAAGAAAATGGTACAACTGCTTTATGAGATGTAGGTCTTTTCCGGATTAAAAATATCAAATCCAGTACAATGTACAAATTTCATTGCATGACATACACATCAAAATTATAAGAATGGTTGACCTGTATAAGGAGGTGTAAAAATGATAAACAGAAGAATGAATTTTAGGGGAGGGTAAACCAGCTGAATAAAACTACCAATCAATATACTAAACCCTAACCAATTGGAGGGATAACGGCATTCATGATCAACTTAAATTCAACAGTAATTTAGCATCAAGCTCGGCGCAGTACGAGGGTTACCAGTACCACCACTGTATCAGGCGCATGCAGTATATTATGGTGCATGAAGACCGCCTTGTGATGTTCGTGAGGGTCCTATACCCTGCAAAAGACAATTTTCATTCTCAACATACAGTATATATACAAGTTTAGCAAAAATGTACATAAACCAGAACTATAAGTATTTTAATTTCTAAATACATTGTTGACGGATGACCAAGTTTAAGTGACTGACCTCTCTGCAAGCATATGGAGACGGGCATGGGTCAGACCCAATGCTTGATCTGTTAGTGCACGGGTGAAGCTGAGCAAATCCCAATCTTGATTCAAAACCCATACTCAACCCGCCATATTCATCTTGCAATGACACATCGACAGATGCCAAATTTGAACTCTCTACTTCTACACCAGATTGATCTGTTCTTGGAGAGAAGATACTAGTATCATGCATTGAAGGCATTGCATGATCATTTTGAGGAGTTGAACCCCTAGTTTGATCAAGTTGAGAACCAAATAATCTAATTCCAGACGAAGAAGCCGCCGTTCCGTTAGATCTAGCAACTAAATCACTCATTCTATTATTATTTAAAAGCCGATGATGTATTTGGCGATGGATTCTACGTCTATCTCTTAATGTAGTTGCTACAGTTCCATTGGGAGCAGGCATAGGTTCAGGAACAACACGGGTTTGTTGTGTTAACGGTGTTTCGGGTACATACAACTCATTAAGATCAAAACCTCCCGCAATTGGAGATGATAGATCTGTTGCGCTACCACTTAATCTTCGATCAGATGGGGGTGTTGGGCGTTGTGAACTTAGGGTTCCGTATACAGTTGGTCTACATCCCTCACAATACCAATTTCCCTCAGGTACTTCGCGTCCAAGACCAACACAAAAAGTATGGGCAGACGAATCACATATATCACATAATAACATTAATGCATCATCACCACCATTGTGGCATTCAGTACACATCACACTTTCATATGGATCGAGGTAACCCCTCAGTTCTTCCTCAGAAGGTTGATAGACCTGCAAAAAAGCATATAACAAGTATAAGCATAAAGAAATTGTGGTTATTTGGAATGCAAGATATACTTTGGATTACAAACCTGATCACACTCGGGAACAGGTATAACCACGGTCCTCAAAACAAACCCGGTGTCTGATTTCGCGGATTTAGTTATTGTTGCAAATCGTTGCTTGCATAAGGGGCAACGGGATTCAACCTTTGACCATTCCATGATACACGAGAAACAAAAATAATGTCGACAACAATTTAGCACCCCTCTTACAGTTCTCTTTGCTTCTTCTGATAAACAAATTCCACAAACTTGCTTTCCAACTTCATCTTCCATTTCTTCTACCTTTTCTTTACCTTTTCGTATTGGATATTTTCTTTGTTCATATGCTGGCAGTTCTTCTTGATTTCCATTTGAAGAACTTCGCCAACTAGCTCTTAAATTTGCACAGTATACACTGGCTTCCCTCATCTGTTCCCTTTCTTCCTCTGAAATAGTGTACTCATGATCAGATGATGCAGAACTGACAAAATCTGAATCAGATTCTCCCACTACACTCTGCCTACGTCTCTTAGAAGTCTTCTTGTTTCGTCTTTCAATTTGGTTTTTGTCCAACTTCTCACCGAGCCTACGACTTCTTTGTTTTGAATGTGTAGGCTTTTTACTCTTTGACGTTTTGCTCTTTCGTCCTCCGCGTCCCCGAACACTCTTCTTCTGTGGACGAGACCTTCTTATCTTCCCGCTTTTCTTCGTCTTAGGAGTTTCATCTTCATCATCTTCATCATCAAAATCACTCTCACTTAGCTTAAATTCTGCATCCTTTTCATCTTCCTCCTCTTCCTGATTGTCTACTTTGTATGAAACCGTTGTCTTTTCTCTAGGTTCCTCAATCTGGTTTCTGTTCCCACTTGTAGACATAAACTCAGAATCATCTTCATCAGCAAGAAACTCACTCTCACTTATCATAAACCCAGCATCATTTTCATCCTCGTCTTCTTGGTTGTCATCTTTAAATGAAGCATTCGTCTTTTCTCTAGGCTCATCCTTTGTCTGGTTATCCTTTTTACCAGTAGACATAAACTCAAAATCATCTTCATCATCTTCCGTGTACGAAACCTTCCTTTTCTGCCGAAGATTTTTTTTCTGATTTACCTTCCTACCCGAATACATAAATTCCACATCATCCTCATCATCATCCTCCTCCTCCTCCTCCTCCTCCTCCTCCTCCTCCTCCTCATCATCATCATCATCATTATCATCATCTGTATATACAACCCTCTTTTTTTCCTGGGGATTATTTCTATGGGTTCTCTTTCTACAAGACATAAATTCAGCATCCTCGTCCTTTTCATCATCCTCATCTTCAGAATATACAACTTTCTTATTGTCCTGCCGAGTCTTTCTATAGTTTCTACTTCTACCCGAAGGCGCAAATTCCAAATAGTCATCCTCCTCCGCATCATCTACCTCTGTATATGAAACTCTCTTTTTCTCCGTAGACTTCTTTATCTGATTAACTTTTCTACCCAAAGACGTCAATTCTTCGTTCTCTTCATCAGAAACCTCCTCCTCCTTCTCCTCTTCCTTCTCCTCCTCATCATCATTATCGTTATCATCCAATACTGTATATGAAACCCTCTTTTTTTCTGCAGGCTTCTTAATCTGGTTACCTTTCTTACTCAAAGACATAAAATCTGCATCATCATCTTCATCAACCTCTTCCTCCTCATCATCATCATCTTCTTTATAAATAATCCTTCTCTTTTTCCGAGGCTTAATATTTGCATTACCCTTCCTACTAGAAGAACTCCTCCTTGTGTTTCTTGATCTAGAAACTCTCCTTGACACTTCAAAATCAACTTCTGATTCATCACTGTCAAAAGAAAAACACTCATCCGACTCCTCACATTCTTCATCTTCGGTCACCTTATATTCCTCATCTGACTCATCCGAGTCCTCTTCTCTAGGGTTAACCTTTCTTCGACGACGTCCTTTAACCCCAACCCCGTTTCTTGCCATCCGTTCTTACACCCCAGATAAGCACAAACACAGGTCTCACTCTGAATGAAATAAAAGTAGATACATCAGTGATCAGGATATATCAATCAAAAAGGTAGGTACAAGATTAAGAGCTAAGCTCTTACATAAATTGACCAAAACAGGAAACATTAAAAAAGAGATAATTACACGATACTTGTCAAGGATCTCCAAATTTAGGAATCTTAGCACAACAATCTTCAAAAGAGGAAATCAAATATCACATTTAAACTTTCAAAATCCTCCAAAAAAGGTTACATCTTGATATAATACCTTAACTAATTGAGATTTAAAAATCGTGATTCGACCGTTATCATACCGAGATTCCATCGAATCAATGCATGAATTACTTTGAGAAACACCAGAAATAATTTCCAGGAAAAACACATCAAAATAACAGAATTACTAACAATCAGAAATTGAAGCATAAAGCCTAAATATTTTTTAATAACACATCTATCTATGGACTTGTAATCAAGTACACACATCAAAACCCTAGATCATCAAAAACCTAAATTCCAATTCAATTGACCAAGAATCATGATGAAATTCGACTCTATTCATAACTATTACACACCTGAATTCGTCAATCCGTAATCATTTTCGGAATCAAGGCAAGGAGCAATTTTGCATAAATTGAGAGTAAAGTTGCAAAATTGGGGAAAAGGCAATTAATCCAGAAACGATTAAAGCAAGAATCGGTGATATAATCCAATCAGTTTCAATCAGAAAATAGAGATTAATTAATAGGGAATTAGTTGTGAAGAAAGAGGGAAGGAAGATTTGGTTACCTGCACAACAACAAGAAGAGAAGAAGAAAGTGCAGCGAAAGGAAGCCAAAAGAGTTTACCTCTTCTTTA
The DNA here is from genome assembly GCA_949592205.1 of Helichrysum umbraculigerum. Lineage (NCBI taxonomy): Eukaryota > Viridiplantae > Streptophyta > Magnoliopsida > Asterales > Asteraceae > Helichrysum > Helichrysum umbraculigerum. The sequence continues at coordinate 377,354,467 of CATIUR010000001.1, read as the reverse complement.
TATACACGCCACGCTGTAATAATTATTTAATTAATTATTATCATTTTTATCTAGTAGTACAGTATAATATTTCATTTTAACACTTTCTATTTATATATTTTATTTTATTATATATATATATATATATATAGGGAATATGTTAGCTACACCTTGGTGTAGCCAACTTAGCTACACCAAACGCCAATTTTAAGTATAAAACTATAATTTTTATGCCGTTTTGTATCCTAAACTTGTTAATATCCCTAATCTATTAAAAACAACATCTATGATTGACATTTACATTTAAGATAATTACAGTTGCAAATGTAAACTATTTGGAACCATTTTCGTGAAGGGAAGTTGATTAAAGAATAAAAACCAATAGACACTAGCAACTATATTAATGAAAGATGTTAGAGGTGATTTATTAGAGATATTAACAAGTTTAGGATACAAAACGACATAAAAAATTATAGTTTTATGCTTAAAATTGGCGTTTTGGTGTAGCTAAGTTGGCTACACCAAGGTGTAGCTAACATATTCCCATATATATATATATATATATATAAAGGGAATAACTTAGCTACACCTTGGTGTAGCCAACTTAGCTACACCAAAATGCCTTTTTCAAGCAAAAAACTATAATTTTTTATGTCGTTTTGTATCCTAAACTTATTAATATCTCTAATCTATAAAAAACAACATCTATAATTGACCGATTTTACGTTTTCACGTGCTTCCTTAAATTTGGCCAAAAATGGGTGTTTTTTATGGTAAAAGTGGCCAAATTTAAGGAAACACATGAAAACGTAAAATCGGTCAATTATAGATGTTGTTTTTTATAGATTAGAGATATTAATAAGTTTAGGATACAAAACGACATCAAAAATTATAGTTTTTTGCTTGAAAAAGGCATTTTGGTGTAGCTAAGTTGGCTACACCAAGGTGTAGCTAAGTTATTCCCTAATATAAATATAATAATAATACGGAGTAATGCCAAGTTTTATATTCAGTTATTACTTTCTATAATAATTAAACGATAGTAATAGACAAGATATATAGATTTTTTTGGAACGGCAAATAACTCCTTCGGATCAGTAATGGAGTATCATCGTGCCACCACTACTGACCCCACCTTTTGCCTCACCTAAGAAGAAACCCTCTAGAGAGGCTTGAACCCGAGACCTCTCCATCATTGGGAAAACTTCTTACCTCACTCTTACCACTTGGGTAAGAGGTCATTGGTGACAAGATATATAGATGAACAATAACTTCTAGTTTTGATTATTGAGATAAAAAATATACATATTACTGAAAGTGCTTCAATATTAATTATAATATTATTTTCCATTAAAAATGTTACGTAGTGCTCCGTATTATTTATGGATTAGTGGAGGGAAATATACTTAACTTTAATCCGATCTGTATAGTGTGTACTTAACTTCGTTTCGATCTATTGTGTTTATCCGACTGACGTGGAACCTGTTTTTTATGATGTGTCAATGACGTGACACAATATATGGTTGACACGTTTTCAAATTAGTCATTGGATACACGGAATAGACCAAAACTGAAAGGTTAATACACAAAATAGACTAACACGAAGTTGGGTACACACTATAAATAAAGATATTATTAAAGTTAAGTGTATTTCCTACACTAAACCCTTATTTCTATTTTTAGTTTTCTCCATATAAATGTCATTTTCACATTTTAATTAATCAAAAAATACTTTAATAAATAAACATGATTATGATTGGTGGAGAACTTAGTTAATAAAGAGTCCAAAAACTTTATGCATAGTCAAAATAAACACTTTAAATGAGACGGGGAAGTATAATTATAGAGTTTAACTTTTTTTTTGAAAGGCAGTTGTGAAATCACTGACGGACCTTTGGCCCACCCGATAACGGTTACTCCCCTGGAATCAAGTAACCGCCCCTGAATTCGAAGCCAAGGCGACGCCCTATAGGGGTTGCTCTCCCATGTCTTGGATGGATATAGTGTAACACCCCAAATTTCAGGAAATTAATATCGTACGCGGATATATTTTTATTACGAAATATTATTATGTAGATAACGAGATATAGTGAAAAACGTAAACGGTTTTACCAGTTCCAGACTGTAAGAAATAAAGGGAATAAATTAATTAAACCGACTTGGATATATATGTACGTATGAATGAGTTTATCTCATTCATGTTCCAGAGACAAAGTAAGAAAACACAGGGATGATTCATATATCAATTCCAAGGTTTCAATCATCAAATTTAATCTTCAATTCAAGGTTTCTAAGGTTTAATTCATCTCTTCTAATCATCAAGAACATCAAGTAAGTTGAATTCTTCATGGTTTTAACCTAGGGTTTTAAGCTTTCATGGGGTTTTGATGGGTTTTGTAAAAGTGAGGGTTTTAATCCGAAATTTAAGCTAGAAATTGATTGAATTGTTGTTTATTAGTGTTATTAAGCTTGTAGGTAATTATATAACATGTTGAAAGTGATGAAATCATGATTTAGTGTTTATGAGAAATTCTAGGGTTTATGCTAAATTGTATGGAATGATGAAATAAGTTTAAATACATGATTAGTAATGCTAATAGAGTATAATTATGAAGATAGAACATGAATTCAAAGTAGTAAAGTTGATAAGTGATGAATTATTAAAAGAGTGTTCATGGTGATTCATGTGTATTATGTTAAGATTATGTTAATGAGTTTAATTATGAAATTAGTGATACTTATAGAGTATGATTATGATGATGAATATTATGTGGTAAGAGTTTGATTAGTGAAATCTTATAAGTGATCATATGATGAAGTCTAGTGTAGTTAATTAGAGAATCAAAGTAAGTGTAATCAAAGTGGGGGAGGGATTGAATATGATTGAAGTCGATAATTATTAGTGTCTAAAAGTGTCGTTACGATTATGTGTTTATGCAATAGGTGACTAGAGACATGGAGGCTTATGATGATCACGATGGAGAAATTGTCATCTAAGAGATTGTGGTGAGTGATACGGGGGTTAAACAGGTGATGTGATTGTATAGTACCGGATAGCTTGCGGGCTAGAGGTTTACACAATCAAAGAACAAGTTATTTGTTATGTTTATTTAATTGTGTTTATTGCTTAAGTTAGTTGTTGTGTTAAATTTCTTAATTGTGCTTAATTGTTACGTGTTTAATTGTTACTTGGTAAGAAAAGTAGTGATTTCTCATTAGCTTGATGTTAGCCAAGTAATGAGTAAGTTACTAGCTTAAAGGTAAAGGAAAGAATTGGTGAAGAATAGTATATGATTCGATTGTGTTGGATCCGGATTGCTTCCGAGTAAGAGGCTACACAATCGGGTGGAAGATATATTGTTGACATATGTGAACTAAATAGTGATGATGTAGTGAACAGTGTATGAATTGGTTGTATGTGTTTCCGGATAGCTTCCGAGCTAGAGGATCATACAATCACGTGAAGGGTGTTTGTTATATGTTTTGTTTCTTATGTGTGTGTTTAAGACTATGTTAAAAGATGTGTTGATTAGTGAATTGATTGTTGTTGGTTAATGATTATGTGTAAAGGATTAGTGGTGATCAGAGAGTTAACTACGGTTAACACAGTGTACAGTGTTCAGTGTTCAGAGCTCAGTGATTATGTGTTCATGTATTTGTGTTGTTATATGCTAAGTGTTATGTGTATTGCTTGTTTGATTGCCTGTGTACTCACTAAGCAGTTATGCTTACCCGTTTCAGTGTTTATGTTGTAGGTTGATGTTTTGACAGAGACATGTGGATAGAAGGGTTATGAGAAGCTAGTGACATGGATATGGAGCATGCTTATGGTTAGAATATGCTTATTTCTTTTGAATTGTTGTTTTGATGCTCAATTGTGTAAATCGCCCAAACAAAGAGTTTTTGAATTAAATATGTTGGTCAATGTGTAGTAGTTGACTTTGAAAGTCAAACCGAGTTATGATGTCTAGTGTATGTGGTTGTTAAGAGTATGAAGTTATATGATTGGTTTGGTTTGGGTCAAATTGGTGAAAAGTGATTTAGTGTCGAATGTGATTGGTTGGTCAAATGTGAAGTTGACATATAGTTAACAGAGTTATAATAGTCAAACATATGTGGTATTGGGTAGAGTTATGGTTGTATATGGTAGATTTGGTAAAAGTGTCCAAATGGACATCAAAACGGGTCAAAAGGGTTAAATCGGGTTAGAGTGTAGTTATGTGGGTTTGGACAAGTGTGTTAGACTTGTTTTGGTAGGTTGATAATGTGTGCAAAAAGTTAGAGTCAAAGTGTTTATGGTTTGTGATTGAGTTTGTAGTCAAAAAGTGGTTGAAATGGTCAAAAAGTGGTTATACGTCCGTTTTCTCGTAAAATGTGTATTTTGGAAAAGTGCAAAAATAGAAAGTTTCATTTTGGCATTATGGAGGTGCCTGCAAATTTTCAGGGTCTAAGTGTTTACGAGTAAAAAGTTATGCGCGTCAGAAATTCGTATTTTGGTATTAGTTTGTGCAGCCCTGATTCCTAGGGAATGGGAGTAATTCCTGGGGAATCTGAAATTAAGTGTTTACAGCAGCCCTGATTCCTGGGGAATGAGAGTCGTTCCTGGGGAATCCGAATCCAAGTGTTAACAGCATGTCTGATTCCTGAGGAATGGGAGTCATTCCTGAGGAATGGGAGTCATTCTTGAGGAATCTCTTGTAAATTTACATTTTTGTTATTTGAGTCATTATTTGATTAAGAGAACGATATAACGAGTCTATAATGTCATATTTTAGATGTGGGACCTAATAGAGTGTGTTTTCAGTGTTAGGTAAAAAAAATGGTTTTGTTTTCGGGGCGTTTCATATAGCGTCGCAGGAGTCCCCTCACAACAAGGCTCGAATTCATCACCCCCAGGAAGAAACCATTATGGAAAACTCCCTGACCACTGGACCAAGACCCCAATGGAATTTCCATGTCCTTGATTGAGATTGAACCCATGACCTGTGGTATAAAACCACTTTGCTCAACCAAGTGAGCTAAGCCTCAAGGACTGATAAGGTAAAACCACTTTGCTCAATTATAGAGTTTAACTTAATAATCAAATCTGGAGGGGACTGATAAGGTAATAATAAAAGAGATAAACAAGTACAAGTAAGTCATTAATTGGCCAATTATTAATGAGTAATATACGGGAATAATATTATTATTATATGAATATATATGAATATATAATATATACAATACAATATTTAACTTAATTAGCAATATAGTTTCATACAGTAGAAACTATAAATGATTAAACGGTACTTCGTATATGGTTGCACCTTTTATAGTATACGATAAAAACTCTCTTTTTGTAGATAAAATTCACCATATGCGGATAGACGGTTACGAATATCTGTAAAGTGACAAACAATTAAACATGTGTAAAGTTTATTGGAAGATAAATTACATATTTGTCCTGTGTGGTTTTCCTAATTAGTACTAGTATTATATATTATTATATATGTATAATAATATAATAATAGATAGATTAAAGATGATGTTCAAATAATATAATTTGTGTGTATCTAGTGCTTGAGGTTTGTGTCAAGTACGTGCACATGGTTTTGGTAGGTGTTTTGGTCGATTTGTTTTTACCTACAACTTTTATTCATCTTTCATCGTTAATTAATTGGATTTTGCTACGGCTATGTTTAAGAGTTAATTCATGATTTAAGAAGTGGTAAATTACGGTGGTTGAAAGAAGTTATATTCAGGGGTGGGTAGTTATTATTAAGGTACAAACATTCAATGTGTGTCTGAATTTCTTATTCATAGCCCTAAGGGCTACGTATAGCATTTTCCTAATTATAATTCTCACTTTTGATTATCTTGAATAATAATAGTTAAAAAACAGGAGTTGAATGAACAAAAATATGCATTAATATAAAGGACACTCACATTATACTTGTAACCTTAATTTTCTTTTTATTTTTTTCCTTTATAAATGCATGGATTATTATCATTAAAATTATAATTATAATTATAATAAATATAACATATGGTATATCATATATGAGGGTATAATATATGGATGAAATTTGATTTTGACATATAAAGATATATAAATAATACCAACTGGGCATAGCCCAATTAGTACCGTCATGCAAATGCCCAGACTTCACAACAGGTCAAAGGTTAGTGATTTGTCTGATATTGATGATCTTTGTTGGTGGAACAGACGTGTACCATTTAAATATAGTACGGGTCAGGGGGTACTGTTCAAATTACGCTTTTTATGTATAAATAATAAATAATTAATAATAAAATAAAAGACCTTAATCAACAAATTATTTTTGTAAACATAATAGATGTAACTTTGTTAAAATAAATAAAATGTAGATACTCTTATTTACCACTAAAAGTAGGTAAAAGATTAAAGTTACCATTAAACAAATATATCAATCATTTTTGAAGAACTTTTATATCCCAGTGATAATTTTCTGTTTTGATTATTATATAAAGTGGGTCAAATATTTGAAAATATATTTTACAAAAAAAATGCTTTGTGAATTCAAAAAGGGTACATTGAATTATGTTTGATAGGGGTGTACGTGGTCCTAAAACCATATTGAACCGGATCAGAACCCAACCGGATCGCGAACCACTAAATGAAAATCAAGAACAAAGAACTGTACCATGTAATTCGATTTTGGTCCGGTTTGGTACCGGTTCGGTTCTTGCAGTTTTGGTTTAAAACCGCAAACCAAATAATATACGCACATATATGTTATAAAGAAGAAGATGTGTAAAAGCATATAGTTATCAAATTGAATATAAGACATAAGGAATCAGAAAAAACTTACTATCATTTAATAATCAATACTAAAATATTGATGTAATTCCACAATAAAATGAATGCATCTATGTTTTTTTTTTCAAACAAAATATGTATATATGTAGAACAAAAAAGAATATCGTAGATTAAGTTCCCAAAAAAAATTATTAAATGGATGAAGCGTTAACAAATGATCAAAAATCATGATCCGGAAAGTATGCAAAGTAACCAAATTGTTGTGTGTGGACGACGAAGGAGAAAAATAAATTGTGACTTGAATATTTTGGATGTATGGAATATCAAAGATAATAATCTAAAAAAACATAGATACTTACAACTAATATTACAATTTTAATCAATCTAATAACATAATTCAATTTTTATCGATATTAAAAGTTACACATATCAAGTATATATTTTTCTTTTTTCTTATATAATTGGTTATGGCGGTTCGAACCGTGTATACTGGTTCTAGAACAGAAACGGACAATGAACCATTAAGGCTAAAAGATATAACCGAGAACCGGACCGTTGTGATTCGGGTTGGTTCGGTTCTGGTCCAGTCCCTGTTCGATTCACCGGTTCTGGCGGTTCCGGACCATTTATGTACACCCCTAATGTTTGGTGACTTTCGCATAGTTTCAATACGTATGATATTGATTTTTTTTATATTTTATTATTATTATTATTATTATTATTTATTTTTGATCAGGTATGATATCGAATTTAGTAATAAAAATGGTACATTTATGAATTCGAAATAAGTGTCGTAAACTTTATAAATAACTAAAGGAATTTGCTATTTGTAGTCGTATGGGCTATATTTAAGAGTTAGATCATGCATAAAAAGGTGGTATATCAAGTTGTTTAAGTGAAGTTATATTCAGGAATATGTGGTTATTATTAAGGTATAAGCATTTAATGCGTGTCTAAATTTTTTATCCATAGCCCTGCCGGAATGGGTACCTAATGGTTACTTATAACATTTTCCATAACTAAATAAGCAAATAAAAAATAAATGACTTTTTTTTTTTAATTCTCATTTATAACTTTTCCTTATATAACTGCAAAATAACGTTTATGAAGAAAAATGAAGATGAATGGCGGGCAAAATGGAAAAATTATAAACCATCCCACCATTCCCTTCCAATTCAAGAGCCCTGAACAATCTTCGGAAAAACACGATTATTCACAACGGAAACAAATATTCATTTTCCCAAATTACCAAAATTATTGAAATTTCGTTAAGGTGTAGAAGAAATTGAACACATTACTCCTTTGTTAATAACAAATATGGCGGGATCAGTTGAAATAGAGCTTGAAGATGATGATTTTGAAAGCATGATGGATGCAGAAGATCGTAAGTTTTTACTTCTAATTTCCAATTCCAATTGTGTGATTATTATGATCATTTGTTGATAATGTATATACATAAACAAGATGATATGTTGTTGTATGTATCTCATTATTATTATTTGTTAATGGACACCACGTGTTTGTTTTAATGCCTGTTAGAAAAAAGAACTAAATTGGATTTTTTGGGTTGTATGTTTTGGATTTGTTTCAGCAACGGACAGATATGATGCAGCAACATGGTTAAGAAAAAGAGTTGGTGTAGTGGCTGCAAAAGATTTACCAGCTGAGCCATCAGAAGAAGATTTTAGACAAGGATTAAGAAGTGGGATGATCCTTTGTAATGTACTTAACAAGATCAAGCCTGCAGCTGTTTCTAAAGTAATAAAAGCTTCGGACTTGCCTTCTCTATCTTTGTCTTTTCATTGCTTTTCGCTTTTGGTTATTGATACGAGGGGTTGGTTTTATGATACGTAGGTTGTGAATGCACCATCAGCTGTCTTTCATACGCCTGATGCAACAGCTAAGTCTGCTTACTTTGAAAATGTTAAGAATTTTCTTGTAGCTGTAGAAGAAATGGGAATTCCAACTTTTGAACCGTCTGATTTAGAACAGGTACTTGTCCTTTATCAAGGTTATCATTTACGATATCCGTTGATGGTACTTTAATGTGTTGTAGGGGGGAGATTTTTCGCAAGTGGTGAATACGGTACTAGCCTTGAAGGCTTTTAGTGAAGCTGGGACAGGGAAATTTTCATGGACTTCGAAACCACCTGCGAGGTCATTTGTTCGCAGAAGTTCAGAATCAACCATTGCTGGCTTGTCAAGAACCCAATCTCTTTCGAGTGTTCCATCGATGGATATAACAGATCAATTTGTGGATGGAGATGACCCTACCGAAGAGGTTTACTTTTGTGTAATAATTTGGATATAACAGATCATATTGGGGATATGATAATTAAGTGTGTGATTTGCAGTGTGATTCTGGACCACTGTACAATATTGTTTGTGATCTTCTTGAGAATAAAGACGAACAAGACATCCCAGTTGTGAGTTCCCATTGACTTCATTACTATGTAGTATATCCCGTATACCACCAGTTTCTGAATTATGTAAAAAGTTTTATATTTTCACTGCAGATTGTTGAAAACATATTGAATAAAGTCAAAGAGGAATTTGAAAGTAGATTGGGTATTCATACGACTATAGACAATGAAGAAGAGGATTCTGTGATTGAGCCTCCTACAACTAGTACAGAGGAGATATCCATGATTGAGCCTCCTATAACTCGTACAGAAGTTATAAAGGTATCACCAGTTTTTAGTGTTTGGATAAATAGAATTTGCTTCTCATTCTTTAGCATTTTAGGGGTCTGAATAATCAAATTGGGATAATCGGGTTCATACCAGCTGCAATGGAACTGATTATCAAAAGTTAAACATAGTGACTTCCACAATGACTCTATTTACCCATTCTATTAACTTAATTCGACAGAACGCTATTCCTATGTGAAAAGTTCTTTTTTTCGAAAAATAAAAAATCGTTTTTGGTCATTTTTTTTTTCTAATTCATTAAATGGTCACAACTTATCAAACACTCGATACCTTTTTAATGTACATATTAGTATATTACACCTTCAAACATAAGAAGTATATCAGAACACACTAACTTAGACACTTCATTATATTCCAGTTGATTATTTGATTCTGATTATTCAGTATCACATAATTTCTTTCTAAACACATCCAAATACTGGACTTTCACTTAAGTTGTTTAGAATCTAGCTAAAAAGTACATGTAATTCACTTGAATTGCAGCCAAGGTACAACGATATAAAAATTGAGAAGAAGGAAGAACCAATTCAAACGACTGTAAAAGAAGAAGACACTAATATAGATGATGATCAAGCTACAAAACAGCAAGAAGACAGTAATCAAGAGGACGACATAGCTGCAAAGGAGCAAGAACGCATAAATAGAGAAAAAGAACTACTAGCACAAAAGGAGAAGGCCAGAAAACAGGAGGAAGAAGATAAAGCTGAGCAAGAACGTATTAAAAAAGAGAAAGAATTACTAGCACAAAAAGAAAAGGCTAGAAAGCAAGAGGAGGCTAGAGCTGCAAAGGAGCGAGAACGCATCAGAAAAGAGAAAGAATTGCAAGCAAAAAAAGAATTGCAAGCAAAAAAAGAGAAGGAGAGAAAGGAAAGAAAGGAGCAAGAACGAATTAAAAGACAGAAAGAGTTGCTAGCACTAAAAGAGAAGGCTAAACAGGAGGAAATTTCTGCAAAGGAGCTAGAAAGGATTAATAGAGAGAGAGAATTACTAGAAGAAGAGGAAAGAATTAGACAGGCGGAGGAGGAGCAAGAACGGATTGAAAAAGAAAGAGAACAAGAAAGGGCTAGAAAGAAAGAGGAATTCAAAAGAAAAATGGATGAATATAGCAAATTAAATGTAAACACAACAAAGCAGAAGGAGCTAGTTGATCAACAGGATAAAGAATTACAGGTAAACTAGAGGTGGCAAAATGGGTGGGTCGGGTTCGTGGGGTAAAAGGTGGGATCAGGTTGACCGGCTACAGTTTTTGCCCTTTTTTTAAATAACTAATGATCTAAATGTGATTACACCCGTATTCGAAAAAGATGGTTTAGGATGCCTTAAGCATTGAAAATACACTTTGGGCATTTGTTTTAACCTCCTGTTTGATCTAATAGAGAAAAAACATAACCCTAACCAACACATTCATAATAAGTGCTTTGAAATTGTACCTTGAAGGTAAAATGTTTATGCTATAATTATTACATATTACTTACTTGACTTTTTTAACATTTTTTAACATCCTGATAAATTGCAAGATATCCTTCAGATACATTGCTAAAAGTAAACTAATCAACATGCAGGATTTCCTTTTTTGTCTTTGTTGAAAACATTTTAAATACTCCATATTTGAATAGTATTTAAGCAATTTACTGTAACCGCACCAAGTAAGATGCTCTAGTTACCATAAACATAGCTAGTTGTTATTATGAGTACATGCCTGATAGTTATTTTCTCTGTTTTTATGTTTCTTCTGTCATTCAGGGTTTGAGAAGCACCATTTCCTCTGCAAAAGCAGATGTACGATCGATGCAAACGAACTGTCAAGGGGAGGCTGATAATCTAGGTACTACATTCAGTTATAAACATTGATCTTTAAGTAAGAATTAGAGGTGGAAATTTCAACCCACTTACTTATGAATAGGTCACATTGGGATGTGATCTCAAACAGGTTAAATGGCTCAAATCAAAAGGTTGAATTGAAAACGGCACATGTCAAATAGGTCCAACGGGTTGGAAATCGCCCAAATTCTGTATTTGATACATACAACCTCCTATATAATTTTTATTTTAGTATTTAGATCATTATTGTGATAATATTGTTTAAGTTTCATAACTATGCACTAATTATTATAATTATAACCAATACGGGGTAATAAAATACAGAAAAGTGTTTGTGGGTCAACCAACCTGCGCGTCTTGCCACCTCTAGTAAGAATCTTGATTGAAAAGGTAGGATTGGTTTGTCAGGAAAGCATGTGGGCACTTTATGTCAAGCTGCAGCTGGGTACAAGAAGGTTCTAGAAGAAAACAGAAAGCTATACAATCAAGTGCAGGACTTAAAAGGAAGTATCAGGGTCTATTGTAGAGTGAGACCCTTTTTACCTGGACATGAGAATCATGTAACAAGTGTGGATTACATGGATGATGAGACCGTAACAATTATTATTCCTTCAAAATCTGGCAAAGAGGGTCGAAAAGCATCGATGTTTAATAAAGTTTTCGGTCCATCTTCAACTCAAGGTCATTAAATTAAGGTCCCCCGAAATATATGATTTCTTCTTGAAAATATGACGAGTGTTTTTTTTCACGTGTTAACCAAGATGGGTTTGGTGCTTTTGGTCTTGCAGAAGAGGTATTCTCAGACACCCAACCGTTGATACGTTCAGTTCTTGACGGATTCAATGTTTGTATATTTGCATGTGGTCAAACAGGTGCTGGCAAAACTTACACATTGGTAAGAATTCTCATTTATGATTTGATTTGAGGTGGCAAAATGGTCAGGGTGGGTAATGGCTCAAAATGGGTTAAGGTTTATAAAAGTTTTAGGTGTGGATCGGGTCGAGCTTAAACACTTCTACTCAAAAAAATATATAATTTTTATAGATAAATTCTTTGTCATATATGATCAGTAAAATTATATTATTTCACTAACGATCTAATTGTTTGTTTAAATTTTATTGAAGAGGCTTTTTTGCATATAAATTTATAGTTTGGGTGACTTTCCACCCATCACCTTTTAAGCTATTTTTTGTGAATTTCTTTTTGTTTGACCCATTAGAGACGGAACCAAAATAAAATCAAATCCATTTATAGGTGACTGAGTTGAAATCTCCTCCTCTAGATTAGTTCATAGAAGTGGGTTGATGATGATGACACTAATTCACTTTTGTGTTTGTAGACCGGACCGGATGACCTAACACCAGAAACAATGGGTGTAGGCTACAGGGCATTAAATGATCTATTCCTCATCTTGGAGGAAAGAAAGAACCTCATGGCGTATGAGATTTCTATTAATATGCTTGAAATTTATAATGATGAAATCAGGGATCTCCTTGTTGAAGATGGATCTAACAAGATATATCCTTATTATCGACTATTATCCTTGTTTGATTTCAAAAAGTAACTAGTTTTCTTTCTTATTGAAAAAATTGTTCTTTCATATTTTTTTTTTCTTAACAAATTGCTACATTAGACATAGTGAACGGTGCAAAGAAGGGGATAAATGTACCTGATGCAAATCTGGTACCAGTTTCATCAACTGATGAAGTTATAAATCTGATGAACCTTTGTCAAAAAAATCGTGCAGCGAATGATCGTAGTAGTCGTTCCCACAGGTGCACATTTATCAATCTTTAACTTTCTTATAATACCTCTGATACCCTGATAAAAAATGTAATCTATCTATATTGTGTAGTTTCCTTACGGTTCATGTTTTCGGTAAAGACTTGACATTGGGGACTACAACTAGAGGTTGCATGCATCTAGTTGACCTTGCTGGAAACGAAAGACTTGACACCTCGGATGATGAAGCAGCACACATACAAAAATCACTTTCCGCTTTAGGAGATGTCTTGGTAGCTCTTGCCAATAAAAGCTCACGTGTTCCCTACAAGACTTGTAAACTTACTCAATTGCTCCAAGATGCTCTTGGTATATTAATCTATATAGTCTTGTTCATAGGTAGAGGTGGCAATTTCGACCCAATTTGTTTATGAATGGGTTGATCAGGGTTATGTTTTATCTCTAACGGGGTAAGTTAAAAGGTTATAGTTTAGAAAGAAAGGGGACTGAAACAGGTTGAAAGTCACCAAAGTGTATTGATTATGCATTAAATCCCCTAATATCAGTATTATTAAAAAAAAAAAAAAGTATGCTTGTTATCGATATAATGTATATTCTGAAATCATATTTAACACGCTAATTATTTCTAAAAGATAAAATAACGAAGTGCTACATCTGGACTTGACTCTTTTGTTCTTTTTGACCCACACAAAATATTCACATTGGCCTTCGCACCCATTTTGAATCGTACCCAACACGCCTCACCTCTAATTTATAGTACAAGTTAAAATGATAGTGAGCTCTGTGTATTGGATTGCTAGGAGCGCAAGCAAAGATCCTCATGTTTGTTCATGTACATCCTGATATTGATGAGGCTGGAGAAACATTGAGCACATTTAAATTTGTTGAAAGGTTTTCAACTCTTGAAGGTGGAGCTGGTAAGTCTTCAGATGTGAGGGATTTGAAAGAGCAGATTTGTTATTTGAAAGCAGCCTTAGCCAAGAAAGAAGCAGGAGATCCTCAGTGGCAAGATGTGAGTAACATCCTCTCTTTTCTTTTTTTGTAGTACATGTGGCAAGATGAGCAAGTTGGGTGAAACGGGTCATGTCTCTGGTACGGGCCAGGTCAGGTTGAGTTGACCTGCTCTCACTTTGTCAATTTTAGAAATATCTAATACGTAATTATTTGATTCCCAAAACATTATTATTATTATTATAAAAACCATTTAGGAGGTTTTATGCATTGAATATAAACTTTGAGCGACTTTCAAACCATTTGACTATGTTCCCTTTTAGCCTATTTTTTATACAACCCATTCAAGATAAAAGATGTAGAACACTTCCCAGATCAACCCATTTCAAAGCAAATTGTTTGAAATTGCCATCTCTACTTTTAAGCAACACATAACTCATATGAATACTGGATTTATGGGGATGCAGTTAGCAATGAGTTCACCAAGAGGTGGGAAGGATTCAGGTTTTGGGGATGTAGAAGATGAGGATGAAAGTGCGCCATCAAAACTCAAGAATTCAGCTTCAAAGCAATCAACCAAGTATGATCATTAACCATTTCTTGCTCAATATTATATCAAACAACATCTCTTTAGTTTGTGTTGACTTTTGTTTTTTATCAGGAGTCCAAGCATCAAAAAAGCAGCAACCGGTGCTGTGGCAGCTTCCAAGTTGGGGAAACAGTCAACTACTCTTGATAAGAAAAAGAAGGGTGGAAAATGAGCTTACTTCTATGGTGACTACAACTTATATTTTCATGCCTTCTTATATGATGCGACTCAAAATGACGTCTAATGTTTCTTTTACTTCCTGAGAAGTATAGTGGCATTTCGTAAGTGTGTCCAACTTAGCGGATGATGCCAAAGGTTAGTATATGGAAGTGGCAATATCTCTAGTTTTCGGTCACAGAAGGTTGTTGATGTTACAGATGTTGCTTTCTATTTTGTATAAATGTTGTAAACATATAGAAAACCAAATAGAATGGACATATATTCAGTTGATTCCATACTTTGTTGTTTGTTTTGGTTTCAGATTTCTTAGTTTTTGAGAAGTTTGAGGACTAATTATATGATAGATACCCCCTTTGAAAATAAAAGTTTATTGATAAAAATCACCATCAGGTGTTATATAAAGGCTTTGGTTGAAACCAGCCCAGATATGTCATACAGTGATATTAATTGGGCTCGTCCAGCCCAACTTTGTTTGAAGCTTCTTACATTATAATTTCAGTATCTTACTACATTAATTTTGTGATTATTTTGGATACTACGTAACATCTTGCACATTTGACAAGGTATGATATTTTTGTTTTACTTATGAATTTGAGAACACATAACTAATGAACAATGAGGTTTTACGTTTAAAAATCATGTATATAGGTTTTTATAGTGCATAAACTAATAAATAATACTCGTAATGTATACATAATCATAATAAAATATACCCTACCGTCTATTTTTTCAAAAAGCCAAATAGTTGTACACTCTTACCACAAATAAATATATGGATAATATATTAATACACGAATATATACAATTCTCTCAACTCCGGTATTATTATTATTATCAATTATCAATTTGTGTGTTTTGTAGGTGAGACCGATAGGCTACAAAATATGTATGGGACCTCCTATAAAATCAGTGTGGGGATTCATATCCTTATTGTTCAAAGATTGTAAAGATACTTGTTCGTTATTTCTTATTTATTTATTATTTTTTTTAAAAAAAGGAATTTTTTAGGTAGTTTTCTCATTTCATCGTTATTTCTCATGTTATTTTTTTTTTTTTTAAAAAAGGAATTTTTTATCTTCTCATGTTAAGAGTTTGGATTTGGATGGTGCTTACCAATGTTTGTGTTTATGAATCATATGGCAAATGTAATTTTTTGAATATACTTTGTAGTTCATACTCTTCGGGTGTGTTTATAGGGCAGAGTCAGAAAATTACTTTTGAGAGTGTGAACTTACGACAAATTTTTTATAAGAAGCGAACATCAAAAATACCTTTAAAAATATATATAGAATTTTTAGCTTTAATGAGACAAATATTAATATTATTGTTATTAAAAAAATAATTTAACTTGTATAAATTTTTTAGAGGGGACGACTGCCTACACTTTCTTCTTCGCCCTTCAGTGTTTAACCTATAATTGAAGCCATACACTCGGATTATAGAGCTTTGAATAAATGGTGTTATGTATGATTATGGGCAAGGTCAAAATAATAAGATTTTAAAAAGGATGTAAATTTTGTTATAACATATTAAAGCTTAATAAATACTTGTTAATTGTTGTAATACGAAGACAGAGTTAGAAAAAAATGATAACAAATTTGATAGACAATTACCACATGTCGTTCTATGTACCATGAACTTTATAGTAATTGATCTTTAACTTCTCAATTATCTTTAAATTGTTATTATTGAATTCTGTAATTGATAGAAAACTTCTAATTATATCACTTTAAAAGACAGCACATTCATGATCCTTTTTACGTTAGAAGTCGTTATAGTATTGATTGTACAAGTACCTACCTCAATAAAAAGATCTAAAAACATCTCTAAAACTTTTAATGCACTAACAAGATTTTTTCACCTTTCTCTTAGATAAATTGTTATTTTAAAGAAAATCTTTCCTAAAAGTTGTTACGCTTGTTCCTTCGTTCTATTTTAAGTGTATTAGTTACTATTTTGAGTTGTCCCAAATAAGTGTTTACTTTCATATAACAATCAATCAAGAAAAGAAATTTTAGTAGTTAAAGATATAATTTAATTGATGAAAATTGTAGTTAATGAAGATTCCTAAAACTGTGTGCATTGTCGAAGTGGACACTTTGACAGGACGGATGGAGTATATTATAGGGAAAAGTATATAATAATGTACTATAAATTTCCCATATTTAAATTTAAGGTATACGAACTTTGAAATTTTTCAATTTAAGGTATCGAACTTTAGATTATTACTCAAGTTATGGATGTTTTTCACTTGAAATTTCACGAATAACGATTTGTCACTGAATTTTTTTAACTTTATAAATAACGTATCTACTAAATCAATTAGTATTCTCGACTCAATCTCATCACCAGGGCTGGCAAATGAATTCGAGATGCCCCGTGCGATATAAAAAAATGGGCCCCGAATAGAAAAAAATGTTCAAATATATGTATGTATATATATATATATGTATATATATGTATATATATATATATGTATATATATATATATATATATATATATATATATATATATATATATATATATGTATATGTATATATGTATATGTATATATGTATATGTATATATGTATATGTATATATATATGTACATATATGTATATATGTATATATATATGTATATATATGTATATATGTATATATATATGTATATAGAGGGAGGTTCAAATGAGAACCAACTAAAAGTTGAGAACCTTGAGAACTACTAGATTACATATTTGTTCACATGTGATTAACTTCAATCATATGTGAACATTGATGTACATTTAATTGATTAAAAAAATCAAAAAAAAAAATCCTAAAATTATATCGAAAAACACAAAAAACAAATATGTGTTCACATGTGAATGATAATGTGAACAAATCAGGTAAAACGTTTTTTAAGACGTAATTTTAGGATTTTTATGACAATTTTTTCTTTCTCAATCTAGCCTAAATCAATATTCACATGTGAATGAAGTTAATCACATGTGAACAAACACGTAATCTAGTAGTTCTCAAGGTTCTCAACTTTTAGTTGGTTCTCATTTGAACCTAACCCTGTTTGCCTTATTACTACGAGAATTATATAAAGATATAAAAATACAAAGTCATTATCTAACAATTTGGAAAAACTTACAATTTTCATTCTTTATCAAAAAGTGCCATTTCCCGAGCATTCTTCGAAGTAAAACACAAATATGACTTCAACAACTTAAGTTTGAAAAACTTCCTTTTGCGGTTGCTACAGTTATGTGAATAGTAAACAATACTCTATTTGCAATAATAGCATTAGGAAATCAACCCGTTTCAGATAATTTAGAATTTCAATAGGTCCCATATTGGCACAAGGCATGAAATTTTTAAGCAATTTTAACTCCATATAGAGTTTGTTTTCATCAATATTTGATTGTCCACTCTTCGTGAGAGCTTTTTCAAGATGACTATAACAAGAACTAAGACTATTGTCATCAAAAGAGTGCAACTTGTTAGAAGTAAACAAGAAACCGGCAGTCTTATCATACTCTTTGTATTGTTCGAATCTTTTTTTAAGATAAACAATTGTTTGATCAACAACGCACAAAAAGTAATTGAACCTATACTAATTATAGCAACCCTCGTAAAATTTGGAGGCCATCAAAGTTTGATGTCCATGTGCGCTGACACATACAGCACATGTCAATATCCTCCGCCGCTCATCACCCTTTCTTATACGTACTATCATCCAAAAACTAACACATATAGATCCTACATAATATTTTTATATAAAGTTAAGACCCTTTTATTTATAAGTTCTAAACTTTATTACTAAAAAAATACTACCAACAATAAAGTGGATATAGTGTAATATGATTGAGAGCAAATTAAGGGTGGAAGTGGGTATTTGGGTTTGAGGGGTAGGGACCTTGATGTAATATGTATCTATCTTCTTCTTCTATCCATTAACTTAAAAATAAATATTAATATTTGGATCCAGCTTTGTTACAGCTAGATTGGGGTCCCCAACAAATCACATGGCCAATGTCATCCTCTTGGCCCCACTTTACCAACCCAAATTTCCTTTAATCACCCAATTCCCAATCCAAATGTCAAAATATTTCATATTCTATGTTTTTCTGTATCAATAAATATAATATATTTGTATACAAAAATAACTATTTAAACCCATAACACTCGTAGGGTGTGTTTGGTAAAACTGGCTGGAGATGGAGATGTAGCTGGAGATGGAGATGGAGCTGGAGATGGAAGCTTGAAGCTGGAGCTGGAGCTTTTGTTTAGGGATGGAGCTGGAGATTTTAAACTTTAAAAGTGTTTGGCAAAGTAGATGGAGATGGAGTTTATTAACGTAAAATGACATAAATGTACAAAACCTTAGTTTTTTAATAACCAAAAGAAGGGCAATATAGTAATTTAATAATTAGGGGATGGGGATTCTTAAATAAGCTACTTTCAAGAGCTTCTACTTTAAGGGATTATTTTTGAAAGAATCCCTAAACTTTTATGTATGCCAAACAAAAATTGTGATTTTTTGAAGGATTGAGATTCTTAAAATTAGAATCTCAATCCCTTAGAATCTCCCATAATCCCTTAAATTGTAGGTGCCAAACACACCCTTAATAAACTTGAACTTACGATAATGTTTGAATTAGAGGTGACGATTTTAGTCCATCGATTATTTATGGGTCAAGTTGGATAATATATATGAGGTGATGGGTTTTTGTTGGGTCTCCCTCTTGTTTTTTATTAAATGAGTCTAAATGGGTATATAATATAACCAATAATTATATATAACAATTAAGCAATGGACATAGGCGGTTCTAGTAGGTAATTTTTTGAATAACACCTCATTTTATTTTTTCATTTTTCACTCAAATAAAAGAAAAGTGTAGTGGAAACCCGATGGGTCAACTCGACTCGAGACCCATTTGATCTGGACCCATTTAGACTCGTCCTCCTAAATGACTCATTTACACCCCGACTCATTTAGACCCGTGATCCAACCCGACCCACTTATTTTGACACTTATGGTTTGAACTCATAACCTTAGTAGTTATATTTAACCTCTCTCAAGCTTAGTTGTAAAAAAACTCACCATCCCGAGTAACCTCGACATAGAAAAACTGCATGCATTTATACTTTGATACGACACATGAAATTGCCAAGGTATTAAAGTTGATAGGTATACTCTCTCACGTCTCAAATGCAACATCATGCTGTCTAAAACAATACAAACTTATCAATTTAAGTTGGCCAACATGATAAATGTGTAACAAAACAATTTGTGACATGTCGTGGATGACTTTATTTTCTTCTTTTTTCTTACTTTAATTTTCAATATTTTTTTATTATATTTTTGAATCTATTGACGTATTTGAAAACTGATCAATTTATAGATAAGAAAAAACACTTGATGATACGATGGTGATTTGTTGGCTGGAATCAATTTTGATATATAATTTCTTTCTTATTAATTTGTCAACTATCACCATTATTTGACGTTGAAAGAACAAGATCATTATGTTTGTCAACCTTATAGATTTATTCTCTTTTGTCTATGTGGGTGGTACTGGTAACCATGATTTATTGGATTGTTTTCGCTATGTTGACATTTGACAATAACATGCGTGTTTTTATTTAAAAGAAATGCTATAAATGACTATAATCGAATTTTTTTTTTTATATAAATGAATTTGATAACTTAATGGAATTTGTGAATGTATTCAATTTTAGTCAGAATTATGTAGTATGTATCCATTTATAACATTTTTATTTATGTATCTAACTTCCAAATATCTCTATTGGATGGTATTTTTGATGACGTGTTATTTTTAAAATATGTCACGTCTCATCCATACAACTTAATACATCATCAAAAATACCATCCAATGCATATAGATATACAATAGAAAAAATTTGGAAGTTAAATACATAAAATAAAAGTGTTATAAGTTGGAGGGTTAATAGACAATTTCGTTACTGTACTTTTCGAAAAAGTTCAATTTAGTTACCGAACTTTTATTTGGTTCAATTGAATTACTGAACTTACAAAACCGGTTTACAAGTGTAAAATCCTCGTTTTTTATTCCAAAAAAATGAAAGTTCGATAACGAAATTGAACATTTTCGTAAACTACAGTAACTAATATGTGTATGATTAGAAACTTGAGTAACAATTTGATCAATTATTTAAATGTTCAGTAATTCAATTGAACCAAATAAAAGTTCGGTAACTAAATTGAACTTTTTCGGAAAGTACAGTAACGAAATTGTAACACCCCCAAATTTATTGTTTAGCGGAAGCACGTTTTGGGTGTTACGAATCAATAATCACAGCACAAAGATATATAATGAACGACCACTACATGCGTCGTTTTGGACTTGCATTGATAAAACAAAAGTTTACATCAAAAATATTGTTTACATTAGCTCAGCTTGAAATTGAGAGATTTAAGTACATAATTAATCTATACAAAATATAATAATGCAGCTGAATCTATGATTGTTTGCATGATGACTCGAGCTAATTGATCCTTACTTGAGCAGTCCAACCTACTGCTGGTCACCTGTGATACATGCTAAAATTGGTCAGCGAAACGCTGGTGAGCTCACAGGTTTGTATGTCAACACATATGTTTGTATGAACCGCAAGATTTATAATTGAATTTATAAAGCAATTAAGCAAAATAAAAGTTATACAGCCATGAGCACATAGTCTGAGCTTAACTTGAGTGTCAGGTCCAATTAAGGAAACCCAACTTGAATGCCTCCTACGAGTGCCTAATCTACACTCGTCTTCCCAAATGCTAATACGTCCGTTTGACCAGTTAGTTCGTGTTAACCCGGACGAGGATTGTCAATCCTATATGATATCATATACTAACATTCACGCTACTACGTATTACTAGACTATGCTATGGAGGGCTTTAAATTGATTAGCTTGAAACTCATGTAGTATTTGATTTGACTTGTACTTGCGTTCAACTTGTAAAACAAAACGAGCAATAATATCACACCCCTGATTGAAAAGCATTAAAATAGGGGCTATGAGACTCACCTGAGTCTTGAAGTGTTTAAACAAATAAACTTGATTTGGCTTGACTTGTATTGACGTCCGAAGACTTGTAACCTGAAGGTGTCCATGGCACGCGATGGTTATTAATTGTTTAGGCATCTCGAAAGACTACCTTTGTAGTTGTTTGTCCAAATTACCCCGATTTGGTTGATTGACTTGTCCAAATTATTGCGATTTGGTTGATTGAATTGTATATTTGAAAACGTGTACGACCCGTTGGTGATTAATTGTAATAATAGTTTTGATGTTATCTCATTGATTTCGAAGCGTTATACTTGAAAAGCAGTTTCCATTATGTTTGAAAAGTTGTATCGTATAAGCGTTTTGAAATTGTACAAGTTTGACACTTGGTGAGAAATGTGCTTACGGAATCTAAGTACGGGGGTCCGGGGGCAGCGCCCCTGGCGGGGTCCAAGGGGCTGGCCCCTGGCTGGGGTCGAGATGCCAGGTCAGCTCGAAAAATTTTTATTTCTACTATATTGCTTTGGTGAAAAACGCATCTGGGATCTGAATTCGGGTAAAATTGGGTGATAAATTTCGAGTCTCGACACTTAGTAAAAATCTGAGTTTTCTGTGTTTTGCGACACAATATGCGACACAAAAGTCTGTCATGCGACACAAGGGTTGTGTCGCATAGAAATGCGACACAAGAGCTTAGCATAAGCGTTCGATGCTAAATCAATAGCGACATAATGCTTGTGTCGTAGGGGAAATACGACATAATGGTACGACACAATATTGTGTCGCATAGGATACGATATAACTGGCTTCATACGACACAAAATACGACATAACATGCGACACAAGGCTTGTGTCGCATTGAAGAACACTAGCCCAGAAAGTTTCGACTGACGAGATTTTTCCGGCCAAAACCCAAATCAAACTCATTTTTAAGCTATAAAATCGTGTTTTACCTTTTGTAATGGACATATATATACCCAAATAACCCGTAAACATGTAAAAATAAGCTAATACAAGAGGTTTCCGGATTTTGTCGGAAACTTACAAAGTGTCGGAATGAAATGTAACAACATATACATATACACCCCATGTTTTCAAGACATTTTTTTCTTTTTAAAACAACCTGGAAGCGTTATCCCATTCAACAACATATACACATACATTGTATAATGTCAAAGATTAGTTATTACATATACTACCATTAAGTTATTTAGTTACAAACAGGTAATCTAGTGGGTGTTATTTATACAAACGTTTAACAACCAACAAAAGTAATCAAGAGTTGCCAGCTTGTCAAACATTTCACCAAAACCTCTCAACCGAGCATAGGCAAACTTAACCTGCAAAAGTGAGGTGGGGGATTAGCACGAAGCTAAGTGAATAACGATTCCAACAATCTAACTTAGCACAAACAATCAATTCACAGCAATCAACTAATAGTAACAATCAAATTAGAGGATCGGTGGTTCTTGAGGTACCCTCAGCCCGCGGATGGCCCACCAAGAACACTTATAATCCACTGCAGGCCAATACAGAGATTTTACCGATAGTTCATTGCTATCTTTAATCAGTATGGACGAATTCACAACGAATGTTCATCAATACCATAAAGATTAACCTATAGCAACTAAACCCAACCGAAATTGACCTCTATCATTCCAACCTATCATGGAATGAGTCACTAGCAATCAATCATTTAGCCACAATCAACTTGACAATAATTCAATAATATCAATCTACTTAAAATTGATGTAACTAAATTGTTAACACCAATTTAAACTGTGAGAACCAGTCACTCACCTGTCTCGTTTCAAGCTTCACTCAAAGATCTAATTTTATTGAGTCGTAGTCGGATCTGAAATACAAAAGAATTTCAAGTCAATCATCACATCACATTATATATAACTTAATATTAGGGATGAGCAAAAAAACCGAAATACCGAAACCGAACCGGTACCGACCGTTACAAATGGTACGGTATTCGGTTTTTGATTTGGGACAACAAAAAAAACCGGTACCAACCGGTCGGTACCGGTTGGTACCATGCACACCAAAATACCTAAACCGAACCGGAACCGCACCGGACCGGTACCAACCGATACAAATGGTACGGTATTCGGTTTTTGATTTGGGGCCAAAATAAAACCGGTACCAACCGGTCGGTACCGGTTCGGTACCGGTATGGTACCAAGCTCACCCCTACTTAATATTAACAATCAAACAAGTATTAAGTTATATAAACATATTATGCAAGCAAATATCACATTATAAAGCTTAAAATAAAACATTCAGTCCAGCCCAAGGAATCCGTCCGGATTCAAGGGAATCCGCCCGGATTCAGACAGAATCCGCCGGATTCAACATGAATCCGCCGGATTCCCGACCTCTTTTCAGCTCCAATTTTGACCAGAATTCATTCTAGGGAATCCGTTCTGGAATACGATCCGGAATACGCCGGATTCACTTAACCTCGTTTACCCATTTTACCTGGAATCCGCCGGATTCAAAGGAATCCGACCGGATTCCCTGGTTTTTCAGTACCTGCACAGATCATTTCCTGCACAATTGCAACTACGAACCAAAAGCCACAAATCAACCAAACTCAGTTCTAAACTCATGTTTTTACCAAATTTTGGTCATAGCAACATATACTAACATCATATATCAAAGATTCAAGCTTCAAATCATCACAAATTCAATCAACTACCTATAATCTAACAATTCCACTTTCAACTCAAAACCCATGAATCTAACAATTTATTCATGTAATCATCATCAAATCAGTTTATAATCATTCACCTAGCTATTACACCTTCAAACAACTATCAATTCTATCATTAAAACTTCAATTCCTATCATTCAAGCAATTTCATCATTTAGGTTAAACAAGAGTTTAACTTACCAATAAAGAACAAGGAGAAGATTATGAGGATGATGATGATAGTTTAACAAGAAGATCACAGCTTTAATCTTGATCACTTTTCACTAGTAATTTGTGTAGGTTTTTTTTTATACTTAAGATGGAGTTGAGAGACACAATGAAGAACACACAAGAAGTTTGGGGAAACAAAACATAAGTCGGCCCCTTCTCTTTTATTTAAACCGACTCCCTTTATTTACAGTGCAATATTATACCCCTCCTTGCCCTATTGTCTGGAACCTCAATTTCAAATGCGATAAAATTATATTATTTTACCGTCACCTAAGTTTATTTAAAACAAACTACATTTCACTAGTCACAATATTTCCTGAAACTTATTTACCAATAAATTTCACAATCAAACACAAAATAAAATTAAATATCACAATTAAATATAAAGAATTACCTGTTTCTCCTAGGCCCGATTTGGGGATGTTACAAATCTTCCCTCCTTAAGAAGATTTCGTCCCCGAAATCTCACTAGACATAAACAAACTAGGATATCTAGTTCTCATACTCTCCTCGGTTTCCCATGTTAAATCGGCACTCAAGCTATGCTTCCATTTAACCAATACCATCGGGATTTCCTTTCTACGAAGCTTGGTCACTTTTCTATCTAAAAGCTCAACAGGTTCTTCCACCAATTTCTTACTTGGGTCAACTCTAAGATCTTGCAAAGGAAGGATTTGGGATTGATCCTCCACGTTGCACTTTCTTAAATAACAGACATTAAACGTATCATGAATACCAGCTAATTCAGGAGGAAGTTCCAAAGAAACTGATTGGTCATTAATTACTTGTCGAACTTTAAATGGACCAATATAACGGGGAGCTAACTTTCCACGCTTACCAAATCTAATAACACCCTTCCACGGAGAAACTTTCAAATATACAAGTTCACCTTCAACAAACACAACGGGTCGTCTACGTGGATCAGCATACTGTTTTTGCCTATCTCTAGCTGCTTTCAATTTCTCACGTGCAATCTTAACTTTATCGGCTGTAATTTGTACTATATCGGGGCCAGCAAACTGCTTTTCTCCTGCTTCTAACCAACATGTTGGAGTTCTACAACGGCGGCCATATAACATTTCGTACGGTGGCATACCAATACGAGAATGATAAGAGTTGTTATACGCAAACTCTATCAAAGGTAAGTGTGAATCCCAAGAACCGCCATACTCAAGTACACAAGCTCTTAACATATCTTCTAGAGTCTGAATAGTATGTTCTGACTGTCCATCTGTCTGAGGATGATAAGCTGTACTGAGATTAATTCTGGTACCCAACTCACGCTGCAAACTCTGCCAAAAACCAGAAACAAACCGAGAATCTCGATCGGATACAATAGATAAAGGAATACCATGTCTCACAACAATCTCGTTAATATACAAAAGAGATAACCGCGTCAAAGAAGCAGTCTCACTGGCGGCAAGAAAGTGGGCACTTTTAGTCAAACGATCTACAATAACCCAAATCATATTATTACCCTTCAAAGTACGAGGCAACTTAGTAACGAAATCCATAGTAATATGTTCCCACTTCCACTTAGGGATATCCAACTGTTTTAATGTACCATAAGGTTTCTGATGTTCTGTTTTTACTTGGGAACATATATGGCAAGTTTCAACCATTCTAGCAACATCGGTTTTCATCGTTGGCCACCAATATAACGGTTTCAAATCATTATACATTTTCGTACTCCCTGGATGTACTGATAACTTTGATTTGTGTGCTTCGGTCAATATCAAATCCCGTAGTCCCCCAATCAATGGAACCCAAACCCGAGACTGAAAAGTTTTCAACCCACGAGAATCATCAACCAATAAATCTTTCCTTTTCAACAAAATCTCAGATTTTAAATTCTGATCTAACAATGCTTCTAACTGTGCAGCTCTCAACTGAGAAATCAAATCAGAAGATATTTCCAAGCGCATAAAGTAAACTCGATTAGAAGATACCTTTCGACTTAAAGCATCGGCTACTACATTAGCTTTACCTGGATGATATCGGATTTCACAATCATAATCCTTAATCAATTCCAACCAACGGCTATAACACCCCCTGTTTCAATATAAACAATAATATAATAATTGCGACTCGGAAGCGTATATTTCAAAACATACTATCAATGTTTTACATTACTTAAAATGTCACTAAACTTTTTCAAATCCAAACACATGACATTTCAATCAACTCGGTGTTATATAATTTAAAACATATATTTAGTTATCAAAATAACATCAGAGTAACAGTCTGTCAAACATTCCATCCAGTCCAACAACCTCCTGCCCAATATGTCCCATCTATTTAACATGCAGGAAGAACTGTGGTGGGGTTAGCATAAAGCTAAGTGAATGAAACTATAAACAACAGCTCAACCTAGCATAACAATCTGTTTACATCAAATAACAATAAACAGAAAATCAATCATTCACTCGACATCCAATCAATGTCAAGCTACACCTATCAATCATTATCATTCATCATGAGGATCGGTGGCTCCTGAGATACCCTAATACCGGTTTGGTACTCCAGGAACTCTTATCAATCATCTGTATTGGCCTATACAGAACTACCGATAACTGGTTGTCAATCACACACGACCTAGATCTCTAAACCGACAATTCAAGTTTCCGAGATCTCCTGTCGTCTACAACAACAACAAGTCCAACCATCAAATCAAGTTGACCTCAAAGTCTTACCTACTAGCACAATCAGCCAAGTAAACAACTAGTTAAACTATCATGGCAAGATATCTCGACCTATGCATCATATCAAAGTAATACTATAAATTACTGGTTGTAAATCAAATCATTACAACTAAATCACACTGAGGTTACAGATCCACTCACCGATTACCTCAGACCTCCACTCAGTAGTCTAATATCACTGAGCCTTCTCCACATCTGAGAATCAACCAATCAAATATAAGTTAGTAATCAAATCATAAATACTGAACTTATATCAATCTTTAACATTAGGAACTTAACATAATCTACATCAAGATTACTAGTTCCTAACTATCCACTAATGATTTATAATATAATCATTATCATCTATTAACATATATTCAATATTAATCACATTACTGTTAACAATCAAACAAGAATTGCTATAACAGTGAACCAAGCCGCCGTCTTCACCCTTGAAGCCGCCGGCTTCTAACCATCACCCGCCGGCTTCACTTCATCAACCGCCGGGTAAATTACTAAAAGTGGTAACAGAAGCAAACCACGTTTTAAAGCATATACCAACCGCCGGGCATTGTTTATACCCGCCGGGTCCCTACACCACAACACAAGCCGCCGGCTAGGCTCAGAAGCCGCCGGCTTCTATTGACTCGGGACAAGCCGCCGGCTTCGGCATGAAGCCGCCGGCTTCAGGCTTCGTCCCAGCACAGTTTCGAGCTGTAAAACCCTAACCCACGGGTTTATAATCCAAAACCTCAAAAACAAGGTTTCTAACCGTTTAAAACCACAATTATTATCACATAATCAATATGTAACACTTATAACATGATTTCTAACATCCAAATCTCTCAAATCATCAATTTACCCAAATTTAAATCAAAATCAAATTCTTAAATACTCAAGAATACTTACTGATTGAAGAATCTAACGATGGTAATCTGATGATTAGGAAGTTTCACGAGAATCACAACTTCCTGATTTGATTTCTGGATTGATTTGGAGGTTTTCAGAGAGTTTCTGTGAGTTTTGGAATAAAAATGAATAACTTTCCTAAATAGGAAAGGATATATATAAGTCGGCCTCACGAACCGCCTTCAATATACGGGTATAATTTAATACCCCATCTCAATCTATTGTCTGGAACCCGAAAACCATTTGCGAGTCCAAACATTTTATTGCACCGTCAACTATATTAATTTACAACAATTAATATTTCACTTATCACATTGGAATATTCGGATCCTATTCCAATTATTTCAACTATTTCAAACAATATTATTTCCAAACACATTTAAATACATATTTAAATCAAGAAATAATACTATACAAATAACTAGGTCCATTTCGAGGATGTTACAACTCTCCCCCCCCTTAAAGAGATTTCGTCCCCGAAATCTAACCTCAATC
This sequence comes from Helichrysum umbraculigerum, assembly GCA_949592205.1. Lineage (NCBI taxonomy): Eukaryota > Viridiplantae > Streptophyta > Magnoliopsida > Asterales > Asteraceae > Helichrysum > Helichrysum umbraculigerum. The sequence goes on along the minus strand of CATIUR010000001.1, from coordinate 377,325,684 downwards.
AATCTAACTAATGTGATATAATCACATATATCTTAACATACATTTGTCCTCAATAGCAACTTACAACTATTCTTAGACTAGTTGAATTCTTTCCACATGCACATATCCAAATGTACATGCTTCTATCTTTTCCTATGCACACATACAGTGCATCCATCCAACATCTCATAGGAACCAATCATCTATCTAATTCCTTTATCATCAATCAGATAAAAGTTTAAAGCACCCTATCACTTTAACCAACAACAATAAGTGAAACCTAACATCACTTACGAGGTCTACACAACCAGAAATTAGCAACATGCTAAAATCTTTAACCTACTCTCACTGTTCATCACTGGTAACAATAAAACAGCAGTAACAATATCACAACAACAGTGTTTATTAAACCACAATGTACCTAGCAACACTGAAATATAATTCAGCTCACGACCAACAATCAGTCTAATATACAGATCACAATCTTAAATCTCTACCATCAAAGATTTGAAATTCAAATCTAGGTTAACTTTTCATCCAAAAGTTTCATACCTACTCTTGTGAATAACCTACCATATTCACATATCACTTTAATAAGAACAGCAGAGGTCACACTCAGTAGGTAAAACTACAATCAACAAGTACTTTGCTCAATCAACAATAGTACCACAATCAAATATTACCTACATTCAACCAACCTCTACATTGACTTATTTCTACTTGTAATTCCTTTCATTACAACCTATCCATTGTTAACAACAACAATAACACTTCTAATAATCACAACACTAATGATTATACAGTTCAGTACATCTATCAATACTCACTATATATCTCCAAAGTTTAACTAACCATCAAGTTAGAATTTGTATATTACTTAAACTGGTAAGACATCAGAATCTTATCTCAGCAACCAGTTAATTTAATTCAACCTTACAATCTTAAACTACTAATCACAAGCAATTAGAAGTTATACAACTTTAACCACCCAATCATTCAACACTAGATCCCGTCAATCTAGCAACTAAGTTAGTCTTAATCCACATATTATGATACTACAGGTCAATCATCACAATATCACATTATCAAAATGTGCTACCTTTCAACACATTTCCAACAAAATCTACATCAAGTTAATCACAATTAACTAACCTCCACATATCTTATGGCACATTTTAATTCATTCTATTAAAACTTATTATGCCATTTATTATCATGTATACCACACATACATACCTACACTATTTTAGATATTCTCTAAAATGGACACATACACAACAATTTCATTTCATTCTATATACTAGGCCATTCAGACTGTTAAAGTCTTTATCAAGCCTTCTCAATACTACTAATCATCACATATCCATACCACATGACATGGAATAATCACCAACTCTATGTTTCACTTATATACATAATACATCGTATATAACTTAAACAATTCAATCTAAACTTCCAAGAACATTTGGTGAATACATCATCATCATCTCTCAATTTCAAGGTTTCCCTTACTCCCTAATACATACAATTTCTTAAAATATGAACAACTTTCCAATTCATATACCTCAATTTATCAACCAAGGTCAAACTAGACCTTTAACACAGTCCAACTCCAGATATACTTTCATATAATTTCTTAATTGGATCTAATCCCAATTTATCACTTTATCACTTACTTTATTTGTATACAATCAACAAATAACTAAAGAATCCATTAAATTCTTTCAATACTTAAATGATTCACTATAAGATACCAATCAACCTAGGCAACTAATAATAATAACTTTCAATTATTTCTTATCTCACCTTCTTACCCAATCAAAGCTATTATCACAAGCTTCACACACTGGTAAGATTTTCCTATCACAATTCTAATCAATGTGATTTAATTATTCTAACATATCTTAACAAATTATAACTGTCATATCAAACAATGACTTCATATCTGTATAATTCTTCAACACATATTCAGTCCAAATATCAAATATTACCCAACTGAATACTCAATTATACTTAACACTATTTCAATTACTTAATACTAGCCTTAAGTAATGAATCAAGTTTCACAAACTTAGACAATTCATCTATCTCCTTTGGATCTTACAAGACCCATCTCAACATAATTTGACTAATCAAGGAATTCAATCACATTCCACACAATCATAACACTTCAATCAATGTTAGACTATTTCAACACACACACACAGTTGACTATATGTCAACTTTGATTTCAATCAACCAATCAATAAAATTCTCTAATTGCTCTCCTCAAGTTTGACCCAATTCAAAACAATCACAAGCAATTAATTTTATACACAACTCTCTATTCATGGTTTGACTTTCAAAGTTAACATACTATCAATATTAACTCACAACAAACCATTTCATCTTATATGTTTACTTTCAAACATATATTTCAAATTATTACATTCAATAATACTAGAAATTCCTCAAGCAAGACAATATCAACCTATTTCAACTTTGGCTTCATACAAGCCCAATACAAAATACTGACTCATTTAAACACTATCAAATTCACCTACATGTAATCTATCACAATCAATCACAATTACATATTCAACACAATCAAATTAGTCACTTAGGTTTATCATCAAAGCCTCTATCAATGACAACTATCATTTACACTCTCACCTTTACAGTCTAAAGGTCACAGTTCTATCAACTGATTGTTTTCTTATCAAAACAACTATTAAACAACTTAGCATACTATCATGCTCCATTTCCAAAATCACATTACATTTCTTTTATACCAAGTAGCCTCAACAAGTTCATGTGACACAACATAATATAACAACGGTGATCAGGCGTTGCAAGATTATGTTCTTCACAATCCATTCTCAGGCTACTCTACATTATAATTATCAATGTGCTCTATTCTCATCTCATATGATTTCAAATCAATCAAAATTCATTTAATAGTTTCTAACAGCTGATACATACTCAAAATCAGCTTATTACTTACATATTCAACCTTACATATGTAAGCCATCTCACATACACACAATGTTCTAATATTCAATAACTGAAGTACTCAGTATATCACTTATCTGAAACCTCAAACATATGATAACCTATCATCATAATTTCAATACTTAACACAATTCAATGTCCCTACTTACTACAAAATTCAGGACACATCTTAATTAATTATCATTACTTTGACATATGCTTTACTATCAAGCATCACTGTCACAACAAGCCTACTCAATCATGTTACTATAAACATTTCATTTACTAATTTCACAATTGACCAGAAAGATCTATCACTTCCCAATCAATTTCACATTATTACACTCTACATTTCTCTTAAACCTATCAGTCATGGTTTATATCAAGTGTTTAACTATAGTCAACACATATCATATAGTCACATATACACATATTTTCTCAAATAGAAGTCATTATCAATTCAATGACACGACCTTCCTTAGCAAGGATTTAGATCACATCTTGTGATTAATCCATTATCATAATACTATCAATTATCTCGTCTCACCAATAAAGACACTCCTTAGGTTCTAACATAAATCTTGCTAAAACCTTAATCAACTCTCTGTCTACTTAAACATATTTCTGCATTTACAATTCAATCAGAAATAACCACAACAATGAACAACAATGAGCATCTCATTCAATACCTCTATCTGATATCAACATATAACAATCACAGTTAACTCAAAACTGAGGAATCATATCAGTCTGACTCGATTAACTTCACTACAAAGCTTACTCAACATAACAGAGTAAACAATACAAGTTAATTTAAATTAACAAAGGCTTATCAAAGATTACCTGACAATCTTAAGCCCACAAGCGTTGAGGAAACATGAAATAAACCAATCAGTTACTCATGTTCCTCCGTCTCTGCATCAAATAACACTTTGCAACTTGTTAAGGGTTAGTACATACTCAACTAATCACTTTCTCACACATTCACTAATCAACTAAACCCGCACCCACTGGAATGTTTGACTCAACTCAATCAAAGTTTAGGATTGAACAATCTATCATGTTCAATTCACCCAAACTATTGCTCTGATACCAACTTATAACACCCCCTGTTTCAATATAAACAATAATATAATAATTGCGACTCGGAAGCGTATATTTCAAAACATACTATCAATGTTTTACATTACTTAAAATGTCACTAAACTTTTTCAAATCCAAACACATGACATTTCAATCAACTCGGTGTTATATAATTTAAAACATATATTTAGTTATCAAAATAACATCAGAGTAACAGTCTGTCAAACATTCCATCCAGTCCAACAACCTCCTGCCCAATATGTCCCATCTATTTAACATGCAGGAAGAACTGTGGTGGGGTTAGCATAAAGCTAAGTGAATGAAACTATAAACAACAGCTCAACCTAGCATAACAATCTGTTTACATCAAATAACAATAAACAGAAAATCAATCATTCACTCGACATCCAATCAATGTCAAGCTACACCTATCAATCATTATCATTCATCATGAGGATCGGTGGCTCCTGAGATACCCTAATACCGGTTTGGTACTCCAGGAACTCTTATCAATCATCTGTATTGGCCTATACAGAACTACCGATAACTGGTTGTCAATCACACACGACCTAGATCTCTAAACCGACAATTCAAGTTTCCGAGATCTCCTGTCGTCTACAACAACAACAAGTCCAACCATCAAATCAAGTTGACCTCAAAGTCTTACCTACTAGCACAATCAGCCAAGTAAACAACTAGTTAAACTATCATGGCAAGATATCTCGACCTATGCATCATATCAAAGTAATACTATAAATTACTGGTTGTAAATCAAATCATTACAACTAAATCACACTGAGGTTACAGATCCACTCACCGATTACCTCAGACCTCCACTCAGTAGTCTAATATCACTGAGCCTTCTCCACATCTGAGAATCAACCAATCAAATATAAGTTAGTAATCAAATCATAAATACTGAACTTATATCAATCTTTAACATTAGGAACTTAACATAATCTACATCAAGATTACTAGTTCCTAACTATCCACTAATGATTTATAATATAATCATTATCATCTATTAACATATATTCAATATTAATCACATTACTGTTAACAATCAAACAAGAATTGCTATAACAGTGAACCAAGCCGCCGTCTTCACCCTTGAAGCCGCCGGCTTCTAACCATCACCCGCCGGCTTCACTTCATCAACCGCCGGGTAAATTACTAAAAGTGGTAACAGAAGCAAACCACGTTTTAAAGCATATACCAACCGCCGGGCATTGTTTATACCCGCCGGGTCCCTACACCACAACACAAGCCGCCGGCTAGGCTCAGAAGCCGCCGGCTTCTATTGACTCGGGACAAGCCGCCGGCTTCGGCATGAAGCCGCCGGCTTCAGGCTTCGTCCCAGCACAGTTTCGAGCTGTAAAACCCTAACCCACGGGTTTATAATCCAAAACCTCAAAAACAAGGTTTCTAACCGTTTAAAACCACAATTATTATCACATAATCAATATGTAACACTTATAACATGATTTCTAACATCCAAATCTCTCAAATCATCAATTTACCCAAATTTAAATCAAAATCAAATTCTTAAATACTCAAGAATACTTACTGATTGAAGAATCTAACGATGGTAATCTGATGATTAGGAAGTTTCACGAGAATCACAACTTCCTGATTTGATTTCTGGATTGATTTGGAGGTTTTCAGAGAGTTTCTGTGAGTTTTGGAATAAAAATGAATAACTTTCCTAAATAGGAAAGGATATATATAAGTCGGCCTCACGAACCGCCTTCAATATACGGGTATAATTTAATACCCCATCTCAATCTATTGTCTGGAACCCGAAAACCATTTGCGAGTCCAAACATTTTATTGCACCGTCAACTATATTAATTTACAACAATTAATATTTCACTTATCACATTGGAATATTCGGATCCTATTCCAATTATTTCAACTATTTCAAACAATATTATTTCCAAACACATTTAAATACATATTTAAATCAAGAAATAATACTATACAAATAACTAGGTCCATTTCGAGGATGTTACAACTCTCCCCCCCTTAAAGAGATTTCGTCCCCGAAATCTAACCTCAATCAATCTAACTAATGTGATATAATCACATATATCTTAACATACATTTGTCCTCAATAGCAACTTACAACTATTCTTAGACTAGTTGAATTCTTTCCACATGCACATATCCAAATGTACATGCTTCTATCTTTTCCTATGCACACATACAGTGCATCCATCCAACATCTCATAGGAACCAATCATCTATCTAATTCCTTTATCATCAATCAGATAAAAGTTTAAAGCACCCTATCACTTTAACCAACAACAATAAGTGAAACCTAACATCACTTACGAGGTCTACACAACCAGAAATTAGCAACATGCTAAAATCTTTAACCTACTCTCACTGTTCATCACTGGTAACAATAAAACAGCAGTAACAATATCACAACAACAGTGTTTATTAAACCACAATGTACCTAGCAACACTGAAATATAATTCAGCTCACGACCAACAATCAGTCTAATATACAGATCACAATCTTAAATCTCTACCATCAAAGATTTGAAATTCAAATCTAGGTTAACTTTTCATCCAAAAGTTTCATACCTACTCTTGTGAATAACCTACCATATTCACATATCACTTTAATAAGAACAGCAGAGGTCACACTCAGTAGGTAAAACTACAATCAACAAGTACTTTGCTCAATCAACAATAGTACCACAATCAAATATTACCTACATTCAACCAACCTCTACATTGACTTATTTCTACTTGTAATTCCTTTCATTACAACCTATCCATTGTTAACAACAACAATAACACTTCTAATAATCACAACACTAATGATTATACAGTTCAGTACATCTATCAATACTCACTATATATCTCCAAAGTTTAACTAACCATCAAGTTAGAATTTGTATATTACTTAAACTGGTAAGACATCAGAATCTTATCTCAGCAACCAGTTAATTTAATTCAACCTTACAATCTTAAACTACTAATCACAAGCAATTAGAAGTTATACAACTTTAACCACCCAATCATTCAACACTAGATCCCGTCAATCTAGCAACTAAGTTAGTCTTAATCCACATATTATGATACTACAGGTCAATCATCACAATATCACATTATCAAAATGTGCTACCTTTCAACACATTTCCAACAAAATCTACATCAAGTTAATCACAATTAACTAACCTCCACATATCTTATGGCACATTTTAATTCATTCTATTAAAACTTATTATGCCATTTATTATCATGTATACCACACATACATACCTACACTATTTTAGATATTCTCTAAAATGGACACATACACAACAATTTCATTTCATTCTATATACTAGGCCATTCAGACTGTTAAAGTCTTTATCAAGCCTTCTCAATACTACTAATCATCACATATCCATACCACATGACATGGAATAATCACCAACTCTATGTTTCACTTATATACATAATACATCGTATATAACTTAAACAATTCAATCTAAACTTCCAAGAACATTTGGTGAATACATCATCATCATCTCTCAATTTCAAGGTTTCCCTTACTCCCTAATACATACAATTTCTTAAAATATGAACAACTTTCCAATTCATATACCTCAATTTATCAACCAAGGTCAAACTAGACCTTTAACACAGTCCAACTCCAGATATACTTTCATATAATTTCTTAATTGGATCTAATCCCAATTTATCACTTTATCACTTACTTTATTTGTATACAATCAACAAATAACTAAAGAATCCATTAAATTCTTTCAATACTTAAATGATTCACTATAAGATACCAATCAACCTAGGCAACTAATAATAATAACTTTCAATTATTTCTTATCTCACCTTCTTACCCAATCAAAGCTATTATCACAAGCTTCACACACTGGTAAGATTTTCCTATCACAATTCTAATCAATGTGATTTAATTATTCTAACATATCTTAACAAATTATAACTGTCATATCAAACAATGACTTCATATCTGTATAATTCTTCAACACATATTCAGTCCAAATATCAAATATTACCCAACTGAATACTCAATTATACTTAACACTATTTCAATTACTTAATACTAGCCTTAAGTAATGAATCAAGTTTCACAAACTTAGACAATTCATCTATCTCCTTTGGATCTTACAAGACCCATCTCAACATAATTTGACTAATCAAGGAATTCAATCACATTCCACACAATCATAACACTTCAATCAATGTTAGACTATTTCAACACACACACACAGTTGACTATATGTCAACTTTGATTTCAATCAACCAATCAATAAAATTCTCTAATTGCTCTCCTCAAGTTTGACCCAATTCAAAACAATCACAAGCAATTAATTTTATACACAACTCTCTATTCATGGTTTGACTTTCAAAGTTAACATACTATCAATATTAACTCACAACAAACCATTTCATCTTATATGTTTACTTTCAAACATATATTTCAAATTATTACATTCAATAATACTAGAAATTCCTCAAGCAAGACAATATCAACCTATTTCAACTTTGGCTTCATACAAGCCCAATACAAAATACTGACTCATTTAAACACTATCAAATTCACCTACATGTAATCTATCACAATCAATCACAATTACATATTCAACACAATCAAATTAGTCACTTAGGTTTATCATCAAAGCCTCTATCAATGACAACTATCATTTACACTCTCACCTTTACAGTCTAAAGGTCACAGTTCTATCAACTGATTGTTTTCTTATCAAAACAACTATTAAACAACTTAGCATACTATCATGCTCCATTTCCAAAATCACATTACATTTCTTTTATACCAAGTAGCCTCAACAAGTTCATGTGACACAACATAATATAACAACGGTGATCAGGCGTTGCAAGATTATGTTCTTCACAATCCATTCTCAGGCTACTCTACATTATAATTATCAATGTGCTCTATTCTCATCTCATATGATTTCAAATCAATCAAAATTCATTTAATAGTTTCTAACAGCTGATACATACTCAAAATCAGCTTATTACTTACATATTCAACCTTACATATGTAAGCCATCTCACATACACACAATGTTCTAATATTCAATAACTGAAGTACTCAGTATATCACTTATCTGAAACCTCAAACATATGATAACCTATCATCATAATTTCAATACTTAACACAATTCAATGTCCCTACTTACTACAAAATTCAGGACACATCTTAATTAATTATCATTACTTTGACATATGCTTTACTATCAAGCATCACTGTCACAACAAGCCTACTCAATCATGTTACTATAAACATTTCATTTACTAATTTCACAATTGACCAGAAAGATCTATCACTTCCCAATCAATTTCACATTATTACACTCTACATTTCTCTTAAACCTATCAGTCATGGTTTATATCAAGTGTTTAACTATAGTCAACACATATCATATAGTCACATATACACATATTTTCTCAAATAGAAGTCATTATCAATTCAATGACACGACCTTCCTTAGCAAGGATTTAGATCACATCTTGTGATTAATCCATTATCATAATACTATCAATTATCTCGTCTCACCAATAAAGACACTCCTTAGGTTCTAACATAAATCTTGCTAAAACCTTAATCAACTCTCTGTCTACTTAAACATATTTCTGCATTTACAATTCAATCAGAAATAACCACAACAATGAACAACAATGAGCATCTCATTCAATACCTCTATCTGATATCAACATATAACAATCACAGTTAACTCAAAACTGAGGAATCATATCAGTCTGACTCGATTAACTTCACTACAAAGCTTACTCAACATAACAGAGTAAACAATACAAGTTAATTTAAATTAACAAAGGCTTATCAAAGATTACCTGACAATCTTAAGCCCACAAGCGTTGAGGAAACATGAAATAAACCAATCAGTTACTCATGTTCCTCCGTCTCTGCATCAAATAACACTTTGCAACTTGTTAAGGGTTAGTACATACTCAACTAATCACTTTCTCACACATTCACTAATCAACTAAACCCGCACCCACTGGAATGTTTGACTCAACTCAATCAAAGTTTAGGATTGAACAATCTATCATGTTCAATTCACCCAAACTATTGCTCTGATACCAACTTATAACACCCCCTGTTTCAATATAAACAATAATATAATAATTGCGACTCGGAAGCGTATATTTCAAAACATACTATCAATGTTTTACATTACTTAAAATGTCACTAAACTTTTTCAAATCCAAACACATGACATTTCAATCAACTCGGTGTTATATAATTTAAAACATATATTTAGTTATCAAAATAACATCAGAGTAACAGTCTGTCAAACATTCCATCCAGTCCAACAACCTCCTGCCCAATATGTCCCATCTATTTAACCTGCAGGAAGAACTGTGGTGGGGTTAGCATAAAGCTAAGTGAATGAAACTATAAACAACAGCTCAACCTAGCATAACAATCTGTTTACATCAAATAACAATAAACAGAAAATCAATCATTCACTCGACATCCAATCAATGTCAAGCTACACCTATCAATCATTATCATTCATCATGAGGATCGGTGGCTCCTGAGATACCCTAATACCGGTTTGGTACTCCAGGAACTCTTATCAATCATCTGTATTGGCCTATACAGAACTACCGATAACTGGTTGTCAATCACACACGACCTAGATCTCTAAACCGACAATTCAAGTTTCCGAGATCTCCTGTCGTCTACAACAACAACAAGTCCAACCATCAAATCAAGTTGACCTCAAAGTCTTACCTACTAGCACAATCAGCCAAGTAAACAACTAGTTAAACTATCATGGCAAGATATCTCGACCTATGCATCATATCAAAGTAATACTATAAATTACTGGTTGTAAATCAAATCATTACAACTAAATCACACTGAGGTTACAGATCCACTCACCGATTACCTCAGACCTCCACTCAGTAGTCTAATATCACTGAGCCTTCTCCACATCTGAGAATCAACCAATCAAATATAAGTTAGTAATCAAATCATAAATACTGAACTTATATCAATCTTTAACATTAGGAACTTAACATAATCTACATCAAGATTACTAGTTCCTAACTATCCACTAATGATTTATAATATAATCATTATCATCTATTAACATATATTCAATATTAATCACATTACTGTTAACAATCAAACAAGAATTGCTATAACAGTGAACCAAGCCGCCGTCTTCACCCTTGAAGCCGCCGGCTTCTAACCATCACCCGCCGGCTTCACTTCATCAACCGCCGGGTAAATTACTAAAAGTGGTAACAGAAGCAAACCACGTTTTAAAGCATATACCAACCGCCGGGCATTGTTTATACCCGCCGGGTCCCTACACCACAACACAAGCCGCCGGCTAGGCTCAGAAGCCGCCGGCTTCTATTGACTCGGGACAAGCCGCCGGCTTCGGCATGAAGCCGCCGGCTTCAGGCTTCGTCCCAGCACAGTTTCGAGCTGTAAAACCCTAACCCACGAGTTTATAATCCAAAACCTCAAAAACAAGGTTTCTAACCGTTTAAAACCACAATTATTATCACATAATCAATATGTAACACTTATAACATGATTTCTAACATCCAAATCTCTCAAATCATCAATTTACCCAAATTTAAATCAAAATCAAATTCTTAAATACTCAAGAATACTTACTGATTGAAGAATCTAACGATGGTAATCTGATGATTAGGAAGTTTCACGAGAATCACAACTTCCTGATTTGATTTCTGGATTGATTTGGAGGTTTTCAGAGAGTTTCTGTGAGTTTTGGAATAAAAATGAATAACTTTCCTAAATAGGAAAGGATATATATAAGTCGGCCTCACGAACCGCCTTCAATATACGGGTATAATTTAATACCCCATCTCAATCTATTGTCTGGAACCCGAAAACCATTTGCGAGTCCAAACATTTTATTGCACCGTCAACTATATTAATTTACAACAATTAATATTTCACTTATCACATTGGAATATTCGGATCCTATTCCAATTATTTCAACTATTTCAAACAATATTATTTCCAAACACATTTAAATACATATTTAAATCAAGAAATAATACTATACAAATAACTAGGTCCATTTCGAGGATGTTACAACTCTCCCCCCCTTAAAGAGATTTCGTCCCCGAAATCTAACCTCAATCAATCTAACTAATGTGATATAATCACATATATCTTAACATACATTTGTCCTCAATAGCAACTTACAACTATTCTTAGACTAGTTGAATTCTTTCCACATGCACATATCCAAATGTACATGCTTCTATCTTTTCCTATGCACACATACAGTGCATCCATCCAACATCTCATAGGAACCAATCATCTATCTAATTCCTTTATCATCAATCAGATAAAAGTTTAAAGCACCCTATCACTTTAACCAACAACAATAAGTGAAACCTAACATCACTTACGAGGTCTACACAACCAGAAATTAGCAACATGCTAAAATCTTTAACCTACTCTCACTGTTCATCACTGGTAACAATAAAACAGCAGTAACAATATCACAACAACAGTGTTTATTAAACCACAATGTACCTAGCAACACTGAAATATAATTCAGCTCACGACCAACAATCAGTCTAATATACAGATCACAATCTTAAATCTCTACCATCAAAGATTTGAAATTCAAATCTAGGTTAACTTTTCATCCAAAAGTTTCATACCTACTCTTGTGAATAACCTACCATATTCACATATCACTTTAATAAGCACAGCAGAGGTCACACTCAGTAGGTAAAACTACAATCAACAAGTACTTTGCTCAATCAACAATAGTACCACAATCAAATATCACCTACATTCAACCAACCTCTACATTGACTTATTTCTACTTGTAATTCCTTTCATTACAACCTATCCATTGTTAACAACAACAATAACACTTCTAATAATCACAACACTAATGATTATACAGTTCAGTACATCTATCAATACTCACTATATATCTCCAAAGTTTAACTAACCATCAAGTTAGAATTTGTATATTACTTAAACTGGTAAGACATCAGAATCTTATCTCAGCAACCAGTTAATTTAATTCAACCTTACAATCTTAAACTACTAATCACAAGCAATTAGAAGTTATACAACTTTAACCACCCAATCATTCAACACTAGATCCCGTCAATCTAGCAACTAAGTTAGTCTTAATCCACATATTATGATACTACAGGTCAATCATCACAATATCACATTATCAAAATGTGCTACCTTTCAACACATTTCCAACAAAATCTACATCAAGTTAATCACAATTAACTAACCTCCACATATCTTATGGCACATTTTAATTCATTCTATTAAAACTTATTATGCCATTTATTATCATGTATACCACACATACATACCTACACTATTTTAGATATTCTCTAAAATGGACACATACACAACAATTTCATTTCATTCTATATACTAGGCCATTCAGACTGTTAAAGTCTTTATCAAGCCTTCTCAATACTACTAATCATCACATATCCATACCACAGGACATGGAATAATCACCAACTCTATGTTTCACTTATATACATAATACATCGTATATAACTTAAACAATTCAATCTAAACTTCCAAGAACATTTGGTGAATACATCATCATCATCTCTCAATTTCAAGGTTTCCCTTACTCCCTAATACATACAATTTCTTAAAATATGAACAACTTTCCAATTCATATACCTCAATTTATCAACCAAGGTCAAACTAGACCTTTAACACAGTCCAACTCCAGATATACTTTCATATAATTTCTTAATTGGATCTAATCCCAATTTATCACTTTATCACTTACTTTATTTGTATACAATCAACAAATAACTAAAGAATCCATTAAATTCTTTCAATACTTAAATGATTCACTATAAGATACCAATCAACCTAGGCAACTAATAATAATAACTTTCAATTATTTCTTATCTCACCTTCTTACCCAATCAAAGCTATTATCACAAGCTTCACACACTGGTAAGATTTTCCTATCACAATTCTAATCAATGTGATTTAATTATTCTAACATATCTTAACAAATTATAACTGTCATATCAAACAATGACTTCATATCTGTATAATTCTTCAACACATATTCAGTCCAAATATCAAATATTACCCAACTGAATACTCAATTATACTTAACACTATTTCAATTACTTAATACTAGCCTTAAGTAATGAATCAAGTTTCACAAACTTAGACAATTCATCTATCTCCTTTGGATCTTACAAGACCCATCTCAACATAATTTGACTAATCAAGGAATTCAATCACATTCCACACAATCATAACACTTCAATCAATGTTAGACTATTTCAACACACACACACAGTTGACTATATGTCAACTTTGATTTCAATCAACCAATCAATAAAATTCTCTAATTGCTCTCCTCAAGTTTGACCCAATTCAAAACAATCACAAGCAATTAATTTTATACACAACTCTCTATTCATGGTTTGACTTTCAAAGTTAACATACTATCAATATTAACTCACAACAAACCATTTCATCTTATATGTTTACTTTCAAACATATATTTCAAATTATTACATTCAATAATACTAGAAATTCCTCAAGCAAGACAATATCAACCTATTTCAACTTTGGCTTCATACAAGCCCAATACAAAATACTGACTCATTTAAACACTATCAAATTCACCTACATGTAATCTATCACAATCAATCACAATTACATATTCAACACAATCAAATTAGTCACTTAGGTTTATCATCAAAGCCTCTATCAATGACAACTATCATTTACACTCTCACCTTTACAGTCTAAAGGTCACAGTTCTATCAACTGATTGTTTTCTTATCAAAACAACTATTAAACAACTTAGCATACTATCATGCTCCATTTCCAAAATCACATTACATTTCTTTTATACCAAGTAGCCTCAACAAGTTCATGTGACACAACATAATATAACAACGGTGATCAGGCGTTGCAAGATTATGTTCTTCACAATCCATTCTCAGGCTACTCTACATTATAATTATCAATGTGCTCTATTCTCATCTCATATGATTTCAAATCAATCAAAATTCATTTAATAGTTTCTAACAGCTGATACATACTCAAAATCAGCTTATTACTTACATATTCAACCTTACATATGTAAGCCATCTCACATACACACAATGTTCTAATATTCAATAACTGAAGTACTCAGTATATCACTTATCTGAAACCTCAAACATATGATAACCTATCATCATAATTTCAATACTTAACACAATTCAATGTCCCTACTTACTACAAAATTCAGGACACATCTTAATTAATTATCATTACTTTGACATATGCTTTACTATCAAGCATCACTGTCACAACAAGCCTACTCAATCATGTTACTATAAACATTTCATTTACTAATTTCACAATTGACCAGAAAGATCTATCACTTCCCAATCAATTTCACATTATTACACTCTACATTTCTCTTAAACCTATCAGTCATGGTTTATATCAAGTGTTTAACTATAGTCAACACATATCATATAGTCACATATACACATATTTTCTCAAATAGAAGTCATTATCAATTCAATGACACGACCTTCCTTAGCAAGGATTTAGATCACATCTTGTGATTAATCCATTATCATAATACTATCAATTATCTCGTCTCACCAATAAAGACACTCCTTAGGTTCTAACATAAATCTTGCTAAAACCTTAATCAACTCTCTGTCTACTTAAACATATTTCTGCATTTACAATTCAATCAGAAATAACCACAACAATGAACAACAATGAGCATCACATTCAATACCTCTATCTGATATCAACATATAACAATCACAGTTAACTCAAAACTGGGGAATCATATCAGTCTGACTCGATTAACTTCACTACAAAGCTTACTCAACATAACAGAGTAAACAATACAAGTTAATTTAAATTAACAAAGGCTTATCAAAGATTACCTGACAATCTTAAGCCCACAAGCGTTGAGGAAACATGAAATAAACCAATCAGTTACTCATGTTCCTCCGTCTCTGCATCAAATAACACTTTGCAACTTGTTAAGGGTTAGTACATACTCAACTAATCACTTTCTCACACATTCACTAATCAACTAAACCCGCACCCACTGGAATGTTTGACTCAACTCAATCAAAGTTTAGGATTGAACAATCTATCATGTTCAATTCACCCAAACTATTGCTCTGATACCAACTTATAACACCCCCTGTTTCAATATAAACAATAATATAATAATTGCGACTCGGAAGCGTATATTTCAAAACATACTATCAATGTTTTACATTACTTAAAATGTCACTAAACTTTTTCAAATCCAAACACATGACATTTCAATCAACTCGGTGTTATATAATTTAAAACATATATTTAGTTATCAAAATAACATCAGAGTAACAGTCTGTCAAACATTCCATCCAGTCCAACAACCTCCTGCCCAATATGTCCCATCTATTTAACCTGCAGGAAGAACTGTGGTGGGGTTAGCATAAAGCTAAGTGAATGAAACTATAAACAACAGCTCAACCTAGCATAACAATCTGTTTACATCAAATAACAATAAACAGAAAATCAATCATTCACTCGACATCCAATCAATGTCAAGCTACACCTATCAATCATTATCATTCATCATGAGGATCGGTGGCTCCTGAGATACCCTAATACCGGTTTGGTACTCCAGGAACTCTTATCAATCATCTGTATTGGCCTATACAGAACTACCGATAACTGGTTGTCAATCACACACGACCTAGATCTCTAAACCGACAATTCAAGTTTCCGAGATCTCCTGTCGTCTACAACAACAACAAGTCCAACCATCAAATCAAGTTGACCTCAAAGTCTTACCTACTAGCACAATCAGCCAAGTAAACAACTAGTTAAACTATCATGGCAAGATATCTCGACCTATGCATCATATCAAAGTAATACTATAAATTACTGGTTGTAAATCAAATCATTACAACTAAATCACACTGAGGTTACAGATCCACTCACCGATTACCTCAGACCTCCACTCAGTAGTCTAATATCACTGAGCCTTCTCCACATCTGAGAATCAACCAATCAAATATAAGTTAGTAATCAAATCATAAATACTGAACTTATATCAATCTTTAACATTAGGAACTTAACATAATCTACATCAAGATTACTAGTTCCTAACTATCCACTAATGATTTATAATATAATCATTATCATCTATTAACATATATTTAATATTAATCACATTACTGTTAACAATCAAACAAGAATTGCTATAACAGTGAACCAAGCCGCCGTCTTCACCCTTGAAGCCGCCGGCTTCTAACCATCACCCGCCGGCTTCACTTCATCAACCGCCGGGTAAATTACTAAAAGTGGTAACAGAAGCAAACCACGTTTTAAAGCATATACCAACCGCCGGGCATTGTTTATACCCGCCGGGTCCCTACACCACAACACAAGCCGCCGGCTAGGCTCAGAAGCCGCCGGCTTCTATTGACTCGGGACAAGCCGCCGGCTTCGGCATGAAGCCGCCGGCTTCAGGCTTCGTCCCAGCACAGTTTCGAGCTGTAAAACCCTAACTCACGGGTTTATAATCCAAAACCTCAAAAACAAGGTTTCTAACCGTTTAAAACCACAATTATTATCACATAATCAATATGTAACACTTATAACATGATTTCTAACATCCAAATCTCTCAAATCATCAATTTACCCAAATTTAAATCAAAATCAAATTCTTAAATACTCAAGAATACTTACTGATTGAAGAATCTAACGATGGTAATCTGATGATTAGGAAGTTTCACGAGAATCACAACTTCCTGATTTGATTTCTGGATTGATTTGGAGGTTTTCAGAGAGTTTCTGTGAGTTTTGGAATAACAATGAATAACTTTCCTAAATAGGAAAGGATATATATAAGTCGGCCTCACGAACCGCCTTCAATATACGGGTATAATTTAATACCCCATCTCAATCTATTGTCTGGAACCCGAAAACCATTTGCGAGTCCAAACATTTTATTGCACCGTCAACTATATTAATTTACAACAATTAATATTTCACTTATCACATTGGAATATTCGGATCCTATTCCAATTATTTCAACTATTTCAAACAATATTATTTCCAAACACATTTAAATACATATTTAAATCAAGAAATAATACTATACAAATAACTAGGTCCATTTCGAGGATGTTACAACGGCGCTGTCTCATATTAAGCTCTTTCTGAGAAAACATATATTGAAGACTTTTATGATCTGTACATACAATGCATTTGGTACCGTATAAATAATGTCTTCAGATCTTTAAAGTAAATACCACAGCTGCAAGTTCCAAATCGTGCGTAGGATAATTTCTTTCGTGAGTTTTAAGCTGGCGAGAAGCATATGCAATAACACGATCACGTTGCATTAAAACTGCACCCAACCCAGCATACGAAGCATCACAATAAACCACAAAACCATCAGAACCATCAGGAAGTGCTAACACTGGAGCTTGACACAACAGCTGCTTAAGAGTCTGAAAAGAAGATTCTTGTTGATCACCCCACTGAAACTTAACATCTTTCCTAGTCAATCGAGTCAACGGACCAGCAATCTTAGAAAAATCTTGGATAAATTTCCGATAGTACCCAGCTAAACCAAGGAAACTTTTAATCTCAGAAGGGGATTTAGGAGCATTCCAATTCATAACAGCTTCTACCTTAGAAGGATCTACTTTAACTCCATCATTACAAATGATATGACCAAGAAATTGCACCTCTCGAAGCCATAATTCACATTTAGAAAATTTAGCATAAAGGTGTTCTCTTTTCAGAATTTCCAGAATCAACCTCAAATGACGTTCATGTTCAAATTCAGACTTAGAATAAATCAATATATAGTCAATAAACACAATTACAAACTTGTCTAGAAAAGGTCGACATATTCGATTCATTAAGTCCATGAAAATAGCAGGGGCATTAGTCAATCCAAAAGGCATGACTAAAAACTCATAATGTCCGTATCTGGTGCGAAAAGCAGTTTTAGGAACATCTTCCTCACGTACTCGCACCTGGTGATAACCGGATCTCAAATCAATCTTTGAAAAATAAGATGATCCTTGCAACTGGTCAAAGAGTTCATCAATTCTGGGCAAAGGGTATTTATTTTTCACCGTTCTCTTATTAAGCTCTCTATAATCGATACACATACGTAAAGTACCATCTTTCTTTTTCACAAACAATACCGGAGCACCCCACGGGGAAGAACTCGGCCTTATAAACCCTTTATCTAACAATTCCTGAATCTGACCCATCATTTCCCGAATTTCAGCTGGAGCTAATCTATAAGGAGACTTAGCTACTGGAGTCGAACCAGGAATCAAATCAATCTGATATTCTACTTCTCTTACAGGGGGCAAACCAGGCAATTCATCAGGGAACACCTCCGGGTATTCAGAAACCACCCGGATATCGGAAATGGATTTCTTTTCTAATTTAGTATCAACCACATAACATAAATAAGAATCACAGCCCTTGGCTAGAGATTTTATAGCCTTCATCACAGAAATCAACGGAATGTTACCCCTTTCCCGTTCCCCTCGAGCCACGACGTGAGACTCATCAGAGACGGGAATTTTTATAATCTTTCTATGACAATCAATATTAGCTTTATTTAAGCTCAACCAATCCATACCGATAACCGCATCGAAACTCGGAATTGGCATTAACAGAAATGAAATCAGAAAATTATGACCCTCTATTAGTATACTAGCTCCAGTTACCGATGTGGTAACAGGAACTACCTTACCATCAGCAATTTCAACTTCTAACGGTTTCACAATCAAAGAAGGAATCAATTTCAGTCTATCACAAAATTTCACAGATATAAACGAACAATTGGCACCAGAATCAAATAATACGCGAGCTGGTACAGAATTTATGAGAAATGTACCCGTTATAACATCCTCAGTAGTGACAGCTTCATCCACTGTCATTTGAAAAGCTCGACTAGCAGCTACTGGTGGTACTTTCCTCTTTTGGCCGGAGGATGAGGAACCCTTAGCCATACCCATACTCTGTCTCTTAGCCTCTGTACAATCTCCAGCTCGATGCCCCTCTTTTTGACAATTCCAGCACACGCTATTAGGAAACGTGCAATCCTTGGCAGCGTGTCCAAAAGTTCCACATTTAACACATCTTGAGGTTTGGGGAGTACAAGGACCATTATGTCTAGCCCGACATTTGTTACAGTAATTACTATCCATTGGATTAAATCTTCTGTTCTGCTGACCACCTTGCCCCTTTTGTTTACTAGATGAATCTCCTCTTTGTTTCTGTGAATACCTTTCCTTATTCATTAACCTTTTAGCTTGAATATCACCATCCACCGAACGAGCATAATCATATGCTTGTGAAAGAGAACCAGCTAATCTCACTGAAGTACGATAATCTGGAGGCAAAGTCTTCACAAAATGCTCAATCTGAGTTCTATCTGTCGGAACCCACTGTCTCACAAATCGTAATTTGTCAGAAAATTGCTTAATAAGCTCTTCAATCGACATTTGATCCGTCTTTTGTAAGTCTAGAAACTCTTGTCTGATACGTGATAAATTGTACTCTGAACATAATTGCTTACAAACTTCAGCATGAAAGTCTGACCATCTAATCATTTTGATTTGTTCCAATGTCAATGGTGCAGTTATAGCATCCCACCATGACATTGCTTTACCCTTTAACAACTGAACCGCATATGGTACTTTATCTTTTTCTTCACAATGGCAAACTTCCAATTTTCACTCCACATCACGTAACCAATCCAAAGTGTCAGTAGGATTAGTACTTCCAGAGAATGAAGAAGGATTAGTGGACATAAAAGTCTTAAGTGAACAACCCACTTTTAACTGCTGAAATGGAGGAATCGCATGTATCTGATAATTAGGAAAACCGGAAGAAGAAAAAGGTACAGTAGTTTGATAACTATAACCTTGTTGCTGCTGCTGAGAAACAAAAGGTATAGATACTGGAATCCGCTCAGAAGATACAACAGGAGGAGTAGTAGTTATAACAGGCGGCTGAGTATGAATAGGCTGTCGAGAAGACCCAGCCTGTTCATTCTGTAATTCCAACACCCGATTCTCTAATCTCATAATGTACTCTTGATCAGTTTCTGTTTCCACGCCTCTTGGATTAGATATCCCATTATGCTCCTGATTTTCTGGTGGTGGTGCAACAATTTGAGAGGCATTGTTAAGAGTATGGACAGGTTGCTCATTATCCGCCATATCTGAAATCACATCATATCTCAAAATTCGTTAATCATTAGTACTAGCAAACTAATCCAATTTTCTTTCCTAACTAATCCCCATAACATGAAATGTTTGACCAACGGAAATAAGTTTAGGTATGAACACCTAGAATGTTCATTCACATAAACTTACGCTCTGATACCAACTTATAACACCCCATGTTTTCAAGACATTTTTTTTTTAAAACAACCTGGAAGCGTTATCCCATTCAACAACATATACACATACATTGTATAATGTCAAAGATTAGTTATTACATATACTACCATTAAGTTATTTAGTTACAAACAGGTAATCTAGTGGGTGTTATTTATACAAACGTTTAACAACCAACAAAAGTAATCAAGAGTTGCCAGCTTGTCAAACATTTCACCAAAACCTCTCAACCGAGCATAGGCAAACTTAACCTGCAAAAGTGAGGTGGGGGATTAGCACGAAGCTAAGTGAATAACGATTCCAACAATCTAACTTAGCACAAACAATCAATTCACAGCAATCAACTAATAGTAACAATCAAATTAGAGGATCGGTGGTTCTTGAGGTACCCTCAGCCCGCGGATGGCCCACCAAGAACACTTATAATCCACTGCAGGCCAATACAGAGATTTTACCGATAGTTCATTGCTATCTTTAATCAGTATGGACGAATTCACAACGAATGTTCATCAATACCATAAAGATTAACCTATAGCAACTAAACCCAACCGAAATTGACCTCTATCATTCCAACCTATCATGGAATGAGTCACTAGCAATCAATCATTTAGCCACAATCAACTTGACAATAATTCAATAATATCAATCTACTTAAAATTGATGTAACTAAATTGTTAACACCAATTTAAACTGTGAGAACCAGTCACTCACCTGTCTCGTTTCAAGCTCCACTCAAAGATCTAATTTTATTGAGTCGTAGTCGGATCTGAAATACAAAAGAATTTCAAGTCAATCCTCACATCACATTATATATAACTTAATATTAACAATCAAACAAGTATTAAGTTATATAAACATATTATGCAAGCAAATATCACATTATAAAGCTTAAAATAAAACATTCAGTCCAGCCCAAGGAATCCGTCCGGATTCAAGGGAATCCGCCCGGATTCAGACAGAATCCGCCGGATTCAACATGAATCCGCCGGATTCCCGACCTCTTTTCAGCTCCAATTTTGACCAGAATTCATTCTAGGGAATCCGTTCTGGAATACGATCCGGAATACGCCGGATTCACTTAACCCCGTTTACCCATTTTACCTGGAATCCGCCGGATTCAAAGGAATCCGACCGGATTCCCTGGTTTTTCAATACCTGCACAGATCATTTCCTGCACAATTGCAACTACGAACCAAAAGCCACAAATCAACCAAACTCAGTTCTAAACTCATGTTTTTACCAAATTTTGGTCATAGCAACATATACTAACATCATATATCAAAGATTCAAGCTTCAAATCATCACAAATTCAATCAACTACCTATAATCTAACAATTCCACTTTCAACTCAAAACCCATGAATCTAACAATTTATTCATGTAATCATCATCAAATCAGTTTATAATCATTCACCTAGCTATTACACCTTCAAACAACTATCAATTCTATCATTAAAACTTCAATTCCTATCATTCAAGCAATTTCATCATTTAGGTTAAACAAGAGTTTAACTTACCAATAAAGAACAAGGAGAAGATTATGAGGATGATGATGATAGTTTAACAAGAAGATCACAGCTTTAATCTTGATCACTTTTCACTAGTAATTTGTAGGTTTTTTTTTTTACTTAAGATGGAGTTGAGAGACACAATGAAGAACACACAAGAAGTTTGGGGAAACAAAACATAAGTCGGCCCCTTCTCTTTTATTTAAACCGACTCCCTTTATTTACAGTGCAATATTATACCCCTCCTTGCCCTATTGTCTGGAACCTCAATGTAACAACCGCCAAATTAGGGCTAGTATTAGCGCCTAACTCTTTGTTAATACATGTAATTAGTTCTGTATTAGGCTAATTTATGTATCAGATTATATGTTGGTTAATATATACAACTTTGCGATTTGATTAAATCGTACGCAACTTAAATAGAATGAAATTCTATTCGGTTAACACGGACGTTGGTGAACAAATGTTTATAAACTAAAATAACGCAATTATAACTGAAATGCTATTTTATAATAGTTAATAACTGACTTGTACTACTCGAATAAAACGTACACGATTTTATAAACAAAAGTGATTAAAATTAATTTAACCTATTAAAGATTTAATAAAATAATTTAAATAAATTATTTAACGAGATTTGTGATTTATAAATATAATTAAACGCGTAAAATAAATATTTAACGTTTAAACGACGGAGGAAACGAACACCGCACGGAGAACGGGGAACGAAAAGTGGAGGTAAAAACCCCCACCTCTTTTCTCCTCCTCTCATTTTCACCTCACACTCTATCTCTCTTTTCTCTCTCTTTCTTTCTTTCTAATCACCACCAACACCCAAAAACCTCACATAATCGACAAATAAACATACTAAACGACGCCGAATCATACCACATCTTTGGAGAAAAACGTTCACCATCACACGATCTACAACTTCATCTTTTCGGATTTTCAATCCGACACTTTGTAAGTTTCCGACAAATCCCGACATCTCTCGTTTTTGATCATTTTTACTAATTTATGGTTTAAATAGGCTTAATATGTTCATATAAGGGTTGGGTAAAAGATTTGGACCCAACGGAAACCGGAAAACTCGTTTTCGACAAAAATTCCGGCCATCAGACCGCTACGTCGCATTTGGCCAGGGGCCTCTGCGACGTCGCGGCCTACGTCGCATAAAAACCTCAACGTCGCATTAGCGACGCTGCCCCCTACGTCGCATTGATTTGTGAAGGTCGCACCATGCGACGTACATGCCCACGTCGCACCTGACGTCGCACCTGACGTCGCACCTGACGTCGCATCTGACGTCGCACCCGACGTCGCACCTGACGTCGCACCCTACGTCGCACGCTACGTCGCACATGACAGAACCTTGAAAAGTCAGATTTTACTAAGTGTCGAACTTACACAACTTCAAATACTTATGTCATACGACTTAACAAACGCCATAGAACATACTTTCTATTACAATTACACTAAATTGCGTTATAAATGATAAACTTTAATTATAACAAATCACCAACGGGCCGTATACTTTGATACAAACGAGAACGAACCAACATTTACACACAACGGGTTGTATGAACAACTAGCCTAGATGGTCTTGCGAGACATCTACTTACTTAACCTTACGTGTTTAGGCACTAGAAGGTTACGGGTTCGGAGAACCTACGATTGATACTACTTACTCGTTTATTGACATAAACGTACTTGCAAAGGCTCAGGTGAGTCTTACAGCCCCACTTTTACTGTTTTTATACTTTGGGGTGAGATACTTAGCAACTGTTTTACGTATGAACACAATGTACTGAATTGAAAACATTACTGATTACAAACAAACGCATGAGTTACTTTTATCCACTGAAAGCCTCCTAATCGTAAGTTGTTAGTTATGGACTTAAGCGCGATTACTAATAGATGGATCCATTTGGGACTGACAATCCCTGTCTGGGGTGGTAGCGCCACCACGTACTGATTTACACGTAGAAACAGACATATTAGTATTTGTTACATATGAGTGTGCGGATAGCACTCACGGGGGTACGTGATTTATTTCACACTACACGGTTAAGCTTCAACTTATGAGCTCATGGCACTGTACTGATAAACTGATTTACTTACTTTGCTGGATAGCAATACGGGTACATACTTGTGGTTCATGACACCTACTTATTACTAAACCTGTGAGATTCACCAACCTTTTTGGTTGACACTTTTTAGCTTTGTATCTCAGGTACACTCACGGAGTAGGATCACTCCAGGATTTCTAGCTAGAGTCGCATGATTTCCAAACTGCATTTAACGGAGATTCCTTAGCATTATCTTTTGTAACTATGGTTATGTAATAGAATCTCCCGCCACATACGCGGACTCTAGGCTTACATACTTTTGTAACGAAAACCTACGGTTTTCAAACGATTATTAATTATGAAATGTAACTATTTTACAAACGTCTCATTTAGAGGTCGTTTACTATTAATCTTGTGCTTTGTATATTGATTAGTAACACCCAATGTATGCTTCCGCAACTCGTTAAACTTGGGGGTGTTACAGATTGGTATCAGAGCCTAAGGTTATAGTGAACTAGGTTGCATTTAGTGGGCCTAGACTATGACCGTTAGGCAGTATTCTCTTATTAGACATGACTAGTTCAGGAATTACAACATACAACTTTAATTTAACATAGCCTGATCAACTATGTACAATTAAGGAAAGATGATGTAAGATCTGAAATAATTATGTTGAACAGGGATACGATAGTTGACTCTGACTACGAGAGAACCGGACCATTACTTGATACGTGCTAGACACTAGGCTGGATATGATATATGTATATATATTAGCCTCATCTTACTAACGCTTTGTCTCAGAAATGGCAAACATCCCATCCAATTCATCTCGTTCTCAATCCGGGTCGCAGAACCCAAGGGTAGCAAGGAGGAACGCTAGGTTGCCTCGAGCTGGCCCGTACCCCACTCACTCTACCTTGCCGGCCTTAGCTGCTAGGGTGAACCAACACGAGCAACGACTTCGCACCATGGATGTCGTGTTGCAGGAAACAAACGAAAACTGGAGACTTACAGCATTTGAGCGCATCGAACAAGTCTCTGAGAATCACGAAACCACCGTTACAAATGTGGACATTCTCCTCAACAGAGTGGTGGAGATAAGCGTGGAAACCACTCTTTTGAAACACAGACTTGAGGAGTGTGAACAACGCTCACGGGAAACGGAAGAATATACCCGTGGATTGGTACAACGACTAGCATTAGCAGAAGACAACGCCCGACAAGCTAGCAGGCTTGCAAACACGGTGGACCGTCTTGTCACGATGATGGAACAAATTAATCTACGTTAAAACTAGTGTAGTCTTTATCCTGTAATCTAGTAACTGTCTAAGCACTACTCTATGTTTCAGTCGGATGTGATAATTCCCGACACCTTTTGTAATACATCCGTAGGATGTAACCTTTAAACTAGCATCATCTATCAAATATTTCTTGCTGCTTTGACTCATATAAATTGCCATGATCCTTTTTCATATTGATGTTATGTATTACCACCTATATACATGTACATCTGAAATACATACAACTTTCTTGCAAAATCTCATGTATCTTCATTTCTTTTATTGAAGAGTCATGCCGCCAAAGTCAAGACCTTACACCGATGCCCAGATTACCTCCCTCATAACCCAGGCTGTTACTGAAGCCTTAGCTCGGAATACTCCACCAGGTTCCACAAGAAACAGCGATGCCGCTGAAACCTCTGCTGCTAAACCTTGTTCATACAAGGATTTTCAAAACTGCAAACCCTTGAGCTTCAAGGGGGTTGAAGGAGCCATCGGACTTATCAGATGGTTCGAAAAGATGGAATCAGTTTTCCGCATCAGCAAATGTGCGGAAGACGACAAGGTCAAATTCTCCACCTGCACCCTTGAAGATGGTGCCCTCTCGTGGTGGAATTCCTATACCCAGTCTGTGGGTATTGACACCGCTTACCTACTCCCTTGGGAGGACCTGAAGAAAATGCTCACTGATGAGTATTGCCCGTCCGAACAACTTCACAAGCTGGACGAAGAGTTCTGGAATTTAAAAGTACAAGGAACTGATATCGTCGGATACACCACCCGATTCCAACAACTTACTGTTCTTCGCCCAGCTATGGCAGGTACTGGGCCCGACAAGATTAAGAAATACATCCGCGGCCTCCCGGAACCTGTCCGTGGAAATGTCGCCTCATCAAACCAAACCACCCTTCACGGCGCCATTCGGTTGGCCCATGAACTTCTAGCCATGAACGAGGACCCAGAACCACCCACTCCATCCTCCAACAACAACAATAAAAGAAAATGGTCCGACAACCACAACAACCACCAAACCAAGAAACCTGAAACCATTAAAGCCTACACCTCCAATACTGATGACAAGGGAGCATACAAGGGAACCAAGCCCTACTGCTCCAAGTGCCAACGACACCACTTTGGTTCGTGTCCCTGTAGCAAGTGTAAGAGATTTGGACACTTGGCTAAGGACTGTAGATCAAACACCACTGACACCAACACCTCGGCACCAAAGACTTGTTATGGGTGCAACGGAACGGGGCATTTCAAGAAAGACTGCCCGAAGCTGAACAACAACAACAACAGGAACAACAACAATGCTCGAGGAAGAGCTTTTGTACTGAAATCTGGGGAAGCCCGTCAAGACCCGAATGTGGTCACGGGTACGTTTCTTCTCAACAACTTGACTGCATCTGTATTATTCGATACTGGTGCTGATAAGAGCTTTATTTCCGACGAATTTTATCCACTACTTGACACTACACCTATTGCCTTAGATTCTAAGTACACAATAGAATTGGCAAACGGAAAACTTATTGAGGCCGACAGTGTGATACCTAATTGCACTCTGAACTTAGCTAATGAGCTCTTTCCCATTGACTTGATACCTGTCGAAATCGGCAGCTTTGACATCATCGTCGGTATGGATTGGTTGTCCAAACACCGAGCCGAAATCGTTTGTTTCGAGAAAATTGTACGCATTCCTCTCGTCACCGGTGGAACTTTGAGCATACAAGGGGAGACCGGTGGGACGAGAATAAACATCATTTCTTGCATGAAAACCCGAAAATACTTAAGAAAAGGGTATCAGGCAATCCTCGCACACGTTATGGAGAAAAAGTCGGTGGAGAAGCGACTTGAGGATGTGCCTATTGTTCGAGACTTCCCAGAAGTCTTTCCTGAAGACTTGCCTGGCCTACCGCCAACTAGACAAGTCGAATTTTCTATTGATCTTGTGCCAGGTGCAGCACCCGTGGCACGAGCCCCTTACCGACTAGCCCCATCCGAACTTCAGGAGTTGTCTACTCAATTACAGGAACTCCTGGACAAGGGATTCATTCGACCAAGTTCCTCACCTTGGGGAGCTCCGGTCCTGTTTGTGAAAAAGAAAGACGGTTCTTTCCGCATGTGCATCGACTACCGTGAACTCAACAAATTAACTGTCAAGAACCGTTACCCACTTCCTCGCATCGATGACCTGTTTGACCAACTTCAGGGATCGAGTTTTTATTCAAAGATCGATCTACGGTCAGGTTATCATCAACTCCGAGTTCGTGACGATGACATTCCAAAAACAGCTTTCCGAACTCGCTACGGGCATTATGAATTCCAAGTGATGCCATTCGGCTTAACCAACGCACCGGCAGTATTCATGGATCTTATGAATCGGGTGTGCAAACCTTACCTTGACAAGTTTGTTATCGTCTTTATCGATGACATCTTGATTTACTCACGCACTGAACAAGAACACGCGCAACACCTGAAAACCATCCTAGAGCTGCTCAAACACGAAGAGTTATACGCCAAATTCTCTAAGTGTGAGTTCTGGATACAAACCGTTCAATTCCTTGGACACGTCATTGACAATCAAGGGATTCATGTCGATCCTTCAAAAATCGAGGCTATCAAATGTTGGCAAGCACCTACAACCCCGACCGAGGTACGCCAATTCTTAGGACTCGCCGGATACTACAGGCGGTTCATTGAGAATTTTTCGAAAATAGCCCTACCTCTCACTGCACTGACTCAAAAAGAAAAGAAGTTCGATTGGACTGACAAACAGGAGTCGGCTTTTCAACTACTAAAACAAAAACTCTGCAGTGCACCTATCTTATCTTTACCCGAAGGCAACGATGACTTCGTGGTATACTGTGATGCTTCACACCTAGGTCTTGGTTGCGTGTTGATGCAACGAGACAAGGTCATCGCTTACGCCTCTCGACAACTCAAGGTCCACGAAAAGAATTACACAACTCATGACCTAGAGTTGGGGGCTGTTGTATTCGCTCTGAAAATCTGGAGACATTACTTATACGGTACCAAGTGTACAATCTTTACCGACCATAAAAGTCTCCAACATATCTTCGATCAAAAGGATCTCAACATGAGGCAACGTCGATGGGTCGAGTTGCTCACTGATTACGATTGCGAAATTCGCTATCATCCAGGCAAGGCAAATGTTGTCGCCGATGCCTTAAGCCGAAAAGAACGAGTGAAACCACTTCGAGTTCGAGCTCTCTGTATGACCATTCACAACGACCTCATCAATCAAACTCTCGCCGCTCAACTCGAAGCACTCAAACCAGAAAACTTGATAAACGAGGCCTTGCGAGGCATGGACAAACAATTTGAAACCAAACCTAACGGGGCCAAATACTTCTCGAATCGAATCTGGCTACCAAGTTTTGGGAACCTGCGAGAATTGGTGATGGATGAAGCTCACAAGTCTAAATACTCTATACACCCCGGTGCCGACAAAATGTATCACGGCATCAAGGAAATGTATTGGTGGCCCAACATGAAATCTGACATTGCAACCTATGTTGGCAAGTGTCTTACTTGTTCTAAAGTTAAAGCTGAACACCAGAAACCTTCCGGTTTGCTACAACAACCCGAAATACCACAATGGAAATGGGAGCAGATCACCATGGATTTCATTACTAAGCTCCCGAAAACTTCTAGCGGTTGCGATACCATTTGGGTGATCGTCGATCGACTCACTAAATCTGCTCATTTCCTAGCCATCAAGGAAACTGATAAGATGGAACGTTTGACACGGATTTACCTGAAAGAGATCGTGTCAAGACACGGCGTGCCCATCTCAATCATCTCCGACCGAGACGCTCGGTTTACTTCTCGCTTCTGGCAATCACTACAAAAATCTTTTGGTACTCGTCTGGATATGAGTACGGCTTACCATCCTCAAACCGACGGCCAGAGCGAACGAACCATACAAACACTGGAAGACATGCTACGTGCCTGCGTAGTTGACTTCGGTAAAAACTGGGAAAATCACTTGCCGTTGTGCGAGTTTTCGTACAACAACAGTTATCACACCAGCATAAAGGCTGCACCCTTCGAGGCACTGTACGGTCGTAAGTGCCGATCACCTATCTGTTGGACTGAGGTGGGGGATACACAACTCACCAGTCCAGAAATCATACATGAAACAACTGAAAAGATCGTCGGCATACAAAACCGACTAAAAGCCGCGCGGGATCGTCAGAAAAGCTATGCTGACGTGAGACGCAAACACCTTGAGTTCCAAGTAGGGGACAAGGTACTTCTCAAAGTGGCACCGTGGAAAGGTGTCATTCGATTCGGAAAACGAGGCAAACTAAATCCTAGATACATCGGGCCATTCGAAATCCTTGAAAAGATTGGTCCAGTGGCATACCGCCTGCAACTTCCTGCTGAACTTAGCAGCGTTCACAACACATTCCACATTTCTAATCTGAAGAAATGTCTGTCTGATGAGACACTGATTATACCGCTCGACGAAATTCAGATCGATGATAAACTTCATTTCGTTGAGAAACCTATGGAAATCATGGACCGCGAGGTCAAACAACTAAAACAGAGTCGTATTCCCATCGTAAAAGTCAGGTGGAATTCTAAGCGTGGTCCTGAATTCACTTGGGAACGGGAAGACCAAATGCGACTGAAATACCCACATCTCTTCCCTGATAACGCACCAACCGTGCAATCGAGCTAATTTCGGGACGAAATTCTTTTAACAAGGGGAGAATGTAACAACCGCCAAATTAGGGCTAGTATTAGCGCCTAACTCTTTGTTAATACATGTAATTAGTTCTGTATTAGGCTAATTTATGTATCAGATTATATGTTGGTTAATATATACAACTTTGCGATTTGATTAAATCGTACGCAACTTAAATAGAATGAAATTCTATTCGGTTAACACGGACGTTGATGAACAAATGTTTATAAACTAAAATAACGCAATTATAACTGAAATGCTATTTTATAATAGTTAATAACTGACTTGTACTACTCGAATAAAACGTACACGATTTTATAAACAAAAGTGATTAAAATTAATTTAACCTATTAAAGATTTAATAAAATAATTTAAATAAATTATTTAACGAGATTTGTGATTTATAAATATAATTAAACGCGTAAAATAAATATTTAACGTTTAAACGACGGAGGAAACGAACACCGCACGGAGAACGGGGAACGAAAAGTGGAGGTAAAAACCCCCACCTCTTTTCTCCTCCTCTCATTTTCACCTCACACTCTATCTCTCTTTTCTCTCTCTTTCTTTCTTTCTAATCACCACCAACACCCAAAAACCTCACATAATCGACAAATAAACATACTAAACGACGCCGAATCATACCACATCTTTGGAGAAAAACGTTCACCATCACACGATCTACAACTTCATCTTTTCGGATTTTCAATCCGACACTTTGTAAGTTTCCGACAAATCCCGACATCTCTCGTTTTTGATCATTTTTACTAATTTATGGTTTAAATAGGCTTAATATGTTCATATAAGGGTTGGGTAAAAGATTTGGACCCAACGGAAACCGGAAAACTCGTTTTCGACAAAAATTCCGGCCATCAGACCGCTACGTCGCATTTGGCCAGGGGCCTCTGCGACGTCGCGGCCTACGTCGCATAAAAACCTCAACGTCGCATTAGCGACGCTGCCCCCTACGTCGCATTGATTTGCGAAGGTCGCACCATGCGACGTACATGCCCACGTCGCACCTGACGTCGCACCTGACGTCGCATCTGACGTCGCATCTGACGTCGCACCCGACGTCGCACCTGACGTCGCACCCTACGTCGCACGCTACGTCGCACATGACAGAACCTTGAAAAGTCAGATTTTACTAAGTGTCGAACTTACACAACTTCAAATACTTATGTCATACGACTTAACAAACGCCATAGAACATACTTTCTATTACAATTACACTAAATTGCGTTATAAATGATAAACTTTAATTATAACAAATCACCAACGGGCCGTATACTTTGATACAAACGAGAACGAACCAACATTTACACACAACGGGTTGTATGAACAACTAGCCTAGATGGTCTTGCGAGACATCTACTTACTTAACCTTACGTGTTTAGGCACTAGAAGGTTACGGGTTCGGAGAACCTACGATTGATACTACTTACTCGTTTATTGACATAAACGTACTTGCAAAGGCTCAGGTGAGTCTTACAGCCCCACTTTTACTGTTTTTATACTTTGGGGTGAGATACTTAGCAACTGTTTTACGTATGAACACAATGTACTGAATTGAAAACATTACTGATTACAAACAAACGCATGAGTTACTTTTATCCACTGAAAGCCTCCTAATCGTAAGTTGTTAGTTATGGACTTAAGCGCGATTACTAATAGATGGATCCATTTGGGACTGACAATCCCTGTCTGGGGTGGTAGCGCCACCACGTACTGATTTACACGTAGAAACAGACATATTAGTATTTGTTACATATGAGTGTGCGGATAGCACTCACGGGGGTACGTGATTTATTTCACACTACACGGTTAAGCTTCAACTTATGAGCTCATGGCACTGTACTGATAAACTGATTTACTTACTTTGCTGGATAGCAATACGGGTACATACTTGTGGTTCATGACACCTACTTATTACTAAACCTGTGAGATTCACCAACCTTTTTGGTTGACACTTTTTAGCTTTGTATCTCAGGTACACTCACGGAGTAGGATCACTCCAGGATTTCTAGCTAGAGTCGCATGATTTCCAAACTGCATTTAACGGAGATTCCTTAGCATTATCTTTTGTAACTATGGTTATGTAATAGAATCTCCCGCCACATACGCGGACTCTAGGCTTACATACTTTTGTAACGAAAACCTACGGTTTTCAAACGATTATTAATTATGAAATGTAACTATTTTACAAACGTCTCATTTAGAGGTCGTTTACTATTAATCTTGTGCTTTGTATATTGATTAGTAACACCCAATGTATGCTTCCGCAACTCGTTAAACTTGGGGGTGTTACACTCAATTTCAAATGCGATAAAATTATATTATTTTACCGTCACCTAAGTTTATTTAAAACAAACTACATTTCACTAGTCACAATATTTCCTGAAACTTATTTACCAATAAATTTCACAATCAAACACAAAATAAAATTAAATATCACAATTAAATATAAAGAATTACCTGTTTCTCCTAGGCCCGATTTGGGGATGTTACAGTATCGCATAAGCGTTCGATGCTAAATCAATAGAGACATAATGCTTGTGTCGTAGGGGAAATACGACATAATGGTACGACACAATATTGTGTCGCATAGGATACGATATAACTGGCTTCATACGACACAAAATACGACATAACATGCGACACAAGGCTTGTGTCGCATTGAAGAACACCAGCCCAGAAAGTTTCGACTGACGAGATTTTTCCGGCCAAAACCCAAATCAAACTCATTTTTAAGCTATAAAATCGTGTTTTACCTTTTGTAATGGACATATATATACCCAAATAACCCGTAAACATGTAAAAATAAGCTAATACAAGAGGTTTCGGGATTTTGTCGGAAACTTACAAAGTGTCGGAATGAAAATCCGGAAAGATAGGTTTGTAGATCGTAGCGTGGTGGTTCCGTTTTTGTAAAAATATTGATGATCTGATACGATTTAGGGTGTTATTTGGTGATTTTGTTTGAAATTGGTGGTGGGGTTTTGAGAGTAAATGGAGAAAGAGAGAGATGTGGTGATGTTGATAATGAAAAAAAAAAGAAAATGGAAATCTCCATTTTTGGAGAGGGAGGGGCCGGCCCACATGGGGCCCACCCATGTGTGGTTGGCTCCAAATTTCGTTCCCGCGTATTCGCGCTTCGTGCGGAGTTCGTTTCCCCGATCGTTTAAAACGTTAAATATTTATTTATACGCGTTTTAAAATATCAATAGTTATTCGATATTTTCGTTGAAGTATTTTATAAAATACTTTATAGTTGCGTTATAAAATTTAATCCTTAAGCTTGTTTCGTTTTGTCGGTCGGTCGGGTTTTCGTGGAGTTCGGTAACGTTTTAATTAAAAACGTACGTGTTTGCTATATTATCAACATAATATTAAGTGGTAATTTGTGTAATTAAATTATTCCACATAATTTAATAATTGATTCACCAACGTCCGTATTTAATTGACCGAAATACATTCGACTTGAAACTTGTACGATTTAATCAAATCGTATACTTGTATATATATATTCAACAATATACATTAGTTGATACACAAATTAGCCTAACACAGAACTAATTACATGTATTGAAACTTGATTAGGCACTAATTACTAGTCCTAATTTGACGGGTGTCACAGAAATTGTCTATTAACCCTAAGTTGGATGGGCATGCTACATATTTTTGACTAAAATTGAATATTTTTTTACAAATATTTATCCCTAACTTATACTCCGTATATCTTAAGGTATTACTATATTACATTCACTAGTAGATTTCAAACATGTGTATACATACGAGGTGTTGATTGTTTAATTAAGATCTTATCTCAAGAGTTACAGGAAAGGCTACCGACCACCCAATCGATGAACACTCAAACTGAACTCACCCATCCTTTTGGTTTTAGTTTTTAATTTAATCAAAATAGAAGGATTTAATTAATTAACTAAATCTGATTTAAATTGATAATTTCGTAACCTTGCTTTATATTATACGTATATTATACTTGAAAATTAAGATCAATTTATAGAACCCACTTTAAAATTGTCCATTTGGATTCACTATCTATTTCAACCCAACTTTGGTCACAAGTATTTATGACCCTTATGGTTAATAAGGTCATCTCTAGGGTCACATACTCACATGGACACATATCACGTCCACAAATTGTCATTTCTAAGTGATTTTATTGTCTACTGTATTGTTGTTGTTACCGTGCTAAGAAACAATCTTTTCACGAATACAAAACATCATGTAACATATTAAATAGGGTGATGATCCGTACACTATAAAAAATTATCCATATACTACTGATTGTACTTTACAGTTTTGTACTGTACAACACCATAAAACATATTTAGTGGCATACGGATAATATATGGTAGTGTACAAATCACTCCCCTACTAAATATGAGTAATTACTCGTTGACCAAGCTACAATCACAAAGTTCTTTTTCTGTCATGGTAACTTAAATCAAAATCAAAATACGATATATGTTCATACATAATCAAACAGATTGGAGACCATGGCAAAAACATAAGAACTTTCTCGAGGTTGATAACTGTAACATCCGTTTTTGGGCCTAGTAGTTTATGATATATTTTCTGACTTTAAATAATAATTTAATGTGTTAGGAAATAGTATTGATTGGTTTACCTAAAAATAATAGGTAAAAGAGTCTAAGGATGTATTGTGATAGTTGAATTATTAATTGTTTTAAATTAATAAAGTCGTCGGAACAATAAAATAGTTGATTTCGCAAATGGTTTTTAGGTTCCAGACAATAGGTTTAGAAGGGGACTAAAATTATACCAATATTGAAAAGTCGGTTGATGAGACCGACCTAAATATAAACTTTCCTTATTTGGAAAGTTATTTCATCTCCTTTCTTTGAACTTAAATCAAAAACCCAAATTAGAAATCAACTTTGAATAGTAATCTGGAACTAGCTTCATCATCATCATCAGCTCCTTCTTCCTTCCTTTCAATTGTAAGTATGAATTAATTGATTATCCATACTAAAACCATGATTTGATGGAGCTTATATGGGTTATGAATTAATATGTGAAATTGAAGTTAGAAAAGTTGATAGGTGTTGATATATGATAATGTTTGGTGCTTATTGTTATAATAGATTGAGTTGTAAACCTGAAATTGAGTTTTGTTTGATAAAATTCGAAGCTGGGTTGTTTATAGATTTCAGATTTGATGGTTCGGGTTTAGAACCCGGTAGTCTGGTAAAGTGGTTACGCGGCTGTTATGTTATTATCCGGCGGGTAAACGGGTTGAACAGGAGAACCTGGCTGCTAATTGGTGAACTCGGCTGGTACTCAAAGCTTTAAAATGCGACTTTGTTCTGTTACCACAATAAGTAATTTACCCGGTTGATGTTATGTGTACCCGGCTGCTTAGCTTAATTACCCGGCGGGTAATACGGGTACCCGGCGGGTACTCTGTGCTTTTGTGTATTTTTGAGTTTTGACTCTTAAATGGTGATGAGACTTGTTCTAGCTTAAATAATCTGTGATTGTGTAACATTTTGTGTTTTACTTAAACACTTGTGGTATTGGTTATGTATATCAGTTTTAAATTGAATGACTGACTCGTTATTCTGTTTTATTCTCAGATTGTGAACAGACTCAGTGACATTAGACTACTGAGTGGACGACTGAGGTATTGGTGAGTGGATCTGTACCCTCAGTATGATTTGGTTGTAACAGGTTTGGTTACAACGGGTAACCGTAGATGTTACTGTTGATAGACTGTTAGTCTGATATGATTCCATGATTATTGTGGATTATGTGCTATTGGCCTTTGAGGCATATATGTGATGAGAAAGAGGTCAACATGAGTTGGGCTTGGTTGCTATTGATTGGTCGATGGGGGTTCCTTGTACACATCGTTAATGGGAACCTATGTCGGTTGAGTGAATAGCAATTGGCTATCGGTAAACCGCTGTATTGGCCTGCAGCTCAGTGGGGTTTACAAGTGTTGCTTGAGGGCCACCGCGACATTGAGGGTTCCTCAAGGACCACCGATCCTGTTTGATGTGATGTGATGTGATTTGATATGTATGTTTACGATTATTTGTTGTAAACTGATTTGTTATTGCTAAGTTGTGTTGATGGCTATAGTTTCATTCACTTACCCTCGTGCTAATCCCCCACATTACTTCTTGCAGATTTTGATTAGATAATTGGCTGGACAAGAAGCTGTTGATTGGAATGGAATGTTTGACGACCAGGCGTTTAACTCTGATATCTGATTTGTATAATCAGTATTGTATGTTTTGGAATTATATAGCACCCAATTTGGATACATTATGACTTTTGAACGGTTTGACTTATATATAATATGAAATAGTAAGTTTTGGACGTACGCTTCCGATGTAAAATATATTTAAATAATATTATGAAATATGGGGTGTTATAATAACGGTCTTGTCGAGCTAATATGTTATAGTGTTTTGGTTTCACTGCGTAGTAAATATATAGTATTCTATTCTAAATGTTGTTGCCCTATCGTGTTCTTGGACATTAGATATTAACTTTGAAACCAAAGGGCTTATAACTTAGCGGTACGTAAAGAAATTATCAATCAAGATGTTATGAATTCAAGCATCGGGATACAGTCAATATGTATATAGCATATGTTAATGAAAGAATAGTACGGGTCGAACGACATAATCCAAGCAAATTTTATAAGCATACAAGGGTGACGATTCGTACGCCACTAACTTTATGCTTATTCCAAAAAAATAAAATATACTCCGTAAATTATACCATTGTACTATACAACTTCATGTATAGTATAGAGGTAGTATACGAATAAAATTTAATGATCTACAAATAAGTGAATCACCACCGTTATATAAAACATTTTCCTATTCAATATTAAGATTGAAGATATTGGTAGGAAAATGTGTTATCGAGGGGAACATCTAAAATTCAAGAACCAGTTAAAACTAAGAATCAATCCAAACTATTCACTTTATCATCCGAATCAGATATAGTAATATTAATAGTATAATAATAATAATACGGAGTATCCCCTATATAACAATGATGATGTTTTTGAAACATTTTTTCAAGCCCTAATCTTATTCAATTAATTTGTCCATTGATAAAAAAAACTACTCCCTTAGTCTCACTCCAAATATCAACGTTACTATTTTGGGTTGTCCTAAATAAATATTCACTTCCATATTTCAACCAATCGGAAGAGATTTTAATGGGTATGTATGTTATTTGATTGATGAAAAATGTAGTTTGTGGACAATCATAAAACTGTGTGCAAAATCAAAGTTGACAATTTGACAGGGACGGAGGGAGTGTTTGTATTATAAAAAAAACATAAGGGCAAATTAGTAAATAAAGCAAAGAAAAAAGTTGTCTTTGGTTGGATTACATTACAAACTAGAAAGGTACAAAATTAAATTAAATAAAAAAAGGTTGTTGTCAATTGTCATAAATAAATAAAAATCATAATCAATTCAATTTTATCAAATTTTACAGAAGAAACATTTGCCCCAAAAACCCAAACCCGCTTTTTCATCCCCGCGTTTCTCTCTCCTCAAAAAATCCATCCCAAAAATTTATGTCTTTCTCATTCTCTTTTCTTTTCTAGGGTTTTGAGTAATTTTACCGACTATTTCAATTCATACAACAAACACTTCAAATTTTGCTCAATGCTGTTTTAGTTTCTTCATTCTAGATCTGATTGCACTTTCATCAATGTCTTCGCTGTAAGTTATCATCAATTTTCCATCTTTTTCAGTGTTAATTTATAAAACCACATGTTTTAGTTGTGTGTATTTATGTATATCTATCTGCATTTTGCTATTTTTGTGTTTCTGCAGATCTTTTATGTATTTAAATGCTTACACGTCCATATGGAAATGTTAATTTCGATATATACGTATGTGTGTGTGATTATTTGATTACTTACGTTACAAAATTTGGGGAATTTTTTATTTTTTAATATTTTTTATGAATGACTTATGTGAAAATTTTTGTTTAGATTGAATTTTAGCTGCTATTAAGTAAATGAAGTATATATAGATCAACTAATTTTTTTTAGTATTATTTAGTTATTTATTTATTATGTATTTTGGAATTGAATTAGGGTGATTGATACGGAATTGTTATAGCGAAAAATGAGCAAAAAGGAAACTTTAAGTATGAAGACGAATCCACCTCTTGTACCGCTTGGGACGTTGATTGGTCGGGAGCTTAGAAATGGGAATGTGGAAAAACCCAGTGTTAGTTATGGACAGGCGGCTTTAGCTAAAAAGGGGGAGGATTACTTCTTGATTAATCCCGATTGCCAGAGAATTCCAGGGGATCCGTCAACGTCTTTTTCAGTGTTCGCGGTATATACTTGGGATCTGTTTGTTTTGTTGGTTTGTAGAGTTTTGTTGTGTATCAGATTGTTGAAATTTGGTTTCTTTTTTGGTAGATATTTGATGGGCACAATGGTATATCAGCTGCTATTTTTGCGAAAGAGAATTTGTTGAACAACATTTTAAGTGCGATTCCTCAAGGTTGTGACCGTGAAGAGTGGCTCCAAGCGCTTCCTCGAGCGTTAGTTGCAGGTTTTGTGAAAACCGACATTGAGTTTCAACAAAAAGGTAATGGATTTGGCCTCGTTAATTATTACCATCAGTTACAGAAAAGTTCCTCGGTGATAATCTTTTTTATGAATTATAGGCGAGACATCTGGTACGACTGTTACATTCGTTGTGATTGACGGTTGGACCATAACCGTTGCATCCGTCGGGGATTCACGGTGCATATTAGACACACAAGCCGGTGTTGTATCACTATTGACGGTTGATCATAGGCTTGAAGAAAATGTTGAAGAAAGGGAACGTGTAACAGCGAGTGGTGGTGAAGTAGGACGCCTCAATATTTTTGGTGGGAACGAGGTAAATAAGGTTAAAGTTTTAAGATTTTTACATGGAAGCAAGAAAGTTGTATATCTTACGACCTTAAGAATTTTATGTTATAGGTTGGCCCACTACGTTGTTGGCCAGGCGGGTTGTGTCTATCAAGGTCTATTGGTGATACAGATGTTGGGGAATTTATCGTTCCAATACCTCACGTTAAGCAAGTGAAGGTTGCAAGCGATGCATTATTCTTGGTTTTCTTTTAGTTTCTCATAATATGGTATAGATTAACCTGATTCATTCATTTTGCTTATATAGCTTTCAAATTCGGGAGGAAGACTTATAATTGCTTCTGATGGTATCTGGGATGCTTTATCATCTGACGTGGCAGCTCAATGTTGCCGTGGATTGCCTGCAGAACTTGCTGCCAAGCTTGTTGTGAAGGTTTTGCTCAACAGATGACACGTAGTTCTAGTTATGCGTGTTTAATTATTGATATTAAAACGATACCTATAATTTGGTTGCAGGAGGCTCTTAGGTCACGTGGACTAAAAGATGACACAACATGTGTAGTTGTTGATATCATTCCATATGGGTATCCTGTCATCCCTCCAACACCCAAAAAGAAACAAAATTTGCTCACGTCACTCATTCCTGGAAAGAGATTTCATAACTCTGCGAAGAACGGACCAAATAAGCTTTCAGCTGTTGGGACTGTAGAGGAGATTTTTGAAGAGGGTTCTGCAATGCTTGCCGAAAGGTACATTATAGCTCTTCTTCTTCTAATTTGATTCCAGTTCTGTAGCAATTTTCTAGTTATTGAGATCTATAAACACGTGACCGGCTCTTTTATAGTTTAAAATGCGAAGAGTCATAGACCTCATTATGGTTTTTAAAACTACATGGTTTGTGTAGCGACAATGCTAGAGTCATACATGAAATCATACCCGCAACTATTTCTTGTTTATCAAAATATATATTATGCCATATCAGGTGGGATTTACTTGCTATGTGACATTTGTAAATGATCAGCTTCTTACATATATACACTAAAAATTAAATGTATACGTGTTTTGATGGATCACATGGTAATGCCCAATCTGGATGTAGGTTTTAATGGTTATCCATATTTATCCATTTATCGCAAAGGATAGCTGTTATCCTTATTTGTCTTATGCTGTTTTTGAACCTATGGAATAAACATATGGAGTACAAGTTATGTGCACTAAATGTGCGGGTAAGTCAAGTATATTAAAATAAGCTACTAGTTCAGGAAGATGTAGAGACGCAGAATGTGTTCCAGAATTATGTGAAGATATGGATTTTGGTCAACTATAAAGGTAACTGTTACAAAGGTAGAGTTAAGTTGCATGCTTGTGTTGACATTTAAGCACACAATCATTATTAATGATATATCGACTTGGCAGAAGGGTTTTTTAAACCTAGTTTTGGTAGATTTTATTTGATCAATTTTAAATGTTGTCAATCATATATATATGGTTATAAATCCTGAATGCGTAGTGTTATGAGTATTTTAGTATAGCACAATAAATAGAATAATAAGGGGAAACAAGGTATGATAGGTCAACCTGGAAGGCTGGAAGCATCAGAGGTAGTTAAGGATGCCACATGTTCTATCCGCTAGGCCGATCCCAATGACCACCATTTATTTAGTGTCAAGCAAAAATACGTTCTTATATCATTAATATATATTCACTCTCTTTAGATATATATATTCTTGAGTGTTCTGATGTATAAATCATTGTATACATCTTCTGTATTAATTGCAGGCTGGGAAAAGATTTGCCTTTAAATTCAAATTCGGAAATATTTAGATGCGCAGTTTGTCAAGCTGATGAGGCACCAAACGACGATCTATCTGGAACAGTTTTCCCAGCATCATCAGGACCCATGTTATGTTCAAAGTGTAGGAGAAAGAAAGATGCAATGGAAGGGAAAAGGGCAAGTGTACCCACATTGATGATATAACGTAAGGTGGTAAATACTAATACATTCTTTCATTGGCAGTGTGAGCATCATCTCGTGTGAAAGAGATGAAAGATACAGAGTTTGTAGGTGGTTTGTGGAGACGGTAGGAGCGTGTATGTCGATTATATTTTGTGCTCGGCTGTTTGACTGACTAATTAAGAACAAATGCTACATTATATTATGAATATAATTATATAAGAAAATATGAGTGTGATAGTGTTTGATTGTGCGACTATGTAATGAGATTAATCTGAATTGATCCCGTTATGTTTAAGCTTATCTTGAGAGGTACATTCTTTTTCTTTAAATATTCTTTGATCGGCTGTATATGATGGCACATATGGATGGAAAAGTTTTGAGGTAATGCGTGGGTAGGAATGCCGACATCTTCACATGAACTACCCGACGGTATTGGCATGTGAGATACTATTTGTTCATGATGTAACTGGTATTACTGTCAGTAATGGAATCGTAACTCAAATTTGATCAATAGTGCATACTTGCTCCAGTCGTAATTACTTCACAAGTACTGAGCAAGTCCAAAAGTTATTATTGCTGCAAACTCAGACTTCAAATGATTTCAATTTACAATCAATTTTGAGTTTGGTATATGTAACGATTTCAAAAGAAAATAAATAAATAATTAAATCGTCAACAAAAGCACATGTGCACATGCTTTAATGACCAATTATGTTACGTCAATAACTTCACCCTTAATATCTGGTTGTTCGTTAACTTAATGTTTAGCTCAGTTTTGAAAACACTTAAAGTTAGACAATTACACCAATTCAAAAGTATTCGACACCACTCACAAAACCCGAGATAAATGCGACATTTACACCCAAACGGGAGTTTAACGAATACGGAGTAACAAGTATAGCTAAGAGCAAGACAGTAAAAAAATGTCACATCAACACCACACTGAAAACTGCACAAAAATTCATTTTAATTCAATTATTATCACACTGAAAATTAGAAACCACTTCAAACATTTTTTAATTTAAAATCGTTAGTTAAATAATAATACTACGTAATAATAAAAGAAAACTCCATAAATCATACATGTGGTTTACACACATTTTCACAGATCATACCCGAACTTTTTTTTCTTCATGTTTTCGATACAATAAGTTTCAAATTTGCTCGTAAATGGTACCTCCGTCCAACTCCGTCTATTTTTGTCGTTAAGTTTTACCACGTGATTTGCACGGAGGTATCATTTACGAGCAATTTTGAAACTTTTGGGTATCATTTACGAGCAATTTTGAAACTTATTGTATTGAAAATAGACGGAATTGGTAAAACTTAACGACAAAAATAGACGGAGTTAGACGGAGGTATCATTTACGAGCAAATTTGAAACTTATTGTATCGAAAACATGAAAAAAAAAGTTCGGGTATGATCTGTGAAAATGTATGTAAACCACAGGTATGGTTTATAGAATTTTCTCTAATAATAACAATAATAATAATAACAACAGTGTGGTTATGTTGTCCATCACCTTAGCTCTATCACATGTGCCACCATCTTAGGAGGGGAGTCACACTCACCTACCACATTGGTGTGTACCACACAAGGCACGTAAGCCCACTCCGGCTTAAGAGAAGACCGAAAGAATGGATTATATACACATAGATAGAAGTGATTGCAGGGATGGTTAAGCTTCGTCTGCTTATTCACATGGATTTCCCGAGACCTTAACAATCCTTTCTTGATCAGCGTAGAGAAATGGTTGACATGAATATAAAATAATAACAACAGTGTGGTTTGGTTGTCCATCACCTTAGCTCTATCACATGTGCCACCATCTTAGGAGGGGAGTCACACTCACCTACCACATTGGTGTGTACCACACAAGGCACGTAAGCCCACTCCGGCTTAAGAGAAGACCGAAAGAATGGATTATATACATATAGATAGAAGTGATTGCAGGGATGGTTAAGCTTCGTCTGCTTATTCACATGGATTTCCCGAGACCTTAACAATCCTTTCTTGATCAGCGTAGAGAAATGGTTGACATGAATATAAAATTTTTTGGAAGATTCTTAGGCCAATAGCAATGTCGACAATAAAGAAATATGCGGTCGGTAATCATATCAAGAATCAAGTTCAAAGCTTTTGAGCTAGAAGCAGATTTTTCCCCGGCTCCAACATCATTGGGACCTGGCAATGTACCCTTTAATCCAATTAGACCTATGTCTGCAATGTTTTGAATAGAGCTATATTTTTACATGCTTTAGTTTGGAATCTATATTGCATGCTCAACTGAGACGTGATCTTTTATGCTTTAGAGCTATATTTAGCCAAGTTATATTCAAGCTGTTCATGTCTTTCAAGTTTCAACAAGTTGGACTTTGGGTCAATATAAGTTCTAGTATTTCTTTCAAACAAAGTAACAAACAGAACTTAGCTATGTTTACATCCTTATCTCCGGATGAAATCTCGTTGCATCACGTATCATGACCTGTCTTGTGTCCTAGTCCTCAAGAAAATAGAGCGCTGAGCTGGGAACTGAATTCAGGGAACGGAAACAGCAGCAAAAGGTCCAAATACGAAAATCACAGGAATAGTTAGTTACCTAGTAGATAACATGAATGAAAAACTTATATCTTCAATTTTCACACACAATGCCAAACCCAAACTGTATAGTAACCACAGAATTTACAGTTGTGGAAACTGGAAATTCCTGACATGCAACAAGCACCATCAAGCAATAGAAGATCAAAACACACAGAAAACATATAATTAGATCACATCATACCCAAAATCTAACCAACAAAACTTTGTACCACCAATCATATGATCTCTTAACTCATCATTACATTAATGAAAAATACAAAGTTTTTATACTTCACCATGTATAAGCTACACTTTGAGTAATAACAAAGCAACGCT
Source organism: Helichrysum umbraculigerum (assembly GCA_949592205.1). Taxonomy (NCBI): domain Eukaryota; kingdom Viridiplantae; phylum Streptophyta; class Magnoliopsida; order Asterales; family Asteraceae; genus Helichrysum; species Helichrysum umbraculigerum. Next base: position 377,280,867 of record CATIUR010000001.1, on the reverse strand, counting down.
CACTGGAAAGTTATACCAAATGCCCACATTCATGACTTGAATTTGCATATGTCAGCTCATGTTCATAGCTTGAGAGGCTTCATTCCAAGAGATGCGCGTATCCTGTTAGCTTCAGCAATTTCTGGATCAGGATGATCCGTTCCATCATCCTTCTTCTTTTCCTTTTCTTTCTTCTTCTTTGGTGGTTTTTCATCTTCAGGAGCCCTTCTAGGACTAGTGCTGCTGTCTCGTGCATGCCTCCTGCGTCTCTCTTCCCCATCATAATCCCTATCCCTATCCTTCCTATCCCTCTCCCTACTCCTGCTTCGGCTCCTTGAGTAGCTCCTCCTCCTACCACCACGATCCCTGTCACGCCTATCTCGCTCCCTACCTTCACGTCCATAATCTCTATCACGATAACGCTCCCTGTCTCTATCCCTATCCCTTTCTCTATCTCTGTCCCTATCACGCCCTCTTCCACGGTCCCTGTCATAATCTCTATCATATTCCCTATCAACATCACGGTCCCTACAAAAAGAAACACAGCAACATTTATGAACATACCGTTATGTAATCAACTGCACAGTGCACACAAACTGCATTCAATAGATAAACCAAACTGCATATAAATAGTAAATTAACTTGGATTGTAAAACAAACTAATGGTCATGACAAGAGGAGAATGTGTGATCCATCATACTTCTCTACTGTACACTGTCAGTACAGAGAAACCTGGCAGGATCATAATGTATTGATCTAGGAAGCTTTTTGAATACATTGGCCGCTACACTGCCTTGAGCCTATGAAAGCACAAGGCTGTGCGAACACGTATGATGTAAGAATGGGTCAGCCCATGTGCATGCGCGATTGCATCTCTCAGACTGTTGGAAACAGCTTCCGCTAGTCCTTGGACTTAGCATTTAAGGTTGTTAGATTTTTATAATATATTAATTGAACAATAGACTAAAATTCTCAGCTAGTCATCTAATAGGTGAGGTCTTTGGACAAGTATTAAATAAACAAATCTGACTACAACAATTACACATGGAATCAAACTAACTAATGGTTTTATCAAGACGTAAAGATGTCAATATCATTAGGGGATAAGGAAAAAACGAATTTGGCAGAGAAAACATATAAAAAACAGATCTTTGGTAAAGAGAGGAAATCATACCTGTGTCTATGACTGTCACGTTTCCTATCACGGCCTCTTTCCCTTGTTGGGCTTTGTCCACGAAGGTAATCCTAATTCAAAAATACATGTCATCAATATATTACAAGTACAAAGTGAGAAAATCATATATAAGTAACCGTAGACAGATCAAACCTTTTCGTGATCCCCAGCATCGGTATCCATGAGTTGGTCATCCTCATCTTTTTCCTCTTCCTCCTCAAAATCATCTTCAAGTGCACTTTTTCTAGGTTCCAGAGCACCAATTGCTTCAATTGTAAGCCTGGATGCAAGCAATAACATTATTGAAGTTTCAATGTATAATATTGATAACTGCAGCACTAACAGACAATGTAACACCACGTAAACATATATTCCCAAAATTTCTGTTTAAGTAGATATTAAAACTAAAGTTCTATGGAAACAACAGTTACCAGCAAGCCTCACTCTAGAACATGCAGCCTGTTGCATTACCAATAAATGTACTAATCCGATCTCATTATAGATATAGTAATATAACAACATACCTCCTGCTACACCAATGAGATATGGATGCTAAACTATGGAATACAATTACTTAATGTAAGGTTATTGTCTTATCACTTGGCTGTGTAGCATTAGACAGTACACAATTCACACGGGTATATCTATATACAAACTATCAGTCACATATCTTCACCAGATTCATACTATTTACAAAAAAATCTCAAGACAACCAAAGAAAAGAAAAGCAAGATGAAATGCATATAACTATACAAGTTTCTCAATTTACCTTTTCTTTATTCGTGGCAGAGCAATATCACAAGAATAATCTTTTGTCAGTAGTTCATCAATAACCTCATCCACATGTGTCAATGCGAATTCTGACAGATAACAGCACACATCAGTACACCAAGATATAAAAATAATAACAAAAACTCCATAAATTAAAAATCCTATCCGAAGCAGTCTATCGTCAAATTACTTACGTCCATCGCCTAACTTCCGTCTCAGCTTCCTGTAATCATTATACAAAGGCTCCAAATACCGATACACATCGATATCTGTCCCAGTTAGTCTCAAATAAAAGGCTCCTAGTACTCTCACATACCTGCAAAACATATTAATTACCACATTAGGATAAACATGTAAAAACAATATGAGCAATTACTTATAAATTTCAGAAATTTGAGTGTGCGTTATTACAATCCATAAAACAGATAAACAATTATAAACATGACTTACTTATAATCATCGTTTTTGATGAATTCAACGACAATTTCTTTATCAGGTTGGATCTGAAGCATCTTCATGACGAGGCAAATGAAAGGTGTAGGTTTCCGGTTGCCGCCGTGAGTTCCACCGACGTGATCGAGCTCCATCGCCTTATCGACGAGCGTTTCTGCTGTTAAACCGAAACATTGCTCCTTCCAAAACGTGTGTTGATAGATTTTAGACCTTAATATCTTTTCAACGAGGTTTTGTGGATTCGTTCCTCTTATGCTCTTCGCCGATGGATCCGTACGGTTCGCCATCGATAACGGATTTCAATTGACGCTAGGGTTTACAAGAGTGAATTTGTTGGTTTTTGAACCCTAATTTTCCCCCTTGTATTGGAAAGAGATGCAATTTTTGCGTAGTTACATTTTAGTCCCTCGTATTTTTGTATTTACCAGGAAACTCACCAAAGTTCGGGTGCATGTGGATAGGGTGTACGTGTTCCATGAAGCGCACCAAATCGAAACAATAAATGAAAAATCAAGGACCATGAATCGTACCATGTAAGCCAGTTCTGGTTTAGTTTGGTATTGGTTCAGTTCTTGTAGTTTTGGTTGAAAACCCCAAACCGAATAATATACGTTCATATATGTTATATAGATGAAGAGGTCTATGAGCAAGTAATTATCAAATTATCTATAAAATTTAAAATCGTTAATAATCAAAAAGTATTGCTGCTGTTCAAATGTAATATATAATAACCCGAACAAAAATACAAATACAAATTATGAATAAATAAAATATAGTAGATTTGGATACCATAAGTATGTAATATATTTTTGTGGTATGAAAGTAACTTCATAATTTGTAATCACTAATAATCATCCTAGTAAAGTTGAATACGGGGAATAATTTGAAATGGGCATATTTAGTACCTAAATTATATAAAATACTAAACAAAAGAAATATACAATTAAAGATTTAGTCGTTTTTTAAAAGTGGTCAAGATACGTGGGTAACTACAATTCCGTTTTATCGGCCCATTTCCGTATATAACTCATTAGCAACCAAATCAAATCCCATATATTTTAGTTAATACGCGTGATTTTATTCGACCAAGTTGAATACGTAAGACATTCATCTCCTCATAAAACATGCACTGTAAATTTAATTCATTCAAGGGATATGACAGAGAGACCAACGGATAAACAAGAACAAGAAGCTTATTACGTGTTAGTAGTTTCGGTTTGAATACGATTTCGTTAGAGGTAATTCTCGATCAAATTTGTACTTTATATACATATATATATAATTGATCTTTAAAGAGTTTTATATCAATTAAAAGAATGTTAAGTTTTGTACGAACCAAAACTGATTGATTATACAGTTGTGTTCGTAATGATATCGGTAAATAATTTCGAGTCCTATAACGTGTAGTATAATAGTAAAAACAGAATCAAAAGTTAATACTCATATGTTTAGTATCTATAATAATGTTATACATAAATATTTCTGTAATGAATTAGAACTACGATAATCAAATCAAAGGGAATTAAGATCGAAATGGGCATGTACGTAGTCTCACGAAGAAGATGAAATCATGTGTCTTTGTAGTTTATGTCATGGTCCCTGAACTATGTATAATGTCACAAAATAAATAACATAATGTTAAGTACAGTTTACCCCCTAACTGTAGTAATGTTTTACAAAGTATACTTCCGATTTAAATTGTTTAGTTATCGATTTCAATTATTAATTAGACTCAATATAGCTTATCAACAAATATATGTATATATAAATCATAAGAAATGGGACTTGGGATTTTTGGTGAAAAAGAACAAGGACATATAAATTAAGAGTCTAAACTAGTTAAAGTCTTTTGTGTAGACTTTGTGAAGGAGTGTGGACTATCTATTTAATTTTGAGAGCTGTAGACACCTATTAAGGTACGGATGTCCGTACTCTTCTTTAAGCGTTATCTTGATATGCTTTGTTGATATCTTTGCGTTCTTTTGATATTCTTGTGGTTCTTTTGATATCTTGACATACTTGTGTGATCTGATTCCCCCATTTGAGCTAAATTGTTTTGAGCTAAAGTGTTATTTGAGATTTGATAAATTGTGGAAACTTTTGAGAAAACTTGCGCGTGAAAAATGATTTTGAAAAACTTGGGGAATTCATTGTTGCGAGCTATTTTTGATTCATTTGATTTAGGTTCCATATGCATGGTGGACATAATATGGTGTGTGGTTGGTATATGTTCACTGTGCGCCCATAGAACCCTAGAGTTTTGTAGACCGGAGATAGGTATACCGAGTCAGCTTCCTGTGGGGGACCACAGGGGCGTCATTGCGGCACCAATGACGTCGCACTATCCGTGGCGGTGGGATTAGTCCACGGCGTCTCCCCTTTGTTGATATTATATGATTTGCGTGATTATATTATGCTCGTGGGAGAGCTTTTGATTTGTGCTCGCGGGAGAGCTTTTGGATTATTTGGGAGGCGTATGGATGCATCCTAGGCTATGTTATGTTATGTTATGATTTGATATGATTTGTGTAGAGCGGTCGTGTGGTGTAGTGCCATACACACCTTCCGATTAGGGGATACGTACACCTGGAGTCGCGACCAGTGTGTTATTGCGAGATATGATTTGATATGATATATTGTGAGATATGATATTTGGCACCGGTGTTGTGCAGTTTGGATATTTGTTTTGTAGGGTACTCGGTATAAAAATAACCCAACCCCTCGTTGCTTCAGCCTTTATTTCATTTGTTTACTCTGGTGTAAGGGTGGTGTTACTCGAAGGGTGACTTTTTGAAAAATAAATTTTACTTATTTATTCCGCTTCATTCTTATTTTAAGATATTATTACTTTTACTGTTTATTTCTATTATCATCCGCGCACTGAGCAATTAGCTCAGCCGCATTTTCTTTTTCCTGCGGCAGGTACTCCGGGTAATATGGGATGAGTGCGAGAGCTTCAAGACTTGGACTTGTCATAGAGACCACCATTAATTTTAGTTGACTTTTATTTAGGTTATCATTTAATATATATTGTTACTTATTATTACAAGAGTTTATTAGTACGTTTAATATGTAGCATTAAATGTGACCTCTCGGTTCGTTATCGGAACGGGGGTGTTACATAATATCTAAGTTTTTTTTCAAACAAAACAAAAAGTGTATAAAAAACTGCAGATGTTTAACATTCGACATCATAAAAGATAAAAACTTAAAAAAAACATATATATCTTTATAATTAAAATTACCAATTATAATAAATGTAATAATATAATCTAATTTTTGTCAATATTAAAACATATGCACATCATTTCTATATGTATCTATTCCTATTGGGTCGGTTTTGACGGTCTAAACTGTTATTATCGGTTCTAGAACCGAATCAGACGACGAACCATTAAGGACAAATGATAAAACCGAGAAGGGTTTATTGTTTCGTTATGTATTAAATTTTACACATTTTACTATTGTATAAGTCGAACTTTGAAAACTTATGTTATATGTATTGAACTTGTAAATATCGTCTATTGTATGTAAACTTTCATTTTTGTGTAAGGCTAAAATATGAAAGTTTCATTTTTTGACCTTACACAAAAAGAAAAATATACATACAATAGATGATATTTACAAGTTCAATACATACTATAGAACAAATGAAAGTATGTCTCATACAATAGTAAAAAAGTGTAAAGTTTAATACATAACGAAATAATAAACCCAACCGAGAACCAGACCATTGTGCTTCGGGTTGGTTCGGTTCTTGTCCGGTCCCGATTTGATATATCGGTTTTGGCAGTTCCGAACCATTTATGTACACCCCTACATTTGGTACTAGTATTCTAAAGGATTAAAGTTCTAGTTTCTAACAATTTCAATATCCATCTTGTTTGACAAAAAAATATATAGAAGAGATTATTGAAAAAAGAATATCTGAGAACCTTTCATAATACCTTTTCATAGAAGCCTTTTAAAGTAACTTGAAAAATAATCTCTAGCTCCGGCTAGTTGTTACCAAACACACCTTTAGTAATTTTGTATTGATCCCTATAACTTCATGCATCACAAGTTCACCACGAAAGTTGGTTTTACATTCAATTTTGTTTACTCATATTTTTTTGTGAGAAAACCTTTGTTTCTAACTTTCATAATTCTCAAATATACACAATTGATCATCTACTTAGCCGAATACTATGGGAGAGTACGTGATGATGTACTTATTATTAGCTACGAAAGATGATCTCATATCATATGTATCGGCGAAACATACCATAAATGTATAATATTGTAATGTAGGTTGCGAATTCTTAAATACTCAAAAATTGAATACATTTAAGCTTTACAATCACCAAATAATTCTCTCATGTTCCCAACTTGTTCAAACTCAACTTATATAATAGACTTAGAGATAACTAGAGATTACTCATTAACACTACTATAACTCATGAAGCAACTCACGTAACACGGATACTCCATTCTCACCCACTCTTTCTTACCCATAGGGCCATAGCTAATTACCCATCACTCCATCCTCTGCCCCATTCTTATCATGTATAACTCACAAATTTCTTTTGTGTGAAGAACATCACATTTGTAATGGTAAATTGTTTTCCTCTCCCCTTTATCTATTTTGAAGGAAGAAGATGATGATGATGATAAACTTTTTTCTTGCATATAGATTTTATAGTTATGTTCATGATTGTGTGTTTGTGAGTTTTATTTTGTATGTTTTTCTTTTGTTGGAATCTTGTAGTGTTGAGAAATAATGCTCAATTAGAGATTTAAATTTTCTTTTCGTTTTAATCTTAGTCTTAGTTTATGATATGATGATTCAGTTAGTTACGATATTGTCATACATTATGATTTACATTTTTATTATTTTATAAAAAGCAATTTATTTATATTTATAGATCCTTATATACAATCCCAACTAAATAAATACATGACATATTATACACATGGATTGGATGTATGTACAGCACTCTCAAAGAGAGTAATTAAGAGCCCCATCACTCATCACTCATATAATCACCTATTTCAACATTAACCCAGATGTGTTGCAATCTCCTGTCCGAATTCAAACTTCCATTCTTGCATTTTATTCAAATATTCTTTGCTGACCATCTTTAATAAATTCCAGAAAATGCATATGGTAGACTAACACCAAATACCCAATTATAAGTACCCTCAATTCTTGAATTCTTGTTGTAAGCTACTGATGTTCTGAATAAACAAGTCCACCCGAACCCAGATTGCATCTCCAATATCGCCACAGTAAGACTCTATTTAAATCCTCGTAGTATCCACTTATAAATTCTCACTTGTATCTCATGAAATAGTGCTGCACTACTCATAAATTATTGCTCGAGAGACAAAATAAATTTATTTCTTCCCTGTGTATATATATACCCATTTTAACTAAACGCGCGTCCTCTTGCCAAAATGATTTATCCATCTTCACATGTGTGCCCACAGTTATATACTTAAACATTGCTGAGGTTGTGAAGACATGTACTGATTCTATATTAGAGTTTGCACAGGCTGACAATTTGGACCCCTTTTTACACTTGCACCCTGTATTGACCCACCCAATCTGTTGATACCCCACTAGACCCAACACTGATTCAAACGCAATACCTAGCAGGCTAGCACTTCATGTATCCAATTTCTATCTCTACTAATTATATACATTCCAAACTTCACAATAGTAATGATCCTCAACGCAATAGAACCATATGTCAATTTATCCAGCAACATCCATTACTGCAGCAGCCTGAATATTCCACTTTGACACCGTTTAACACCCATACTATCCGCTGCTATCACCCTTTACTGCCATCCAGACCATCACTATGTTTACACTCACCTAGCCATGCCAAAACCCACTGTACTTGGGTTGTTACCACCCATTGATCTCACCTTAATTCATTGTCTTCAACAGCTCTTTTATACATTCAAAATTTCGAATTTGAATCTCTTGAAATAGTCCAGCCCCCCTTAACGTCTTGCCACCAAATACTTTCACATTCCGATTATTCCAAATCAAATATGCACTAACCCAAACCACCCCTTCCCATACATCAGTCACAACTTTAACACTATTTCCCATCCCTACACCCTCAAGCAGTTCCCCAATATCCAATACCCCAACCGTACCCTTATCTTATTCCACCACTTAAACACTTTGGACCATACCATCATTACTTCATTACACAATAATAAGCAGTGATCTAACGTTTCAATGCAATTTTCACACCCCTGAATAGGAAGCCTTTTCCTTCTTACCCGCCAAGCGAATACATTAATCTTGCTCGGTACCAATTTGTTGCGTTTTGTTTCAAAACTTCCCTGCGCGTAGTCCAATACAACACCATCGATCCTCCTTGAAACTTTATTGACCACGTACACCTGTTCTCTATCAGCCACCCATTGCCATTTGTCACTGCCATTTGGAATAATTGCCACCGCACCAAAAAGATTAGTTAACTCAGAAAACTCCCCACAAGACCTGCCCCGTAGCTCCCGAGCCCAGTTCCATTCCCAAACTCAATTCTCTTCAACCCATTTACCCATTTCCTGAACTAAAGCATCTTTTTTGTTTTCCACATTTATTTGATTTTGTTATTTGAAGGGTGTTCATATGGTCATGTTGGTAAAAAAGAAATCTAAGTCAAGATCGAATCACTTAGGTGAGTTAAAATTATTTGTTAAATACAAACATAGTGCGGAGTCAAACAAGAATTTTATTAGTATAACTAAGATGACACAGACCTAAAAGATGAATTACACCCGAGCATCTAAAACAATATATTTTTAACGCTCTGCTTTAACACGCGGGTGAAAAAAACTCGTTACTTCAAACAAAATACAACTTAGAACCTCATTGTTATTCTAAAAGTCAATTCCTTTACTAATTTTTTTTCAAGAAGATGAAAAATAAAAAATTAATAAAAACTTCATCATGTTGACACGAGATGAGCACCTTTTAGCAATAGAAAATCAAAACACAGGAAACATATAATTAGATCACATCAGACACAAAATCCAACCAATAAAACTTTGTACCACCAATCATATGATCGCTTAACTCATCAATACATTAATGAAAAATGTACAACAAAATTTATATACTTCACCATGTACAAACTATCTATGAGTAATAACAAAGCAACACTAACTGGGAAGTTATACCAAATGCCCACATTCATCACATTCATGGCTCATGTTCATAGCTTGAGAGGCTTCAGTCCAAGAGATGCCCGTATCCTGTTCGCTTCAGCAATTTCTGGATCAGGATGATCTGTTCCATCATCCTTCTTCTTACCTTTTCTTTCTTCTTCTTTGACGGCTTTTCATCTTCTGGCACCCTTCTAGGGCTAGTGCTGCTGTCTCGTGCATGCCTCCTGCGTCTCTCTTCCCCATCATAATCCTTATCCCTATCCTTCCTATCCCTCTCCCTACTCCTGCTTCGGCTCCTTGAGTAGCTCCTCCTCCTACCACCACAATCCCTGTCACGCCTATCGCGTTCCCTACCTTCACATCCATAATCTCTATAACTATAACGCTCCCTGTCTTTATCCTTATCCCTCTCTCTATCTCTGTCCCTATCACGCCCTCGGTCACTGTCATAATCTCTTTCATATTCCCTATCAACATCACGGACCCTACAAAAAGAAGCGCAGCCACATTTATGAACATACCAATGTAACCAACTGCACTCAAACGACATGAAATGGATAAACCCAACTGCATATGAAGAGTAAATCATTAGCCTTATTCTAGAACGTGCAGCCTATTACATTAGCAATAAATGTACTAATTTGATCTCAAATACATTTAGTAACAGAACAATATACTTCCTACTACACCAATGAAATATGGATGCTAAACTACGAAATATAATTAGTTAACGTAAGGTTGTTATCTTATCACTTGGCTATGTAGCATTAAATAGAATACAATTCACACGGGTTACTAAATTATAAAACTATCAGTCACATCACATATCTTACCAGATTCATACTACTTACAAAACAATCTCAAGACAACCAAAGAAAACAAACGCAAGACGAAATGCATATAAGTTTCTCAATTTACCTTTACTTTATACGCGGGAGAGCAATATCGCATGAATAATCTTTTGTCAATAGTTCATCAATAACCTCATCCACATGTGTCAATGCAAATTCTGAAAGATAACAAAACACATCAGTACAGCAACATATAGAAATAATAATAACAAAACTACACAAATTAAAAAATCCTATCAGAAACAGTTTATCGTCAAATTACTTACGTCCATCGCTTAATTTCTGTCGCAGCTTCCTGTAATCATTATACAAAGGCTCTAAATGCCGATACACATCGATATCCGTCCCTGTTAGTCTTCAAATAAAAGGCTCCAAGTACTCTCACATACCTGCAAAACATATATATTAACACATTATATCAAACATGTAAAAAGATACTCGTATAACAATTACTTAGAACAGATAAACTATTATAAACATGACTTACTTATAATCAGCGTTATTAATGAATTCAACGTCACAATTTCTTTATCAGGTTGTATCTGAAGCATCTTCATGACAAGGCACATGAACGGCGTAGGTTTCCGGTTGCCACCGTGAGTTCCGCCGACGTGATCGAGCTCCATCGCCTTATCAACCAGCGTTTCTACTGTTAAGCCGAAACATTGCTCCTTCCAATACGTGTTTTGATAGATTTTAGACCTTAATATCCTTTCAACGAGGTTTTGTGGATTCGTTCCTCTAATACTCTTCGCCAATGGATCCGTACGGTTCGCCATTGATAATGATTAATTAATGGATTCTATTGATGCAGGGGTTTAGCAATATAAAGAGATGCAATTTTTGCGTAGTTACGTTTTAATCCCTCTACTTCTTGTGTTTACTAGGAAACTCACCAAAGTCTTAGTAATTCGGTATTGATCCCTACAACTTCATGTACTACAAAGTTCACCACGACAGTTAGTTTTACATCCAATTCTGTTTACTCATATTTTTGTTACATATGTTTCTAACTTTCATATATCTTAAATATATATACACAATTGATCCCTCTACTTAGCCGAATACTGTAGAACTAAATAATATACGCGTTATTAACTACACGAAAGATTATTTCATATCATATAAACCGACCAACATTATCATAGATGTATAACATTGTGATGTACGATGCAACTTCTTAAATACTCGATAATTAAATACATTACTTTATACAAAACACAACATAAAACCCCATTGTTATTCTACAAGTCAATTTCTCTTCTTCGGAGTAACTTTTTTCTTTTTTAGAAAGATAAAAAATAAGAAGTTACATTACGTCGATATAAAAGAAGGAAAATGCTATACGTAGCCCTAAGGGCTATGAATAAGAAATTCAGACACACATTGAATGTTTGTACTATAATAATAGAGTAATGCTAAATAGGCCTACTTATGTAGACCTAAAAACAGACCTAACTTTCTGATTGGTTGCTTTTTTTCTCTCTCTTAATCTCATCCAATCAATTTTTCAAACCCACCAATCACATCTTTAGGTCTAAAATTAGTCCTCTACCTTTAGGTGTAACACCCTTAAATTTGTAAGTTTTAAATACTATAATATGTGTTTAATTGTTTAAGTTATAAAATATGTGTATTAAATGTATAATGTGTTTAAGTTTTGTTATAAGTTAAAGATAAGTTAGAAAGGACTAAAAATGTTAAGTTATTTGTGGGAATAGGACTTTAGATATAGAGAGGAAGGGGTTAGAGGGACTGAAACTGTTAAGTGCTGTAAGTAGAAGGGTTTAAGTGAAAAGTGTAATATTAAAACTGGATTCCAGCTTCTTCCCTTTGTTTCCAGTACGTGAAATAAAAAGAAAACAGAGAAAGAGATAGAGAAATAGGCGATTTAGAGAGAGAGAGGAGAAGAAGAAAATCAAATTGAAGCTAGGGTTTATGTGTTTAAGACTCCTACTAGCTAATTGAGCTTTAATAAGGTATAATCTCTTTTCTTATATGTTCAATTTTGTGAAATTTAGTAAGTTACATAAACCCTAATTATGGGTTTTAAGAGAAGTTCTAAATTTATGATGAATTGGGTAAGATAATGCAAGATAAATGCTATTAGCTTGATTATTGAAGTTAATATGTTAAAGTTCTATTACAATCAAATCTATGCTTATAATTATTGTTAATTTAGTAAGTTGTAAGGAGAATTGATATGAAAGTGATGAAAATAGTGATATGTAATCACCCATAATGTTGAAATTATGAAAGCCTAAGAAAACAAGAATCAAGTTAATTGGGTAAAGAAGTGTTAATGAACTAACACATATGTTGAAAGTCAAGAACTTAATATGCGATTAAGTAATTTATGTGAATTATGTGTTTATATGTTTAGGTGATCAAAGTGCTCAAGTTGGACCAAGTGCTTCTTTTAATCTCAATCAAGGTAAGTAATGGAATTTTGTTGAAGTAGTGATTTCTATGTCATTTGTTTGATGTTAATCAAAGAATGACATTAGGATCACTTGTGGAAGTAGTTAATCCTTGTGATTAACTTTGTGGAAGTGGTTAAGGATCCTTAATTGTTTAAGTGTTTAAGTTATTGTTGAAGTATCCCTTACTTACTAAGCGTTGTGCTTATTGTTTTAAGTTTATCATTTTTAGGCGAATCAAGTGGTAAGCGTGAAGGTTTGGGCAAGGGACCGGCTTAAAGGTTAATGGTGAAGCTTGTGTACTAGTCGGTAACAAGCTATCTCTTAATATCATGCTCTTGATACAAGTCACCCCTTTTGTTGTAAAACTATGTTTTGTCACTTAAAGCTAGTTCATACCATGTATAGTTAAAGTATGTAAATATTGAAAGTTGAAGTTGAGTGATAATAGTACTTTGGTTTGACTTAGAATAGTCAATGTGATGAAGTTCAAATGTTAGATAAGTGGTTAAATGGGTAAAGATTTAAACGGGTCAAGAAAGTGTCTAAATGGGCACCAATTGAGTTAAAGAGTTAAATTAAGTTATGGTTTGAATGTAATGAAGATAAATATTGCTGAAAGTCTCATTTTTATAGTTAATGTATGTGTCAAAGTTTGAGAACCTGGTTTGAAATGGTATGTAAATTTATATGTCAAGAAAATTGGTTAAAATGGTCGTTTTTGTGTCATTAGTCCAAATCCCAAATAAATGTGAAATTTTGAAAAGTGAAAATTAGGAAGTGTTTGGAATGTCATATTATAAGTGTCTGCAAAATTTCATGTTCTAACACTTTGTCATTTTCGAGTTATGATTGTTTGAAGTTAGGGATTTGGTTTGTAAAATAAGAAACCAGGATCTGCTGGAATACAGGACTACCCGGTGGGTAAGTCCTGTACCCGGTGGGTACTCTTCAATCATGAACAAGCCGGCGGGTAAAACCCTGACCCGGCGGCTACTAGAGCCTTTAAACGAAAGAAAATTTCTGTTACCAAAAAGTTAATTTACCCGGCGGCTAATGGGAGGAACCCGGCGGCTAGGCATGGGTACCCGGCGGGTAACCCTGCTACCCGGCGGGTATAGGTTGATTTCAGCAAACTTTTGTTTTAAAGTTCTAAAAGTAATACAGATAATAATAATAGTATACAATTATGATAATACAGATAATGGGACCAATAGAAATATGTTTCAGTGTAAAAAAAAAAAAATGGTTACGTTTTTAGGGTGTTTCAAGTTGGTATCAGAGCTTGGTTTAAGGGATTCGGGTATTCACCGTTAGTGGGTACTTGATCTTAAACCATTGTTATTATTATTGAGCATGATATGTAATTACGTTGTGATATTGTTTTATTAATTAATGAAGCACTAATATTTCTGCATTGAGATGTCACGTGTGGACCATGATGACGTATGTGATAATGTGATAATTAATGTGCCTGGCCAACACAGTAATTATCATATGATTCGGTACGGTGTCATGAAAAGCACGAGATGTTGAGAGAATGAAATTTTAGTGGTGTTTGCTTATGTGTGGTAATAAGTTAAGATTAAATAAGCTTGTTAATTGTGAAAGTAAGTGTGTATTAAGTATTTTGTGTCTATTTCAGTAAAAGATGGACGAAAGGGACATTGATTTAAATCTAGGGCTAAACCCTCAAGGTGGAGCCCAGTATAGGGAAGCAGGAGGTGAAGGTGAAAGACCGAGATCTCCTGCTAATGAAGCTAGGTTATCCCTTCCTGAATTGAGAACTGTAATCACTCAAGAGGTTGCACATGCTCAAGAGGCATCTCTGCCTTTATTACTTAGCCGAATTTCGGAAACCATTACAGATGAATTTTATCGGCGTGAAGAAGAGGCGAATATTTTCAGGAATGTGCCACATGTTGATCCACCTGTGGTACAGGCTCCTGAAGATAGAAGGTTTAGTTATAAGGATTTCTCTGCCTGTAATCCACCTTCATATGATGGAGACATGGATCCTATTAAAGCACAAAGATGGATTTCTGAAGTCGAAGGAGCGTTCTCCACTACCGAATGTCCTGACAGATTACAGGTAAGATACACAACTAATCTTCTTAAATCCAGAGCTAAAGGATGGTGGGAAGTCCAATGTCGTACCAAGGGCGCTGAAGCAATTAAAAATCTAACTTGGAACGAATTTAAAGAAATGTTTCACCAAGCTTATTCGCAAGAAGCTGATTTGATGGAAATCCGTCGTAAGTTTATAGCTATGGAGCAAACCACTGAGTCAATAAATGAAATCGTTGGAGTTTTTCTAGACAGAGCTCATTTCTGTCCAGAATATATGGAGAACCCCAAGAGACTCATGGAACATTTCTATCATATTTTGAAGCCAGAGATCCGTCAGTTTGTTAATCCTAAGCGTTGTCACACTCTTGAAGAAATGATAGATGAAGCTCGGTATCAAGAGCTTGAATGGAGTCGTCGAGTTGCGAAAAGAAAAGCTGAACAATCTTCTTATGCAGCTAAGAAAGCTAGGCCTGCTGAGAGTTCTAAGGGAGATGAGAAGAAAGGGGATAGAAAGGAAGTTCCTGAGTGTAAGACTTGTCATAAAAGACATTACGGTGAATGCCGGGTTGGAACTAACGCTTGTAATCAATGTGGGAGAGTGGGCCATATAGCTCGTGACTGCCATAACCCAATTAGGGTATGTTATAACTGTTATAAACCGGGCCACATCAAATCTGAATGCCCTGATTTAAGATCTCAATCTGCTCCCCTTCCACCTCGTCGTCAATCTGAAAGAAAGCCTGAAGAACCTGCTAAGACTAAAAGTCGATCTTTTCAAATTACTGCTGAAGAAGCTAAGAGGGCCCCGGATGTTATGACAGGTACCTTCCTTATAAATCAAAAACCTGCTTACGTGTTATTCGATTCGGGTGCCTCGAGATCCTTCGTATCTGAAAAGTTTTGTTATGACTTTTCAATTCCTTTATCTGCTTTAGATACTCCCTTAGATGTTGAAATTGCTGATGATAGGGTTGTTTTTGTAACCAATGTATATCGTGGGTGTCAATTAGAGATAGATAATGAAATTTTCCTTATAAACCTTATCCCGATGAAAATGGGTGAATTCGATGCCGTGGTAGGCATGGATTGGTTAGGAAAACATAATGCTCTTATCCAGTGTGAAATGAAAATAATTCGGGTCACTTCGCCAAGTGGGGGAGTTATTGATATTTATGGAGAAAAGCGAAAAGTTCCATTGTCTGTCTGTACTTTTGCTCGTGCTAAACGATATTTACTGCATGGTTGCCAATCTTTTCTGGCGCATGTAGTGGATATTCAAAAATCTGTTCCTAAAATTGAAGAACTTTCAGTAGTTAAAGAATTCCCTGATGTATTTCCTGATGAGTTACCGGGTGTTCCACCTGATAGATAAATTGAATTCCGTATTGAATTAGTACCTGGAGCTATACCTATAGCCAAAACTCCATATAGGCTTGCCCCATCGGAAATGCAAGAAATGATGAAGCAATTGCAGGAATTACTTGATAAGGGATTTATACGCCCGAGTAGTTCACCATGGGGAGCTCCGGTACTTTTTGTTAAGAAGAAAGATGGTACAATGAGGATGTGCATTGATTATAGGGAATTAAATAAAGTGACCATCAAGAATAGGTATCCATTGCCTAGAATTGATGATCTATTCGATCAACTCCAAGGTGCAAGTTTCTTTTCTAAAATTGATCTGTGTTCTGGATATCATCAATTGAAAGTTCGAGAAGAAGATGTTTCTAAAACCGCTTTCAGAACAAGGTATGGCCATTATGAATTCGTGGTTATGCCTTTTGGTCTGACAAATGCACCTGCAGCTTTCATGGATCTTATGAATCGAGTATGTCGCCCTATGCTCGATAAGTTCGTGATCGTGTTTATAGATGATATTCTTATTTATTCTAAGTCTGTTAGTGATCATGAAGTTCATTTGAGGCAAGTATTACAAACATTGAGAGATGAAAAGCTTTATGCTAAATTCTCAAAATGTGAATTCTGGCTTTGTGAAGTTCAATTTTTAGGGCATGTTGTTAATAATCAAGGAATTAAAGTTGATCCAGTTAAAGTTGAAGTTGTTTTGAAATGGGAACCTCCAACAAATCCCACAGAAGTTCGGAGTTTTCTAGGATTAGCCGGTTATTATCGACGGTTCATCCAAGATTTCTCTAAAATTGCCACACCGCTTACAAAGCTTACTCGAAAGAACATAAAGTTTGAATGGAATGATCAAGCTGAACAAGCTTTCCGAACCTTAAAGCAACAACTTAGCCAAGCCCCTATCTTGGTACTTCCAGATGGTACTGAAGATATGGTGGTATATTGTGATGCTTCTCACAATGGTCTAGGTTGTGTTCTGATGCAACGTGGTAAAGTGATTTCATATGCTTCTAGACAACTAAAGGAGAATGAAAAAGGTTACCCCACTCATGATTTGGAGTTAGCAGCGGTGGTTTTTGCCTTAAAAATTTGGAGGCACTATCTTTATGGTGTTAAGTGTACCATTTACACTGACCATAAAAGTCTCAAGTATTTCTTCGATCAACGTGATCTTAATATGAGGCAAAGACGTTGGCTTGATTTGGTGAAGGATTATGATTGTGAAATTTTATATCATCCTGGAAAAGCTAACGTGGTAGCTGACGCCTTGAGCAGAAAAGCAATGCATCATTCTCTAGTTGTCAAATCTCTCGGAATTACTATTCTTCCAAATTTATTGGATCAAATTAAGGAAGCTCAAATGAAAGCTTGGTAAGAAAATGACATTAGATCAGAACGTATAAAAGGTCAAGTCAATGATTTTGTTGAAGACTCTCGAGGAATTAAGACTCGATATGGAAGAATCTGGATTCCAAACTCTTTTGAGCTGAAAAAGTTAATACTTGATGAAGCTCATAAATCTTGATATTCAATCCATCCTGGTGCAACCAAAATGTACCATGACTTGAAATCTGACTACTGGTGGCCAGGTATGAAGCGTGAAGTTGTTAAGTATGTAGAACAATGTTTAACTTGTTTACAGGTTAAGGCCGAACATCAAAAGCCGTATGGCAAAATGCAGCCTTTAGATATACCTGTTTGGAAGTGGGAACACATTACGATGGATCTTATCACCAAATTGCCTAAAACTCAGCGACAACATGATGCAATTTGGGTGATAGTTGATCGTCTGACAAAAAGTGCTTTATTTCTACCAATTAAAGAAACTATGTCCACTGAAGCTCTAACTGATTTGTACGTAAAAGAGGTTGTTGCTCGACATGGTATGCCGTTATCTATTGTCTCAGACAGAGATAGTAGATTCACTTCTCTTTTTTGGAACAAATTCCAAGAAGATATAGGTACACGTGTCAACCTAAGTACAGCTTATCATCCACAAACGGATGGTCAAAGTGAAAGAACTATTCAAACTTTAGAAGATATGCTAAGAGCATGTGCCATTGACTTCGGTGGTAGCTGGGATACTCATTTGCCTCTTGCTGAATTTTCTTATAATAACAGTTACCACTCGAGTATAAAGATGGCGCCTTATGAATTGTTGTATGGTAGAAAGTGTAGAACTCCGTTATGTTGGGGCGAAATCGGGCAAAGGGAGTTGGAAAGCACTGACATTGTTCAAAGGACAACAGAAAAGATAAATCAGATTAGAGAACGATTGAAAGCGGCACAAGATAGACAGAAATCTTATGCTGACAAAAGAAGGCGTTTGATAGAGTTTCAAGAAGGAGATTTGGTCATGTTGAAGGTATCTCCTTGGAAGGGTATAATCCGTTTCAGAAAACGTGGAAAGTTGAGTCCTCGATATATTGGTCCATCAAAATCGTTGCAAGAGTTGGAAAGTTGGCATATCGTCTTGAATTGCTAAATGAATTGGCGGGAATACATGATACTTTCCACGTGTCCTATTTCAGAAAGTGTTTAGTTGATGAAGCGGCTTATGTGCCTTTAGAAGAGATTGAAGTCAATGATCAATTGAACTATATAGAACAACCGATTGCAATCCTTGATGAAAAGATTAAAAAGTTAAGAAACAAAGAAATTAAATTATTTAAGGTGCAATGGAAGCATAGGAAAGGATCCGAGTTTACTTGGGAGTCGGAGGAGGAAATGATTAAGTACTATCCGGCTCTACTTCAAGAATGGATTGTGAGGACACGATCCTGAATAAGTGGGGGAGAGTTGTAACACCCCTAAATTTGTAAGTTTTAAATACTATAATATGTGTTTAATTGTTTAAGTTATAAAATATGTGTATTAAATGTAAAATGTGTTTAAGTTTTGTTATAAGTTAAAGATAAGTTAGAAAGGACTAAAAATGTTAAGTTATTTGTGGGAATAGGACTTTAGATATAGAGAGGAAGGGGTTAGAGGGACTGAAACTGTTAAGTGCTGTAAGTAGAAGGGTTTAAGTGAAAAGTGTAATATTAAAACTGGATTCCAGCTTCTTCCCTTTGTTTCCAGTACGTGAAATAAAAAGAAAACAGAGAAAGAGATAGAGAAAGAGGCGATTTAGAGAGAGAGAGGAGAAGAAGAAAATCAAATTGAAGCTAGGGTTTATGTGTTTAAGACTCCTACTAGCTAATTGAGCTTTAATAAGGTATAATCTCTTTTCTTATATGTTCAATTTTGTGAAATTTAGTAAGTTACATAAACCCTAATTATGGGTTTTAAGAGAAGTTCTAAATTTATGATGAATTGGGTAAGATAATGCAAGATAAATGCTATTAGCTTGATTATTGAAGTTAATATGTTAAAGTTCTATTACAATCAAATCTATGCTTATAATTATTGTTAATTTAGTAAGTTGTAAGGAGAATTGATATGAAAGTGATGAAGATAGTGATATGTAATCACCCATAATGATGAAATTATGAAAGCCTAAGAAGTAAGAAAACAAGAATCAAGTTAATTGGGTAAAGAAGTGTTAATGAACTAACACATATGTTGAAAGTCAAGAACTTAATATGTGATTAAGTAATTTATGTGAATTATGTGTTTATATGTTTAGGTGATCAAAGTGCTCAAGTTGGACCAAGTGCTTCTTTTAATCTCAAGCAAGGTAAGTAATGGAATTTTGTTGAAGTAGTGATTTCTATGTCATTTGTTTGATGTTAATCAAAGAATGACATTAGGATCACTTGTGGAAGTAGTTAATCCTTTTGATTAACTTTGTGGAAGTGGTTAAGGATCCTTAATTGTTTAAGTGTTTAAGTTATTGTTGAAGTATCCCTTACTTACTAAGCGTTGTGCTTATTGTTTTAAGTTTATCATTTTTAGGCGAATCAAGTGGTAAGCGTGAAGGTTTGGGCAAGGGACCGGCTTAAAGGTTAATGGCGAAGCTTGTGTACTAGTCGGTAACAAGCTATCTCTTAATATCATGCTCTTGATACAAGTCACCCCTTTTGTTGTAAAACTATGTTTTGTCACTTAAAGCTAGTTCATACCATGTATAGTTAAAGTATGTAAATGTTGAAAGTTGAAGTTGAGTGATAATAGTACTTTGGTTTGACTTAGAATAGTCAATGTGATGAAGTTCAAATGTTAGATAAGTGGTTAAATGGGTAAAGATTTAAACGGGTCAAGAAAGTGTCTAAATGGGCACCAATTGAGTTAAAGAGTTAAATTAAGTTATGGTTTGAATGTAATGAAGATAAATATTGCTGAAAGTCTCATTTTTATAGTTAATGTATGTGTCAAAGTTTGAGAACCTGGTTTGAAATGGTATGTAAATTTATATGTCAAGAAAATTGGTTAAAATGGTCGTTTTTGTGTCATTAGTCCAAATCCCAAATAAATGTGAAATTTTGAAAAGTGAAAATTAGGAAGTGTTTGGAATGTCATATTATAAGTGTCTGCAAAATTTCATGTTCTAACACTTTGTCATTTTCGAGTTATGATTGTTTGAAGTTAGGGATTTGGTTTGTAAAATAAGAAACCAGGATCTGCTGGAATACAGGACTACCCGGCGAGTAAGTCCTGTACCCGGCGGGTACTCTTCAATCATGAACAAGCCGGCGGGTAAAACCCTGACCCGGCGGCTACTAGAGCCTTTAAACGAAAGAAAATTTCTGTTACCAAAAAGTTAATTTACCCGGCGGCTAATGGGAGGAACTCGGCGGCTAGGCATGGGTACCCGGCGGGTAACCCTGCTACCCGGCGGGTATAGGTTGATTTCAACAAACTTTTGTTTTAAAGTTCTAAAAGTAATACAGATAATAATAATAGTATACAATTATGATAATACATATAATGGGACCAATAGAAATATGTTTCAGTGTAAAAAAAAAAATGGTTACGTTTTTAGGGTGTTTCATTAGGCCTACCAATAATTTTCCATAATAATAACCACCCACCCCTGAATATAATTTCCCCCAACCAACCTAATATACACCCTATTTATGCACGAATCTAACTCTTAAACATAACCTTTATGGCTACAAATAACAAAATACATAAAAGAATTATAAATAGTTAAAAAAATTATATTAGCTACATTTAGTAGGGATAATTGGGACTGATGGAGTATAATTTTATATTATTGAATTTAACATTTATATTTATAATGTTATTGGGTTAGATAATTCATTTTAAATGTTAATGGGCCATCATATTTATTTATGACGACACGGAATCTCCGAATAATAACCCTATGTTTCTTCTCGTCATAAAGCACTAAAACAAAACAACTTACGCACCGTCGACCCCCAAAATTTTCCGAACAAAGAAAATTAACATCGGGTTTGTCTCTTCACACCAATTTTACTCAATCGGCATTTGTCTTGTCGAGCCCAGTGTGGAATGCCGATATGCCAATCAGCACCGGCCCAACCCACTGTGCTTTTAAAAGGTAACAAACTTTTTTTTATTATATATATAACTACATTACATTTTTATCTAAATAATATTTATGGAATCCATAAGTAAATTACCTTTTGAATTTCAATGTTAATATATGTTAAAAACCTTGTAACCTTTGATGAGTGAAAATAAATATAATTCCCCAAATACATTTATATTTTTTGGTGATATAAGATTAAAATACCGATATCACTTCCCATTTAAAAATATTACTATTCCGTACAACTTATTTATTGAAATCGCATTGTATATCTGGTTAGTAGATATTTGATCATTATAGAACTCTTCTTCTACACACGATACACTTATTTAATTACTAGCTTTCAAACCCGTGTATACACACGGGCTGTTAAATTTATATTTAATTTTTGTAAGTATGAAAAAATTTATATGATTGAATTCTAACATTTTATCTTAATTTTATTTTTTGCAAAGGAGCTTCAAACTAAACTATTTGTGGTTGTCTTTATTAATTAAACAATGTAATCGGTAATCATATATCAATATGTTTAAAATTATAATATTTTAAATTAAAAAATTATAATAAACTTTAAACAATCAAATTATAGATCACAATAGATATTTTATTTTTTTATAAATGGAACGTTAGGATATAGAGATGTTAATTTTAATAGTTATCTTGTTTTAAAAGAATGTCGGCTTCTCACGCAATTCCGTACATAAGAGTAATTAGTTTTCATATATAAATATAACTAGATATAAACTCGTGCGATGCACGGTAATTGTATTATACAATTATTATTAATGCTTCAATATCGGTCGAATGTTTTTAAATGAATATGATAATTTTTTTATTAGGTAATAAAGATAATACAATTTTTTAAGTATATTAATAAGTTTTTTTTTACTAATGTATATTAGTTAGTATATGTGACCAAAAGGCCTATGGCCTAATGGTATGGAGGAACCTATCAACCTAGTGGTTGGGGGTTCAAGCCTCATGGGAGGCAATTTGTATATATTAATGGTGGTTATATATATAATTTGTGGGATACGTGGTGTAGGGTTGCCTTTTTTTTAAAAAAAAATTATGTACATGCGTATAGTAAATTAGAAATCAAGCAAAGAGCGAAGGCAACGAATTGAATTAATTGCACTTCATGGGATGGCCGTCTGTGGATTGCAAGGAAGTGAAGCTGCAGTTGATAAATTTAGTTCATAAACTAATAGATTTATTATCTTAGCCTAGAATATGAAAAGTTGCTAGCTTTAGAATCTATTTTTACACAATATAAAACAATTCCGTATCATTTAAATCCTTAAAAAACGACCACTTTATTTACATGAAATATAAAATTATTAAATAACAATTTGATAGTATATATATGAATATATGTTGGCCTTTCTTTTTTTCCTTTCAGTCGAATATTTTATAATCCTTTTCCGTATATATAAGTATAATATGCAGACGAAGGTAACTATATGACTAACTTAGCTTTTTTATGATTAATTTACTAATTTAATCTTGTTAAATTTAATCAATTTAATTAATTGAAAGTTTGCCACGTGTATCATACTTTACATAGAAGTTATAGGATGGTCCAATAACAATTTATTTATAATTTATATCAATAAACTTAAAAATTACAAGATGCTTATCCATGATCCGATCATATTTGAAAGCCAATAGTAGAATTCTATTATTAAATTATTATAAATATAAAATAATAAAGAGTCCTTAAAAAGTGTCGTTTTATTAAATTAAAATTATTATGTCACTCTATTTTTTCGAAGGTTGTAGATTGTTGCACGATTCCATTCCATTTATACTAAACCGTATATATATTTAACTATAATTCAACTAGTAGCTAGCTTATAAACACACATCCAGGGTTACCTAGCTACTAAATTATACCCACAACCACACTCAATATCGATAATTACGATTAAGATGCCTGGAAGCGAACAGCAAGACGATAGTATCGAGAATGTCGAGAGAGAAGACGAGAGCAAGAAAAGAGCTGAAGAAAGCCCGAATGCCGAAGTACTGGCGATAACCAGAAGCAAACGACGCAAACGGCAAGACGATAACCTCGAGAACTTCGTAAGAGAAAACGCAAGCATGCTTGCAAGACAAGCTGAAAAGAACCCGAATGCAGCCAAGACGTTTAAGTGCAAAGACTGCGATAAGGAGTATAGTAGCCATCAAGCTCTGGGCGGCCATAGAGCCGCTCATAAAAATTATAAAGGACAGACTGGAGCTGACGGTGAGTCCCAGTCTGACCAAACCCTTTCCCAACCAAAACTGCATTATTGCAAGCAGTGTAATAAGGCGTTTGATATTGGACAAGCATTGGGGGGCCATATGCGGATGCATTGGAAGAAACCATCCAAGAATAAGAAAGAAAATCCAAATACAACGCAAGATTCTAATAATGATGAGGACATTGTGAAGGGAGAAAGTTCGGGTACAACGATTGTATTGAAACTTTTCAATGATGAAGATATTGCGAAGGAAGAAAGTTTGAATACGAAACTCGTATTATATCATAGTGGAGAGTGTTCACATTCTTCTAGTGCCAGTTCACACGCTAAGGAAGTTTTGGAATTTGATCTGAACTTGACACCGGAGCAGAACAAATCGTTGAATGACGATTAATTGCATGATCATGAGCTCTCGTGATCTGAGTTATTCTCTTTAATTCTTTGACTTGATTAGTTATTTATTTGGTTTGTGTTCATGAACTTGATCTAAGATATACAGTTGTATAGTTAGTTTTAATATAGAGTATATTGAATTCTCCTATTTTTTTAGTGTTAGCAATTATTTAACTACTTTATTGATGGTTTTTCTGGATGTAGTTTGTTACGCATTACTTGCTTGCTACGTTTTAGATTACACATGATGTAAAGGATAAACTTTCGTGGTGTTTTAGTAATTGGGCCTTCTGGGCTCATAACTTACATCGTATCCCATAGTTTGGATCCAATGAGCCAAATATGACCACTTAGCCTTGTGATTTATTGAAAGCTACAATACTAGTCCTTGCACTATTCAGTATTCACCTATATGCATACATTGTTGTCTTAGCTTTTGTTTGTCATATCTGGCTAGCTTTTGTGTCGACTTAACTAGTCTCTAATGGTTATTCTAAACTTGTGAAAACTTGATGAGTTCTTCTTTTGCACCACCCTACAAACATAAGTTTCCCCCCTTTCAAACAACACTAAAACAGTCACAATCGTAATGGAATAGTATAATACTCCGTTAGTGTATACTGCGTTATCGCAACGCACCGAGCTATTTTGAGGGACTCAAGTTTTTGAGGACCTTTCGGTATTGTTATAGCTCTAGAGTTGAAGTCAATACATAAAAATAAAAACAAGAAGACTGAACTTTTATTGCTTCAACACTGCCAATGGAAAGTCGATGATGACATAAGACTGAAATCAAAACATAAGAAAAGTTCGGACTAATCTGCCTAAGATGATATGAAAGATTGAACTTTTCTTGGCCTCACATTTACCAATAATACATTTATAATACCCAAAAATGAAAAACAAAAAACAGTAAACAAACAAAGTTGGGCACCACCACCTCCGTTTTTTTGCTTAAACCATATAAAATATTGTTCTTTGTGACAAAGTTCATTAAAAAAGTTCCGGTCTTCTAGAAGTTTTGATGAATTAATTCTCTGTGTTATTGTGCGTGACTGCGTGTATATATATAACTCACTATTTGTGTGCACATTAAAGTGTGTATATATGATTAGCTATCAAAACCGCCGGCATATTATCTTGAAGCACAACAAATAATTTTGTAACCCATGTAGTCGGTACCCGGGCTAGACCCAAAGGCATTAGAACTGAACCGGTTTCAAGCCGGTACTTAATCAAACTAAACCCGTCTGGTTTATAGTTCATATTTCAAATGTAACTAGTTTATAACCCGCGAATTCCCGGGCTAACTCATGATTTTCTTATAAAACATTTTTTTGTATTATAACTTTACAACATATTGTTTTAGCTGAAATGGTCGTGCTTTTCACGGTTTAACAAACAAAACTAGGTTTAAGACCCGCGACAACGCAGGTGACTCAATTTAAATCTTTTGATATTAAGTAAAAAAGAAATCTTTAGAGATAAAATGTTATACAAATTGAACCTTGCACCAAAAAGAGAAAACTACAACTTTTTCAGCATTCATATCATCACATTACATTTATGCATTCCTTCGGTGGTATTTCTTTGCTTTATTGCTAACCTCGGTTATTAACGGAATTCTATATCACACTTTTATTTTGTTTGTACATTATATATATAAATGAGCTGCTATGTCTTTAAATGTACTACATGACAAACTATATTAAATAATAATGAAAAATAAGACTAAGTGAATACTTAAGTAGTAAAACTTGATTTCGAGTATAAAGTAGAATGATCTATCGTCGCCTATCGAATGGACTATCGAATAACACCTGTAACCATATATTGAATCAATGAAATAATTATATGCAAGGTTTTATTAATCCCATTCCATGTAAATTGTACATAACACACACACTACCAATTATTAGTATTTTACATATGACTTCATGTGAATCGTACATTAGCATCCGAATAGTTGACTACATAATAAAGCACATGGATCTTGAGCGTTCAGTACCTACCAGTATTTTTATCTATATACAACCACCTGTAAAAAGCTTCAACCATCTCAATAAGTGGCGTTCCATTGGGTATGCTTTTTTGCGTGGCAGTTAACGTCCTCATATAATCCCGGTTCTTTGTTCAGCTGCAATCAATAAAGGTCCTGAGTAAAATTTATAAATAGGTGTAATGAATTTATAATCAACCTCAAGTGCAAGATAACACAGTTTATCTTTGTGCATGAAGGCATTAATAGCAGATATTAGGGACCATCCAAATTCGATTATCTTTTTTAGAGAACCGAAAAGAAATTCCCACACCAGCTTTTTCTTTCCGTAGTAAAACTTAGCAACTAAATCGCCTTCATGTTTTGATACGCACTGTAAATTGTTTAACAGTTGATCAATATCAACAAAGAATTAATAAGTAAGACACCGCCTAAAAGAGTAGAGCTTACTGCTTAGAATACAGAAATATCAAGGTTATCAGGAGAAAACTTACAGTCTGGTAAAACCATCCCATAAAGCCATAAACTCAGTCTTCAGATTCGTTAATGCTTCATGGTCTGTAGTTCGGCGCTGACCAAGAAAACTATCGACCTCGTCGATATTATGGCAGGCTGTAGCTTGTGTGCCATACTGAAAACAGCAGCCACTGCAAATAACGATCATCACCACTCGTGAATCCTTTGACAGAGAGAAAAAATCTAAAGATAAAAAAAAAGAAGAAAAACACAAATATTGTACACTACTAAAAAGCAACTACCTGGAATCATACAGAAGCATTATAATAAAAATAATCAAATAGTAGTAACAAAAATAGTTACTTTTGACCCAATTACAGGTAATACTGGTTATACTTTCATACATCCATAGCATAAGCATAACAATTTACTCCAAGTAACATAATATAATTTATATTCCACTTAGGAGTGTTTAAGATTGTTGATTATATTGCTCATCTGTTTAAAAAAATAAGTAGGTACCAACACGCTTAAAAGAGCAGATAACAGCCTGCTTATATATATAGATAACCAGTTTTTAGAAGCGTGTTTGCCAAACATTTCTAAACACCCCCTAAAGCCTACACATTCAGAAAAACAGTTAAGTTCGAACACTTACCAAGTTTCTGTGCATCTCCAAACCACTTGCTCATAAGGTCTGATATTCTGACATTAATGAAAACAACCCCCGACTCTTTCGCAATGGCTTTTGCAAGCATAGTCTTTCATGTGCCAGGTGGACCGTACAACAAAACACCTTTTTGAGGACCCAGGAGCTTCCCGTAAGAAAAAAGCAAGAAAGAAGTTAAACTAACCACCCATGAGCGAGTTCTCACAGAAATAGCAGGGGTATCAAAAGCTTTCAGATTTTCGACATGTGGCTGATGTCCATTCTGGAGGGTTTCTTGAATCAGAGTTTCTTAAATTTGGTTAAGCAATGCTGGAATATTAAAATTCAACCCAATTGGACTACCAACCCCCAACTGTAAAACCCAAAATTAACCAAATCAAGAAAACAAACTAAAAAAAGATCAGTTCAATTAACGCGATCGATGACGTTTACGTACACAATTACACATGCATGCATATATATCTACTAATAGTTGTATAAAAAGATTATGTATTAAAGATAGAGTATACCTTAAGATTGAAATTGATACTGTTGGAGGGTTCACCAACTTCAATTTTTTTTACCATCTTGATCTTGCTGATGCTGATCTTGTACTTGCTGATTATCGAGTTGATAATCATGATCTTGAATTTCTTTTCCATTAGCTGCAGGCCTGCAGCCATTGGTATGATCACAGCTGATTATGGAATTATCTGAAACAATTACTAATGCAATTCTTAATGCATTTATATCAGGGAATGTGTATATATATGTGTGGCTTTCAGTTGGCCATGAATGCATCACATTCTTAATTTTCAAGAAATGAAAGAATCGAAAGGCAATTAGCTATATTACAATTTTATGCAAATCAAATTAAAAGAACAGGTAGCAAGTGATTGATCATAACGTTATTGCCATTTTTGCTTTGCTTCAAAGGATATGTTTGTGCAAGATCATAAGTAATTACATATGATTTTCTAACTTAAGAGGTTGACCATGGGAGTTACTAACGTTGTATATGTGTACGCAAATATACATAGAGAGATGGTATTCAAATTAACAAACATAAAAAAAGAATAAATAATATAACATACAACATCTTACAAACAAATCTTACAAATTTGAAGATAACTGAAAGGGGATTTATTTAGCCACTTGTATATACTTCATGAATGATTGAATTGCCTACTAATCTGTTATACACATAGCAACACGAATGAGACTTAAATATTCAAATTAATCACGAAGACTCATAAATGATGGTAAAAATGATAACCTGAGGATCTAGATTGCCAGCATAGGCGATGACTTCTTGGTTGATTTCGGCAGAATGTTGACCTAGCAGATTTGCTCGTCATCTTCTTCTCTCAATTTGGTACAGGAATTAAAGCCTACAAATATGAGAACGTAATATTTGACATGAGGTTATGGAACACTTCAATAATGAGCTAATCACAACTTCCATTATATTTTAATTTGTACATAACTTGAGGTCTATTGTTGCATTCCTAGTGTTGTGCAAGAATTTATTACAGTTATATATGTCAAATTAAATAATGAGAAATTTGTGAAGTGTATTTGACTTCCATGAGATGTAAAAATATACTCCACTTTCATGATCAGAGTGACACTAACTTCGTCTATCTTTCTAAATCTAAATTATTATATGAAATATTTGTTCTATTCACATTAAAGTTTTAGAAATTGCAATTGGAAAGTGACATACCATGATCTTTTCATTACTCAAGAAAATAAACAGAAGGTAACCATTATCAAAACCATGGCTGCTGCTTCTTCGTTGTCTTCTCCGGTGGTGAGTTCGCCATTTTTGGATCGGACAGTGATGAACTGTTTGCGTTTATGGAATCACAATAGGCCGCTAGGGTTTCCAATAGTTCGAAATTAAAGATAAGATTGAACGAACAACCGTGAATGCGAAATCACCGATTTACACACTGAAAATCCCAACCACAATCGGCATGAAGAAAACAGAAAGAAGAGAGAATTATGTATAGAAATAAAACAAATCAAATCTACCTGAAAGTAAGAAAATTAATCGAATAAGATGAACGAAGAAAGCAAAGAGAAATCGAAGGAGAAAACACCATCATCCGGGGTTAGCAATATCTTCTTCTCCATCCCTGTATCTTCTTTTTTATGTTTATGGCTTACATTAGGGTCATCGATTTTTTTTGTGTAAATATGAAACCGTATTTTATTTTAATATAATAATATAGTGATGGGATCACGAGAGTAGGAATTATGGAAAGTATAGAAGTAGCAATGGGAGGGTACCATTTGTACAAAGATAATACAAAACCCATTTACCTCTAACTTAAATATCTCACAAACGACAAATCAAAAAATTATGAAAATTGCATCATTAGATTCAGTGTTTGATCATCTTCGATTTGCCGTCCATCAAGACATACTTTCGATGAATTTTTTTTTTCACGTTTTTTGGTGGGTTTTACAATTTACTAACACATGTGTTAAAGTATTGCATTTAGGGTTTAGGGTTTGGGGTTTGGGGTTTGGGGTTTAGGGGTTAGGGGTTAGGGTTTAGGGTTTGGGTTTTGGATTTTGGGTTTTACAATTTACTAACACATGGTATTTTGCTTTAAAGTATAGTTTATAGATTGTTTTCGCATGTTTCAAAAAATTCAAGTATGGTGAATGCATAATAATTTAAAAAGATTTATGTCATCTACAATTTATAAATCGGAATGATGTAATATGGGTATATACCGAAACTATGATATTCAATATTTACAAATCACTTTTATTTATGATAAATAAATTTTTTTGGTTATTTTTCGGAATATACTACTATAAATAGCATAAGTAACATGACTCGTGATCACAGCTTAGAGTGAATCCTACCTCAAAAAGTTCAAAGAAGTTGGGTTGAATTCCTTAGATGATCTTGTCAAGTATTTTCAAAGCAAATGCACCAACAATGATTAAATTATGTACTAGTGTATCGACCCGTGGTTGCACGGGTTAGTTAAATATTTAATACTTGGTTTCGCAAGAGCTAACGATAGTGCAAGTAGAGCACGAAAGCTTATGAGATCTAGCCGAGATTAAAAACTTGGTTTTTTCCCTCTAAAACACGATGGTTAAAAGTAAATCACCTCAAATATACACAACAAAGTGGACAGTTCAAAATCAACACATTCTTCGCCCCGGCACTAATCGGTTATATATGGTGATCCAATTAAATTTATATGAACATTTTGCATCTTGGTTGGCTATCAATAGCATAAAACTTGCATTGTAGAACTTAGATATATATATTGTCTAAATAAAGCTTAAAGTTAAACTACCATTATAATCATAAGAAACGATTACATAATGAAGACATGTAAACGAAGATTACATAATGAGGCATTAGAGCATAAAAGTTAATAGAGTAAGCGTAAAAATTAAAATAAACTTCAAGATGAATGAGACACGATTGGCAAACGTGCGTTAAAACAAACATCCATGAGAGCAACACATTGAATATGATGACTTATTTGCATTCTTAATTCCTTTACGTGCTTCAGCTTCCCAAAGAAGGGCACCACAATCACTACACACATATGTTGGGTCACCATACCATGATCCAGATATTCTGTAAAAAATATATCGAATAAAAAATAAAACATGAAAATTAATATTTTAAAGATACCATATACATATATAGTAACAAATAATACCTTTGGAAACTCCAAAAAATTTCTTCCTAGCATTTTGATATGCTTGCATATTAAAGTCAGCAAAGGTAAATGTTGGTGACTGAATGTCAGATAACGGTTCTGATGCAGAATGCATTTCATTGGTAACG
Source organism: Helichrysum umbraculigerum (assembly GCA_949592205.1). Taxonomy (NCBI): domain Eukaryota; kingdom Viridiplantae; phylum Streptophyta; class Magnoliopsida; order Asterales; family Asteraceae; genus Helichrysum; species Helichrysum umbraculigerum. The sequence continues at coordinate 377,249,578 of CATIUR010000001.1, read as the reverse complement.
ACATTCTTATTTTTGTGAAGCTGAGTCGGAGTATTAGAACTTGAAGAAAGGCATGAACGCTTAGATGATGACGTAATTGGGGTATTATTAACAGAACCTGATATTATACATTGAATTAGATTTAGATAAACAACATCAGTATAAGTATGTATGAAAACTGTAACTGTTTTAAACAGCGAAAAAAGAATCAAACCTGAAGAGTTTATTTTCAACGGTGAGATAAGGTTATAGGACGGAGAAGTAGAACAAAAATGTTGATTGCCCAGGACAGAAGCAGGTGTACTATAATATACTGCCCATGGAAAAAAATAATAAAAAAACGATATTAATTGTTGTTTAAGTATATTGAATCAAAATTTAGATAAGTTAACAAAACGACTTACTACTGTCAGTCCCCAATGAGATATTACTATGCAATTTCACTAATATTGGAGTAGTATATTGAACATTACTCAAACTTGGTTGCAATGAGACTGAAAATCAATTCAAGAAAGTGATTTCTTAAGTGTAATAGAAATTAATGGATACAATTAATTATAAAATATCAATCACATGAAGCTATACCATTTTTAGGTTGAGAAAAACTTCCGATTAGCAGATGTAAATGGTGAATTATAAAAAGGAACTACATAATTAGTGTTTATAATTCGTATATATACATTACAGTAATGTATGTTGTCAAATGACCAAATTTTTAAAATGATTTATAAAATTGAAAATACAGAAAATAAAACATTGAAAATGGTAGACAGCATCAATGTTTTCAAAACCGGTTGACTCGGTCCGGTCCGACCGGTTCAACCGGGATTTTGAAGGATTCCGGCCGGTTAATAACCGGTTATGACCAGAGTTTGACCAGTCAACGACTCGGCCGGTTCGGTCAAAACCGGGCGGTCCAACCGGGAACCGGACCGGTTAACTCGGGATTTCATTTTTTTAAAAAATGGTGACGTGGACCGGTTTTGGGGCGGTTCACTCGGACCGGTTGAACCGGAATCGGAAGCCTATCCGGTCCGATCCGGTTTTCGGTTTTAAAAACATTGGACAGCATACCTTTAGAAATATCAGTATTAGATATGTTAGAATAATCTGCTGAAGATTTCCTTTTTCTTTTTTGAGAAAGAATGGAAACACGTTTATGTCTTGCTTCACAAGATTTGTCAGGTAACTGAACATCACCAGTAACAATAACATGAATGCTATTTTGAGAGGAGACTACAAGAATTGTAAACTTTAATAAAATTGTAATGCTGACTTATAAAAGTTCACCGTAGATAAATAAATCATTGAAAAGTAATATTAATGAAATACTTACAATTGGTCAAATCTGATAATGGTCTTCTGGATTGAGGTTGTTGAACCTTACAACTTGAATTGTTAATTGATACATAGAAAACAAAATTTTCAAAAGTAAACATAAAAATACACAATTTCTACTTAAAAACTTTTCAATAGTCAACATAACAACATACATTAATAGTTAATAGTATATATTAATATTAATATTAATAAAAAGCGTACAATTAGTGACATCTGTTAAAGTGCTTCTGGATTGTGCTTGTAGACCATTAAAATTTGCATTGTTTGATGCTGAATAACATACAAAAGTTAAAAGGGTCAACATATCTGTTTACAAGACATAGTTACTAAAAAGGTTAAATATGCTTTTAAAAAACAGGACATTCTTAAAAAAATATTACCTGAGTGCATTTGTAATGTACATCCAGGAAGTGGATTCTCTTTACATGTTGCTCTTACAGCTCTCACATTAGATCTTATCTTTTTACTTGCAACAGTAGCAGAACGATTACGAGTTGCAATTGTATACTTGTTAGCATCCATAGATTTAGAAACTTAATAAAATAAGAATATCTGGTAGAAGAGAAAGAGTTCATGTAGAGTTGTGAATAAAAATTTGAGTAGAAAAGAAGAAAAACAACACAACTTTCATTCAAGATAAAGAGAAATTAAGAAGATGATCATTATACACCAAACGGTTTTTGATTAATAGTCAGCCTGCTTAATCATGAAAGAATCATCAATAATGATTTTGGTATTTACATTGAAATACTAATTGTGGAGTTTATAGTGGAGTAAGAAAAATTAGAAATAGAAAAACATACCCTTTCGTCCATCAGTATCATATCAATTTGGAAAGTAGATTTGCATAATCGTAATATACGAACTTTTAGCTTCCATGAATCATTGAAAGTATTAAGATCAGAGATGAAATTCAATGGTTGATCGTCCATTGAATCAATTGAGAGATCGGTAAATTTAATTTAGAAATCGGTGAATGAAAACTTGCAGGATTGAAGGCATGCTAGCTAAATCACCCATTTATAGAGAGCTTTAAAGTAACTACATGTCAAATCATTTGCATGAATTTGCATGTAAGCTCAAGACATTACCGCATATGATTTTTACAAACCATAAAAGGAATCTATAGAAAGACAGATGAGTAAAACAAAGGGCAAACACTTTTCCTTGCAAACACTTTGAAGCTAGGCTTGCAAAACAATTAAAACGTAAAAACAAAGCAAGCTCATGCAATTCTAAAAACAAGTTACTACAAGACAAGACTTTTCCTTGCAAACATTTTGAAGCTAGGCATGCAAAACCATTAAAACGCAAAAACAAAGCAAGCTCATGCAATTTCAAAAACAAGTTACTACAAGACAATACTTTTGCATGCATTTGACTACTTTTGCACTCACCATCCGAAGCAACGTCGAACAAAAAGGGTTTCCTTTCACCAGATGAAGACACGTCGCTACACTCACCATATGAAGCCACGTAGAAGAAAAGGCAGCGAATGATTGGGGGGATGCAGCTGAATGACGTCAGCGCAATCCCCCGTTTAATATATATATAGATGATTCATTTATGACAAGGCATTTAGATGTTGCCGTATAGTTGGGAATCAAAGGTGGTTGTTTTTATAATCAAGGTTATGCAGTGAAGGTTTGTAATATGTCCACATGCATTACAAAATAACCAAATACACCATAAAAATGTCAAAACAACATCAACCCATAACCCATTACAACAATTGTGTCATTGTAATCAGAAAGCAAATGAACGTTAGCAGCGGTCTCGAGAACCACTTGAACACATGAGGCAGGCACTTCACACATCATAATAAGACGTTAAAACCATCATTCTAAAAGCGTAAACTTGCCAATGACCATATCAGAAACTGAAGACATGACTAAATGAGCAAAATTAAAAGTTGAAGAGCTTAGCTGGTTAACTACCAATTTTTATTTTTAATATAACCACATTACCAACACCAGCAGATAATTATAACAGTATAATCACCGTAGTGTAATCTATCAGTTGGCATTAGTCTTAGGTTTAGTGTTTAACTGTTGATCGTATTAATGGTTTGGCCTATTGAAAATCACATATAAAGCAATATTTAGACGAAATTGAAAGGGACAATAAAATTGTAATTGAATATTAGAAACATGTTAGAACAGATTGTATAATAGTTATCATTAAATGAATATTGATCTAGAATGTGAATAACATATTCCAAATTCAGATCCGGTAAGGCGATAGACACAGATAAAACATTAGCAATGTAATGAAAATTAGAAGGCATAGACTCAAACTACACATCGTACACAACACCACCATTATGCACGAGATTATTGAGGCATAGGAAAAACATCAGTAGATAACTTGTCCCAAGAAAAATCCAGTTCTCAGTTGACTTCCATCCTAGAAATTTTCAGTGATGCTGAATCCTTAGCACTGTGAACGTTATATAGTTTACTTTGATACTAAGAATATGTGGCTACTTTGTTTTATTCATGTATAGACCACCTTATGCCAGTTAACCCTGAAGTGTCAACACTCAAGGGTAGTAGTTACATAGCACATACAAGATACATGTGGTAATAACTGATGTACAGGGGAGATTCTTGTATATAACATGTGGGGTCCATTGCACCCACTAGATTTTCAAAAAATTTACAAATGGTTAAATAAAACATAAAGGACACCACTTGTAATTACTTTTGGACCCCATTTGAATTAAAGGTTAAACATTTAGAGATTAAAACCCATTAACTACTTTAATATTTAACCCAATCATTTAGCCCAGCTACACACAAAAGTTCATCGAGTTTAACTTATGTTGATCATTTTCTTGACGTACGGTTATGAATAAATAAAATTTGCACTTCTGTTCCTACATAAAGTCTAGACATGCTATCTATAATTCTAGATTAAAGCTACTATATTCTACTTCTCCTTTTTCCGATTCACTCTCACAATAAAATTTGAACTTCTGTTCCTACTTTAAGTCATAATTTATGTTATCAACTATCAACCCATTAAGCAAAAATGGGTTATTTTGGGTTACAATAAACTATAGAGATTTGTTTGGCAATTTTAACCCGTCATAGCCCAACTCAACTTGTCTCGAAAAGGTTAAACTTTAAAATATGTACCTCTTCACATGAGTACTCTAGCATTACATACTTATATATTGATATTGTGACACCCGGTAAATTAGGACAATTATTTGTATCTAATTATTATGTGATTATGTGTATTTAGTATATATTAGGCTAAATACATTTGGAAAATTTGTATGTTTATATCTATGTTCGGGATACGATTCCTTTAAATCGTATAAAATTCGGATAAGTGTATGTTAAAACACTCACGGAATATACGGATAATGGTATTATTATACAATACGGATTAATAGGATACGGAATATACTTTATAAGTATGTAATCAAACACATAATAATACATGGATTATTATCATGAATCATCACCAATGAGTCGTCCAAATCTTATAAATACAAATTCAATCGGTTTCAAAAACATACAATCGGAATAAATCGGACATTTTACAGTTTAGTGAACACATTTTGGGAATGATCTAAATAGACATTCACTCATGTGTATAACCTTATATGCTTAGGGCATTTGGAGGTTTCGGGATGTTCATTCCTTATCAGATAATCATTGCTCGGTTACTCAGGTGAGTCTCACAGCCCCATTTTACTGTTTTAAACTTGAGATGAGATACAACACTTAACTGTTTTCGTGATCACAAGTATTCGGTTAGTTAAGACGGTATATAATTCGGTATGCATAATTCGGTTATTATATTCGGTATTTATATATGGTTATTTAATTAGGTTATATATTCAGTTATTATATAATTTGGTTATCACTTCGGTGATATAATTCGGTTATCACTTCGGTGATATAATTCGGTTATCTATGTCGGTTTTAAATTTGGGATATACGTGAGTTGTTTTAATTCGGGAAAGTCCTCATCGGACATGGTTCGTTAACTTCAAAGGCGCGATTACTAAAGGATAGATCTATCATGGGAGTGACGTCCCCGTCCGGGTTGCTAGCTACAACCACTTTAAACGGGCACTTTAGTAGTTGTAATAGGTGTTTCGACACCACTCGGGAGGCTGAAATCGGGTTAGGCCTCGAACCATTGGCTCATGCTATGTCAGTAAAATTCGGTATGTCGGTATTGTCGGTTAGTCGGTAGTGTCGGTTATGTCGGTTTATCGGTAATGTCGGTATATATATATATATATATATATATATATATATATATATATATATATATATATATATAATCAGAAACCTTAATTGGTTTATCATTAAATTGGTAATATAATCGTCAGATACTTCTTGTGTATCACAGGCTCACAACATACTTTACTTTAAACCTGTGAGATTCACCAGCTTTATAGCTGACCCTTTTAGTGTTGTATTCTCAGGTGCTCAGCAACAGTAGGGTTGCCCGCAAGATATGCTCTCTAGTATGAGTCGCATGCATCTATACACTTATTAAGATTTTCTAGCATTATCTTTTGTTAATCGGTTATGTATTAAAATCTTCTAGGATAATTATGCGAACTCACTACTGTGGTAAACTTATAACCTAAACGATATAACTACTTTTGTATGTATGTATAAATGTCTCATGTAGAGTCGTTTGCTTGTATCTCGGTGTTTTGATTATTGATTAGTCGCACCCAAATGATCGCTTCCGCAAATCATGAAATCGGGGGGTGTGACAGATTGGTATCAGAGCATGAGGTTATAGCGAACTAGGTTGCATCTAGTGGGCCTAGACTATAACCGTTAGGCGGTATTCCTTATTAGGTATAACTGGTTCGGGGATTACATCATACAAATTTAATTTAACATAGCCTGATCAACTATGTACAGTTAAATGAAGATGATGTGAGATCTGAAAGGGGTTATGTTGAACCGGAATACACTAGTTGACTCTGACCACGAGAGAACCGGGACTTATACTTGTTTGTGCTAGACACAACTAGGCGGATGTATATGTATATATGGTATATACATATACGGATAGACTATTATATAGTATATATAGTAATAGGCCTTGGTGACCTAGTAACGACACGTACTTGCGAGGAAGACGTTGTTTCACATTTTTTTTCTACCATTCTCACCTTCGGATCACGTTCGAGATGCACTACGAAGAATTGTTAGGCCTCCACAAAGGGAACCTTAACCTACGCACCTTATTGATAACATCACGTTTAGAACACGCTGGAGGGCCGTTGCCTGCTTACGGAACCAACATAGACAAGTCAATCGTTTAGATTCAAAATTTGTCTGAATGTTACAAATTCTCGGAAACTTGTTATAAAATTCAACTCTTGTAACCCTTGAACTCGAACATGCCTCTAAGACGACAATCATACAGCCACGATGAAATTTCCCAGCTCATCGCCCAAGGAGTAACTGTCCCAAGCTGAAGAACAACAATGCCCGGGATACGGGTACGTTCACCCTCGTGTAACTAAACCACTCTTGCATTACCTATTTAATAAACTTTAAATTGTGTGTAACGTCTATTCTATTTCCTTAGACTATAAGTGTACAATCGGTTTAGCAAACGGTAAATAGTCATGTTCGGCAGTGTGATACATAATTGCACTTTAAATTCAACGGATAGAACTCCATCCTATTTATCTCACATCTGTTGAGATCGGTAACTCGGATATCATTATTCATATATATCAGCAAATCGGTCATCGTGTTGGAATCATTCATTCGGAAGAAACTATTCGTTTTCCTACCCCTCGGATAATACTGTAGTCGTGTGTGCTATAGTATCGGTAATTGTGAGTTAAACATCGGACTGAGTATAATTAAGGTCATATATCGGAAATCTATATATGTTAATATAGAACGGTTATCGGAATATTATTTTAATAAAACGTCTGCCTCATAGGAAATGACGAATCCTCGTAATAACAATCGTGCGCTGAACGACAACCCACTCAGTGCGGAACAAATGATGTTCCCATACCTAACCACTCTAGATGACGATACGGAACTGCTGGGAGATGAACTATCGGAAGAAGTAACACCTTCTCAAGGAACTGCAGAAAACCTGTCTGAATCAGTGACAACAGGTGCATTGTCTCCTAGTACTACCATCTCATTCCCTGCTGACACTCGTATCACTATTAACATAAGTGCTAAAGATGCTCATCTTATCAATGAAACCCACAACATTCTACGCAATCAACTAGCTAATGCGCGAAAGGAAATCACTGATCTCCGTCACTGCGCTGACCAAAGTCATGACCGACTTCTTGATCAGGGGATACGCATGCTAACCATGGAAAACAACATGAGAAAGTTATTGCTACTTCATCCAACCCTCCAAGACACAAGTCTCTCGACTGGTAATCCGACGCCACCAATGACTCAACCTGGTACTTCGACTAAGAGGACATGGGAAGAGAATGCCAACAACAACCCTCCTTAACCGCTGGCCAAAATGACAAAAACAGTCAAGGCCGAGATTACTGAATCAAAGAAAGAACGAAGTTATGCTAGGAATAAACCTTTTTGCTCTTCATGCAACCGACATCATAAAAGGCCATGTACCACCCTTTGCGGCAAATGCAACAAACATGGACATCTGACCGAAGACTACGTATTAAAAGCTTGTTTCGGGTGTGGAACCATTGAGTATTGTAACACCCCGCAAATTTGAACGCGATTATTAATATTAATCACTTGCATTGTTAGGCTAATTCCCTACTTGAGTGAATTTATGACGCATTTTAGAGGTAAGTCTAGCAAAGCCCAACTAGTTAATACGCGTAGTATTACTTATTTGTAATTAGATGTAATTACATACGAAACAAATTCAGCAAACGCGACAAAAATATACGACTATTGGTGAACAAAATTATTTAATAAAACGAAATTATTAAATAACGTCGTAAACAATTAAATATTATGTCAATAATATTTTCATATCATTTTATAACGCAAAACGTTAACTTGTATAATTAAGATGAAACAAAGTTTGAAATTTATAAAATTAATTAATTTGGTTTCATAAAAAGATCCTAATTAAAAATATAATGAAATATGTAATTAAAAATGTATTAGTTAAAATAAGGTAACATTTAACAATCGGGTAAACAAACACGGAGCGCAAACACGGAGACGGGAAATGGGGAACAAAACCCACATCCCCACCTCCACCATTCTCATTCTCTATCTTTCATCTCTCTCTCTACACTCTCTTTTCTCTCATCTTTCTCTCTCTCTAAAAACCAAACCAAAAACCACACTAATTACACCAAAACTACCCTCAAACGACGCCGAATCATCAAACAAAATAGAGGAAAACGATCACGGCAACACGATCTATCTTTCTACCTTTTCGGATTTCAAATCCGCCACACGTAAGTTTCCGACAAATCCCGCAAATTCTTAGATTTTGAAGTTTTCTTTCATATTAGTGTTTAATATACTTAGTATTAACCCATACAACAAAGAAAACACGATTTTAAAGCTTAAAAATACGTTTGGTTTGGGTTTTTAATCGGAAAAATCGCGACAGCCTAAGTTTCTGGGCTGGTGTTCATCTATGCGACACAACCATTGTGTCGCATACTATGTCGCAGAAACCATACGACACAACGATTGTGTCGTACCAAACCATCTTATGTCGTATCCATACGACACAACGATTATGTCGCACCTTATGTCGCAAAACCCATACGACACAACGCTTTATGTCGCTGTTGACTCAGCACCTCGAATCTCCGCGACACAACCCTTGTGTCGCAGAATTGTGTCGCACCATGCGACACAACCATTGTGTCGCATATTGTGTCGCAGAAAACAGAAACTTTACAAACTATTTTTACACTAAGTGTCGAACTTAACCGATAACGAATATTTACATACGATACAATGTACAAACATTACAAACACGCTATTTTATTGAAATTATGATTTCAAACTATCACCAACGAGTCGTATACATTTTCACAAACAACGAAATACAAACATAAACATTAAACAAACGATTTGGACGTGACTTGGTTGTACAAACACTAGCATGGGTGATTAGTCTAGACATCCACATACTTATTAAATCTCGTACGTTTAGGACGTTAGGAGATTTCAGACTGTACCTGGGCTTAGGTTTGCTAGCACTCGCACGATTACTTAACTCAACAGGTGAGTTCACAGCCCATACTTTTACTGTTTTTAACTACTTTTGGGGTGGAAAACATAGTCAACTGCTTTACTGATTTACTGATTGCCATAACTGCTTTTACTATATGATTATTTATCATACTGTTTACTCGAACAATTAGAGTACTTGAACTGTTAAACTGTTATACAAACTATCACATAACTGCCTTTTGGTACACTTATACAAATTGCTTATGACTACGGTCAACTACTACAACTGTCCGTACGATGTGGTATTCCAAACAAAAACTATTATCACTATGTGAAACAAATTTGGTATCTTACCGGAGAACGACCGGTACATATTAGTAACTTGTCGGAGAACGACCGACACTAACATGGTATCTTACCGGAGAACGACCGGTACTAACAGTGTATCTTACCGGAGAACGACCGGTACTAACAATGTATCTCACCGGATAACGACCGGTGCCAACTTGGTATCTTACCGGAGAACGACCGGTACATTTGGTAACTAGTCGGAGAACGACCGACTCAAACTTTAAAAACTACTGGAGAACGACCAGCAACACGTTTTCAAACATATGATTTGGGTAACGTCCCAACACAACTATTTATGGGTAACATCCCACATAAACTGAAACTTTTGGGCGAACAACCCACTAAACTTATACTTTGGATGACGTTCCACTGAACATTACTCGACTATTATGGCAATTACTATTTATGAACGTATTTGGTCCAACAAATGTGACTACAAAACTTGAAACAACAATATACAACATAAAACCTGTGGATTCACTCAACCTAGTTGTTGACTTTTACTATGTTTTTCAGGGAATTAGCTGCGCATGTAAGAATCGCCAACACATGGAGAATTAGGCGACCCGTGAAGCTTTAGGATGCCAACTTTTGGAAAAACATATGGATTTCTCTAGTATAACTGAAACTGTTTTGTCATATTCTAGAAATCCACTTTTGTATGCATATTACTTTTAACTTGTACGATTTGATAAATCGTAAATCTTGTAATTAACATTTTGGCATCTTAATATATATTATGTTCTGTTGTAATCATAAGCTCTGATACGTATGCATGCTTTATTATTGTGACACCCCAGTACCTAAACTAAATGCTTCCGCTCAACAAAATTTGGGGGTGTTACAGATTGGTATCAGAGACATTGGTTATAGCGAACTTGGAAACTTTAGGTGACTTAGAAACCTAGAGACCTAGACTATAGCCTTGGCTAGGACGTACATGCATACATACATTTGCATACATCTAAACTATCGCAGCGATACCTCGATACGCGTGAACTGTTCACCACATTCGACTCGTTCATTGTACTCTGATCTCATATGAACCTGATCGTGTTAAACGGTTGATGAAAAGAAGTATGTATTTAGCATCATATAATGACGCCTGGCCAACGTGATTATATTATACTGAGTACATATGGGTGTTTCATAGTCGTAAGATACGTGATGGGGATTCGACAATTTTTTTCTTGATACTCGAAAACTTGAAATATGTGAAACTTTACTCCTCACATATTTTTCATTGGCATTGACTTCTGCATCTTTTCATCGCAGAACGTCAGCATGCCGCCTAAACAAAGAAATACTCGAAACAGTCGACGAAATACTCCACCTCCGCCTCCGGAAACAAACGAGCAAATAATCGAACGCCGCGTGGCTGAAGCCATCGCTCAATACGAGGCCAACCTCAATCGTGAAAACCTGACCAACAATAGCGGAGCCACTCCAGTCAATAGCGAAACCCCAAACAATACCCAGCAGGGGTGTTCCTACAAAACCTTCCAGTCTTGTAAACCTAGCACCTTCACCGGGACCGAAGGGGCCATCGGCCTGGTCCACTGGATTGAGAAAACGGAATCAGTCATCGACATCAGCGACTGCGCCACCGACAAAATCGTGAAATACGCCACCTGCACTTTAGCCGACAAAGCGCTAACCTGGTGGAACGCTCAAGTCCAGATTATGGGACGCCCAGCTGCTTACTCCATGACCTGGGTAACTCTGAAACAGATGCTAATGGAGGAATTTTGCCCTCCCAACGAGATGCAGAAACTTGAAACCGAATTCTGGAACATACAAATGATCGGCGCTGACATTTCCGGTTATACAACTAGATTACAGGAGCTTGCACGTCTGGTGCCTCACATGGTAACCCCCGAGAGCAAACGCATTGAGCGTTACAACAGGGGTTTGGCACCACAGATCCGAGGCATGGTTATGTCCTCCAAACCCGCCACTTTTAGGAGCGCAGTTGATCTGGCTCAAAGCTTAACCGACGACGCGGTCGAGATTGGAACCCTGAAAGCTATCACAGGGAAAACTGAACCTACCCGTACTGATGCGGGCGAATCTGGAACCCACAAACGCAAATGGAACAGCGAGGGTAACGACCGTCAGGGTCAACAAAACAGAAACCCGGGAAACACCCGAGCCTTCGCCGCGATCACCAACCCTGGACCCAAAACCTACCTTGGCAACAAACCGAGGTGTGACAAGTGCGGGAGACACCACGATGGTGATTGTACATTTTGTCAAAACTGCAGACGTCCCGGTCACTTAGCACAGAACTGTAGGACAAACCTACCTCCTCAAGCCGCCCCCGAGGGGCAAAACACCGGCTGCTTTAGGTGTGGTGATCCTGGACATCACCGAAACCAATGCCAACAACCGAACAACAACCGTAACAATCAAAACGACAACAACCGCACCGTTAACAAAGGCTACACCCCAAGCCGCGCATACATCCTCCGTGTACCAGAAACGGTTGCGGATCTCAACTAGCACGGTACGTCTTAACGACTATTGCTGCGATTTAACATACGTTTTATTCGAATGTCGATTCGAACACAACACTCGATAAACTCTGACCACGAAACGAAACACACAACATATTGAACTATGCCACGAGCATACTTAAACTGATTGAACTTTTATGGCAACAATTTAACGCCATGCAAACTATTACTATTGTTAACAACATGACTTATCGGAGAACATACGCCGCGGGCGATCCGACTTGATTTAAATCTCGGGACGAGATTTCTCTAACGAGGGGAGAATGTAACACCCCGCAAATTTGAACGCGATTATTAATATTAATCACTTGCATTGTTAGGCTAATTCCCTACTTGAGTGAATTTACGACGCATTTTAGAGGTAAGTCTAGCAAAGCCCAACTAGTTAATACGCGTAGTATTACTTATTTGTAATTAGATGTAATTACATACGAAACAAATTCAGCAAGCGCGACAAAAATATACGACTATTGGTGAACAAAATTATTTAATAAAACGAAATTATTAAATAACGTCGTAAACAATTAAATATTATGTCAATAATATTTACATATCATTTTATAACGCAAAACGTTAACTTGTATAATTAAGATGAAACAAAGTTTGAAATTTATAAAATTAATTAATTTGGTTTCATAAAAAGATCCTAATTAAAAATATAATGAAATATGTAATTAAAAATGTATTAGTTAAAATAAGGTAACATTTAACAATCGGGTAAACAAACACGGAGCGCAAACACGGAGACGGGAAATGGGGAACAAAACCCACATCCCCACCTCCACCATTCTCATTCTCTATCTTTCATCTCTCTCTCTACACTCTCTTTTCTCTCATCTTTCTCTCTCTCTAAAAACCAAACCAAAAACCACACTAATTACACCAAAACTACCCTCAAACGACGCCGAATCATCAAACAAAATAGAGGAAAACGATCACGGCAACACGATCTATCTTTCTACCTTTTCGGATTTCAAATCCGCCACACGTAAGTTTCCGACAAATCCCGCAAATTCTTAGATTTTGAAGTTTTCTTTCATATTAGTGTTTAATATACTTAGTATTAACCCATACAACAAAGAAAACACGATTTTAAAGCTTAAAAATACGTTTGGTTTGGGTTTTTAATCGGAAAAATCGCGACAGCCTAAGTTTCTGGGCTGGTGTTCATCTATGCGACACAACCATTGTGTCGCATACTATGTCGCAGAAACCATACGACACAACGATTGTGTCGTACCAAACCATCTTATGTCGTATCCATACGACACAACGATTATGTCGCACCTTATGTCGCAAAACCCATACGACACAACGCTTTATGTCGCTGTTGACTCAGCACCTCGAATCTCCGCGACACAACCCTTGTGTCGCAGAATTGTGTCGCACCATGCGACACAACCATTGTGTCGCATATTGTGTCGCAGAAAACAGAAACTTTACAAACTATTTTTACACTAAGTGTCGAACTTAACCGATAACGAATATTTACATACAATACAATGTACAAACATTACAAACACGCTATTTTATTGAAATTATGATTTCAAACTATCACCAACGAGTCGTATACATTTTCACAAACAACGAAATACAAACATAAACATTAAACAAACGATTTGGACGTGACTTGGTTGTACAAACACTAGCATGGGTGATTAGTCTAGACATCCACATACTTATTAAATCTCGTACGTTTAGGACGTTAGGAGATTTCAGACTGTACCTGGGCTTAGGTTTGCTAGCACTCGCACGATTACTTAACTCAACAGGTGAGTTCACAGCCCCTACTTTTACTGTTTTTAACTACTTTTGGGGTGGAAAACATAGTCAACTGCTTTACTGATTTACTGATTGCCATAACTGCTTTTACTATATGATTATTTATCATACTGTTTACTCGAACAATTAGAGTACTTGAACTGTTAAACTGTTATACAAACTATCACATAACTGCCTTTTGGTACACTTATACAAATTGCTTATGACTACGGTCAACTACTACAACTGTCCGTACGATGTGGTATTCCAAACAAAAACTATTATCACTATGTGAAACAAATTTGGTATCTTACCGGAGAACGACCGGTACATATTAGTAACTTGTCGGAGAACGACCGACACTAACATGGTATCTTACCGGAGAACGACCGGTACTAACAGTGTATCTTACCGGAGAACGACCGGTACTAACAATGTATCTCACCGGATAACGACCGGTGCCAACTTGGTATCTTACCGGAGAACGACCGGTACATTTGGTAACTAGTCGGAGAACGACCGACTCAAACTTTAAAAACTACTGGAGAACGACCAGCAACACGTTTTCAAACATATGATTTGGGTAACGTCCCAACACAACTATTTATGGGTAACATCCCACATAAACTGAAACTTTTGGGCGAACAACCCACTAAACTTATACTTTGGATGACGTTCCACTGAACATTACTAGACTATTATGGCAATTACTATTTATGAACGTATTTGGTCCAACAAATGTGACTACAAAACTTGAAACAACAATATACAACATAAAACCTGTGGATTCACTCAACCTAGTTGTTGACTTTTACTATGTTTTTCAGGGAATTAGCTGCGCATGTAAGAATCGCCAACACATGGAGAATTAGGCGACCCGTGAAGCTTTAGGATGCCAACTTTTGGAAAAACATATGGATTTCTCTAGTATAACTGAAACTGTTTTGTCATATTCTAGAAATCCACTTTTGTATGCATATTACTTTTAACTTGTACGATTTGATAAATCATAAATCTTGTAATTAACATTTTGGCATCTTAATATATATTATGTTCTGTTGTAATCATAAGCTCTGATACGTATGCATGCTTTATTATTGTGACACCCCAGTACCTAAACTAAATGCTTCCGCTCAACAAAATTTAGGGGTGTTACAGTATTTCCTAGCAAGATGTCCACAGTTGAAGAAAAGGAACAACAATCCAAACAACACTACGGGTACGTCCTACACAACGGTTTAAAATCCCTCGTATGGTATCGGTAGAGTTTAGTTCACGGTATAATATCATCAATTATAATAAACTCTAGGAAAAACGGTAGAACTTATAAAATCCGGTGAATTATAAACCCAATTCCTACTTATACTTAATAGTACGGACCGACCTTGTCACATAGACATAACGGTCGAGTAGAAGTCGGACCCCCTCATTTTCTTTAATGATCGGTAGGCTTAAGCCTAACAAGGGGAGAAAATAGGATAAATCGGAAGTCTTAATTAGTAGACTTATTATATAGTCGAATTTTAGTAACACTCGGACCTCGACTTCGGTTAAATTTCGGCACGAAATTCTCCTAACAAGAGGAGAATGTGACACCCGGTAAATTAGGACAATTATTTGTATCTAATTATTATGTGATTATGTGTATTTAGTATATATTAGGCTAATACATTCGGATAATTTGTATGTTTATATCTATGTTCGGGATACGATTCCTTTAAATCGTATAAAATTCGGATAAGTGTATGTTAAAACACTCACGGAATATACGGATAATGGTATTATTATACAATACGGATTAATGGATACGGAATATACTTTATAAGTATGTAATCAAACACATAATAATACATGGATTATTATCATGAATCATCACCAACGAGCCGTCCAAATCTTATAAATACAAATTCAATCGGTTTCAAAAACATACAATCGGAATAAATCGGACATTTAACGGTTGAGTGAACACATTTTGGGAATGATCTAAATAGACATTCACTCATGTGTATAACCTTATATGCTTAGGGCATTTGTAGGTTTCGGGCTGTTCATTCCTTATCGGATAATCATTGCTCGATTACTCAGGTGAGTCTCACAGCCCCATTTTACTGTTTTAAACTCGGGGTGAGATACAACACTTAACTGTTTTCATGATCACAAGTATTCGGTTAGTTAAGACGGTATATAATTCGGTTATTATATTCGGTATTTATATATGGTTATTTAATTAGGTTATATATTCGGTTATTATATAGTTTGGTTATCACTTCGGTGAAATAATTCGGTTATAATGTTCGGTTATCTATGTCGGTTTTAAATTCGGGATATACATGAGTTGTTTTAATTCGGGAAAGTCCTCATCGGACATGGTTCGTTAACTTCAAAGGCGTGATTACTAAAGGATAGATCTATCATGGGAGTGACGTCCCCGTCCGGGTTGCTAGCTACAACCACTTCAAACGGGCACTTTAGTAGTTGTAATAGGTGTTTCGACACCACTCGGGAGGCAGAAATCGGGTTAGGCCTCGAACCATGGGCTCATGCTATGTCAGTAAAATTCGGTATGTCGGTATTGTCGGTTAGTCGGTAGTGTCGGTTATGTCGGTTAATCGGTAATGTCGGTATACCTATATATATATATATATATATATATATATATATATATATATATATATATATATATATACCTATATATATATATATATATATATATATATTTATAAAATCGGAAACCTTAATTGGTTTATCATTAAATTGGTAATATAATCGTCAGATACTTCTTGTGTATCACAACACACTTTACTTTAAACCTGTGAGATTCACCAGCTTTATAGCCGACCCTTTTAGTGTTGTATTCTCAGGTGCTCAGCAACAGTAGGGTTGCCCGCAAGATATATAACACCCCTCATTCCATAGTAATAATATTATAGATAATACGGAAGCGCAAGTAAATAAAACGCAATACATTGCTACATATTCTACTAAAGTACCAAAAATCGTTTACATGTTTAAGTCACTTCAATTTAAAACTTGTTCAAAAGATTAGCATGGCGGGGTATTATATAAACTAAACGGAGTTGTTACAAAATAATCAGAGTAGCTTGAATATCAAACATTCCATTCTTCCAAGGTTTGACCTTCCTGCTACCCACCCGCATACACAAAACAAAAGTCTGGAGGAAGTAACAACGAGGGATTAGCACATAGCTAAGTGAGTAAATCCAACACTCAACATTTAACTTAGCTAAACCAATTAACTACAACATGTATTCGCAACCACAACAATCAACAACTACTTAATGAGGATCGGCGGATCCGGGGATAACCTTAGTACCCGGGCAACTCCCCAAGATCACTTATCCAAACATATCCGTATGGCCATAACGGACGAGACCGATAGCTAGTGTTTATCATACTTAGGTACAGTTCAGCACACACAACAAATGAAGTACATCCCTGTACCGTTCACACAACATCCCACTAGCCCAACCAACAGTTCATCAACTCGTTGACCTCATTAACAACCATGCCCGAAGGCCACACAAAGCACATATAGGCATATAATCAACAATAACAACTAATCAACTCAATAATCAAGTCTACGTTTACCCGTTGTAATCAAATGATTACAACTAAGCCAAACGGTGAGTTTTGAATCCACTCACCGATACCTTTGCAGTCAACACACCCAGCTACTAATCACTGAGTCTTTGGGGTATCTGAAACATCACGCAACAACACAAGTTAGAACTTGTCATTAATAAGTAGTATTTAAGCAACTAACGACTTTACACTAGCACTTATACTATTACACAATCACTAATACAATTAGATCATACCATAATTACTTTATTTATCTGGTTTCCAGATATAGTTATATCTTTCCATTACACTCAAGGATATAGCTATTTTAATTCTATTTTTGGTCATAGCCGTTCAACTTCAACATCCATAGCCGATCGGCTTGGATAGCATAACCGATCGGCTCAGCCATAGCCGATCGGCTTCCGCAGTTATTTTCAGACTTTAATTCGAGGTCCAAGTTCTGTGATGGTTTTGCACTAAGATAGCTGATTGGCTATAAATAGCCGTTCGGCTTTTATAGTTATAACCGATCGGCTTTGGCATAGCCGATCGGCTTTGCCACAAACCCAGCAATTCCAGATCCTGTTCTGCACATTTCCAGCTCGTTTCAAACCCCAAATTTTACACAAGTTCAGGTACTAAGTCATCTAGCCAACATTTTTACCACTTAAGGAATGCTATATTGTATCTAATCAACATCAACAACACTCACTAGCACCAAGTAATCTTATTTTCCTACCAAAATCATATAACCAATTTAGGTTTCCAACTAGTTTCAATCATAGTTTAAGAACATGGTTTTGAACCATATAATCAGTCAATAATCATCACATATCATCATATATAACAAGTGATCATCTTACAATTGCAAGAACAATTTCATTTAATCACTTAATCATCAATCCTATCATTTGAAATAAACCCCACTTACCTTTAAAATATGAAGAAGATGATGAATAGAAGGGTAGAAGATGATGATGATGATAGCTAGTAGATTACAATCTCCAATCACTTCCTAGTTTGATGATTTGATCCTATATTTAAGTTAGGGTTTATGTGTGTTTGTTTGAAAGGAAATTGGGAAAAGGAATTGGTAAAGTGAAAATAAAAAGATCGACCCTTCCTTTTTAACCGTTTAACATCGTGGTTATTTTATACCCGCTCTAAATCTATTGTCTGGCACATAATCACTAAATACGAGAAATTTATTTTATTGTTCCGTCAACTTTAATAATTTAAATCAAACAACATTCCACTAACCACAATAAGTCCTAAGACCTATTTCACCAACTTTCATAATTAAACAATTATATCACAAAATTATTTAAAACTATTAAATACGCAATTATAAATAGAAAAATACCAGGCTACCGGAGAGGATGTTACAAATCTCCCCTCCTTAAGGAGATTTCGTCCCCGAAATCTCAGCCCTATCAAACAATCCAGGATCTCTGGATTTCATTGACTCCTCAGACTCCCAAGTCAAATGAGGACCTAAGCTATGTCGCCACTTTACAAGCACCATAGGAATTTGTTTCTTCCTAAGTTTAGTCACCTTTCTATCAAGGATCTCAACCGGTTCTTCAACCAATTTCTGAGTTTGATCAACCTTTAAATCTTTCAACGGAAGAATTTGCGACTGATCCTCGATATTACACTTTCTTAAGTAACATACGTTAAATGTGTCATGAATACCAGAGAGCTCTGGAGGAAGATCCAATGCCATCGACTGATCATTTACAACTTGTCGAATCTTGAATGGACCAATGTACCTAGGCGCCAACTTTCCACGTTTTCCGAATCTAATCACACCTTTCCACGGAGAAACTTTAAGATACACTAATTCACCTTCGGTAAACACAACCGGTCGTCTTTTAGGATCCGCATACTGTTTCTGTCTATCTCTTGTGGCTTTCAACTTCTCACGTGCAATAGCTACTTTATCAACGGTTATTTGTACAATGTCGGGTCCAGCAAACTGTTTCTCACCTGCCTCTAACCAACATGTAGGTGTGCGACAACGACGACCATACAACATTTCATACGGAGGCATCCCAATACTTGAATGATACGAATTGTTGTAAGTAAATTCAACCAATGGGAGATGTGAATCCCATGAACCTCCATATTCCAAAATACAAGCACGAAGCATATCCTCTAAAGTTTGAATTGTACGTTCTGACTGACCGTCTGTCTGAGGATGATAAGCTGTGCTAAGGTTTACACGTGTACCCAACTCTTGTTGTAGACTTTGCCAAAAACGAGAAGCAAAACGAGTATCTCTATCCGACACAATCGATAAGGGAATACCATGTCTGGAAACGATTTCGTTAACATACAATTGAGCAAGTTTAGTCAACGATGCTGTCTCACTCGTAGCAAGAAAATGAGCACTTTTTGTCAATCGATCCACTATAACCCAAATCATATCATTGCCTCGAGCAGTACGCGGTAACTTAGTCACAAAATCCATAGTTATGTGATCCCATTTCCACTCAGGTATTTCCAACTGTTTTAACGACCCATACGGCTTTTGATGTTCCGCCTTGACCTGAGCACAAATATGACAAGATCCCACAAACTTTGCAATGTCGGTTTTCATCGTTGGCCACCAATACAACTGTTTCAAATCATTATACATTCTAGTACTACCCGGATGAATAGACATTCGTGACTTATGAGCTTCATTCAAAATCAAATCTCGAATACCACCAATGGAAGGAATCCAAACACGAGACTGATAAGTCTTTAATCTCCTTGAATCATCAACTAACTCATCCTTGCGTTTTATCATGATTTCAGATTCTGATCCTCCAATGCTTCAAGTTGCACAACTTTAATTTGATCAATCAAATCCGAGGAAACATTCACTTTTAAATAGAAAACTCGATCAGGAGTATTCTTTCGACTCAAAGCATCGGCAACCACATTAGCTTTGCCCGGATGGTATCTAATCTCACAGTCATAATCTTTTATCAATTCCAACCATCGTCTCTGACGCATATTCAATTCTTTCTGAGAGAACACATACTGTAAACTCTTGTGATCGGTATAAACAACACATCGAGTCCCATATAAGTAATGTCTCCAAAGTTTTAGGGCAAATACAACTGCTGCGAGTTCTAAATCATGCGTATGATAGTTCTTCTCATGTGGTTTCAACTGTCGAGAAGCATAAGCGATAACTCTATCCCTTTGCATTAAGACACAACCCAAACCCGAATATGAAGCGTCACAATAAACCACAAAATCATCAGTACCTTCCGGTAATGCTAAAATAGGTGTCTGACACAACAATTGTTTCAATGTCTGAAAAGCTTGCTCCTGTTGATCAGTCCACACATACTTCTCATCTTTACAGGTTAGTTTGGTTAACGGATCGGCTATCTTAGAAAAGTCTTTGATAAATTTCCGATAATATCCCGCTAACCCAAGGAAACTCCTTATCTCAGAAACAGATTTCGGCTCATTCCAATTCGTCACAGTTGCAACTTTTGATGGATCCACTTTCACACCATCTCGACAAATTATATGACCCAAAAACTGAACTTCTCGAATCCAGAATTCACATTTGGAAAACTTTGCATATAACTGTTCTCGTCTCAATGTTTCAAGAACCAACCTCAAATGCGTGGCATGCTCAGTTTCAGATTTCGAATAAATAAGTATATCATCAATGAAAACAATCACAAATTTATCCAAAAATGGTCGACACACACGGTTCATCAAATCCATAAATACCGCTGGAGCATTCGTCAAACCAAAAGGCATAACCAAAAATTCATAATGACCGTACCTAGTATGAAAAGCAGTTTTTGGTATATCCTCTTCACGAACACGAACCTGATGATAACCCGACCTCAAATCAATTTTAGAGTACACTGAAGAACCCTGTAACTGATCAAACAAGTCATCTATTCTAGGAAGAGGGTACTTATTCTTTACCGTTCTCTTGTTCAATTCTCTATAATCAATACACATCCGCAATGACCCATCTTTCTTTTTCACAAATAACACTGGTGCACCCCACGGCGAGGAACTAGGTCTGATAAAACCTTTATCCAACAATTCCTGAATCTGATTCATCATTTCACGGATCTCCGAAGGAGCTAACCTATAAGGAGCTTTAGCAATCGGCGACGAGCCCGGAACAAGATCAATTCTGTATTCTACTTCCCTAACTGGTGGTAACCCAGGCAATTCATCGGGAAACACTTCAGGGTACTCACAAACAACAGGAACATCCGAAACAGTTTTCCTTTCTAATTTGGCATCGACTACATAGGCTAGGTATGACTCACAACCTTTTGACAATGACTTCATAGCTTTCATCAACGAAATCAAAGGAATAGCTACACCATCCCGTTCTCCTCGAGCCACAACATATGACCCTTCGGAGATTGGGATCCTAACCAACTTCCGATGACAATCAATACTAGCCTTATTCTGACTCAACCAATCCATACCAATTATTACATCGAAACTAGGGATTGGCATCAACAAGAAGGAAATAGGAAAAACATGATCATCAATAGTAATATTAACTCCAGTCACCGAGGTGGTAACAGGAACTAATTTACCACTAACTATTTCTACTTCTATAGGCTTTGTTATCACAGTAGGGGCTAATTTCAACTTATCACAAAATTGCACAGAAATGAAAGTACAATTAGCACCCGAATCAAACAATACACGTGCAGGTACAGAGTTTATAAGAAATGTACCGGTGATAACATCTTCAGTACGCACGGCCTCATCAACCGTCATCTGAAAGGCCCTACTAGTTGCTGGAGGAGGGTTCTTTCTTTTCTGACCGGAAGATCCCGAACTCCCGACCGAACCCGACCCCGTCGACCTTGCCTCCGGACATTGACCAACCCTATGCCCTTCCTTCTTACAAGTCCAACAAACAAAATTTGGATATCGGCAACTCTTTATCTCATGACCCAATTCACCACACTTCATACATTTGTTTGTCTTAGCCGTACACGGACCATCATGCCGAGACCTACACGAACTACACCAGTTGGAACTATTAAAACTTCCAGAAGAACTACTTCTTCCAACGAATTTCTTACCACCTTGCCGATTCCCTTGCCATTTGGATTTATTCTTACCCGACGATTCAGTTCTTGCTTTAGAGAAACTTGTATCCCTTCCTTGCCATAATCGCAAACCTCTCAGATCACTATCGGCAGACCGCACGAGGTTAAAAGCATGCGATAAATCCTTAGCCAATCTCACAACCGTACGGTAGTTATCCGGTAAAGCATCCACAAATTGTTCAATTTGAGTTTTCTCATCCGGAACCCATTGTTGCACGAACCTAAGCTTATCCGTAAACTACACAATCAATTCATCAATAGTCATGTCATCATTTAATCGAAGATTCACGAACTCTCTTCGAATCCTAGCAATATCAAAATCCGAACAATATTGATTACGAACAACTTGATGAAACTGAGACCAACTAATAGCTTCTTTCTGTTGTTGATTGAAATGACCGGTAATGGAATCCCACCAAACCATGGCATCATCCTTCATGCATTGAACCGCATACTTGACTTTAAGTTCCTCATCACAGCAAGTCACATCAAATTTACGTTCCATATCCCTCAACCAATTTAACGTTACCGTAGGATTTTTACTTCCCTGAAATTCCGGGGGTCGACTAGCCATAAAAGTCTTGTATGAACACTTCTTTTCTGATTGAGAGGATGATCCAGAACCAAAGACTGGGGCTTGCTGAAATAACTGTCTAGTCGCAGCTTCCTCAGCTTTCCTCTTAAATTCCCTAAGGAATACCAACTCGTCTTACATCTCATGAATATACTCATCTCGGTTAGATTGTTGTCCGGTTGGTTGAGAAGTACCATTATGATCGTGTTGCTCAGTATGAGTCCCAAATTGAGGAGCGACAATCCTGGAGGCATTGTTGGGGTTGGTGGTCGGTGGTTCGTTATCTGCCATTTCTGAAATTCAACACAACACTTGAACTTTGTTAATCGTTAGCATCTAACTACTAACTACCATCAGCCAATACTAATCCCATATCCAAGAATGTTTGATATATCACGCTCCAGTTTTGGGATTGATCATTCAACAATGAACAATTATCCCAAAACAATGCTCTGATACCAACTTATAACACCCCTCATTCCATAGTAATAATATTATAGATAATACGGAAGCGCAAGTAAATAAAACGCAATACATTGTTACATATTCTACTAAAGTACCAAAAATCGTTTACATGTTTAAGTCACTTCAATTTAAAACTTGTTCAAAAGATTAGCATGGCGGGGTATTATATAAACTAAACGGAGTTGTTACAAAATAATCAGAGTAGCTTGAATATCAAACATTCCATTCTTCCAAGGTTTGATGTAATTCCAGGATGGTTCTGAGGTGTTGTGCGTGTTCTGAGGTGTTGTGCGTGTTCCTGTTCCTGTTCACCAGATCCTGGAGTTTTTCGGGCAATCCATCAATATATTTCTCGATCCTCTTGTACTCAGGATCGACCATGGTTGGGCACAGAAGTGCCAGCTGGTGGAAACGGTTGGTGTAACCGGTGATATCATTACCTTGCATCTTATGGTTCCAGAATTCCAGCCCCAGTTGTTTCAGTTCATCCCTGGGGCAATACTCACCCCTTAACATCTCCTTCAACTCCTCCCACGAGAGTTTGTAAGCATCGGCAACGCCCACAGTTTGGGCATAGGTGTTCCACCACGTGAGTGCGGTGTCGGTAAAAGTACTAACAGAGAACTTAACTTTGTCCCCCTCCGCACAGTTGCAGATAAGGAATACCGATTCAACTTTCTCGATCCAGCGTATTAGACCGATTGCTCCCTCGGTACCTGCAAAGTTTAGAGGTTTGCAGTTCTGGAAGTCCTTGTAAGAACAAGGTTTAGCAGCAGTGGTTTCAGCGGCATCGCTGTTTCTCGAGGAATTTGGTGGAGTATTCCGAGCCAAGGCTTCAGTAACAGCCTGGGTTATAAGGGAGGTAATCTGGGCGTCGGTGTATGGTCGTGTCTTTGGCGGCATGATTCTTCAATAAAAGAAATGAAGATACATGAGATTTTGTATGAACTGTAATTGTCACAGATGTACATGTATAAAAGCAGTAATACATAACATCAACATGAACAATGATAATTAATGTGAGTTGAGATAACAAGTGATATTTGATAGACAAAGTGAATTTTAAAAGTTACATCCTATAGGGATATTACAAAAGGTGTCGGGAATTGTTACATCCGACTAGTTTATAGAGTAGTGCTAGATAGTCCTTAGATTACAAGATAGATTACAAGACGAAGGCTACGCTAGTCTTGTAGATTAATTTGTTCCATTAGCGCGACAAGGCGGTCCACAGTTTCTGCTAGTCGGTTGGTTTGCCTGGCGTTGTCTTCCACCAAGGCCAGTCGTTGTGCTAATGTTCGAGAGTGATCCGCAGTCTCCTGTGAACGCTGTTCACATTCTTCTAGTCGGTTTCTCACAAGTTCATCCGCACCTAACTCGGCGGTCATGGAATCCTGGATTATGCTTACAGAGAGGTTGATATCCTCTTGTTCTCGCTGTAGTTGTGATATATGGTCAAGAGCTTGACGAAGCAGGTAAGTCATTCGGTGTTGTTCCAGTTCAAGATTTTCGAGTCTTTGCTCCTGACGGCGGAATTGGGTAGCCAACATCGGCACCGTGGGATGTGCCGAGTTCTGAGAGTTATGTACAGGATAAGGGCTGGTTCGAGGTGACCTTGTGTTCCTCCCAGCTACTCGTGGGTTCCGTGACCCATGGGAGTGAGAGTGTGTCGGATTAGGTGGTATGTTTGCCATTCCTGTGGCAGAGTGTAAGTAAGGCGAGGCTAATATATATAGGCATATAATATCCAGCCTAAAGTCTAGCACGTATCAAGTAATGGTCCGGTTCTCTCGTGGTCAGAGTCAACTAACGCATTCCTGTTCGACACAACCATTTCAGAACTCACATCATCTTTCCTTAATTGTACATAGTTGATCAGGCTATGTTAAATTAAAGTCGTATGATGTAATTCCTGAACCAATCATGCCTAGTAAGGGAATACTGCCTAATGGTCATAGTCTAGGCCCACTAAATGCAACCTAGTTCACTATAACCTTAGGCTCTGATACCAATCTGTAACACCCCCAAATTTAACAGTTTGCGGAAGCATACTTGGGTGTTACTAATCAATATACAAAGCACAAGATATACAGCAAACGACCTCTAAATGAGACGTTTTGTAAAATAATTACATTTCATAATTAAATCGTTTGAAAACATATAGTTTTCTTTACAAAAATAAGTAAGCCTAGAGTCCGCGTATGTGGCGGGAGATTCTATTACATAACCATAGTTACAAAAGATAATGCCAAAGAATCTCCGTTAAATGCAATTTGGAAATCATGCGACTCTAGCTAGTAATCCTGGAGTGATCCTACTCCGTAAGTGTACCTGAGAATACATGCTAAAAAGGGTCAACCAAAAAGGTTGGTGAATCTCACAGGTTTATCAGTAAATAATCAGTTTGAACACAAGATTTCATCAGTAGTGCCCGTAGGCGTATATCAAGTATTTGCAAATCTCGCAAAAGTAAAGTAATCAAGTTATACCGTTGCCATGAGGCTCATAATCGAAGCTTAACCCGTAAATAATCAGTTGCTCCCGTGACATGCTCGAAATTGAGCAAGCATAAGTAAACGAAATAATAGTCGCACGTTTATACATAACGGTTCGTGGTAGCGCTACTACCCCGGGCGGGGAGGGTCATTTCCCTAATGGATCCATTAACTACTGTTCGCGCTTAAGTACATAACTAACGATATATGATGGAGAGACTTCAGTAAATAGTAAGTAACTCATGCAATTCCGTTTGGTATAGTAAACAGTTTAGTACTTGTGTTCAAGAAAAATCAGTAGCATGTATCTCCCCCAATAAGTTAAAACAGTAAAAGTGGGGCCGTAAGACTCACCTGAGTCTTTGCAAGTGCGTTTATATCAATAAACGAGTAAGTAGTATCAACAGTTGGTTCTCCGAACCCGTAACCACCAAATGCCTAAACACGTAATGTCAAGTAAGTAGATGTCTCGCAAGATCATCTAGGCTAGTTGTTCATACAACCCAATGTGTCCGAATGTTGGTTTGTTATCGTTTGTATAAAAATGTACGACCCGTTGGTGACGAGTTTGGAATAATAAACTTTAAGTATTATTATCAAATTATTGATGTTTTGCACTTACAAAAGTGTCCCAAAGTGTTTTATAAGTCGTATCGTATAAGGATTTGAGGTTGTAAAAGTTCGACACTTAGTGAAAATGTGAGTTTTCAAGGTTCTGGTTTGTGCGACGTAGCATGCGACGTTGCAAGCGACGTAAGGTGCGACGTAGGCAGGTACGTCGCATGATGCGACCTTCGCAAATCAATGCGACGTAGGGGGCGACGTCGCTAATGCGACGTTGGTTCAGTTTGCGACGTTAAAGTCTACGTCGCTACGTGCGACGTCCGCAAGTTAATGCGACGTAATAGGCTGCGTCGCTAGTGCGACGTTGAGGTTTTTGTGCGACGTAGGTCGCGACGTCGCAGAGGCCCCTGGCCAGGTGCGACGTAGCGGTCTGTTGGCCGGAAAATGTGCCGAAAATGAGTTTTCCGGTTTCCGTTCGATCCAAAACTTTTACCCAACCCTTATATGAACATAATAAGCCTATTTAAACCATAAACTAGTAAAAATGATCAAAAACGAGAGATGTCGGGATTTGTCGGAAACTTACAAAGTGTCGGATGAAAAATCCGAAAAGATAGCGTTGTAGATCGGGAAGTGGTGAACGTTTTTCTCCAAAGTGATGATGAGATCCAAGGTCGTTTAGTGGTAGTATTTGACGATTTTGTGGGATTTTTGGTGATGAAACTTTGAAAGAAAAAGAGAGGAGTAGAGATAGAAAGAGAAAGTGAAATGAAAGAAAAGGTGGGAGTTGGGGGTATTAACCTCCAACTTTCGGTCTCCGCTCTTCGTGCGGTGTTCGTTTGCTCCGTCGTTTAATCGTAATTAATTATTTTAAATATTAGAGGTACGTTTTAAAATACAATTTATTACGCGAGGTTTTATTTAAATATTTGACAATTTAATTTATATTGGAGTTATAAAATGTACGTTAATTTATTTAGTTGCGCGTTTTAACATTTTAAATTGTGTAACTTCTGATTGTACAATACGAATGAATACGAAATATTATTATAATAATATTTTTGACATAACAATGTTATTTAATAAAATTGGTCACCAACGTCCGTATTAAATTGAATCGAAATACATTCGATTTAAATTGCGTACGATTTAACCAAATCGCATTTTCGTATATATTCAACAATATATATAATTCGATACATAAATTAGATTAACACAGAACTAATTACATGTATTAACAAAGAATTAGGCACTAATTCTAGTCCTAATTTGCCGGTTGTTACAGGTACAGTTCAGCACACACAACAAATGAAGTACATCCCTGTACCGTTCACACAACATCCCACTAGCCCAACCAACAGTTCATCAACTCGTTGACCTCATTAACAACCATGCCCGAAGGCCACACAAAGCACATATAGGCATATAATCAACAATAACAACTAATTAACTCAATAATCAAGTCTACGTTTACCCGTTGTAATCAAATGATTACAACTAAGCCAAACGGTGAGTTTTGAATCCACTCACCGATACCTTTGCAGTCAACACACCCAGCTACTAATCACTGAGTCTTTGGGGTATCTGAAACATCACGCAACAACACAAGTTAGAACTTGTCATTAATAAGTAGTATTTAAGCAACTAACGACTTTACACTAGCACTTATACTATTACACAATCACTAATACAATTAGATCATACCATAATTACCTTATTTATCTGGTTTCCAGATATAGTTATATCTTTCCATTACACTCAAGGATATAGCTATTTTAATTCTATTTTTGGTCATAGCCGTTCAGCTTCAACATCCATAGCCGATCGGCTTGGATAGCATAACCGATCGGCTCAGCCATAGCCGATCGGCTTCCGCAGTTATTTTCAGACTTTAATTCGAGGTCCAAGTTCTGTGATGGTTTTGCACTAAGATAGCTGATTGGCTATAAATAGCCGTTCGGCTTTTATAGTTATAACCGATCGGCTTTGGCATAGCCGATCGGCTTTGCCACAAACCCAGCAATTCCAGATCCTGTTCTGCACATTTCCAGCTCGTTTCAAACCCCAAATTTTACACAAGTTCAAGTACTAAGTCATCTAGCCAACATTTTTACCACTTAAGGAATGCTATATTGTATCTAATCAACATCAACAACACTCACTAGCACCAAGTAATCTTATTTTCCTACCAAAATCATATAACCAATTTAGGTTTCCAACTAGTTTCAATCATAGTTTAAGAACATGGATTTGAACCATATAATCAGTCAATAATCATCACATATCATCATATATAACAAGTGATCATCTTACAATTGCAAGAACAATTTCATTTAATCACTTAATCATCAATCCTATCATTTGAAATAAACCCCACTTACCTTTAAAATATGAAGAAGATGATGAATAGAAGGGTAGAAGATGATGATGATGATAGCTAGTAGATTACAATCTCCAATCACTTCCTAGTTTGATGATTTGATCCTATATTTAAGTTAGGGTTTATGTGTGTTTGTTTGAAAGGAAATTGGGAAAAGGAATTGGTAAAGTGAAAATAAAAAGATCGACCCTTCCTTTTTAACCGTTTAACATCGTGGTTATTTTATACCCGCTCTAAATCTTTTGTCTGGCACATAATCACTAAATACGAGAATTTTATTTTATTGTTCCGTCAACTTTAATAATTTAAATCAAACAACATTCCACTAACCACAATAAGTCCTAAGACCTATTTCACCAACTTTCATAATTAAACAATTATATCACAAAATTATTTAAAACTATTAAATACGCAATTATAAATAGAAAAATACCAGGCTACCGGAGAGGATGTTACAAGATATGCTCTCTAGTACGAGTCGCATGCATCTATACACTTATGACGATTTTCTAGCATTATCTTTTGTTAATCGGTTATGTATTAAAATCTTCTAGGATAATTATGCGAACTCACTACTGTGGTAAACTTATAACCTAAACGATATAACTACTTTTGTATGTGATGTGCTAAATCTAGTTATAAAATTTATCGTTGATAAGTAAACCAAAAAGTACCGAGCTAGACCAAGACACAACCGGGCAGTGGACCTGTCGAGTAGTAGTATAGTTTGGGTAAGTCTAGGTTCGAACACAGGGAATGTTGGTTTAAGAATTCTATCTAAATGCAATTAATTTGTACAGAAAAGTAAATGTGGGATTGGTGTGACCGAGTTGTCACGATGCTTAAAACTACAAATTTTAGTTAAACTAGGCAATTGGACTCTGAGGAGTCAAAGTGAATTATTGGGAACTTTTAAATACTAAAAACAATACTTGCTTGGATTATGTCACTAGTGATTTCAGGGTGCAAAGTCATAACCAGTTTATATTATGCAAAAGTAAATTTTCATTTAACATAGGATTAACGTTCGCCATCTCCTAATGATTCAACTTCAATCTACAAACCTATGATTTAATCTAGTAACGGACGTTCGCCATGGTTACAATCTTGCACAATTAAGCCTAAAGAATCTTGCTTATTCCAAATCTACGTTCGCAATGTTTGTTCAATCATCTATAGACAAATAATTGATAGCAAATTACCAATGAAAAACGTTCGCTATATTCACTAGTCATTTACCAAATAAGCAAGAAACTATTTTAAACTCAATTACGCAAGGGGTCACGATTAAACATAAAGTTCAAGTTTCACAAGTTTAGAACTCATCCAAAATGAAAGACGTTCGCCATATTCAACAACTCATATATTTTAGCTCATTTATGTTACTTATACCAATTTTCGCATCCACAAACAAAGGTTCATTTGTACATCGACATACAAACAAAAATAATTCCAACTAACAACAAACATTCGTTATAATTGCTAGTTAGAATTACCAACAAATTACATAAATTATTTGAGCTAAAAACATATAAATTCATGGAGGAATTCTAAACTCAAGCATAATCAAACACCAAAATATAACACCCCTAATCAACTAGTTAATTCATCCAAACAAGTAAATAAAACTAGCCACTAAACATAATCATATCAAAACACACAAATATAATTATTGAAATCAAAGGAAACATAGTTATTTTTGAATAAAAATGCAAACCGAGTGATTACAATGTTCGGATGATGATTCTTCGTGTCCAAATGAGTAAGGATGATGAGAGACTTTTAAAAGGATGAAAAATGATTTAAAACCCCTAAAAATCGCCCATGGGGGCTGCTGGTTCGGGGGTGGAGTGTGTGTTTTTGTGGAACCCTAAAACAGTACATAAATAGACTTCCCCGCGCATCATAGCAGATTGGCTAAGGCTTAGCAGATCTGCTAAGGAAAGCAGATCGGCTTAAGGAAAGCAGATCGGCTAAGCTACTTGGAAATGGAAGTGTGTACACAAGGTCGAACTTCTGACTGAATTTTGCACTAAAATAGCCGATCGGCTATCTTTAGCAGATCGGCTATGACCCCTTTTCTTTTCAGCTGAATATCTTCTGGAAAAGTGTAGAGCTCTGAGTGAGCTTCGTCTGGACACCTGGATCGTCTCAATCCGAGTTCGTATGAGGGAGATATGGCCAAAACGGTGCAGCATAGCAAAATCAGCAAAATCCTCATCTTTTCATCATTTCTTTCTCAATCTTTAACCTTAATACATGAAATCAATTTCCAACTAAATAAGTACCAAAAGTTCATGAAATTGACTAGAAACAAGAACAAAAAAGATGATATCGCGAGAGATAAACATATACAAATCGAGCGATATCAGTATGTATGTATAAACGTCTCATGTAGAGTCGTTTGCTTGTATCTCGGTGTTTTGATTATTGATTAGTCGCACCCAAATGATCGCTTCCACAAATCATGAAATCGGGGGTGTGACAGATATAAAATAGAATTTGATTAAAAACGTTTTTGAACAAATTACATATAGTCATACAAAAAGTTGAATCAAATCCTTTGAATTCCTTAATTTTTATTTTAAAAATAAGACTATTTTTTAAAATAGCATAATTATTTGTATTTAAACTTGCTACGTGTTTTGAACAATCATTTTTTATACAATTACCAAGTGAAATCATTTTTTGAAAAAATGATACATATAGTTGTTCATGAACTTATTTGGCATTCCAGAGAATATGTCTGCATCTTCTATATGGTTTATTATACCATGAATGGTTGCCTCCCTGACCGGTAAGAATGCTAAATTAAAAAGAAATAGCAAACTGACCTTGATGATTTCAAGGTTGCCACGTAAACGCTACCAATCACCAGAAAGTAGAAATTGAGATCTTGGATCACCTAATTTGGTAACCAATTCGATATCAGCATCCCAATCGTATCTTCTATGAAAATTAGCAAGTTCAGTTTGAACTTGTGAAAGAATTTCTGGAGTGGACTTGGGAACATCTGGTTTTCCATACATAAACCTTATACATGATGGAGAAGCACATATCACAAACCATAAAATCGAGTGAACATAATTATAAGTTCAAATTTTATGTTTTTAAAGAATACATATATAATGCTTTGTACCTGTTCATCATCTTGTGGGGAGTAATAGCCTCTGTAGGTTAGTACAGGAAGATCCAAACTGTGGTGTTGAGTCTTGTTGCCTTGGGTTGATTTTGGCCATGTTTGATCTCAAAGGGGTCGTTATAAACGTGACATGCCTATATGTGTCCTTTAAAAAAATTCACTCTATATTCAGATCCATAGCTAAGCTAAGTCATCATAATGAAAAAAATGTGGCTTGCAATGGCATGATGCTTGAAAGTTCCAAAAACAGTTCAATTTTCTATGTTACCTACAACTACAATTGAAATTATTCTAATCCAAAATAATTTTAATGTTAACTAAATTGCTGAAAATAATTAACAAAAGTGTAGATGAACAAATATATATACACACGTGACAGTACATTTCGCATCCGAGACATACGGAAAGAAGCACTCCGGTTGATGAGACAGGTAACATGTCGTTCAAACAAAACAACAGATGTCGAACCGGTAGAATCTTGTACCCTGAGCTGAACCCGAATCCTATATATAGATTAGTTAAGCATTATAATAAGTATAAGGTGGCGATATTCATGAATATGTACATTATAAGCAACATGCATGCTCTCAACACCTAAAAAGATTTGTGACATATGGAATCAAATCAGTCATGACATCACACCACTTGAAAAAAATAATCGGCACCCACATTAATGGTTCCACCCACAATCCCAGCAATGTAAGACCGAAGACCACATTCTATGTGACAAATGTGTAAAACAACAATCATGTTAGCACCATTTGATGGATCTTTGATCACCATTTACTGAATTGATATTTTTAGAGCAAAGTATAGAGAAACAGTCATGGCAGAATAGAGGTAACAGGTCAAATAGGTAGAATGAAAAATTCTATTAAAAAGGTAACGGGTTAAAAGGGATGAAAGTCAACCCCATTACCAACTGAAAGAGGTGGCAATTTCAACCCATTATCCAAAAATGGGTTATGTTGGGTTACAGTAAACTATAGAGATTTGTTTGGCAATTTTAACCCGTCACAGCCCAACTCAACTTGTCTAAAAAAGGTTAAACTTTAATATATGTACCTCTTCACATAAGTACTCTAGCATTACATACTTATATATTGATATAAAATAGAATTTTATTAAAAACATTTTGAATAATTTACATATAGTCAAACAAAAAGCTTAATCAAATCATTTGATTTCCTTAATTATTATTTTAAAAATAAGACTATTTTTAAAAATAGCATAATTATCTGTATTTAAACTTGATATGTGTTTTGAACAATCATTTTTAATACAATTACTAAGTGAAATTGTTTTTTGAAAAAAAAATACATATAGTTGTTCATGAACTTATCAGGCATTCCAGAGAATATATCTGCATCTTCTATATGGTTTATACCATGAATGGTTGCCTCCCTGACCAGTAAGAATGCTAAATTAAACAGAAACCGCAAACTGACCTTTATGATTTCAAGGTTGCCACGTAAACGCTACCAGTCACCGGAAAGTAGAAATTGAGATCTTGGATCACCTAATTTGGTAACCAATTAGACATCAGCATCCCAATCGTATCTTCTATGAAAATTAGCAAGTTCAGTTTGAACTTGTGAAAGAATTTCAGGAGTAGACTTGGGAACATCTGGTTTTCCATACTTAAACCTTATACATGATAGAGAAGCACATATCATAAACCATAAAATCGAGTGAACATAATTATAACTTCAAATTTTCAGTTTTTAAAGAATACATATATAATGCGTTGTACCTGTTCATCATCTTGTGGGGAGTAATAGCCTCTGTAGGTTCACACAGGAAGATCCAAACTGTGGTGTTGAGTCTCGTTGCCTTGGGTTGTTTTTGGCCATGTTTGATCTCAAAGGGGTCGTTATAAGCGTGACAAGCCTATCTGTGTCCTTTAAAAAAATTCACTCTATATTCAGATCCATAGCTAAGCTAAGTCATCATAACGAAAAAAATGTGGCTTGCAATGGCATGATGCTTGAACGTTCCAAAAACAGTTCTATTTGCTATGTTACCTACAATTACAATTGAATTATTCTAATCCAAAATAATTTTAGTGTTAATTAAATTTTTTGAAAATAATTAACAAAAGTGTATATGAACAAATATCTACAGACATGACAGTACATTTCGCATCCGAGACATACGGAAAGCACTCCGGTTAATGAGACGGGTAACATGTCGTTTAAACAAAACAATAGATGTCGAACCAGTAGAATCTTGTACCCTGAGCTGAACCCAAATCCTATATCACGATTAGTTAAGCATTATAATAAGTATAAGGTGGCGATGTTCATGAATATGTACATTTGTAATTACATAATGTAAGGTTATAGGTATCAAGTTCACAGCTAAACATGTGTTTCAATTAATATACCTTCCATACACATCATCCACGTCGCCACATTCTGCACAAAGATATAGATTAGTTGCCTCATAAACGTTCTCGTTGCGATCAACTTTCTTCCCGCACTTACGACATGCATTGTAGTACCAACCCATATCTTTTGGAATTCTGATGACTTGAGCCAAAATCACACATCTAATAGGTTGCATAATAGGCTAAGGTATTAACAGTGAAATATGTCTGAATGCAAGATGAGTTGATGGCACTAATAATAATACTATAATTATGTATCCAAACATTTATAGTGACCTCTTTCTACAACTTACCTCATCAAGCTCTCTGACCTCATCAATTTTTTCCACCCTGAATTAACTATAGTAGTCTTCGGGTTTGGTGACAATAATTGTTGGGGAGAAAACAGGTGGTATCAAAGGGAGTTTAGAGCCACCATGTTTGTCTAGCAAGCTGAAATCAACAATCAACAAATAGGTAGTAAAACAAAACGAATTAATCTTTATTCAATGCCGCCTATCAAAAATTCAAAAGGTAGACAAATTAGAGTAAGAATTGATTCTCTAGTATACCTTAACTTGTAACTTTGAACATCAGGTATATATGAGTTGATATAAAGTCTTGTGCCAAACAAAGAGTTTGATATTTGGGGTTTGCCTACAAATATCGTTCATACAATAACATATTATGTACTAAACATGTAATTAATAGTGTAGTTGGAAAGACTACTAAACCATATATAGTGAATTTTTACCTTGCCAATTCTTCACTTTGGCCAATTGAATCAGGATTATGATTGGTTCACTTGAGCTACCACTGCCATTGATTGCTGTATACATTTGAGTGACAAAATCGTCCGCTGATCTTCATAGTCAGGTATCAAAATCTTCTTGATGGAAGCCTGGATTTTGTCTCCGAATATGAATTTAGTTATACTCCACATTATATTTACTTCTCCTTATCACATAGGTATTATATCAACACTTATTTGTACACCACAATGACTACATACACATTCTTCACACATATTAGTCACTATCGGTCAATCCCAAGTAAGTTTATTTTCATACAGAGCAATTCAAACTTTAACATAATTATGTACTTACGTCAACTATTTCTTCGTTGATCTCCATTTGATTTTCTTCTTCTGTTATTCTTATCAAATCTGAAGAATAAAACAGACATATAAAAACCCTAAAATTAAATCCAATAATAATAAGTCATCAACTTACTACAATTGAAGTAAAACCCATTCACGTAATGACTTATTGAAATCGGATCCTAAATCACCTGATCATTGACCGAATTCAAAACGGGTTCAAGATTAAAATAAAAGCAAAATTAAGGAAACAGGATTGAATTAATGAAGAAATCAAGCAAAATTTGTACCTATGAATTAATCAATTGAAGGAAGCAGAGAGAAGGTAATGGCGAATGAGGAGTGTGCTCAATTTTTAATTCAATTTTTAGGGTTGAGGAGTGTGGTTAATACGTCATTTTTCGTGGATATTTCATAATTAAACACGGGTAATTATTAAGGGGCAATTTAGTCTTTGAAAGACTACTAATTCACTATTTAGGTTGTCTTTTATTCAATTGATAATCAAGGATCCTAATTCAATTAGCTTAATTAATTAAGGGTTAGGATTAGTTTAGAGAGGTCTCTAGGATTAATGACAACCTAATATATACTTTATTATAATATACAAGAGAGATTCAAGTTGAGGTTTGGTTTGGTTCATAGCCTGTGAACACCCCTACTTACCGCTCCCTCGTGACATTTTTTCTGGTACCGCCCTTTTTTTTATTTATTGAAACTAGTTCTGAGACGGCCATAGCATTTGCGTACTTCTTCTTTTTCTGGTTTTTACGCTAAGTTGTCATAAAATATAATAATATAAATATCTATTATCTATATATATATATATACTTAAAGCAAGATATCATTGAGCAATCTAAATCGTAAGTTAGGTTTCATCCATAGAGATCCTACGGCTAAAATTATTTTCTACATCAATTATCATTTTTTAAAAGGTGTACCTACAACTATTGAGAATTAGCACTTTCAGTACCTACAAAATTCTTTTCAGTCCTTATAGTTTAACAATAATGACGTTTTAACTGGTTATTTATAAATAATTAAACCCTTTAATATTTGAAAGATTGATCTATATTGATTAATAACATGATTTTTTTTATCAAAAGAATGACACTAAAACTGGTCGTCCATATTGTCATACAAACTTAATATATGATGAATACGTTAAAGTCATGAGTAAAATATTTTATGGTTTGTAAATAATAATCCCTTAATTAATACTTAATATACATTGAGCTAAACAATACACAAACATACGTCATATTCAACCACATTAACACTATTCTATTTTCTTTTTTGTGATTCATGGATTTTATTTGTGTACAAGTTTTTTTTTATACAATTGCTAAAAATAACTTCGATTTTGATATAAAATTGATTTCTTATCCTACAACTGACTATTTAAATTTTCAAGTCAAAGACCATGTCTATTATTTATTTATTTAATTTTATAGGTGTAAATTTTTCATCAACATTAATATGCTTAATAGCGAACAATGTGAAGATCTAATGTTCCACAATAAATCTCTTTACATCGATTAGTCTATTTCTTTTCATTTCTTTTCTCTCATATAACACTTTGTACATTATGTTTCTTTTAGATTTAATTGTTAGCTGTTAAAACTTAAATGTGTTAGCCCGTATTATAGCGGGTCAACAAACTACTTTTATTCTATTTATAAGTAAAAAACTATAAAAAAGCCAGGAACAAAAGTACATGAAAATTGTTGAACCCTGTTTTGTGATTGGACGAAGAAAGTCGTGACAGAGGACCACTTGTCTAGATGGCCCATTAGTAAGGAGGGCCCTTGGCTTCCTAGAGGTCAAGGGTTCAAACCTTGCCATGGGTAAAACATTTAACATGCTAGGTACCCACCCCCGTAAAACACATGGGGCTCTGAAGGAACTTGCTGGATAATGGTTCATTCCAACTCCAGACGCCCTCACTGTGCCAGGAGAGTTGCCCGGAGTCATCCTTGTGGGGTGGACAATGACTGGTGCCAAAGGCATACGAGACCAGGGTGTTCCCGCCAATTTACACATTTTGCTGGAAAGTTGTGACAGAGGCCCAAATTATTATTGGATTTAAATATTTGATGAGAAGTGGGACTATAATTGAACATGTATCTGGAAACTATTAAAAATTTTAGAGGTCCGTCAGCCGTGTGCAGCTGCCCATTTGCCACCCCTTTACTTCCTGGCCCGGTAACTACACGGCCTACACCGTAGTACTTAGTAGGATCTTGCCGACTTGTCATATTTTAGGTATCAAAGTAGAATTTGACATACAGAAAGCATATGATATTAGACAAATTTAGGTTAGATATGAAAGGGGTACAAAAATATCTTTAAAAGGAACCCCAATTATTTGCGTTGTGGGTGGATCATATGATCCATGTGGCGTGCCTATATATGTAGTGTGAATCCTGCCATATGGATGCAACATTACTATCCCCACCATGTGCTAATTAACCCTCCTATTTTTTTCGGCTCTCGATATGCATTACGGTATCTTCATCGTACCTGTCGAACATTAAAAAAAAAACGTGGAGGAATTATTTAAACAATAATAGCCTACTAAAAATTTATGTGCATTAATATGTTTATCTAACATGTCCTTTTTTTTTTTTGAACAGCAAGAAAGGAGAACGAAGAGGAGCTTCGGCACCGCCATCACCCCAATCTCGAACCCCGAAATATATAAATAAAACTAGCAAGATGCTAGATAATGTACATGAGAATCAATTACAAATAAGCAAAACATAAGAAGCTAAACAAAATCCTACAGATTGTCCAACCATTCTACCCATTGAACTGAATTGCCCTTGATTTTACTCCTATGTTTCAACCAGAAAAAAGATTGTCCCATTACTTGAGCAGCTAATTCCAATGTCTTCTTGGGATCATTGTCATTGAAAACCACACTGTTGCGAAAATTCCATAGAATCCACAAAAAAACGTATACTACTCCACGAAATCGATCCTGCCTTCCACCTTTTAAACCACAAGAATCAGGCCATAGTAACAGCTGATCTAGGTTCAATATGGGTGCCCAATCAAGTTTCCACCACTTCCCTATGAATGATATTAATTCTTTTGCCAACTTACAATTCAAGAATAAGTGTTCTTCATCTTCTATGCCATGATAACAAATCGGACAATTAGAATTCCTTACCTGGATGCCACGATGAACAAGATTACTTCTTGTAGGAAGACGCCTTAAAGCAACTCGCCATGTTAGAATATTAACTTTCTTGGGCAGGAGTTTCAACCATTTGAAGGACAAATTACACCTCGCCGGAAGCATTAAATCGTCCATGGCATACCTGATAGATGCTACTGAATACCCCTCTTTTGATAAATTGCACGGCCATGCTTTAGAGCCGTTCGACTCCGCCACTGGATCATAGAGAAAGAGACTCGAGAATTCCAAATTGTGTGCCTCTAATACTTTCCCAGATTTCAAAATATTCCGCCATAGTCCTGAACATTTACCATATGATTTTTCTCCTAAGCCTCCACGATCACCATGAATTGCTTTGATTACCAATCTCCAAATCGAGTTATTCTCTGTTAAGAACTTCCACCACCATTTACATAAAAGAGCCACGTTTTGAGCTTTCAAACTCCCAATCCCTAAACCTCCCGCATTGACATCTGCCATCACTTGGTTCCACGCTACCCAATTCATCTTTCTTTTTTCATTACTTCCGCCCCAGAAGAATCGGGCACGAATGCTTTCTAATTCTTTTAAGATCCTTGTTGGAACTTTGAATAATGAAAAGAAATATGTCCCAAGACTTCCTAACACGTTCTTGCAAAGTTGTAATCGTCCCCCTATCGACAATGAGCTCGCTTTCCATGAAGATAATTTCTTTTGAAACTTATTAGCAAGAGTAGCCCACTACTCACATCTATTCATTGAAATCCCAATCGGAAATCCCAGGTATTTAAAAGGAAATTCGCCCACCGTACAGTTCAAACGATCTGCCATATTATCAATCTCTTGCTCGTTCACACCAATGCCATATATATTACTTTTCGCATAATTTATTTTCAGACCCGATGAAAGATGAAAACACCTTAAGATCCTAGCTAAATTCATCACGTTTCTCTCCGACCAATCCCCCACAAAAATTGTATCATCTGCGTACTGTAAGTGAGAGATTTCAGGGCCATTTACAGAAAGCTTTATGCCATGAAATATTCCCAAGTTTTTTGCCGAATTAATCGCTTGATTTAAACCTTCTGCAGCGAGTAAGAAAAGGAATGGAGCCATTGGGTCCCCCTGACGCACACCCCTTTTTGGAGAAAATTCTCCGGTAGGAGAACCATTTATGAGCACCGAGATGGATGACAAAGATAAGCAGCCTTTAACCCATCGAATCCAATTTTCCCCAAAGAACATTTGTTCCATGATTTCTTCCAAAAATTCCCAAGAGATGGAGTCGAAGGCTTTGTCAAAATCAATTTTAAAAACAAAAGCTTTGGATTTACGCTTCTTGATCCATGACATGAGCTCACTAATAATAATAGGACCTTCAAGAATACTTCTGTTGCGAATGAAGCCAGATTGTTCCGGGCCGATAAGGTCATCAATTACGTTTTGCAGCCGGATGGAAAGGATTTTGGCGATGATTTTATAAAAGGAACCAATCAAGCTAATGGGCCGATAGTCCGACATGGACAGAGGGATATCAACTTTTGGAATTAGGGAGATGAAAGAAGCATTGCAGCCCACATCAATTTTCCCAGTGAGCTCGAATTGTTTTATGGCTGCCATTAGATCTCCCTTGATCTCATTCCAAAACGATTTATAGAAGCGTAAAGAAAATTGTATAATTGAGAATATATATAGTACTAAGTAGTATATCATTTTCTTATTATCTACGATGACAATCTCATCACGACTTGAAACTCGAAACAAAATTAAGCTTGTTAACCTGCTAAGCCAGATTCATCAATTCGTTTAACTTTTCTGGTAAGGTTAGGTCAAGGTCGGGTTAACGGCCCAACTATCCCGGGGAAAATGTAAGTTTGTTTTTGTAATACAAAGTTAACCCGTAACCCCATGAAACCAATCAGCTACACTTTACCAGTATTTAAAAATAATTAAATAATCATGAGGTTAAATCTTTGGTAACTGAAACTACTCCGTATATATTATTTCTTTTGTAATTGAAACTAATTATGATGTAATCACTTTTAATTAATTATATTTGAGCTTAAATTTATGATGGTTGAATAAATAACCAAAAGGGCAAAATGATAATTTACTATTTCGCTTTCCTCTTTTAAGACTGTGACCAAATTCTTTATATATTAGTATAGATAATAAGTGATTTTCATTAGAAAATGTTAATGTTAATTTTCTGGTTACTTGATTTTATTTCATATTGAATATCTATTTTGGCTAAAACTGAATCTTTGCAAGATTTAAAGTTCGATATATTTATTTAATATAACATGTCAGTTATCAAGGATTAATTTATTTGACCATTTGTAAAATGAATATAAGAATAATAAATGTAGACATTAAATACATTAATGTAGGGATACATTTGTCAATTTAAATGAATTTATTATAGATTAACTAGATCATAACCCGCAAAATTTGGGGGCTAAAACATATAAAATAATCAAAGTTGATTACTTCATTGCAATTAAAATAGATAACAACGCATGTTCATGTAAGCTAATAAAGATGTCACACTAAGGTGCCAACCAAAACTAACTTAATCATAACCCCTGATATAACCTCGTGTGACCTATATTGGAGTAAACACATAGTGTAACCCATATTCACCCATTCATAAGTAATTACAAATCTGGCATGTATACACATAAATATAATGAGCAAATAAATTAATATCCATTAAAAAAAATGGAGCACCTATTTAGGGATATAACAAAAATAAGAAGAGGGAGTAAATAGATTGAGATAATCATTTCATGGCCAAATTAAAGTCTCATACATTATTAGAGTATATATAAGTTTTGCCTTGTATCATCTTACGACCAACTTCTCATTTAAGAGCATGTCGATTTTGAAACATGATTGATGTTAAATTAAAACTACAAACCTTAAGGCAATGATGAACTTCAGAATCATCTCTGCACAAGAACCTAAAGCAACAATAACCCACCAAATTACATGCCTTAATAGACACATTTTCAGGGACAAGTGCTTTAGATATTACCTCTTCAAGGTTTGTTTTCAAGTTGGTTTTGAATGCTTTCTTTGGACAATAGTCTTCTAGTGCTTGATTTCAGTACTCATCGGCCCAAGCTGTAATAGACAAAGACCTTCATACCAATTCCGAGGAAGAAAAAACTAATGAACAAAATGCAAATTTAGTGTTTACATCGATCACCCTTAACATAAACATGAGATAATGCAATACTGGTATCTTTCAACTTAACATAATTCCTAGCTTCCACCGCACCACCAAGTCTTCCATAGTCCTTTAGTAGACAAGACACAAAATCCCCCGCGGTCACATCCTAATAATGTAAACCAATCATAACACATGTTAGGAAGTCTCTCATTACAAGAACTATGCAAAATGATCATATATCACGAATACTTAGAGATCATGAATCATTTTCTATGTCTAATGGTTTAATGAGATGGCATGTACATAGATCATGTTTTCTACTTTTCTACATTCGTATGTCTGTGATACAATAAGAATGATGATCAATCACAAGACACAAAAGGTATCAATTGAAAACCATTTATCGAATACATAAACTCACAAAGAAAAACTCTCACTCTTTTTTAAATCAATGAAACCCAGATATATCAAGTAGTAAAGATTAAACCCTGAGACCTCCAAATTTTAATCTCAAGCAATCAACGATCAGCCACTTAATAAAGCCCTATATATTAATGAAT
The DNA here is from genome assembly GCA_949592205.1 of Helichrysum umbraculigerum. NCBI lineage: Eukaryota > Viridiplantae > Streptophyta > Magnoliopsida > Asterales > Asteraceae > Helichrysum > Helichrysum umbraculigerum. The sequence continues at coordinate 377,206,799 of CATIUR010000001.1, read as the reverse complement.
ACTACAAATTATAGAATACAAAAAACATCCATAATTGACATAGATTTTAAAAATGAAATCGAGTTTAGGATACGAACATCTAGAACCATAAATAATCTTATTTAGATGTGCAAGAAATAGTGAGAAAGATGCTCACTAATAGTTCGTGTAGGAGTTGATGAACCATTGATGGGCATTGCAGCCCAAAACTTGTGAAGACTTTCGGTGCAGTGTACACCGCTCAAATATGGCTCGAACTCTGGTTGCAGCTCTCTTGATTCTTCAAGTAATCAAGCAACAGTCTGATGACTGTAAAGTTAAAATTGGCAAGAGCAATACCTATATTAAAGAGTCAACGATAGCCAATTCGAAGAAAAAACATAATGAAAATGAGATAAACACCAATCACTATGCAAAACACAGGCAAGAAAGGAAAAATTGCTATTACAGAGAATAGATAGATTCTATAAAATTGATACCGTATCTAGTAATTTAATTCTCAATGATTTGTAAATAGCCTAAGAGAGAATCCTCTTGAAGTTAAAGCTTATTTTTAATTAATAATAGGCATCGCAAGTCTACCATTAAACTGCTATTATATTTCCAATGGACCTTCAAGAATTCTAATTCGAGTTCCATCATGATCAACCACACAAACCACCTAGAACAATAACACGACATGAGCACCAATTAGAGGGTCCAATTGGTTGAATTGATTTCGCTGGTTATGTTAATGGGTCATATGGGTCGAAAGTCCTCCAAAGCATATTTATAATCATATTTATCATATCAACTATTTATCAAACCTAAATAATCTAGCTTCTGTTTTTTGCATCAATTAGGTCACTTTCAAAGATAATTGCTTGGGTGTGCAAGTTTGTGTGCATGTGTGTGATTGGCACCAATCTAACCTGACATGAGATCTTCAGAGTACCAATCATGTAAACAATGTGCTAAAGAAGATCATAGTAGTGTGACCCTAGTGCACCAAGATCGTTGGCATTGGTTACCTTTTCAAATGCACCAACTTTTACAAAGTCGTAGACTCCCTATTATTCTCATTTCCTAAATACAGAAAAAAGTACAATAAAAAAATTGTGTGTTACTTTTTGATCATTAAATGGCAACGGCCAAAGTGCCAAATGCAGGTAGATCTTCAATCTCCACCTTGAACATGCATGTCATACACCTTCCCATCATATGTATTTTCAAGAAAAAGCATGTTATATAATTCCATATGTTGAACTTGCAAGGTTCATCAAACACTACAGAACAAAAGTAACAGAACACTTCGACACAACTGACTGATTCTAACTCTTTCTGATCAGGGGAACAGCTATAACTATCTATAAATATTGGATGAGTTGAAGTCATTAACGCCAAAGCTCCAATAAGACATAACTCCAGATTAATTTACTCTAAAGAGCCCACCTGATAAAGTGAGAAAATTTTGGCTTTTTATATGGTCATATTGGTAACATAAACAAAAGTTGGCCAAATTGTTCAAGGTATTATTTGAGCAGATTACAAAAGCATGGGGAAAAATTACTTAACCTAACTTTCTGATGCGTGCGATCTATTTAACTTATTATCAGGCCACATGACACTTTTTTTTCTAAAAAGAGACGATATATCAACATTTGAAAGTATCGATATAAAAGTGAAAACTTCAAATGGCTATCTCCAATGACCAATGCTATACATGTGACACCATAAACTCTAGACTGATTGGGCAATGAGACAATATATGTCATTATTCATATGTGTTGAAAAAAATGGGTCAGGGTAACTCTGACCACCTTTTTTCTCTAATCACAGAGTAGCCAATTAGTGTGTCAAATATTGTTAAAAAGAAAGGTAAAACACAAATTAACCAATTGACAAGTAAATGGCGCAACATTAGAACCTATAAAACAGCCAACAATGAGCATGATTTTACTTTCTCTTCATTAATATCATACTCATCCCAGGTACTAATAATTTGATATTTCAACTGAGAAATATAATGATAATGTACTTAATATAAAGGCGGCTGAGATAGAAGTTATAAAACTTATGACAAAAATAATGAGCATCAGTGATATAGAACACTTAACAAAGGAATACAGCTAGTTAAATATCATGTTAAACTCTATGGACCTATAATTCATAAACAGTTCGAAAATGAGCACATTTAACTCGCTCACGTATTTCATGCGGCCCAGTCAAACCAAAACCCAAAAATAAATTTCCCTGAATCGGCCAACCACAAATGTGACACACGTGGGTGATTCTTGCCAGTTTTAAAAATAGACATGTCACATATGATGGATTAATCAGAGAAATTAAAGAACCACCCTGTAATACGTGTTACATAATTAAGAAATAAACTTTTCATCCAAAGTTACCAAAGTTTGTATCCAAAGCAAATGAGTGTAATCCTAATAAACTTTTCATCACAGAATAAATGATCAAGCAAATCAGTCTCTAAGCCATATGAAACTTTACAAAAAAAGGAACTTATACGTGATCATAGCCATATAAGGTGTGTGTTCACAACCAGCTCATTGATTTGAAGCACCTAACATTTATAAGATCTTAAATAGTCCAAATTTATACTTCTATAAGTTATAAAGGTACATACCTTGAAGCATCCTCATCAAGGGTAGTCTGAAGCACAATTATGAAGGGGTCTCAATCCCTCAAAATATTCCCACCTTCATCTCATGAAGGTTATAATTATGAATTATAACCTAATCTAAATATCATACAGAATGAAAATTAGCATATTAATATTGGTTGATTGTTACTACAATACTACAGACAATCATTAGAGAAAGATAGAATGAGTACTCTTAATATATCTCAAAGTTTAACCAATGAAAGCCAACTGTAAATAACTCATTCAGAAATCCAAGAAACTACAACAATTGACCATGACCTTTAACTGAGCATTCCAAGAAGCACTTCTCAGCTTTTTTGAGAAGCTCTGCTACTTCACCAACATTAGCCATCTTTGTAGCCATGCTTAGCTAAAGATTAATTCCTAATAAGCAAATAAACAAATAAAAGGCTAATTTACATAAAAAGTGAAATAACAGCAAAGAAAAACTTACACCTATGCGTAGTTATTATAGGCAAGAAGTTTATCCTTTGACAACCATAACTTTTAAATTTGGTCCATAACTGGAGTGTTGTCTAACTCTTCACTTAAAGCAAGGTTACATAAGAACAGTAATTTTCCTCCCGCAAATTTCAGTTCTTAGCAAGTTGCATAACAGACTTAAAGCTGCAAGAGGTTTGTGGTGCTTCTAGTGACACATCAATCTTCAACATTCAGTAGGTTACTCTGTGGATGCAACATTATCACTGTAGAATCACTTAGCTATATAAGTCAACCCAAACCCTCTTGATCACTACAAAAAGGACCCGTTCGACCGCAACCCATTTGAACCCAGCACACCAATTAAAGAATTAATTGATACCTTATTGCAACAACATATATCATTTGCTTGACACCCAAGGTGAAAGCAAGCAAAGCATGCTCACGAGTCTGTCCATCCTGAGATATACCAGCTTCAAAACTACCAGTCGTTGAATCAATAATAAGAACAGCACAGTCAGCTTGAGAAGTCCCAGTGATCATATTCTTAATAACGCCACGATATTCTTAATTACATTTCTGATCCTACATTTTCTCCTGTAAAAAAAAAAGGTTCACTTTGGTAAGTATAGGAAATCTGTAAAGCCACAAATCAGAAGGGAAAAAAGATGAAAAAGTATTTGAAATTGTGACACTGTAGTACCGTACCATACATGTATGCATCCAATGATGTGGTCCAGTTCTGAGAAAAATATTGTTCTTTCAACCAGCGGTAATAGTGGTTGAAAAGTAAAGAATGCAAAGTGATGATGATCCGGATTATCGCTTGGCTTTGCGGTCTCAACCTTGTTTATGTATACTTCTTTATTATAAAACGGAATTTGTAATTTAATCTGTATGTACAGTCAACCCTTTGTCGCAAGCTGAATTCAATTTGTGTAACAACAACCAACCATGATACTCCAAAATAAAGAACTTGAAAACAATCGAATTAAGTTTATTAAAAGATCTTGTAACCTGCCAAGTCAATATCAGCAAGTGATTCATAATTTCCGTCATTATAAATGCACTTCTGAACACACAAACTTAGCCACAACCAAGAATTTCTTAAGGACCTCAAAGAAAGCCGAGTACCTATCTTGGTTAGCTGGGTTATTATATCCTGCTGTCCGATATGCTGGTATCCCTCCAAAGTCATTTCTTCCAAACTCGTGAAATGTCATACTGTACCTTCAAATCAAAGAATACATATAAACCTATATATCGATTTTCAAATCAAATGATGGGTTTGAAATCTTGATACTTGTAATGTCAGCTCAAATTCATGGATGATGTTAAATCGTTGTTCCAACAATATTTCTATGGACCCTGGGATTCAACAGATCCCACTAACAATCTACAGATACACCATTTACATGCAATGATTTCAAAAACCTTTGCTTGATTCTAACAGCATCCTGGTAAAGCAACTGGCAATATTCATTGATCAAGCCAGTCTCCACAGTCAAATTACGCATATTAAATAAATTATAACAGATGCATAGGACATCAAGTTATATAATTATATAAACAAATAATAAGATTAAAGATAACCAACCACTTATTCCAAGCATCACATAAACAGGGACATAAACACTCCATATAAAGTTAATTCTATGTTCAATTGTATTTCCATCTTGCGTAAGCTACAATCATCAAATACTATTAAAGCGAAACAGTAGCAAAGACAGAAAAAAGGGAAGTGAAGTACATAGCCCTTTCGTGATGGTCCCGCAATCAAATCAGAGGGAGTCCTTTGGTTCAGGAAAACAGAATTTGATTTTAATTACCAAATAAATGCGGAGTAAATAAAAAACTAAGAAATAAAACACCCAACCCGACTAGTTTGCAACCTCTATTAATGAAAGTCAAAAGAAAGTCAATTACCAAGAGGCCATCAAATCTTCGGAGATGAATTTCATCCACCTTGCAAGGGCTATCAACGACGGAAGTTTTGCCATGAAAAGGGTAGGTTGTCTAATCTGCACATAACCCCTAAATCGAAAACCTAAATTAATTAATACTATATAAAGAATGATAAAAATTAAATCTTATACAAATAACACGGTTGACTTAAGAAAATCATTTTTGGCTAATTAGAAGGTAACTAAGAAACTGCTTAGGACTTCAATGGTAATGTGGTTGTTATTTATGGAGATTGACCTCCATAGTAAATCCTCGTCGTCCTACATTTGATCTGAGGTTCTTCAACCACAAGTTGACAAAAAGTGCGGATATATGAGATTCTTCAACCACAAGGTTGACAAAACAGTCGGTTCACCTGGGCATTTCCTGCTTGCGGGTAGAATACATGTAAAGCTAATCTTCACATAAATCCATTGGTGAACTGCAAATTTAGCATAGATCCATCAGAACTGCACAAAAAATAATTGTTCATCATCTACTTAAAATCTTCACTAATAGATTGAAAATAGGATTTAATTCCTGGTTTAGACCAAATGACCTAATCCTGAAAGTGTATCATTCCATTCTAAAAACATGAACAGAAAATGACAAGACCAATTTAGGTGGCAAAATGGGCATTCAATCACTCTTACTATAACACAATATTAAACCTTCCACACTATATCTTTTCATACAGCCATCTAAAAGGGTAGACATTATAATCCTATCAGTTTTGTATACACGGATCTTAAACCATCAAGCATACCTTGTATCATAACAGGAAGATAGCTAACCTGTTCGAATATTTTACATCAAAACAAACTGTTTAGCATTACTTTCTAATTCAGAAATGCTCACAAATTATTGGTGACGTACTTTCTTATTCCCTACTCATCAAGACTAATTCTTTCAATCCGTGGCATTACAATATTACATTAAGCTAACACCTCTTATTCAACTCTTACATATTAACTATTTACCTTTAATATACCTTCCATACACATCATCCACGTCGCCACATTCTGCACAAAGATATAGATTAGTTGCCTCATAAACGATCTCGTTGCGATCAACTTTCTTCCCGCACTTACGACATGCATTGTAGTACCAACCCATATCTTTTGGAATTCTGATGACTTGAGCCAAAATCACACATCTAATAGGTTGCATAATAGGCTAGGGTATTAACAGTGAAATACGTCTGAATGCAAGATGAGTTGATGGCACTAATAATAATACTATAATTATGTATCCAAACATTTATAGTGACCTCTTTCTACAACTTACCTCATCAAGCTCTCTGACCTCATCAATTTTTTCCACCCTGAATTAACTATAGTAGTCTTCGGGTTTGGTGACAATAATTGTTGGGGAGAAAACAGGTGGTATCAAATGGAGTTTAGAGCCACCATGTTTGTCTAGCAAGCTGAAATCAACAATCAACAAATAGGTAGTAAAACAAAACGAATTAATCTTTATTCAATGCCGCCTATCAAAAATTCAAAAGGTAGACAAATTAGAGTAAGAATTGATTCTCTAGTATACCTTAACTTGTAACTTTGAACATCAGGTATATATGAGTTGATATAAAGTCTTGTGCCAAACAAAGAGTTTGATATTTGGGGTTTGCCTACAAATATCGTTCATACAATAACATATTATGTACTAAACATGTAATTAATAGTGTAGTTGGAAAGACTACTAAACCATATATAGTGAATTTTTACCTTGCCAATTCTTCACTTTGGCCAATTGAATCAGGATTATGATTGGTTCACTTGAGCTACCACTGCCATTGATTGCTGTATACATTTGAGTGACAAAATCGTCCGCTGATCTTCATAGTCAGGTATCAAAATCTTCTTGATGGAAGCCTGGATTTTGTCTCCGAATATGAATTTAGTTATACTCCACATTATATTTACTTCTCCTTATCACATAGGTATTATATCAACACTTATTTGTACACCACAATGACTACATACACATTCTTCACACATATTAGTCACTATCGGTCAATCCCAAGTAAGTTTATTTTCATACAGAGCAATTCAAACTTTAATATAATTATGTACTTACGTCAACTATTTCTTCGTTGATCTCCATTTGATTTTCTTCTTCTGTTATTCTTATCAAATCTGAAGAATAAAACAGACATATAAAAACCCTAAAATTAAATCCAATAATAATAAGTCATCAACTTACTACAATTGAAGTAAAACCCATTCACGTAATGACTTATTGAAATCGGATCCTAAATCACCTGATCATTGACCGAATTCAAAACGGGTTCAAGATTAAAATAAAAGCAAAATTAAGGAAACAGGATTGAATTAATGAAGAAATCAAGCAAAATTTGTACCTATGAATTAATCAATTGAAGGAAGCAGAGAGAAGGTAATGGCGAATGAGGAGTGTGCTCAATTTTTAATTCAATTTTTAGGGTTGAGGAGTGTGGTTAATACGTCATTTTTCGTGGATATTTCATAATTAAACACGGGTAATTATTAAGGGGCAATTTAGTCTTTGAAAGACTACTAATTCACTATTTAGGTTGTCTTTTATTCAATTGATAATCAAGGATCCTAATTCAATTAGCTTAATTAATTAAGGGTTAGGATTAGTTTAGAGAGGTCTCTAGGATTAATGACAACCTAATATATACTTTATTATAATATACAAGAGAGATTCAAGTTGAGGTTTGGTTTGGTTCATAGCCTGTGAACACCCCTACTTACCGCTCCCTCGTGACATTTTTTCTGGTACCGCCCTTTTTTTTATTTATTGAAACTAGTTCTGAGACGGCCATAGCATTTGCGTACTTCTTCTTTTTCTGGTTTTTACGCTAAGTTGTCATAAAATATAATAATATAAATATCTATTATCTATATATATATATATATATAAAGCAAGATATCATTGAGCAATCTAAATCGTAAGTTAGGTTCCATCCATAGAGATCCTACGGCTAAAATTATTTTCTACATCAATTATCATTTTTTAAAAGGTGTACCTACAACTATTGAGAATTAGCACTTTCAGTACCTACAAAATTCTTTTCAGTCCTTATAGTTTAACAATAATGACGTTTTAACCGGTTATTTATAAATAATTAAACCCTTTAATATTTGAAAGATTGATCTATATTGATTAATAACATGATTTTTTTTATCAAAAGAATGACACTAAAACTGGTCGTCCATATTGTCATACAAACTTAATATATGATGAATACGTTAAAGTCATGAGTAAAATATTTTATGGTTTGTAAATAATAATCCCTTAATTAATACTTAATATACATTGAGCTAAACAATACACAAACATACGTCATATTCAACCACATTAACACTATTCTATTTTCTTTTTTGTGATTCATGGATTTTATTTGTGTACAAGTTTTTTTTTTATACAATTGCTAAAAATAACTTCGATTTTGATATAAAATTGATTTCTTATCCTACAACTGACTATTTAAATTTTCAAGTCAAAGACCATGTCTATTATTTATTTATTTAATTTTATAGGTGTAAATTTTTCATCAACATTAATATGCTTAATAGCGAACAATGTGAAGATCTAATGTTCCACAATAAATCTCTTTACATCGATTAGTCTATTTCTTTTCATTTCTTTTCTCTCATATAACACTTTGTACATTATGTTTCTTTTAGATTTAATTGTTAGCTGTTAAAACTTAAATGTGTTAGCCCGTATTATAGCGGGTCAACAAACTACTTTTATTCTATTTATAAGTAAAAAACTATAAAAAAAAACCAGGAACAAAAGTACATGAAAATTGTTGAACCCTGTTTTGTGATTGGACGAAGAAAGTCGTGACAGAGGACCACTTGTCTAGATGGCCCATTAGTAAGGAGGGCACTTGGCTTCCTAGAGGTCAAGGGTTCAAACCTTGCCATGGGTAAACATTTAACATGCTAGGTACCCACCCCCGTAAAACACATGGGGCTCTGAAGGAACTTGCTGGATAATGGTTCATTCCAACTCCAGACGCCCTCACTGTGCTAGGGGAGTTGCCCGGAGTCATCCTTGTGGGGTGGACAATGACTGGTGCCAAAGGCATACGAGACCAGGGTGTTCCCGCCAATTTACACATTTTGCTGGAAAGTCGTGACAGAGGCCCATATTATTATTGGATTTAAATATTTGATGAGAAGTGGGACTATAATTGAACATGTATCTGGAAACTATTAAAAATTTTAGAGGTCCGTCAGCCGTGTGCAGCTGCCCATTTGCCACCCCTTTACTTCCTGGCCCGGTAACTACACGGCCTACACCGTAGTACTTAGTAGGATCTTGCCGACTTATCATATTTTAGGTATCAAAGTAGAATTTGACATACAGAAAGCATATGATATTAGACAAATTTAGGTTAGATATGAAAGGGGTACAAAAATATCTTTAAAAGGAACCCCAATTATTTGCGGTGTGGGTGGATCATATGATCCATGTGGCGTGCCTATATATGTAGTGTGAATCCTGCCATATGGATGCAACATTACTATCCCCACCATGTGCTAATTAACCCTCCTATTTTTTTCGGCTCTCGATATGCATTACGGTATCTTCATCGTACCTGTCGAACATTAAAAAAAAAACGTGGAGGAATTATTTAAACAATAATAGCCTACTAAAAATTTATGTGCATTAATATGTTTATCTAACATGTCCTTTTTTTTTTTTTTGAACAGCAAGAAAGGAGAACGAAGAGGAGCTTCGGCACCGCCATCACCCCAATCTCGAACCCCGAAATATATAAATAAAACTAGCAAGATGCTAGATAATGTACATGAGAATCAATTACAAATAAGCAAAACATAAGAAGCTAAACAAAATCCTACAGATTGTCCAACCATTCTACCCATTGAACTGAATTGCCCTTGATTTTACTCCTATGTTTCAACCAGAAAAAAGATTGTCCCATTACTTGAGCAGCTAATTCCAATGTCTTCTTGGGATCATTGTCATTGAAAACCACACTGTTGCGAAAATTCCATAGAATTCACAAAAAAAACGTATACTACTCCACGAAATCGATCCTGCCTTCCACCTTTTAAACCACAAGAATCAGGCCATAGTAACAGCTGATCTAGATTCAATATGGGTGCCCAATCAAGTTTCCACCACTTCCCTATGAATGATATTAATTCTTTTGCCAACTTACAATTCAAGAATAAGTGTTCTTCATCTTCTATGCCATGATAACAAATCGGACAATTAGAATTCCTTACCTGGATGCCACGATGAACAAGATTACTTCTTGTAGGAAGACGCCTTAAAGCAACTCGCCATGTTAGAATATTAACTTTCTTGGGCAGGAGTTTCAACCATTTGAAGGACAAATTACACCTCGCCGGAAGCATTAAATCGTCCATGGCATACCTGATAGATGCTACTGAATACCCCTCTTTTGATAAATTGCACGACCATGCTTTAGAGCCGTTCGACTCCGCCACTGGATCATAGAGAAAGAGACTCGAGAATTCCAAATTGTGTGCCTCTAATACTTTCCCAGATTTCAAAATATTCCGCCATAGTCCTGAACATTTACCATATGATTTTTCTCCTAAGCCTCCACGATCACCATGAATTGCTTTGATTACCAATCTCCAAATCGAGTTATTCTCTGTTAAGAACTTCCACCACCATTTACATAAAAGAGCCACGTTTTGAGCTTTCAAACTCCCAATCCCTAAACCTCCCGCATTGACATCTGCCATCACTTGGTTCCACGCTACCCAATTCATCTTTCTATTTTCATTACTTCCGCCCCAGAAGAATCGGGCACGAATGCTTTCTAATTCTTTTAAGATCCTTGTTGGAACTTTGAATAATGAAAAGAAATATGTCCCAAGACTTCCTAACACGTTCTTGCAAAGTTGTAATCGTCCCCCTATCGACAATGAGCTCGCTTTCCATGAAGATAATTTCTTTTGAAACTTATTAACAAGAGTAGCCCACGACTCACATCTATTCATTGAAATCCCAATCGGAAATCCCAGGTATTTAAAAGGAAATTCGCCCACCGTACAGTTCAAACGATCTGCCATATTATCAATCTCTTGCTCGTTCACACCAATGCCATATATATTACTTTTCGCATAATTTATTTTCAGACCCGATGAAAGATGAAAACACCTTAAGATCCTAGCTAAATTCATCACGTTTCTCTCCGACCAATCCCCCACAAAAATTGTATCATCTGCGTACTGTAAGTGAGAGATTTCAGGGCCATTTACAGAAAGCTTTATGCCATGAAATATTCCCAAGTTTTTTGCCAAATTAATCGCTTGATTTAAACCTTCTGCAGCGAGTAAGAAAAGGAATGGAGCCATTGGGTCCCCCTGACGCACACCCCTTTTTGGAGAAAATTCTCCGGTAGGAGAACCATTTATGAGCACCGAGATGGATGACGAAGATAAGCAGCCTTTAACCCATCGAATCCATTTTTCCCCAAAGAACATTTGTTCCATGATTTCTTCCAAAAATTCCCAAGAGATGGAGTCGAAGGCTTTGTCAAAATCAATTTTAAAAACAAAAGCTTTGGATTTACGCTTCTTGATCCATGACATGAGCTCACTAATAATAATAGGACCTTCAAGAATACTTCTGTTGCGAATGAAGCCAGATTGTTCCGGGCCGATAAGGTCATCAATTACGTTTTGCAGCCGGATGGAAAGGATTTTGGCGATGATCTTATAAAAGGAACCAATCAAGCTAATGGGCCGATAGTCCGACATGGACAGAGGGATATCAACTTTTGGAATTAGGGAGATGAAAGAAGCATTGCAGCCCACATCAATTTTCCCAGTGAGCTCGAATTGTTTTATGGCTGCCATTAGATCTCCCTTGATCTCATTCCAAAACGATTTATAGAAGCGTAAAGAAAATTGTATAATTGAGAATATATATAGTACTAAGTAGTATATCATTTTCTTATTATCTACGATGACAATCTCATCACGACTTGAAACTCGAAACAAAATTAAGCTTGTTAACCTGCTAAGCCAGATTCATCAATTCGTTTAACTTTTCTGGTAAGGTTAGGTCAAGGTCGGGTTAACGGCCCAACTATCCCGGGGAAAATGTAAGTTTGTTTTTGTAATACAAAGTTAACCCGTAACCCCATGAAACCAATCAGCTACACTTTACCAGTATTTAAAAATAATTAAATAATCATGAGGTTAAATCTTTGGTAACTGAAACTACTCCGTATATATTATTTCTTTTGTAATTGAAACTAATTATGATGTAATCACTTTTAATTAATTATATTTGAGCTTAAATTTATGATGGTTGAATAAATAACCAAAAGGGCAAAATGATAATTTACTATTTCGCTTTCCTCTTTTAAGACTGTGACCAAATTCTTTATATATTAGTATAGATAATAAGTGATTTTCATTAGAAAATGTTAATGTTAATTTTCTGGTTACTTGATTTTATTTCATATTGAATATCTATTTTGGCTAAAACTGAATCTTTGCAAGATTTAAAGTTCGATATATTTATTTAATATAACATGTCAGTTATCAAGGATTAATTTATTTGACCATTTGTAAAATGAATATAAGAATAATAAATGTAGACATTAAATACATTAATGTAGGGATACATTTGTCAATTTAAATGAATTTATTATAGATTAATAGTGATATTAGGGGTAGAAGGGTAATTTCCCTCTTAAAAAAATCACTCAAAATGTGTTATATAATAGTATAGATAACTTGTTCTAAATTAAATCATATCTCATATTTCACTTGCAAAAGTAGACAGTTTTGTTACATCATATGATATAGAGTAAATTGCATGAATGGTCTTTGTGGTTTACACACATTCTCATCGTTAGTCCCAATACTTTATTTGTTGTATGGATAGTTCAAAAACTTAAAAGTTGTTGCACGATTAGTCTCTCATCCACCTAAAATGACTAAAATACCCTTGGTGGTACTATTTATTTTGCTCGGCCTGAGAAGTGTATTTTTGTCATTTTAGGTATAAAAGGGACTAAGCGTGCAACAACTTTTAAATTTTTGAACTGTCCACGCAACAAACAAAATATAGGGACTAACAGTGAGAATATGTGTAAAACACAGCGACCGTTCATGCAATTAACTCTTTAATATAATAATGATGATTGTTTTTAGTAAACAAGAAAATATACGAATATGGTAGCTAGTATTTAGTTGACTCGTTGACTTTGTCATTTTGTTACTTTAAAATATCACTAATGAAAAGGTTCTTGATTGAGTGAGTGGTGTTTGCACTCATGACCAAATGTTAGTGTCAACCAAAAGTGTGTCACGCACCGCATCAACGCAATTCTTAGTATAAAAAATATATATTTATCATTCTGTTGATGCTTGCAAAATCCTTTACAATCATTGCAAAGAAGATATGAACACTACACTTGATAATTCAGATTTTAGTATTGTATATTTTCGTAATTTACTTGATTTTTAATAATCAAACTATGATGGGGTTATCCAGTGGCAGACTTTAGCAAGATGTCAAACTATTAATGAGTGTTGATATATACTTCCTCCGTCTCAATATTATAGTCCATGTTTTCATTTTTTGACTTCCCAAATTAATTGTTCACTTTCAAAAATAGATAGTGAAGTTTGGTCGTGATTACCATATTACCCTTAATTGAAGTTATTATTAGACACTTTTTACAAAGCAGTAATTAATTAGTTAAGGATAAAACTGTCATTCTGCAGAAAGTAAGAAAGAGAAAGCAGTAATGATTATGTTTTTATTAAACTGCGTGTTTTTTGTCGTGCGATAATAATTTTGGGATGAAGGGAGTATTAAAGAACTACAAAATATAGTATTGTTAATGGGTTTGAAAGTGTAAATTAAACTCTTATACCTATCTCTTTTCCATCATATATAATTTAATTTAAAACCTAGCTATAAAATGTTACCCAATATCCCTTATCGAGTCAAGAAAATGTTTTAATACCAATAGACTCAAAAATATCAGATACATTTTTTCTTTAAGATGATATAAGCTTGTTGATTAGTAAACTTAACAATATAAAATTTATGTCTTTATGTCTTTAAAAAAATTACAACATATAAGAATCTAACTCATATATAATAGATGAAGATCACAGATTCACAATGGTCTAATCTCACACATTTGTTTAAGCGTATTAATCACCTTTTTATCATACCACTTTATCACCTCATTGTACTAGATAATATTACTATTAATCAAATAATCATCATGATACAATACTAGCTTGATCAACAAATTAACAAGAAATATAAAACAATATGGATGCAATTAATTTAGAGGAGCAGGCATGAAAGGAGAGGCAGACAAAACAACTGTATCATAAGGCAAAATTGTAAGTGTAAGCTGCAATGAAGTTAAGAAAGATGCAGCGTTTTTAAAATGCAGTGATGTTAAAATACAATAAATTTGGATTTTAGATCAAAAAAATCAAGGGCTAAGATTATCTTCCCCTCCTGCACTCTCTAAAGGGTGCTTTTAGCTTGCGGAATTGAACGGAATTAAATGGAATTGGAATCTCGATTTCCATTTCACAAGGGTGTTTGGTTCACAAATGAATTGCTTTTGAAGTCACCAGGTTAAAAGAATTCACGTTCTTTGAAAATTCAATTCCCTTCTAATTTTATTAAAAACATTTCGTGAACCAAATGCAACGTAAGAGGTCTGACCCTTTGATCCCAAACCAAACAATATACGAAAAATAAAAAATTCCAATTTAAAATCAAACCACACAATGCAAATTGACAAGGTCTACGATCATTAATTATGGCATAAAAGGTAGACTCTTGTTAAAACTAAATTCCTTAAATTGTCTTATAACATTCACCGAAAATTTCACAAGCGTAGAACTTTCTGATGTCGTTATCCAGTGCGCCGCCCCACATGAAAATTATTGTGTTCATACTGACGTGTCCTCATCCGACACCACTCGATTGCCTTTTCCCTTCGTCACAAGACACCGACCTCATCGATCGATCATCATAATTTCAAGCACAAAAGGTTGACTATAAGTCCAAATCAGCATCAAGTCCAACCAGCTACCTAGCTAGCTTTTGATATCAAATCATCATATGAATACGTTTGCAACTTATATACGGAGTATATAAAAAGTACCTACCTAGCTAGATGCGACAGATCCAAGGAATGAGACATTACTCCGTATTAACAATATTGGAATTGATAACACCAACATTAATAATAAGTCGATATAAATGACTGCTAATGATAATAACTCATATAGTACACGACCTTTCTTTTCACTTTCAAGACAAGGCTCTCTCTCTTCCTCTCTTTTTGGGCATAGGTTCCCTCTTTGTTTTCGTTTCCATTGCCCTTAGCCTGTCAGTCGGCCCGGACGCCCATGCATTAGCCATCGTGTATAGTAGATGAAGGTGCTCAACGTGTATACTTGAATTGTCGAAAGTTATAAACGGTAAAATAAGTTATAAAGGTGTTCGACATTTGATTAATGTGCTTATCGGAAGAGAGGGAAAAAATAAAAAGAGAGAAATAAACGAAAAAGGAAAAAAGCTTAATAGAAGGGACACGTGTGCAAATAAGATTCCATTTGTTATGATTCTTTTTTATTTACATTTCATTTTTAAAGTTTGAGCATTCTTGAATATATCGAGTTTGTAAAGGTTTGATGAAATTTCAAATCATCTTACTACCTGGATATGAGCAAAATGCTCTCCGGGATGGAGACAGGGGTTTTCTCTCGAAATATTCGGGTTTCCCCTTGAATTGGTGATGGGTATATGAAGAGGCAATGCCACTGAGCCCAATACTGCCTTTCAAAAAAAAAACTACCTGTAATTAATATAATTAATATAATTTAGGTAAAGGTTGTTAGATGTTGAATCTCATTACATTTCACATTATTATTACCTGTAATTGATAGCGTGGTTTACATTAAACCCTACATCCTAGTTATTTTCCCATTAACCCTTCATTTTAGATTCTTTTTATCAAAAATGATAACGATAACCCCTAAACATCCGGACACACATAAATACTTGTATAAACGTTATAAAAAACTATGTCTCGTAAAAATTGTTTAAGATAAATTATATAAATATATATGTATGTTTGTATTATAATAGTAATTTTTAAGGTTGTCGTTAACAAAACCCTTCTTTTATATATCATGTTTGTTAAACGAGTGTTGACCCTAACAAAAATTAAAACAAACTAGTTCCTAATTTTAATCGAGTTTCACTATATACTACCAGTCTACCACTATCAGATTAATACATATATTTTTTCTATTTTAATTTTTAATAAATTATAAAAACCAAAACATTATTTTCTTTATGTATAGACAAAATTACACGGATCGTCCCTGTGGTTTGCTCCAAATAACACTCCCCATCCTAGTGCTTTTTTATTTTACGTAGATCATCCCTATAGTTGCAATTTGTTGCGTAGATAGTCCCTATGTTTAACGAGCGTTAGTTTAATCCGTTAAAGGACCTTGAATGTAACATTTTTAATGGCAGGGGCTATTTGTATATTTTTTTAATTTTAAAAATTTAAATTTATATTATATTCTTTTCTAATTGAATTAAATAATTTAACTTTTTACTAAACTTTCAATTCAATTTAACTATATTTTTATAGAACATTTAATTTAAAATATTTTTTGTTTAACAATAAAAATGATCAACTTAATCATTCTAGTTTGTGCAAATGATTTCATCGACACTAATTCACCAAGATATTATTAAAATCTTCAAACAACCACTACCAATAATTGTCACATTTGATCACTATTATTTTCACCGACAAATACACATGAATTAACCGTTTCCTAAATTTATCATATCTAAAAATTACAAAATAAAATTGAAATTTTTTGATAAAGTTATTTCAAACTTTGAAAAAACAAAACCTATATTAAACAATAACTTGTATGAACCTTGAGGTTGTGGCTTCAAGTCGCGAGGTAGACTATTGTGTAAATATTCATGAAAAATGTATTTATTCTTGATATGGGTGTTTGAGTACTTGTTTTTTAGAAAAAAAAAGATACTGAAAAGTGAAAACGAACACAAGCTATGTAAAATCGAAACTAGAATAAACAAGTTGATCATTTCAATTGTCACAAAAAATAAATATTAAAAAGATCAATTAGAATAGTTAAATTAAATTGAAAAGTTTATTAAAAACAACTTGCTTAATTTCAACTATAAAAGTCATTAAATTATTTTCATGTTTAAAAAATAAAAATTTCACGAATAGTGTCATTAAAATTGTTACATTCAAGGTCCTTTAACGGATTAAACTAACGCTCGTTACACATATAGACTATCTACGCAACAAATTGCAACTACATGGATGATCTACATAAAAAAAAGCACATGGATGAAGAGTGTTATTTGGAGCAAACCATAGGGACGATCCATGTAATTTTGTCTTATCTATAAGTATATAACTTTTATTCATAAATGAAAATACTACGTAATAAAAAATAAAAATAAAAAAAGGGTTAGATTAACTGCCGCGAACTGTTCAAAAAGTTCGCTCTCACTTCCACTTATTATATACCACCACATATACACACATGCTGTCTGTATAATTGTATCTCTATCATCTTTATTAATATTATTGTCTTCTCCCCCACTTCAAATCCTACAAAACCACAAACATATATACACCCCATATGATTGCATCACTTATTCTCAACCACTCACCGGAGCTCCCTCATATTCCGGTCACTTTCTCATTTTTCCGGCCACTCTTTCACTTCCTGCAAATCGGATCAAAACAAGGTCTTTTTCATCAAAGCAACTTCATTTTCCTCATTAGATTAATGGGTTTTATTGCTTTTTGATTCTCAAGTGTAAGTTTTTGTTGGGTTAGAAAATTTTAGTAAATCCACGTGGGATACAAGATACTGAATATTCTCTGACTAATTGTTTTTTATATTATGTGGGTTTGGTTGCCCTTTTAATAAAAATGAAAGCTTTTTATAAGTTTATCTTTTGGGTACAACAAAATGTATAATAGTGTGATGAGGTTATCCATAGTTGGATTTAGTGGTCCAAATTGGGATATACATAAAGTTAACCTTTATTTTCTAGATTCAAAAGCTTAATTCATGTTCATTCTGTCTAGATATTATAGTAAGTCCATTTCCGTTGAATCTTGAACTTAAAAGGTTGATCTTTTTGTGACTTTAGGAGTGAATTATGGGGCGGTTTTCGTCCATGTTAGAGGGGCTAACGAGGACGTTTTCGACTTCAAAGAGAGGGAGATGTTCTAGTCAATGTGGTGCAAAAGAAGCTGCAGAAGCCATGGCCAAAGATGCAAAGAAGAATGACATGATCTTAAGATCATCTGGTAGTGTCAACTTGAACAGATCAAATAATTGTGCCTCTGTTTGCTCAAAAAAAGGAGGCAAAGGAGTGAATCAAGATTGTTGCATTGTGTGGGAGGTATAAAGATATAACCTTTTGGTTTCTTAAAACTAAATTATTACATGTTTTTATTCATCTACACCATTTGGGTGATTAAAATGTGACATTCTGTAGGAATTTGGATGTCAAGAGGATATGATGTTTTGTGGTGTGTTTGATGGTCATGGTACATGGGGACATTTTGTTGCCAAGAGAGTTTGCAACTCGTTCCCATCATCGTTGCTATGCAATTGGCAAGAAATGCTAGCCGAAGGTTCAATTGACCCTGATCTCGACTCGCAGTCTGATAAAAAGCTTGATAGATTCAATCTATGGCAGAATTCTTTCATAAAGACATGTGCTGATATCGATCAAGATCTAGAGCAATATCGCAAGATTGATTCGGTTTACAGTGGAACCACAGCTGTTGCTGCCATAAGACAGGTAATTCAAGATCTTTAAAAAAAAAAAGAAGTTATAATGGATTTTGTTATAGAAGTTTGAATGCGATCTTATAATTTCCAGGGTGATCATCTTGCGGTAGCAAATGTTGGAGATTCTCGTGCGGTTCTAGCTACAGTTAACGATGATGATTGTTTGGTACCCGTACAACTTACCGTTGATTTTAAGCCAAATCTACCCCGTGAGTACCTCTTAGAATATTCTTTAGGGGCAGCAAGTTTTACCATTTTAATATTAACAAAAGAAGTTGTTATTATCTCAAATGGGTCAAGCATTTTTATGACTCACACAAAAAAACAAGCTGAAATGCAAACGGGTCAAAAAGGCTGAAAGTTTACCAAAGTGTATTTTTATGACACACAAAAATGAGAACACAAACAAAAAAGTCATTGCAAGTCGACTGAACCATAAACGGACCACCACACTAACTAATGGCCCATTGCAACGAAACTTGTTTTGACCCATTATCCACTTCACCCAACCTCTAGTAATTTATCATTTGAACCCAACATGAGAGGATCTTAATCCTTAATTTATCTTGTGTGCAGAGGAGGCTGAACGGATAATTGAGTGCAACGGGCGTGTTTTCTGCTTAGAGGATGAGCCAGGTTTGCACCGTGTGTGGCTGCCAAATGAGGAGTCACCTGGTCTGGCTATGTCACGTGCATTTGGTGATTACTGCATAAAAAAATTCGGGCTTATATCTGTTCCTGAAGTCATACAACGACAAATAACCTGTAGAGACCAATTTATGGTTCTTGCTTCTGATGGGGTACGTTCTTGAATGCAAAAAACTTAAAGTTGTGGATTTTGTACCAAAATTCTGCATATTTGAACAACTCATATATACCTAATCATTGAAAACAGAACATATACAGACAAAGTAAAAACATATGTTTCGCTGATTTGATTTGTTGGCAATTGATACGCTGAATCAGATCTGACAGTTAATATCTGTGTAGGTGTGGGATGTTGTTTCAAATGAAGAAGCAGTGGAGATTGTGTCATCGACAACAGACAAGGCTAAATCGGCCAAACGCTTAGTGGACTATGCAATCCGAGCATGGAAACGCAAGAGGAGAACAATTGCAACTGATGATATGTCAGCTATTTGTGTATTTTTTCATCATAATTGTACCTCCTCTCACCAAATTTATCCTGTAGCTACTGCAAAATAAATCTTCTAAGGGTATTTATACCTTTATAGTGCATAAAAAATCATTTTCCCTTATCATATGTTTTTCATGTACTTTACTTAAGAATACAGAAGTCTATAATAAGTCCCAGTTTCGACATAGGCAATGAACCTTAGCTAGAGAAGTCATATAATCATCAGACCTGCAACATCAAACATATCAAATCATAGATCAGGATCAAGATTAAGATCAGCCTTGTTAAAATATGATGTTTTTACTTTAAGCCATGAGTAAAGAAATCTGGATAACAGACCTATCTCCATAAGGTGATTTACATGAAGCAACCAAGTGAACCTTCGCTTTATCTGCTTCATTCTGCAGGTAGCGTGAATCAAGAAACATTTTAGTTAGTGGTGGCAATTCGATAGTTTACTCACCTTATTCAAAAAATATAGAGTACCAAGGAAAACAATATAAATTTTGTAACTGTATCTGCCACAACAATTATGCCTTATGTGTAACGGGTCAAATGAGTAAAATAAAGAAATTGTTTAGAAGGAAATGGGTCCAACCAAAAGTCGCTAAAGTTCTAATTTGATGCATAGAACCCCCTAGCTAGATCCTCCAATCCAACAAATTAGACCAGTAATGAGTTAATAAAGATTTTATTACCATATTCACCGGTACAAATGTATAATCATTTATAAAAGTTAAAAAGTATTGGACAAACACAGTCTTGGGTCAACCTGACCCGACCCCACCCTTACCAAAAAATCACATGTTTTTTCACCTGTTAAGAAAACTACACATTTTGATACATCTACATTTAGGAATCCAATAAATGAAAGTCAAATTCGTTTGAATACAGACCTGAGATTCATAATAAAGGCCAGCATACAACGAAGCATAAAAATAGTCACTTTCTCGTCCTTTAGAAAACTCATCAACAAGCTGTTCATAAAAATTCAACTTCTTTACTCAAGATAATCCTTAAAGAATATATTTATATCACATATACGTGTACACCATTCATTAACAATACCTTTTCAGGGTCACCACCATCTTTAAACATGTTATAAGCTTCTCTCATTACAGGTCTAGGATCTCTTCCAACCTGCAAAGGGTTTCAAAATGAACACAATCAGACATATTGTTTGGATATTCGACAAATGATAAGTTCAAATTTTCTTAATGGGCCAGGATCATCGATAAACCTCAAGAAAACGCTTTCTAGCATCATTGGGTCCATATAGTTGAGCTTCACAAAGAAAACACCAAATTGACTCCTCGGTATCGTTTGGATTTTGTGCTACATCAATCCGAAATTGCTCGGCCCCTTCTTCAAACCTACACAAATAAACAATAATAATACATAACAAGTGTCACCAATCAATAATAATTAATGAAATATTATTCTGTAAGTACCTATCAAGGTAATACAGTGAAAGCCCTCTCTGCCAAAGATCTATGATCAATATCCATAAACAACACGAAACATAACTGATGCCGTTAGTCCATCTAATCAATTATCAAATGCTACTATATCTCAAATTAGGCATGATTAAAAAGCGACTCACATGCCTTTTGACGAGGATCAAGTTTGATAGCATTATCAAATTCCGTTACAGATCCCGCTACATCACCCTATATAACAATTACAACATAAACACAATTTGACCAAATCACACACTAACAATGCACAAACACAATGACTATAAGAATTCGATATCCAAAAACATTGAATAAGATCAACAAGATTTATGTGGTTTAGTTGATCATTGTGATCAACCAAGTACACTAGCATAAGTATCACGGTGTACAATTACATTAAGGTTAGGTTCATAATAACTCCACTATTAGATTTGACCAACACAACCATCAGTCTCCACGATTTAACAACATATTAACAGGGGTTTATGACATGTAATTACTAAATCATAACACATTATTAATAAAACGTACTTGCTAAGTGATAATTATTTGGGTATCACTTTTCCCAAATAACAACAGATTCGCATACTTAACGCATAAAGCCAAATTTTGCATAATGAACTAAAACCTCGCAAAATTTCGAATAAAAACTAAAATCTCGCATAAAAGCGAAAATTTGGCATAAAAACCTGACGAAAGAGGATCATTCCTCGTCGAATAGCGATGAGGGCTTGTCGAGATGAATCTGGGCCACCGGTAATGGCGTCCCAGATTCCTGAAACTGAAGTTGAAATGTTATAATTTCGGGGGGAATTTGAGATGATTAAAGAGGGAAATAAATGATGGGTTATTGGGAAAGTAGAGGGTGAAGAAGATGAACGGCTAAAAGGGGTGGTGGAGATTGCCGGAATTATACTCCGGGAAACTGCCATTGATGTGGTGTGGGGTGTGTGTTTATTAGAGAAACAGTGAAACAAGATAAGAGGATGAAGCACGGCGCGCGTTAATGAAACACAAACTACTCCCAACACATCAGTTTCTGCTCAATCGGCGCCCAATGGTCATTTTTTAAAACCGGCACAATAGTAACACATCTTTAAGTTGGAAAAGTTTAGACTTACATAAATCTTACACCAAAATTTATACATAATGAGTTGGTAAAATATGTGGACCAATCACATGAATTTGTACATTCTCTCACTTCATTCTCTCTCATGATTTAATTGGTCCACCTAATTATGTAAACAAAATTATGTAAGCTTTGTGTAAGTGTAGCATGACTCCTTTCAGTTTTATTGACCTCACATTTACCAATAATATATTTTTAAATCTATACACTAAAGGTATATTTGGCAAACATAGATGAGGACTATTTTCGAATCTCTTTATATATATAAAAGAAACTAATATATAGGTAGCCCTTCTTTAATTAAACCATTCTAAACTAATCTCACCCATTTAATCTTGGAGGGCAATTATTAGGAGCCATTGATCTTAATTTCATTGGATGTCTACCTAAATAGCTAATCCTAATCCTTCTAAATGACCATGATAACCTCATTTATTACCCTTAATTTGTTGTTTTATAATTAATATAATTAATAATTTATTTTCCATTAAATTAAAAATTACAATTAAATTTAAAAGTACAATTAAATTAGAATTAAAATGGTTTTAAAAAAGCAGATGCCAAAACGACGTCGTTTTGGCTCTTCTTTTTCCCCATTTCCTTCTCGTGTCAAACAAACACACGCAGCCCTAAAAACCTTAACGTATTCTCGATCCAACCACCACCTGCCGGCAGACGACGTCAATCGCGAACCCATCCCCCAAACCCTTATGCGCCGTCTTATTCCGACCACTATATGCCGGCAGAGCACATCCATCGCTAAGCATGAAGCTTCTCCATGTTCCGGCAGTCTACCCAACAGTTCCGGCACTATTCATCTCATGAAACAAACGGTTCTCTTCGATTCAGGTATTCAATCCATACAAAACCTAACTTTATCTCATAATTTACACCAGTTTTATATGTCATTTAATTTAATTTACTCGTGTATTACGTGAGGAAGCAGATCGTCATTTTAGGGTTAAGAATACACCACGAACGAGTCGTAGTTTTGTTAATCAACATCTTCCAAAATTCTTTATTTATTGGTAAATATACACATACAATATTGTTAAATTAAATTCACAGCATACGGGTCTAATAGTATCTTTTATTTCTCTCTCAATGTCTATTATAGGCAACCACAACATAATAAGAAACTCTTAATGTAGATAATCATTTTTTGTATATACCATTTTCCTTATTGATCCTTCTTTATTGCACGCGATTTTGTTTTCTTAATTCAAATTTCAAACCCGATCATTTTCCCCCCAATTTTATCACTTTATAAAGGAAGAGTTTGTGGATTACATACATCACCTCACTTCACATTCATAATATTCGATCAAGAATACTCTAATACAACCCATAGCTCATGGCTGATGCACAAGGCTTTACACCACTGAACCTCATTAACAATGACAGGGATGACTACAAGGTTCGTGTTACGGTATTCTTGGTGTGGAAACAGAGCTTCGTATACAACCCAACACAAGTTAACTCCATGGATATGATTCTTCTAGATCATCAGGTATTTTTCTTTATTTGCTTATCGTTACGAAATAAATAACAAGTATCCGTTGGATTGGCTTTTGTTATTGATTTAATAAAAGATTATGTATACAGACTAATAAAAGAATAATAAAAGATTATCTTTCTTTTCTTTAGTTAGTGTGTACGGCTTGGTGTAAATTATGAGATTAGTGTACACAGATTCATTTACATTATTGTACGTCAGATTCGGTAGATTCGTGTGTTCATAATCTGCATTGCAAAGTTAGGGGTATATTGTCATTGTGTGTAAGGTTAGAATTGTTGGGGGTTGATTCTCTTTATATATGTGTATTTGAGATTTCATATATGTTTTGTGAAATATTTATAACAAATCTATATGTATATCTAGGTGGTTCATTGAATTAGGTAATCGGGTATCATGGTTTAATGTTTTAATTAATGTTTCAATGTAGATTGATAATTTCTGGGGACAACATATTGTGCATTGTAATGATACGGTGATGCGTGTTGCTGTTTATAATGTGTAATGTATATAGCGTGTATACAGATTGGTGTCCACAGATTTCTGTACACAGATTCATTTACATTATTGTAGGTTTGATTCGGTAGATTCGTGTGTACATAATCTGGGTTGCAAAGTTAGGGGTATATTGTCGATTTTATTAGTCTGACTTACCATATACTTAAGCAGAAGTGCTACATATGAATCACTGACATAACCCATTTGACTTCAGCACAGTGTTACACCTAAGTACTGGGTCGTAGTCTTTTTTGTTACAAAAAGTTTCAAATCAATTTTTTGGTTCCCGAGTTCACATCAATTCTCAGATACCTCCCATTGCCAACTTCCGATCTCAGTAAACTCTTTTAAAGCATTCATATAAAATTAACTGCTTGTCTTTACTTTCTTATTCATGTTATGTATAAATGTCCATAAAATCGTAGGTTGTTGAATGGAGATGAATTTGTTGTTCAACCTACCCAACTTGCTAATCTGGCCCATGAAACGGTAGTCAATTCAGAATTGAAATTCTATACAGATAAACCATTTAAGACTATTGAGCAAGTCCGTTCGACTTTTGAGGCAAGTTATATTGTGCTACAAATATTTGTGATATAATATTCTTTTTGTTGTAGTTTATTGTTCGTGCCATTCATTTAATAACTTTAAAATGTACAGGTCTCTCACTGTGTTATCAAAGCAACGATCACCAAGTCCTGTACAGATGAGGGTTGGTTTACAAACACGTGTAAAGTTTGCAAAAGAAAATGTCATCGCATAGTTGAAGAGTCTCCTGAGGTCAGGTTGTTCCAGTGTCAAGCGTGTGGTCCTGTCAAAGAAGTTAAAACCATGTGAGTAAATAAACTGAAAACGTTTAATTTTCTCCTACCTATTAAGTTATCTGGTTACAGCCTACTATTCGACTTTCACACGAGTTTGTAAATCTCAGGCTTAGAACAATTGCGCGAGTGAAGGATGCTACAGGCTCTACTTCAATTTGCTTTTTCGACAATCAACTTGGAAAACTACTTCAGCGAAGTGTTACATGGCTCAGAAAGAAAATTGCACTGGTATGTCATCTGACACCAGTTTTATTCGGTTTTTATTTAGTCACTTTCATCGTATATGAAACCACTTACATGAACATTTTTACTCTTCTTTCCTAGATTGATGACCCTCAAGTCATTCCCTATGAGTTCAATAATCTTCTCGACAAGGAATACGTCTTCAAAATACACGTTGGGGACATCAATCTAAAGCATAACTACACTGCCTATACCGTCGATCGTGGCACACAGTCTACTGAAGTGATTGATGCCATTACAGCTAAGATGAATGATCTAAATTCATCAACTTTTGAAGACCAATCTCTCAATGACACTCCTAACGCAAAGGTATACTCGATTATTGAACACATTTATCTATTACTCCGTAATATTCTTCCTGCAACTGTTGTTTACAACTTAATATAATACTATGTTGCAAACAGGTCTGCAAACAGGTCTGCAGTCTAAGAGATGACGACGTGTTGTCCCCAGACCCGCAACAGCAGGTCACACCAACCACGTTTTCATTCAAGAGGAAAAGTCAGTCACCCGATGATTTGGACTGTACCAATGGTAGCACATCAGCCCCTTCCAAGGATTTTGCTTCATTGAAGATACCAAGGATGGAGGACATATGATCAACTGAAGTGCTCATACCAAACTGATTTGGTGGTCGTTGTTTATATTTAATTACTGCTTCGTATGACATTGGTTTATTGCAATTACTTTTGATTAAGCCTGCTGGGTGTTTTTCACACTCAACTTGATTTATGGATTAATTGTGATTTTTCACATGTTTACTTACTGTTCGATTACTTATTTCATGCTTCATACTTCTGTTACAGAATCTAATATGTTTGTCAAGTAATTTGTTACTGTTTCTGGTTTTAGTCTTAACAATAGCCCATATTTAGTTCAATTGATTCATGCGTTTTCATCTGTTGTGATGGATGCTTAATGGTCCCAGGAAGCAGTAATTAGGATTGGTTGCTGCAAGTTTTATGCTGTTGCTTTTCCTCATAACTTTCACTATTTGGTTGGTTTTTATGTTACTTTCCATTATCATTATATATAATATATAATGGTTTTCGGCATACTATTTTTGCACAAAAGCAGCTTACTTTTTCAAATGCAAAGGAAGTACATCTCTTTATTCTCTTTATTATACATATAAAAGAAACTAATATATAGGTAGCCCTTCCTTAATTAAACCATTCTAAACCAATCTCACATTCTCACCCCTTTAATCTTGGAGGGCAATTATTACATTATTAAAATCACTTTGTTTTGCATAAGAAGACGTCCTGGCCTTATCAGTGTCAGCTGCTTTACACGGTTGTCCTAAGAAAACCTCTACCACAATTGTGCCTTGGTCTCTAACCAAAATTCAATATCACTAATAATTACTCACTTTTTTGTTATTGCCCTTATGAATGTGTCTTTCACCTCATCACTTTACCTACACAAAAACGATAATTTCCAATTACTGCCATCAAATACACCATTAAATTTTCATCAATGTCCATTTTAAATTTTAAATTTCAAAATCAAATCCCCCAAAAAAATATATTGAATTGTATACCTTAATTAAATTATTAACAATGAAAGATCCACACCATTTTAGGAAAGTGAAATCATAACTTTTAAAACAGCTCCATATATTCTCTCCAATAAGAATAAGATACTCAACTTGAACAAGAGCTTATTCAAATATCTCTGAACGCATCCCACCATCCCGTTCTTTAGGAAAACGAAAGTCTACTAACAATGGTGACAAAGAAAACTCAGGATCTTTACATCATGGCACAAGATAATCGAAACGCAGATGCATCACCTGGTAAGTTTTAAACGTTGTCTAACAATCTCACCTCCAATCTCTACACAATGCTAAATTCTTATTCAGTCCAATACTTATTTAATACATTATATTTATATTTATTAATATTATGTTATTAGTCTAAAATATCAAATATAATCACATTTCCTTTTAATCCGTTAAGATACGAATACAAATGGTAAATATTACCTCAGACTCTAAATGAGCTGTTTTAGGTTTGTTTGACCGTTCACCTATAAAAATTATTTATAAAATCAGTACCATAAATAAAATTTAACAAGATTTTCTGTTTCGAATATTGTACACGTCCAAGCCATTTATTTTGTCTCATGTGTCTAATTATAGATACAATTACAATTAATTCATATGTGTCAAAGTTTGTTTTAATTTGCAACTTTGATTTCTGACTGTTTTTCCTTGCAGTTAATTCATAACCAAATCGAGCTAACTGAATCGCAAAGGGTGTTTATCACATATCTTAAAAATACCACAGTACATGACGAGCAAGTTATAACAGAGGGGATTGAAAAATTACAAATATCGATACTCGATTATATGGTTAGTGGTAATATGACTACGTCCACTCCATCGTCAGAAATTTCTAATTACATGGCTAAGATGGGTATGGCTATGGGCAAATTAACAAGAACAATATAACCGAGCCCCGCAAATTTGCAGGCTATAAACTAGTATACTTTAAAGAGCTTCTCTTTTAAAGGATTATTTTTTATAGAATCTCTATTTTTTATACGTGCCAAACATGGATTGTAGATGGAGTTTTTGAAATTTAGAATCTCCATTTTCAAGAATCCCTCAAAATGTGAGTGCCAAACACACCCCAAAAAAGAAAAGCAAAACATTTAATTAATCAAGATGGACCACACAATCACTTCACTTCTACGTCGTTAACCGATGCTCCAAAAAGTGATGCCAATGGTGTCAAAAAAACAAATGTTTTTAAAACCGAAAATCAAATCGGACCGGAATCCTCTATTTTTCGGTCGAACCGGTCTGACCGGCCCAAAACACGATTTAAAAAAAATCAAAAATCAAAAACCGAGTTAACCGGTCCGGTTTGACCGAACCGCCCGGTTCGTTGACTGGTCAAACATTGGTCAAAACCGGTTTTGTACCAGCCGAAAAACCCCAAATATCCGGTCAAACCGGTCGGACCGGACCGGTTTGACCGGTTTTCTAAACATTGCAAAAAACTGATGCTAAGTGACACAAGGAACTGACGCACCATTAGCAGAGGTCTAAATGATGATAAAATGATGAAACCATTACTTTTTATGGAATAGTACCGTACGATACTAATTGTGCTTTATGGTGATGTACTGTATAACACCATAAAAATTCAATTAGTAAAGTATAGAAATTCTTTTAATTGGTGCAGTTATGCTGCCCGGAATATTTCCGTTTCTTTGATCTAATTAAACATAATCTAGTTAAAATGAAATTAACCTTTTATTTTCATTTTGTATGCTACTAATTAACTTGATAAATTTTAGTTACATTTGTTATCATTCATCGAAAGACTAAACCTTAAAAAGTTTATACTGCTTATACCCCTAACGAACTTGATAACTTTCGTCACTATCACTTTATTCATAAACTAAAATTTTTACATAAATTTAGGTTGCGTTTAGTTGTGGAAAATTTTCCATCTCCAATTTTCTAAGAAATGAAAAGAGTTTTTGTTTTGAAGAAAAGTGTTAAAAATTTAGAAAATGTGTTCAAAAGTGATGTATTTTCCGTTTTGGAAAAATAATGTTAAGAGAAGGCTTTTGGAAAATTTTAGAAAAAATGAAGGAAGTAGTATAAAGGAAAATATGGAAAACTGAGAATTCTTGTTTTCCAACTCCTAGTTGAAATATGGAAAAATTGAGGGTGCGTTTAGTTACGGAAAACTCCTCCATTTTTCTGGAAAATTTTCTAAGAAAACTAAAAAATTAGAAAATGTGTTCAAATTGTGATTTTCTAAAGAAGTTTTATAAGAAAAATGAATCTAATGATTTATGGTATCCTCCATTTCCTATTTTGGAAAATGAAAACTCCATCCTTTACATTTGAACGCATTTTCTAAGCACCATTAGTTTTTTAAGGGACTCAAAACTCTAGAAAAATGGAAAAGGAAAAATGGAGATAGTTTTCCGTAACTAAACGCGCCCTGAGTTTTCCATTTTCTTGGAAAACTTTTCTGGAAAATAACCATTTTGAACGCATTTTCTAATTTTTCACTTTTCATAGAAAATTTTTCTAGAAAACCACCCCATTTTCCTTTAACTAAACACACTTTTAGTGTTACATTGTTGAATAATACCTATTCTATTCCAACACGTAAATATGTTCTCTTAGTAATATCATTCAAAATATAACCGTTTAAGGGAATGGTTCCAAATAAAAATACTTGTTATGGTGGGAACGGTAGGAACGAACATTTTTACTTTTAACTTTAAGATTAAATTATGTATTTGATAAAAAATTTATATCACCTTTTCACATTTGATTCTTTACACTTTAAATTAAAAGGAAAAAGATTAGATTGATTATGCACCATTACATTATTTCATTAGATAACTAGATTAAGACCCGCGGGATTCGTTGCATTTAAAAAAAATATATTTTTTAATTGAAATTTAAATGAACACAAATAGAAAAAAAATATATTGTGATGTGTACTGCAAATTAGTCATTACACCTCGGATGCTTTCACATAATCACATACAAATTCAAACACATTAACGTAATTAATTAAAAAAAATTAGTCATTATACCTCGGATGCTATCAATCGTTTTTTAATGCTCCAAAACAAGGGGTTTCCGTGAGAATTAAACATTGTTGAAGACGCCATGGGGTTCGAAGATGAATCGCCATTTACAGCCTTGTTGAAGATTTTCACGTTGATGAAGACGACTGGTTAAAGCGGGTGTTCGAATGTTTAGCATCATCTACAACTGCATCTGATGGGGTTTTTTTTATTTGGGCCTAATCTTACACATGTATAACAATATTTTGGGCTTTATTTAATGATTGCCTTAAGCCCATGTATCACCATAGTTGGACTGTATTTAAATGATTGCATTAAGCCCATTACAGCTAGCCCAATTCATCTTAAATATAAGCGTTCACCTATTGGCTTATTTTTAGTATCTATATATTAGTATTTAATAATTATAATTAAATCATTATTTTTAATTAATTAATTATTAATTATTTTTATGCATTAACTCATTAAGGGTTAATTAATGCTTTCTTTAATTAAAGAACCAAAAGACTTATAATGTCATTAAGTTTTTTAATGGTGAGATTAGCAAGTTGCTAATTAATCCAAAAGCCATCTCTAATGCAAAGTTTTTCTTTTAAGTTATAAGATAGAAGATTTATTGATTTCTTGTATCTATTGATGCATTTAATAATTTGTGAGTTAGGCATTTATAATTGTTAGTGCTTTCCCAACTAATTAAGTCTCCTAAATAATATTTTCGAATAAAATGCGAATTAAACTTTTATTCTTTTATTTTTGGAGTTATAATAGAGAATATGAATATGAATGTAACAAAAATGAATTTCACTTATATATCTGTTACATTTAGGAAAAACATAAAAAAAAAAAAAAAGATAGGAAATAACAACTTGAAAAGCTTTGATTGATAAAACAAAATAAGTAATTACATTATAAACGAACAAAATACAAAATAAGAAATTGAAAAGCTTAAATTGGTACATCAAAATAATAATATATTAAAAGCACTACTCCTAAGTCCTAACCTATTCACATTTACTTTGGTAAATGTAGTAGCTAGAATTAATTAGAAATATGTCTTTCTGCGTACTCATATCCATTTATGCCGTTATATAGTGAATAATTATGCTTGTTAAATGGGATTAATGATTTTCATCGAGGATTAAATGGTGGTCAAGGACTCGAGGCAAATTTATAGTTATCCTCATCATGTACGTAGGTAACTATTCATTTGCCTTGATAATAAATAATAATGATAAAGCTAGGGAATCGACTATGAAAAGTATAATTGATTTTTCATGAACAGAATTTAATAATATTACTGTAATTCTTACAATAAGTTTTAACATGTGAAAACACATCGACACATATTAATGTTTATACAAATTCCACTTTTACTAGACTTATCTCCATGTAGTGAAGCGCATAAAATATTACAAGTCTCTACAAGACATGGCATCTGTATTTTATGATCATCATGGCAAAGTTTCACCACATTACGTGACTCCATACCTACAAAATTAAAAATTTCAAGTTTTCATGAGTTAGCAATATGAGGTTTTATATATCTTTGCATTCAAGATACGATTGACATTTAAGTTTGTAGTAATTAATATTGATAATTAATTTAAAAAGTATAACTGAAAAACAGGGTATAATAAATGTCGTTTTGTTAATTGAACAATTATTAAATACTAGAAAAAAACAATGGAGATTTTATTAATAACAACCTCAAATAGTTTTTATGAACAATTATTTATGAAAAATTAAAAAAGTTTATGTTCTAATAAAAAAACAATTTCGTTTCGAGATGGTACAAACAAAAATGGTTTTAGTTGAAACAATCGAAGATCTTAATGTAGAAAATCAAAACATAACTTATTAATGTTTGTGCAACCATGTTACATTAGTTAATTGGTAAAAAAGTACAAAATGAATCCCATGAATCAGTGACCCACCAAAGATGGTGTCGAAAGTCGAAACCATGATCTTAAAAGTATGTTGCTTTTTGAAACAGTTAATTTGTAGAACCGCATTCACATATACATAATATACATTATACATACAATTGTAAAAGATACAAATAGTAACGATATGAATAGCCGATGAAATTATTTGGTGTAACAAACAAGCTTATGTTCATAGTTGAAGGGATATGTTAAGTTCTTCTAATACCTTCAATTAAGAAAAGTAGAATGATTTACCTGGGATAATGAGAAATACAAGAAACATAATAGCGATCAAGGATTTTGCCATCTTGATTTAATTTGTTTCCGTGTTTTTGATAAATTTATGTAATACTTTGATTTACTTATTATATAGAATGAGATGAGAGGTAATTGAGGTTTATGAACTATCAATTTAATTGTATTAAATGTATTTTGGTTTTGGTTTTGGTAGCAAATATTTAATGTCAATATCATATCGTAACCTTTTTTAAACACCAGTCAAGAGTTTATGACTTTGACTTAATGTTTAACATATTCAAGATCCGAGTTTATTATTTTACCCTCCATTACTTATTACTTATAGAATTGGAAATCAAATTACGCGGAAAGAATTTATGGCATTGAAAGTTCTAAGGTGGATTAATATTTCATTTTTCTTTTCAAAGTATCTACTTCAAAATATTAATTCTTAAATATGCTTAAGAAATTTAATTAGTAAATGATTAGAGATTGGATCATAACAAACCGGACTGTAATTCATCATATTATTATTCGCGTCAACCATTCAATGGTTATACACTACATTTTTAATGTGTTCAATTTCAAAAATATATTATGCTTTATAGCTTGGGTCGTATACCTAGTCTATACTACTCCCTCCGTCTCTAATCTATTGTCCACTATTCCATTTTGAGCTGTACCAAATTAATTGTCCACTTTCATAAATAGATAAGAATAAGGAGATAAAGTTCTTTTTTACCCTTAGTGTATATATATAAGACAAAAAAAATAGGTAAAAAGTAGAGGGTAAAACTGTCATCTTACCAAAAAGTAAGAAAGATGATTATATTTTCTTAAACTGCGTGTTTTTTGTCTGGGGACAATAGAATTGGGACGGAGGGAGTAATATATTACTCCCTCCGTCCCATATTTATAGTTCATGTTTCCTTTTTTGGACGTCCCAAATTAAGTGTCCACTTCCAAAAGTAGAATGGTATAATTAACTAAACTTCCTATTATACCCCTACTTTATATGTATGTCATAAAAAGGTAGGTAAAAAGTAAGGGTAAAACTGTCATAGTACAGAAAAGTACAGTGTAATAATTATGTTTCTTAAACTGCGTGTTTCCTGTATGTGGACAATAATTTTGGGACGGAAGGAGTAGGTTTTAAGCTTATGTGTACACACAATTTGTTTAAAGCAATATAAAACAAACATGAATTAAATATACTTTCAAGACAAAACTATTTAACTATCATCCATTAATAAACTTAATTATCAATAATCTCTAACTACACACAATAAAATAAACATGAGATTAAATATACTTTCAAGACAAAGCTATTTAACTATTTATCATCCATTAATTAACTTTATTATCAATAATCTCTAACATATAATGCACGTTTATCATTTTCTTAAAATTCGTCTCGAACACAAAAAAAAATAAAATTATCTAAGTTGTCCTTAACCCATTTATAACATTTCCATTAATAAAATGATTCGCTTCTAATCAATGTTTTGAAAACCGGTTGAACCGGACCGGATCCGGACACAAAACCGGTTCAACTTATATAGTACAAAATTGACGGTTCAACCGGATACAAAACCAGTTCAACCGGATTGAACCGGACCCGGACAGAAAATCGATTCGTTCAAAAAACCGATTTTTAAAACATTGCTTCTAATAATTAATCTATCTATTTACTCTATATATATCTCTAAATACTACCTATAATAGATGTCCAACAATACAATTTGTCTTATTTTATATTAAATTTACTGCTATATAAATTAAATCATAGAAAATACTCTATATAAAACACAATAACACATACAATGTTATACTTTTTCAATAGGACCACCACCACCATCACCACCACCACGTACTACTACTACTACCACCATTACTTATATGATCACATTCCGCGAGTATTATTCTAGTATTACTTAATGAGTGTATTACTCTTTTAACATACTTTGAAAACATGCTTATGATCAAGTTTAGTATTTAGTGTAACATCCTCATTACCGGCCTAGGAGAAATTTGGTAAATTACTCAATTCATTTGATTATTTAATTAAGTTTAGAAATAATTCGTATTATTTGCCTAATTGAAATTAATAGGGTAAATGGTCAAACGATTTATTGTGATACATAAATTATTACTTGTTTTAAATAAATTTAGTTGACGGTATAATAAAATATATTTTGCAGCTCAATTGGTGATATCAAGTGGTAAGACTTGATATTAAAGGGGAGGTCTCATGTTCGAGTCTCTCAACAACCTGGGTATTAGTGGAATACTATACCAGATGGGTTGGGGTGCATTGGGCTGCAGACCTGGCCCAATGACTTATATTAACATTCCTTCCTGGGCCTGAGGGCGATGGGGAAGGGTGTTACATTTAGTGTTGCTATTCAATCCCTGAAATACCAAATATAAATATACGTAATTTTATCCTTAAAATAAGAATTACGGAAAAGATATATTAAAATTTAAATAAATAGATGACTTGATTAGTAAATTAACAAATAATATACCGATTACAATAAAAATACAAGAAGTTAAATATAGACTAAAAATCATCCTAATCTATGTCTTGATTGCTCAAAAATATCTTGTATAATTCTTCGAACTATGTTATTCCCAGCCCGAGGACTCATCTATTCAACACTATTTAACAAGTTCATGCATCTCGTACCACCGATATTGATATCGAAACACCGCCACCTAATCAATGTATTATTAGGAAGACTTTCGACACAAGAAACCCCATGATCAACTTGCTCCATGTTGCAAATGCTCAAATTTTACAAGTATCTTCCACAATTTATAGAGCTACAACTTTGAGCTTAAATAAACCCGGTAGACATTGGCTTTATTAAATCAAATATTCAAATCCATTAAACATCGTGAAATTTTTTATATGCAAAACTAAAAATAGAATATGCAATTTTATATAAGAGAATGTATCGGAGAGAAACTTTACCCTACGAGATTTAAAGATGTAAATCCACATTCAATATTCGTTATTATTATTATTTATTATTTTTTTTAAGCAGAGTAGCTACAGCCACTAAAATTTTACAAACAAATTCTCATGAAATGAAATGGCACAAGTGTTTAACCAATCATGTTATATTTTTTTAAAAATTTTCTTCGTATTGTTGGTCTACAAAATATATTTATATATTTTTGATGAAATTTTAGTGAATATATATCATTTCGCTATTTATAAAACATATATCACACGCATAAGAAATGAGGCTGCATTTTTATAGTAAAAAGTAAAATTATAAGTTAAACTACCATGTGATCATCGCTGGGTTGAACAAATCTATATTATATAGTAAAGGGGAGTTGTTTAGCTTCTAATGCTGACTTGACACCCCTCTAATCACAGGATTATGCTGACTTGGTACATCTCTAATTTCAGGATTATTTTCTATTTTTACCAGCATTATTATCTAATTTTTTTGTGTCAATAACAAAAAATTACGGTGGTTGCATTATAATTTAGGGTTTCGTGTTTACAGGGTTTTTAATAATTGCCTTTTATTTTCCTCTTTCCAAAAACCACGCGGGCTGAGATTCTTCTGAGAAGGCTTTTATGGTTTAAATTTGCTTTTGCAATACGCAAGGTCTAACTTTTTGGTGACTATATAACTGTTTCAATACTCCCTCATGTTCAACACCCCCATTAATCGAATCCTTTCGTCAACCAGAAATACCAATGGAAAATCAAAATATCGCTTTCATTGCTGACCTTAATACTCGCACCGAGAGCTGGAACCTTAAGGTTCGAATTCTTCGTTTGTGGAGGACGACTTACCAACTTGATATGATTATCATGGATGAAAGGGTTTGTTTGTTCTTCAACACCATATCCTTTAATTCTTTATACCTGTTTGATTTATTTACGTTGATTGGTTTTTAAGTTTAACTAATTTTGTCAGGCTCAGAAAATTCAAGCAACCATCAAGCACAGTTTGATTTCTTTGTTTG
The DNA here is from genome assembly GCA_949592205.1 of Helichrysum umbraculigerum. Classification (NCBI taxonomy): domain Eukaryota; kingdom Viridiplantae; phylum Streptophyta; class Magnoliopsida; order Asterales; family Asteraceae; genus Helichrysum; species Helichrysum umbraculigerum. The sequence goes on along the minus strand of CATIUR010000001.1, from coordinate 377,170,388 downwards.
AAGAATCGTTGGCCGAAGGGAGGATATTGTATCTCAGTACGTTTGTTGTTGTTGAAAACAGACGCTATTCTGCAGGTGTTAGGCATGTATTCAAAATAAACTTCAAGTCTTAAAAGGTGAGATAAAATTAATTCCATCAAATAGCCTATTTGCTAGGTTTTCTGCCCACTTTTTATGTTTGCTAAATCAATTTATGTGATCTAATTCCTTCTCTGTATAAGTTGTATGATTGCTCTGTTTCAATTACCTTCCATTTTCTTCTTCTGCATATTAATGTCTTTGCATTTTCATGGGTTACAATCTAATCTCTTTGTTTTGATGTCTTTTAAAGTCTTATCGTGAGTGCTTAAATTGCCATCAATTGCAAGTATGCAAAAATCGGACTTGGTGCTTCTAGCTAATTGCGATGGCCAAGTTTCAGCATAAAGTATAAGGTAAAAGACAGATTTCAATGCATCTTCTCCATCCTATTGGTTGTTTGATTCTGATCGATAAACCAAAAATACAGCAGGAGGCATTGTACGGCCGTCTTTTTAAGGAGCCTATAAGGTTGCAGATTGTAGTAGCTAAGAAGCTGTGTCTTCATAGTATTTTTCGCACACTACGCGTTTGATGAAATGTCTAAATGAAAAAGAGTTAAAAATGTAGCAAAAGTTTATTTGGTTGTTTTGTTTTATACGGAGTATAAGTATAAGATTGAAAGAATTATATAAATTGTTATAACTTTTTCAACTTTGAGAAAAGATGTTGGATTGTTCCATGGCAAACTTAAGTCGGTGTACAATGGCAAACTTAAAATTTAGTAAGTGAAATTGTTTCATTTGTAGCTATTATTTGCTAGGATATACCGTTTAAATGGTATATTTGATCATGGGTCTGATTAAAGTTTAGACCATTGCTATTTTTGCATCCCATGAGTTTGTTATGGTTGAACAATTTATCTAATTAAGAAACCTCATGTGCTATTGTGCTTAGAATCTTTTTTGTTTTTTTAAGATTCTGATTTGTTTTTTGGTATAGTTTTATATGGTGATTCATGGTGATGGAACTTAGAGATATATATGAAGATTGAGATTGCAACAAGTCATTATCTGAAGGTAAATGGTAGTAGTTTTTTTAATCTAAATATTGTTTTCTAGATGTATGCAGTTTTTGTTTCAGAAGAATAAATGTTGTTGTAGCTGTGATGTTTTTTTCGGGTTCCATAAGTAATGCAGCTTGTGGAGATGGCTTATGGGCCAATAGTTGTGCTTTTTACTACAACAATACAGTTGATAAAAAAGTCTTTCTGCTACATTATTAGTGATATTAAGTGTCATATTTTTTGTGGACTGTTATACAATATAGATGAATCAGTTTTAGAGTGGTCTAAGGTTTTGAATAAATACTCATGTGTATGTGTATGGAAAACGACAAAGAACCAGTAAGAAATATAATTGATATGGTATTAGACCTGTAGAACACAACCAGGCATGTGCAGTATGAATAAAGCAGGAGTTTGACTACAGAATGGCCACTGTTTGAGAGGGCACTTAGTTTGGATTATGAAATCATGCAAATGATACCTACTGTCGGTGGCAATCGTGGTTGTCCCATATTCAGGTTTTATCATTCCTGATGTCGGTGGCAATCGTGGTTGTTGTTCTTTATTCGGGATTTATACCAAACTTTTGTTCTCAATCCTAAAGAGACCTAAGAGTGTTCGACGTTACAAACAGGTAGTATTTACAAGTACTCTATTTAGTACATGATACCGATGTTAAATTCTATAAATGTTGGGGGGTTTATTCTATTTGTTGTTAAACCGAGATATAATTAGCAAGTGCATGACCTTGCTTTCTTTGTGTCAAAAGCTCGAGTTTATTTTCATATATTATAAAAAATCTAAAGTCTAATTCTGAGTCCTAATAGTGTTCTGATATTTGATATTGATTTACATCTTGATTCTGTTTAGTTTGTAATGCCTGCATCAGTGAAGTAACTATGAAGTAACTATATATGTCAATTAGAGTCTTCCAATCTATCAATTAATATGGCATCAATCGGGGTATCTAAATTTGTATCCACTTTATTTGTCAGAGTATGAAGTACATTCTTTGTAAGTTAGTCACTTTGATAACATTCTTGAGGATTCTGATTTTTTAGGGTGGAAAATGGGCGGGTCAGCTAACGGGTAGTCTCCGTAATATGCTTTTTTATGTGAATGATATTTTTCTATTTACTTTATATTAATAGGTCACTAAATAATTTTCGGTGGTATTGTAGTACAATTTTATATAAATTGTGTCTACGCATTTGAGATTATTAAAATAATTTTTAAACAAACATGTGTGAACACAGGTTACTAACTCAATAATAGCAGTACAGATTGGGTTGAAGTCATGGAATGAGCTAGGTAGCTGGTCTATATATAAGTGTATTTGGTTAGTTCGTTTGTTCTGGTCTATATATACGTGTATTTTGTTAGTTCGTTTGCAGCCTTCAATATAAAGAGTTGTGCAGTATTTTGGCTTTAAAGAAGATCAAGATGCTGCCATCGTTGTACGATACACTAAAGGTCTCAAGTATATTGACCAAAATGTGAAATCTGATCATATTGCTCCTAAGTTGAAGGACTACATGGTATAATTTTGTTGTGATTCTTATTTAATGTCAAATTATCATTAATTTTTATAAAATTAGAATTTATTTCAAACGGACGTTTTCTTGCATTACTCATAAAGGAATGCTAAAACAATGTATCAAGTCGGAGCCTTTTCCTGAGACTAATGATGAGCCTGTGAAGGTGGTGGTTGCCAAGAGCCTTAGAGACATGGTTTTGGACTCCAAAAAGAATGGTAATCTTTACTTTTCAAATATTTGGTTAAACATTCATTTATATAGTGTTACAACACGTAGCTAAGTTTATGATCTAATTAAATTGCAATACAGTTCTACTAGAGGTCTATGCACCATGGGGTGGCCACTGCAAAAAATTGCTCCAATCCTGTGCCATTGTAGGTTTTCCTGTGCGATTTTTTTCTAATTATTTATATACTTCTTAAGTAATTGGAGGCAACATGGGTTATGACTTATGAGCATAGCGAATGAGGCAAAATTCTGTTTTATCGTTACTGATTCTTTTTCCTTTTAGAAGTTGCAGCCACACTAACAATTGATCAAAACATTTGTGTTTCTCTTTAGTTCGCAATGGTTATTTGCAAGCCTGCGTTAGTTTTCTTTCTCGGATAGAAGGATTATTTGTTAATCTATTGCATCCTAAATTTAATAGCAAAGAATGTGTAGTATCTGCTACTGTTGTTTGTTCTATAAAAGCCCAACTGATCAGTTCGTTGAATGATACAAATGAAGGTACTATTACTGGCTTGATCTTAGGAGATTGAATTGTAAAGGATCGGTTGCTATGGCATGGATTTGTCGTAAGTAATAATAATAGACAGATTATACGTTGATGCAAGCTTGGTGGTTTTTGACTTCTCTAAGTCGAACTAGAAGAATGAAATTTGGAAAATCAGGAAGATCTGAGCTATATTATATTTGTACAGATGCTTTCATTGTCGGGTTTACTGCATACATGTATTTTTAGGGGTAAAGTTTGAACATCTGATTTTGTATACAATCATGATATGGAATATCCGAAGTTATCACTGTTTGATAGTATCATTTTAAATTGACCAAAAAAACTGCAAGACATGGTAATGATGGCTAGGCATGCAATGTAGTTGGAGGTGAGGAAAAGTTGGAGGATGTACCAGTCATGGTAAAAACTATTGTTCAGCTAAAAAAAAGTTAAACTGTACAAAAAAAAATAGTCAATTTACAAATATGATTGGGGGACATTTTTCAAGAACCAAGGGAAATGAGATGAATTGCCAGAGAAATAAATGACATGGGCATCTGTTTAAAAAGATAGACTGTCACAGTTTGCTTGAAGTAATTAGAGAGAGTAGTTTGACTTAAAAGTCAAAACTGTAGTTGTGAATGAGTATGCATATTTTTTGCATAAATATGATATCGATATAGATGGTTTTCAAATAGTTTTAGTCATGGTTGTTTTAGTTTTGTGAGATGTATTTGTTTAGGATGTACATTAATCCTTTGAAGTTTGAGTATGCTCGATGGTCAAACCCATTTATGTTGTTCTGGTTTAATCATTGAGCTAATGATGGGCAAGTGGGATATACATTGAGTTTGGGTATGCTCGAATGGTCAAACCCGTTTATGTTGTTTTGGTTTAGTCTTTTAGCTAATGACGGGCAATTGGGCCATCAATCAAAATGACACATATTTGAAGATTGTGAATTTATTTTTTCGCTTTTAGACATTGTTTTTTGAATCATGTAATGCTTTATTCTTTTCTTAAGTTGTGAATAAAAAATTATATGGTAAAAGGTGGTTGAAATATTTAGAGGCGGTAGCAAATTGATCCAATCTACCTATCTATCGAGCGGAATGCAAAGCCGGGACTCTTAATTGTTTTTCTTGTGGAAGGCCGGTATATACTAGAACTAGAAATAGTCATATTATGTATCCTATTTAAGTTATATTATACTATAAATGTAATAAATTTCATTAATTTTACTAAGAAAGTTTCAACGAGATTCAAATATTTGTATATGAAAAATTTGTGATGGTATAACAATCAACAAAGTGTAATCAACACACTAAATGATTTTATCTTAATGCACATGTAGAAAACCAGCTAACAAGCAATAATTTGTGAACACTTGCACTACATCACTAACTATTCGATGCAAAACACAATATATGCTAAATTTAATTGTTTAAACTGATTATACAGTTCAAGTAGAATATACAAGTAAGGAATTTTAATATTATTATTTATCAAACCCGTGTAATCATGGGTCACTAAGCTAGTGTTATTTTTTATATGCAAAACTAAAAATAGAATATGCAATTTTATATAAGAGAATGTATCGGAGAGAAACTTTGCCCTACGAGATTTAAATATGTAAATCCACATTCAATATTCGTTATTATTATTATTTATTATTTTTTTAAGCAGAGTAGCTACAGCCACTAAAATTTTACAAACAAATTCTCATGAAATGAAATGGCACAAGTGTTTAACCAATCATGTTATATTTTTTTAAAAATTTTCTTCGTATTGTTGGTCTACAAAATATATTTATATATTTTTGATGAAATTTTAGTGAATATATATCATTTCGCTATTTATAAAACATATATCACACGCATAAGAAATGAGGCTGAATTTTTATAGTAAAAAGTAAAATTATAAGTTAAACTACCATGTGATCATCGCTGGGTTGAACAAATGTTATTTGTAAAATTGCACTATCTTGGAAGTGGGTCAAGTGGCTACGAAATGGCAGGCCAGCAAAGGTACGGGTTTTACCAAAAATGGTTGTTGGGGCTTTTACCGTTGACTTAACTTTTAGGAATATAATAATTGTTTCTTTCCCCTTTTTACTTATTTGGATAATGTTAATTATTGAATCAATCACAGAGTTAAAACCTTTTTTTTTAAAGGGAAAATCACAAATTTATCATTTGACCAAACTCATTTAATAAAATAATCCTTTGACTTATGTTTTTAACAAACTAATCCCAAAATTCATGCTACACTGAAACGCTCAAATTTTTTTTTTTACACTACATTACATGTATATAGGTCCCTATATTCATAATTGTATATATTATATTAAGTTATAACATAGTTTGATTTAAATCCAAGACTAAAAAAACAAAACACAAACACAAACACAGGCATAGTACTCGTCGGGTACCCATACTACCCGTCGGGTACTCTGTTATGACCCAGGTTCTGTTACCGAATTTGCATTAGTACCCGTCGGGTACAACCATTAGCCGCCGGGTACAATAATCCTAAAATAGTACCCGCCGGGTAATCACCCTTTTACAGCAGACCTGCAGCAGTCTTTAATCTTAATGCAAAAAAACGAAACTCAAATATATATAACTTCTAAACCGTAATGAATTAAGTTCTAAAATTTTGCAAGCACCTCATATCACCAAAATGAAGGAATCCCTTTTTACACTTTTTCAATTTTCACAAAAACGCAAGATTTGGGCACACGACTCGTTTTAGCCCATTTTAAGCACTTTTTGATGACAACTCAAATTTCAAACTAGACACTTACAAGTCCAGACCTTTTTACCACATTTTATACATATCAAGACAAACTAAAGAAATCAACCAAGGTTCCCTACCCTTGATCTAATTCGACTTACTTAATAGGGTCATTAACGACCCAATTTGACACTTTTGACCCATTTAACATACTAAGCAATATTTTGACTAAAACACCACTCCATACTACTTAAGTTTGACTATTTCAATATGATTGACTATATGTCAACCTCAAAACCAACCAATCAATCCATTTGATACTTTGCCATGATTTCTCTATTTCAAATAAACCAAACCATTTACATACCACATAACTTCAAGATTTCCAAAAGCATTTATGTACCTATTACTTTTACAACCTTGTTGACTTTTGTTGCGCCCGCAACGGTCGTTCGCGCAGCGGGCACAACGGTGGTGAGTTTTAAATTTGTAGAGCTGGGGACCTAAATTCTACTTACAGAGGTAAGTATAACTCAGGGTCGTTCTTAAGATCAATCGTATTGTGAAGCGGAGTTGTCAAGACAAACTATTCAATTTAGTGATGGATTTTTAAAAAGAGTTTTGATTTCGTTTTAGGTCTGTTTAAACTAAACTAAAAAAAAAGTAAATAAATAAAACATTAAATAAAAGATCGGGTTTAATCAGTAATGGAGAATAGTGCTTGCTATGATTTCGTTAGCTTATGTTATGGGGTGATGTCTAGGGTTTATGTTTGAAAACGTCTTTTAAAGATTTGTGTCTTGCTTTTGCCTTAGTATTCGTAGTGTAAACACTAACACCCTACTGTCTGATTTGTCAGACAGTATGTCACTGGGTTGCTAGGTTATGGTGATTCTGATAAGAGGAGGCTGCTCAACTCTTCAACACTTTCCATATGCTGGAATAGTGACCTTTTTTGGAATGGTATTCCTGGCCGCATGAGATAGAGTAACAGACCTACTAAAAGTTCTGACCGTTCTTAACACCACGGGGATACTAAGGCTAGGCAAGGCATTTAAGATTAAGACTTGGTTTGGTGACTGCTAACTTTGTATTAATGGTCTTTGTTTAGTCCAGAGCTGTGTGGTTCAACCAGGATGTGACACAGTCTTCAACCGACGGCAGTTCCTTAGCTTCCACGTATTTGTACTCCACTTGAAGTGTTTCCAACGCTATACGAAGTACTGTGCCGATTTATGGTCTTTCCGATGCCACATACTTTACGGTCACTCTGGGCTAGTTTAGCTAAGTTTGTATTAAAGTTTGACCATCTATGATATAAACCCAACCCTCACTATATAAACATATCCCAATAAATCCCTGATTGATTCACGGTGTACTATACGATAGGGTTGACAGTATTTCCACAGCTACACAATTCAGACCATGTTATTATTTGAAAACATAGATAAGTAGTTACCGGTTGATCAAGGTTCGCGACTCCTTGTCATACAGGTTCTAACCACGTTTATTGGAGGAAAGGCGATTTTGGTTTAGAAATTCATAAATACAAAGTTAACAGTACACCGGTTTTCATTTGTGTAAGTAAAGTAATATCACCCATAACATATGTAAGCTAACGATATCACAACAAGCACATAAGAGAACTACTCACTACGCATGGCAAACAATCCTAAATCTATCATAACAATAATAGCAATCATCATAATAGATTAGGAAAGAAGTAACCGTAGATTAATGCGTAGATAGAATAATGTTGAAAGAATACACGAACGGAACCTCCGCAATATCTTCGACAATATTACAAATAAGCCCCTCAGAATACTCCCTACACTATTACAAAAGTAGCCCCTCTGTTAGTCTAGGTTAAATATTAACCAAGAACTAACTACCTAAAACCCTAATCTAGAGAGAGAAAACTAGAGAAAGAAACTCTAGAGAGAGAGAGTGTGTGTGTGAGAGAGAAAGTGAGAATGAAAGGTGATGAAGGTGTGTGAAATGAGGTAGAGGTGCCTTCTAATTATAGGCAAACCTTGGATCAAGAGTACAAGTCCACAAGCATGCACGTACAAGCAAACGAAGCAAAATGAGAGACCACAAGAAGGATTCATGCCATGTACGGCTTCAACCAGGCCGTGTACGGCTAGTTGAGAGCCGTTTACGGCTTTCTCTAGGCCGTGTACGGATTGGGGGGGGGGGGGTGGTAGGCCGTGTGCTGATTTTGACTTTTCTCGTTGCTTAATTCGCGCGTATCTTCTTCGTTTCTCGTCCGTTTGACTTGATTCTTTTGCCCGTGATCTCGTAATTCTGTTACGCTTCTAATAATTCCAAATTTTACAAATTTAGATGTCTCTAGGTTTGGCGTGTGCGAAATGCCCTCGGTTTATGCTTAGAAAGCTCCATCTTCCTCGTTCTTTATCCGATCTGCACGATTCTTGATTCTACAGTCTTGGAATAACCTGATACATCATATGAGACTATTTAAGAGCTTGTATCATAATGTGGTTAAAAGTATGTGAGAATCAGTTGTTTGAATAATCTGCCTCGATTTACGTACCTTTTGGATGATTTAAGCACTTTTTATAACAATGGCTATATTTTGACCAACTTTGTGACATTAAGTAGATAAACTTTTATTTCAAGTGTTTTCACCAAGATTTAGGTCAAATGTGCGGGAAATATGTGCCTAAAAACATGACTTTTTGCCACATATCAACTTTCAAAGTCAACTTTACTAAATCCATATGTTTGACACTTACATCATGTATTCCAAAACAAGGTTTAGGGCGTATTACACAAGCCGATACAAAACGATACATAAAGAGAGGCTTGCCACTTACGCTAAGCAAGCTAATCCACGTTATTCTTTCTTGATTTTGTTGCCCTCTCTATGCGTGCTATTGCCTACAATACATCAACATATAACTGAATAAGCATAAAATGCTTAGTGAATATATAGATAATCAATTAAGCAATACAATCAATCACACATTATGGATACTAAATGAGATAGATACACTTACACATATAATCCTAATCACATAACTAATGAGCATAGGTAGAGATTACACCAATTAGATCCGCGGTCCATGAGATACAATTGTGCTTAGCACATATTTCGTAGTGATCATTATTTCGTATCAATTAACCTCTACTCTATTACTCCATCATATATATCATAATGATTCTATACAATGATACCAAATAACATCATATACAAAAACAACAATAACATGATTATGTAAAGTCTCTTGCTCGTAAGCAATCCGAATTCACATAATCATTACTTAATTGATTCTCCATATACTCACCTTAATAGTTGATGAAGATTTCAAGCAACAATGGTACAAGTATATTCCAAGCCTTTAATCACCTATACATATAACACATAATGATACAACAAGTATTTAGAATTTATTGGTGATTAAAGTTCACTAATGAGTCATAATCACTCTCCCCCACTTTGAGTTAGGCTTAATCTTTCATTATCACAATCACTCTTAACCTTTGCTTAAATAATCACTTACTCATTCACCATATTACATAAGAAACATATTACTAATTATACTTTTCAACTCACTAACACAAGTTTTAGCATAATTTATAAGAATCATCATGAACACCTCATGCGATTCTTTAATTTCAGCTTTTGTAAAGATTAAGGATAGTTATTATAGCATTAACTAACTCTAATTTAGCCCATTTCAAGCCCTAACTCAAGTAATTTTCAATGATTTGATGAAACCCATCAAAACCCACTAAACCCTTAAACCCTAGGTTATAATTTCTAATGAAATCACTTACAAGAGGTTGGAGAAAATCAAAGGAGTGATGAATTGATGGATTCCAAGCATGATTCACAAATGAAAATGGATAATTTAAGGTTGATGATGATCCTGCGATTTTTCCCTTATTTCTCGAGCTCTCTGGAACGACTTTGGGAGTGGAGTGGTGATAAGAACGTACTAAAACACATATATAATTAATTAGTTTATTTTCTTTTATTTTGTACAGTCTGGAACTGAGAAATCATTTTACGTTTTCTATTATATCTTGTTATTTAAATAGTATTAATTCGTAGTAAATATATTTCTGTGTACACGAAAATAATACATCGGATATTGGGGTGTTACATACACCAAGCGAGAACGGCGCGAAACAATTAAATAAAGTAATTAAATCAATTATTTAACAAAAGTCAGAATTTAATTATTGTTTAAGCCAATTAGTCAATTCCACGTGCATAATACGCGTACAAGAAGTGGGCCCGGCGCGTCTGACAGTGGGTCCGGCACGATCGACACACTTTTTTTTTACTATCCCTACACAAGGCGCAAGAAAAGGAAAAAAAAAAAAGAAGCAAAATACGTGGGCCCGGCGTACTTGCACCCCCCAAATAGCCTGCACCTATTTTGACTATTTCTTTTTTTTTCTTCTTTTTCATTTTTTTTTTCTCCTTTGTTTCGTTAACTTTCTTTAAAAATATATTTTCTTTTTCTTTTAATATTCATAAATAAATAAGTTATGTAACTACTACTCTCTCCGTCCCATAATTAAGTATCCACCCATTTCTATTTTAGTTTGCCCCAAATTAAATGTTCATTTCAAACTTTTATCCAATCAAATTGTTTTTTAATGGTCAAAATACAATTTTATTGGTTCAGAGTGTGATGGTCTTCACTTTTCTTAAACTGTGTGCAAACTGATACATGACACTTAATTTGGAACGGAGATAGTACTTTATTTTCTTCCATTTTTTAGAACTCGTTCCATCCGAAAATAAGTGTAAACCTTTTCATTTTAGTTTGTCCCAAAGTAAGTGTACACCTCCAAAAACAATATATTAACATTACCATTTTACCTTTTTTTTTTTTTTTTCAAAACTGATACATAAGAGTTGTACAAAAAGTAGGAGAAAAAGTGTCATACTACTTGACAATATAATTTCTTAAACTTTGTACAAACATAGACAATAGAAATATTATTCATAAGTAAATATATAAATTTACGTAATTAGTATAAAACAAACAATTCACGACAACAACAAATAACTTCATATTAATTTTCTAATCAAAATTACAAACATAGATTTACGACTGAGACAATAAAAACTGATTTACAATTATTTAATTTTATTAAGTATACACTTTAATATTTTTAAAATAATTATCTAATATTGCAAACATAGATTGGTGTTTGGATTCCGTGTGATCAACCAATTATTTAATTCAAAATAATCCTTTGAATGGAAAAGTGTGTCAGTCGCGCCGAGCCCACTATCAGACAAGCCGGGCCCACTTCTTGTACGCGTATTATGCACGTGGGATTGACTAATTGGCTTAAACAATAATTAAATTCTGACTTTTATTAATTAATTGATTTAATTGCTTTATTTAATAGTTTCGTGCCATTCTCGCTTGGTGCAGCGCGAATTTTGGGATTAGTTTGTTAAAAACACAAGTCAAAGGATTATTTTGTTAAATGAGTTTGGTCAAAGGATCAAATTTGTGATTTCCCCTTTTTTTTATTACCTGAAGTTTCTAAAAGTGTTTACTCATAGTTTTCCTGAGTTATAATTTTAGAATTAAATTAAAGATGGTAATTAACATTTGTAACATCCTCGAATATGGCCTAGTATTATTTAGTATTTTCCCCAATTTTAAATGATTATTTAAGGTGTTGGGGACAATGTTTAAATTAATATTTATTTGATCAATACAAGAATAAAATGGCCAAATAAATAGTTGTGACTAGTAAATTATTAATTAATTTAAATTAATAAGATTGAACGAATATAAAAAGATTTAGTTTCGCAAAATGATTTTAGGTTCCAGACAATAGGTTGAAAATGGGATAAATAATTTAAATTAGATCGAGTCGGTTAAGAAAAAGGGGAGCCGACCTATTTTTTTGTTTGTTAATTATCCCAAATTTCTTATGTTCTCCTTTATTTCTCTAGCTAACTTCAACTACTCACAAGCAAACTTTATCAAATTAATAAAATTTAACCATAGAGCTGTCAATCTTGTTCCGATCTCAGCATCATCGTCATAGTTCTTGCTTCCCTTTTATTAATTTGTGAGTTGGTTACTTGTTATTTATTGTTTTGGTTTAAACCCTTTAAAACTAATAGAGATTAGCAAATTCACGATGTGTATGAAATTAGAGATTGATTACTGATTTTATGATATTATAGATGATAACAAGTTGTGAAATTGATTGATTAATCATTTTATGATAGTTGCAATAACTAGGGTTTATATATATACATGAGATTTATGTATGAAATTGGGAATGGAAGGTAATGGTATGTTGGTATATAATGTATTTGGAACATTAGAACAATAGTTATAATCATATGGTGTTTTTGGAAATTTTGTTCGTCATGAATATTGCTTATTGACCTGCGCTACTACTAATGTATTTGGGCAAGAGGCCGGCTACCTCATGCAGCAAACCGGCTGGTCTTGTTTGATGCTGAAGCCAGCGGCTTTGATAAGCATCAAATAGATAGTATATTTTATACTATTTATCCTTATATTTTTATACATTTTATTGCATTTATATGATTTTAGATACTTATTTTGTTAATAATTGCAGAAATGTATTTTAAATTGAAGAATGAAGAAAAAGGAACAAGAACGAGACCAGAACTGAAGAATTAAAGCACTTAAAGAAATTAAGATTAAAGACCTTGAAGAAATGAAGACTAAAAGAGTTAAAATAAAGAATTGGGCCAAGAAAACAAAGAAGCCCGGTTATGAAGATTGAGAGTCCAAGAATTAAGCCCAAGCCCGAAAATGGAATATTCTGGAATTAACATTCAACCGGCGGTTGGATTAACCAACCGGCGATTGAGCTTTAGGGTTTAAGGCGGTGCAGACACGTGGAGTTGGACCCGGAAACAAATTACTTCAACCGGCGGTTGGAGTATCCAACCGACGGTTGGAAGGTCGGTTTTTAAAACTATAAATAGAGGCTCAATTTAGCTTAAACTATATACGATTCAAGAATACTAAAACCGAAAGTTAGGGTTTTAGGACGACTTTAAGGTGCTATTTTGGAGGCAAATGAGCTAGGGTTTGAAGGTTTTTAACCCTAGGAAAAGCTGGTTTGCTAATTGGTTCGGTTTCTTTATCCTTGTAACTTTATTAATCTTTTGGGTTATTTTGGATATTGTTTATTTGAATTAATTGTTTATTAGGTTTTCATTATGAATGTTTAAATGTATGTTTATTAGAATTATTATATGAATTATATGTTTATGTTGGAACTATATTATTGAATGATTATTATACAAGAATTGTCTGTGTTATATTAATATTGATAATAGTTAATTGATTTATATAGATAGCTTTACTAATCTTGTGAGTTTTATAAATTAATTAATGATTGTCAATTATTAATGTTAAGTAACACTGTAATTCAACCTAATCTTGGAATTGTATTAATAAACTGCTGATAGATCTTAATAAATAGTGATACATTTACTTAATCTTTGGGAGTGTTGCTATATGAAAATTATCTTAATCTTTGTGATTTTCTACCTAAGTAATTCACCAATAATAATAGCCAACAAAGCAAATAGACATAAGTTGATATAATAAGTTTAATAAATAATTGTTTAGATAGTTATAATCTTCTACCCAATTGAGTATTCTTAAGTTGTTTCTTAAAACTTATCTATTAGAATCTGTATCAAAAATATAAAATATAAATATGTTCGTTCGGAACTAAAACGTCCCCCTTATCTTGTAGATTATTGTAAATTGGATCCTTGTATTTAATTGTACTATAATTGTAAATATTTGTAATTAGAATAAATAGATAATTAGTTATAAATAAGAATAACGTTTTCCTGTGTTCCTTGTGTTCGAATTTGGACTTACTTATTAAGCTATATTACATGAACGGGTCAATCTTGCCTGAATTGTGTGATAGTATTATTTAGTATTTCCTTAATTAAACTTGTTATTATAATTGCATATACTGAGCACACATCAAGTTTTTGACGCCGCTGCCGGGGATCACTTAACCGGTTGAACTTTTATTTTACCGGGGGAGCGGTGTATTTTATTTTAAACTAATTATTTTACTTGCATAATCTGTATTTCTGATACTTTGTAAAATCAATAAGAAATATCGGCTCACCCATTGAGAATACTAACAAAAACAAAGGTATAAGGAGAGTAAAACCCTACCTCATTGATTTATCATATAAGAGGTAAGGAGCTTCTCGAAAGAAATATGTTTTTAATAAGCTTTGCGCTGACCTGTTTCTCCGCTTTTGTGTACTATCAATGGAGCTACCGAGATCTTTTTGACTAACATTGTAAAGGAAATTAAATTAAAAATTGTATATTAAGTTACTTAGATTAAAATAGGACTAGATAAGTAATCTGAACTATGTGATATTCTTTGTGCACAGAAAAATTAGCTGTTATTAGAATGGAGTCGATGCAAATGGACTTTGGAAATGAGAAAATGGATTTCAAAGATATAGAAGTAGATTACCATTCTTTTGAACCAAACAAGAAGATCAAGCTATCTAATGAAGAAGAAGACTATGAATCACCACCTGTAGTTTCAAATAAGGAAGATATGATTCACTATTTAGAGCATCATGAAGATGAGCTTAGGTTTATTATGGAACTCATACACAAATCCACTTTAGAATATACTGATTACCAGAAAGAGTTGATTAGGGAAATGGAAGAAGAATTCAATGCTTGGGTTATATCTAATGAGACTAGAGATACAGATGATTTCATAAACTGTGTAAATGAGCTAAAATATGATATGAGCGAGCATGAGATGGTAGATCCAACATTTTGTGAAGAGCAGTTGTTGAAGTATACATATGTGCATGAAACATTTGAGAAGTCTTTGTTTCCTTATTCTGATAAACAAAGAGAAATGTTAAGAGAGCTTAAGGAGATAATAGAGCATGCCACTGGGAACTTGAGTAACATGGATGATATATGTTTACTTGAAAACTTTCAAGATTTCCTCAATTCGATAAAGGCTAGAGAGCATATTGGTTCTGGGAAATTTTTCATTGATTGCACGGTTGACTTTTATGTTCAAGAAATTATTGATGAATTTTACTATGGAGAATGGGACGAAAGAACGCGTATAATTCCTGAGTACTTTTCTGACGAACCAATGGCACTTATGCTAAAATGGAGTTGCACCTAGCTTACAATGGAGTTCATTATAATCAAAGAAATAACCTTTTTCATTTAGGATTATCTGAAGTTTACTATCAGTTGGTAGATACTTTTAGGTATTCTGGGATCACAACGGAGCATCAAGAAAGATACTATAGGAGAATTTTAAGAGACATAAGAAAGGCAGTGAGAACTCATAACACATATGATTATCATGATATACATCTTGGTTTCTATGGGTTAATGGATTCATTAAGACATAATCATGTGGAACGAGAAACAAAGGTTGAAAATAATTGCATGGTTACTGATGAAGAAGGAAGGATAGCTAAGAAGGTTAAAAGGGTAGCTGACACACTCATAGAAGTATAAAATGCTGAAAGGATTCATCATGAAAGTTTTTCTGAATATGCTTCACCAATACCCGAGATAACTAATAAGATTTATTTGCACTTTTGAAGAATTTATCCTGAGAACTTTGGAAGACATGTTAATGGAAATTAGGCTTAAACCTCATTTCTGAAGAACATTTGCAACCTCTTCATTTTTAATAATTAGTTAAAAAAATTTTTAATTTTTGTTTTAGTTTTATAATTGTTTAGGATTTGAATGTTATTTGGATATTTAAAGTTTAATGTTTTTAGTGTTATGGTTGATTAATATGAATTTTATTGTTTTCAGAATTATATGATTATCTCATCTTTATTTGTATTAGCTACACAAATAATAGGAATTTTAAGTATTTAGAGGTGATTTTTTTTACACGAGTTGCAATAGTGATAAAAATTATTTTCATACAATACTTAGAAGAGATTATAACAATAAGTTCTGGAATTATACTTAACATTGTTTACAAGATTGCAGATATACAAAATATAATATTTTTGGTGACAAAAAGATTGAAACAATATTTGGAATTCGATAAAGTCGACAATTGAATTTCCAAGCGGTGGATGAGTCGACACAATCACCGATTGAAAAATCTATGTATACCAAGGTAAGGTTTATTATATCTATTATTTGTCACAACTAACAGCATTACAGGAATTTGTATTAAAAGTGCATATTGCCAAAATAATATTTTATTATTTATCCATTTATTATTTAAAATTTTCAAATTAATTATTATCTAAAACATAAGCAAATTTTATACACATGGATTATGATTTGTAAATATTGTGTAAATGTAAATTGTTATAATACGCATTTTATTCGTTAAAATATTAAGGTTATAATAGTTAAGTATTAATGGGCTTAAAGCCCAAAAGAATTTTCATTGGGCCGAAAAGGGCCTGGCCAGATTTTAAACCAACCGGCGGTTGGGAAGCCCAACTGGCGGTTGGACACTTTTGCGATCAAAAACCAGAAAACCATCGGGTTTTCGCCATTTTCACACACCACACACACATTTACACGCACATACATGATCGGGAAAAAGGATTTCGACCGGTGATCATTGCATTTTCATCCATACATTGCGTTTTTGTGATTTACATCATCAAAGGTATTATCTAAACTCGTTTTTACGTTTTTTTCTGAATTTTAATCCGAAATATAATTGATTATTTGCGGTTTATGGATTGATTGTACGTATTTTGCTAGTTTAAATGATTAGGATTGCATAGAAATTAGTTTAGGTTAGTTAGGCATTGATTTTGTTGATCGAGGTTTGGTCGCGGATTGTTGTGGATCGAATCGAGTAGCGTTTCGACTTTTACTTTGAATATATTAGTTAAACCACACTTATTAAAATGGTACATTTTAAATATAAACGATACATTTTTGATTCAATAAAATTTTGAAATAAAATTCAACTTCATATTTGAATTTGAATTATATGAGACGAAACAAAAATATTATTTGTAATTATAACATTTTACTAACTTTTTAGAAATAATTTTATATAAAAACGTTATATAAAAGTTTTGTTAAGATTCGATATTATGAAACTATGTTAAAAATGACATTGACATAGTTTTAACTATAAAATATGTCGGATTTTATGAATTTTATTATAATGAATCGATATATTTTCAAAACAAATTCTTTTTAATATAAATTTTTGAAAGTGAAACTTTGAACAATTAGGGTATAAATAATGAATGATTTAATATAAACATATCATTATAATTAAAATAATTTTTGAAATATGTTGTTATAAAATTCGACAGTTAAACTATATTAAATATTTATTACTATAATCTATAAACCTTGTTAGATTCGATATTATTTTGAGATAATAAATATTGTTGAATTCATATATTTTGATTCGATATATTATTCTGTTTAGTTTTAAAATTAAGAAAATAAACAGGTGGCTATCAAAAATTAAGCAGAAATGGTGCCCAAATTTCTTTTGAAATGTAAATCTAAAACAGTTATTTAAAGTTTGTTTTACAGTTATGGCTACCAGGAGACAGGTAGGACGGGCATTATTAGACAAGGAGGATTTTCAGCTACATCCTTATCTACGTTTTGAGCATGAGTCGATTACACCAGAGAGGAGAGCAGAGTACGCTGATGGATTACTAGAGCATATTGCTCAGCCGGTAGAGACACCAGATGTTTTGGATTGGACAGTTATGGAGAGAGTTATAGATCCACGCAGAGAGGGTGAGACTGGGGATGCTACTTTGAGGAGGTTGATGACTCAGAGTTATCTGTTACCGTCAGGTGATGTTGGTTTTGTTTCTTTAGCTTGGATTAGATTATTTCAGATTCGGGAGATTATTTATAGGGAGCTTGTGATTGAGTTTTATACTACCCTTAGGTTTGATAGTGCTTCTAGACAGTTTGACCAGCCTTCGATTTTCTTTTATTTGGGAGGTCAGCCTAGGACCATGAGTTTGATTGAGTTTGGGGTAGCTGTGGGGCTCTATACACTAGATGAGCTCCACAACCATTCTTTTGGGGATCATTTGATTGCAGGTATGGTTGATCAGTATTCATCTGTTGAGATTGCTGAGTATTGGAGACATTTGGCGATTGTTGATTATGGAGATAGAGTGCCTTCAGATATACATATGAGGAGCCCGGTTCATAGACTGATACATAGGTTGTTATCATCTTCTATTTGTGGTAGGCATACTGGACCTGAGAAGGTCTATCAGCCCGATTTCTTTTATTTGCATACTATGATTCAGGGGACGCTGATCAATGTTCCCTGGAGATTAGTTCATTGGATGACCACTGGGGCGACAGGACATAGGAGGACCAGTAGTTTATGTGGAGGGCAGTATGTTACTAGGTTAGCTCATTATTATCAGATGGGAGCTGCTGATTTTTTGACTTGTACACCGGTTACACCTGGGATGTCCTTGCTAGGCAAGGACAAGTTGATAGAGTTAGGGATTATTCAGGAGGGTGTACATGAGGGAGTTTTGTTGTGGACACCAGATGTTGCACCTGGACAGCAGCATGTGCAAAGCGCTAGATTGAGAGGACCCCCTGTTCCACCAGCAGCAGTTATACCACCACCAGTACCGGAGATACCAGAGATTGATTTGCCAGTAGGTAGAGGCAAAGGACGTGGTAGAGGTCGTAGTCGAGGTGATTTGTATGATGATATTCAGCAGAGACTGGAGAGGATTGAGATAGGGCATGGTAGGAGATTTGATACGATTGATAGGAGGTTTGCCAGGATGGAGCAGAGGTTTGATAGATTTGAGATAGAGAGTTTTCGTAGATCTGATTATCAGTTTGGATTGTTACAGCAGTTGTTGAGAGATAGGTCTATCGAGTTTCAGCCATATATTCCTTTTGTTGATGATGGAGCTGGACCTTCGAGACAGCCAGGGCAGAAGGATTCAGATGATGATTAGATTATGTTGGATACATTTGATACATTTATATTTGGGATGACTGTACTTATTATTATGATTACTTTTCACATTTATTATATTTATTATGCTGATATGGTTGTTTATTTGTGATAGCATTAGACTGGCAGTAAGTTCAGCACTTTATTTATAAAGTTCTTACTTATTTATTTAATATGAACTTTGTGGGTGTGTTCACTGGAAACCCTCACGAGACTATAACTCGTCCACTTGGGATACCGAGGGGTTTAAAGGCTTATTGCATATGCTAAATGCAATCGTGATTAACTACGAAAGTGTGGATGTTGTGTATTATTTTTCAAGAGATGAAGGAATCAACCAAGAAGATTTTTCTTAGCCGATGATGAAATTTATAATTTCAGTCAGGGGAGTTTTTCTGTTCTATTTTTCTTTCCCTTACTCACTTTTTGTTTATCATTTTTATACAATGAGGGCATTGTATAATTTAAGTGTGGGGATATGGTTCGTAAGAAAAATAATTTCTTTAATTAAACATTTAAGTTTCTATTGTTCTAAATTTTTTGAAATTTTAAAATTTTAAGTGAATAACTAAGTATTTATTAGTTAGAATACTTTTGTTAAAAGTTTTGTTTTGTATTTAAAAGTTTAGACTTTAATATGGATTAACTGTTTTGTATATATAATGTAAGCTACTTATAAAGGAAGTGATATATAGTTATATGATATGATGTACTAATAGGCAATCTATATGAAGATTTCTGAATTTTAAAAAAATTAATAATATAACTTGTTTATTATTTTATGATACATAATATGATGTATGACATAAAAGTCTTAAATTTTAAGTTTATTATGCAATAATTTTATATCTTTTTACTTATGTGAGTACATTTGGGGGTATATATTGATGGTTTCCTCTGTTATACGGAAGTATAGACCTGGCCTCTATTAATATATACTTAAAAATTAAGCAAACGCAAGTCAAAAGTACTTGAAAAGTCTTAAAAATAAAAGATACCTAATGAGGTCGCCAAAATGGTTTGACCAAGTCTGGTTTTGCTTAAACCTGAATCAAGTTATGTCGCTATGTTGCATGAAAATGCAGACCTGTCACAAATGTCTTGATTCTTAAAAATGTATTTCATATATTTAATTGGAATATAGAAGTAAATTGTATAATTAAATTTAAAGGTATATCATATATGGAAATCATAAGTAATATACATACTAACAATAAAGGTGTATTCAGAAATATGAGTATAGATTGTTTAAAATGGACAAATATATTAGTAATCATTCATAAGTTATATATTACACAAATAATAATAATTTTATTTATACATTATAGTTATCCATGTTAATTAAATTGTTTAAATTTTTAATTTATGAAACAGATTTTTAGTATTGGTATTCTGATTCTTAAATATTAGTTTGATGCTTATTTTTAATTTTTATTCAGTTTTCTACTTGAGGACAAGTAGAACTTAAGTGTGGGGATATTTGATAAGCATCAAATAGATAGTATATTTTATACTATTTATCCTTATATTTTTATACATTTTATTGCATTTATATGATTTTAGATACTTATTTTGTTAATAATTGCATAAATGTATTTTAAATTGAAGAATGAAGAAAAATGAACAAGAACGAGACCAGAACTGAAGAATTAAAGCACTTAAAGAAATTAAGATTAAAGACCTTGAAGAAATGAAGACTAAAAGAGTTAAAATAAAGAATTGGGCCAAGAAAACAAAGAAGTCCGGTTATGAAGATTGAGAGTCCAAGAATTAAGCCCAAGCCCGAAAATGGAATATTCTGGAATTAACATTCAACCGGCGGTTGGATTAACCAACCGGCGGTTGAGCTTTAGGGTTTAAGGCGGTGCAGACACGTGGAGTTGGACCCGGAAACAAATTACTTCAACCGGCGGTTGGAGTATCCAACCGGCGGTTGGAAGGTCGATTTTTAAAACTATAAATAGAGGCTCAATTTAGCTTAAACCATATACGATTCAAGAATACTAAAACCGAAAGTTAGTGTTTTAGGACGACTTTAAGGTGCGATTTTGGAGGCAAAGGAGCTAGGGTTTGAAGGTTTTTAACCCTAGGAAAAGCTGGTTTGCTAATTGGTTCGGTTTCTTTATCCTTGTAACTTTATTAATCTTTTGGGTTATTTTGGATATTGTTTATTTGAATTAATTGTTTATTAGGTTTTCATTATGAATGTTTAAATGTATGTTTATTAGAATTATTATATGAATTATATGTTTATGTTGGAACTATATTATTGAATGCTTATTATACAAGAATTGTCTGTGTTATATTAATATTGATAACAGTTAATTGATTTATATAGATAGCTTTACTAATCTTGTGAGTTTTATAAATTAATTAATGATTGTCAATTATTAATGTTAAGTAACACTGTAATTCAACCTAATCTTGGAATTGTATTAATAAACTGCTGATAGATCTTAATAAATAGTGACACTTTACTTAATCTTTGGGAGTGTTGCTATATGAAAATTATCTTAATCTTTGTGATTTTCTACCTTAGTAATTCACCAATAATAATAGCCAACAAAGCAAATAGACATAAGTTGATATAATAAGTTTAATAAATAATTGTTTAGATAGTTATAATCTTCTACCCAATTGAGTATTCTTAAGTTGTTTCTTAAAACTTATCTATTAGAATCTGTATCAAAAAGATAAAATATAAATATGTTCGTTCGGAACTAAAACGTCCCCCTTATCTTGTAGATTATTGTAAATTGGATCCTTGTATTTAATTGTATTTAATTGTACTATAATTGTAAATATTTGTAATTAGAATAAATAGATAATTAGTTATAAATAAGAATAACGTTTTCCTGTGTTCAATAATTAGAATAAATAGATAATTACTTATTATTGATCAATAATAGAGGATTAAAGATTATTTAATCTTGTGTTCAAGTTTTTGGATTTGGGAAATCTTGAGATGTGACCGTGGCAGAGATTTCTAATCGAGATTTGATTATTAATCATTCGGGGATTATTAGATTGTAGAATGAGTTGACACAGGTATATTGCTGAATTATAGTGAGCACTAATATACCACTGATTATGGATTGTATCATATATGTTTTGAATTAAATTTAAGTATGAAGAGATATGGATTATCAACTGTGCCATGACCTGAGATCCTTATGTTGAAGGATAGAACTTATAACAAGGGCTAGTGGATTAATACTTTTTGAAAGTATGTTGCGATTATTGACTTGAAGTTGTCATGAGAGGATTTTAATTAAGACACTTAAGTGTTGGTTGTTTACTTTGAGATTGTTAGCGGGTAAATCATGATTTGAAAATAGCATGATGATGGATTATCATGAAGACAGGTGTAAATTGGTTGTGCAAATTGTCGTGTAGACTTGAGTAAAATTTGAGATCAGTGGCATGTTGGATCTTTGAAAATTACGGAAATGCTACCGATGGAGTTTAACAATGAAATTAGCGGATATCACTTGATGACATGTTA
This sequence comes from Helichrysum umbraculigerum, assembly GCA_949592205.1. Taxonomy (NCBI): domain Eukaryota; kingdom Viridiplantae; phylum Streptophyta; class Magnoliopsida; order Asterales; family Asteraceae; genus Helichrysum; species Helichrysum umbraculigerum. Next base: position 377,147,817 of record CATIUR010000001.1, on the reverse strand, counting down.
TGGTAATAGTAGAATGGAAACAGAATTTTGGATTTTATATCATACGTGAAGTATGAATTAAAGATATAAATATGTTACCTTAGGTTATCAAGTAAAATTAGATTTCGAGGACGAAATCTCTTTAAGGGGGAGAGATTTGTAACATCCTCGAATATGGCCTAGTATTATTTAGTATTTTCCCCAATTATAAATGATTATTTAAGGTGTTGGGGACAATGTTTAAATTAATATTTATTTGATCAATACAAGAATAAAATTGTCACACCCCCAATTTCATGATTTGCGGAAGCGACGATTTGGGTGTGACTAATCAATATACAAAGCACCAAAGTATAAGCAAACGACTCTACATGAGACGTTTATAAAAATTACAAAAGTAATACAAGTTTTGAGTTAAAGTTTACAACATAATAGCGAGTTCGCAAAAGTAGTTTTGAAGATTTTAATACATAACCATTATACAAAATATAATGCAGGAAAATCTTCATGTCAAAATGGATGCATGCGACTCGTGAGTAGATAGCTTATCCTGAGGGCCATCCTACTACTGCTGATCACCTGAGAATACAATGCTAAAAAGGGTCAGCTATAAAGCTGGTGAATCTCACAGGTTTAACATAAACATTGATGTGATCAACATGATAATTTGACGAAAATAAAATGTTTCGTCTGAACAAGGATTTAAATTAATAAACCAAACAATGATTTAAAACAATTAAGTTTTCTAAAACCATGATTTAACCAATTAAGGTTACTAAATAATGATTTGAACCAACGCAGGTTCCTCAAACAACCATGAAACCAACGCGGGTTTTCTAGACAATGATTTAACAATTTAGTTTTCAAAACAATGATGAAACCAACGCAGGTTTCCTAAACAATGATTAAACAGTTTAGTTTTCAAAACAATGATGAAACCAACGCAGGTTTCGAAATAATGATTTTTAAACAATGGTGAAACCAACGCACGTTTCGTAATATTGAACAAACCAACGCATGTTTTAGAACAACATAAAATTTAACAATGATGAAACCAACGCAGGTTTCGTAATATTGAACAAACCAACGCAGATTTTTTTTTTAACAATAATAATTTAACAATGATGAAACCAACGCAGGTTTCGTAATATTGAACAAACCAACGCAGGTTTTGGAACAATAATAAATTTAACCATGATGAAACCAATGCAGGTTTCGTAATATTGAACAAACCAACGCAGGTTTTTGAACAACATTAAATTTAACAATGATGAAACCAACGCAGGTTTCGAAATAATGATTTAACAATGATAATCAAGACCAAATAATGGTAGTCAAACAATGTAACTAATATAGTTATCTGAACTAAATAATCATTTAATTCCTTGAGTTAATTCTCAAATTAACTAATCAAATAACATATGATCACGAAAACATGTAAGCATTGTATCTCACCCCAATATTTGAAACAGTAAAAATGGGGCTGTGAGACTCACCTGAGTCTATCCGAGCAGTGAATATATCCAACGAGGAACGTATGGTCCAAAGTCTCCTAATGTCCTAAACACGCGAGATTCTAATGAGCATTTGATTGTATAGTCTTTACTTGTATTAACATGTATTCGGTCGTATTATAATCTATTGTTTAAGTTTGTATTTCCGTTTCAAAGTTTGTAAAAATGTCACTGAACAATTCTGACCCAAAATAGAAGATCACGCGATCGCGTGAACTTCCCAACCGATCGCGTGACATCCTCGTTTACCCGATCGCGTGAACCCCCCAACCGATTGCGTGACTATCCCTTTGACCCGATCGCGTGAACTCAAGAAAAACATCACGCGATCGCGTGATTCTCTCTGGTTCGTGTATGTTCATGTCTGTTCGTGCAGAAACTTAACAAAACTAGTTTTAATCCAATTTCCGCAAACAAGGAACTTAGTATTATGCTACAACATGATATATTACGTATTTTAAACGAAAAATTAACAAGAATTGATTAGTGTTCTTACGTAGTAAAATTCAAACCCGTGAGGATGATGGTGATGTCCCGATGATAATGATGAAGAAGATGATCACTGATTATGATGATGATGATTGTTGCTGTGATGTTGTTATTGTTGTAGTTTTGTTGTTGTTGAATTGGAACCGAGAGAAAAGAGAAGAGAGGAGGGAACCGAGAGTGATGAAGAGTCTGTGAAATAATTGAGGTCGGTTGTTATAACCGGCCTCAATTATTGAGGTGAGTGGGTGTTTTCCGACCCGTGTTCGTGTACCCGATCGTTATTTAGTAAAATGTTTTCAAACGATAAATTTCTAAAATTTAAATCGTATAGGTTTTTATTTGAAGTATTTCACAAAAATACTTTTAGTGTGATACTAAATTATATCGTTGTTTCACTTTGAACTTACGGATACATTTAATTATCCAAAAAGAGTTTTACAAATTTTCTGAGTATCGTAATATTATTTCTGTTAATAATATTCTATTTGGAAATGTTTTGGGACAACTTTTATTTTTATGTTTCCTCGGTGGTTTCAGGTTTGTTCGCGTGTGATTATTAAATAATCATTTCATGTTATATATATATATAGTTATATATATTATCCGAATACTTTGTTTTTGATTCGTACCGAGTACGAATAATTAAAGTTTAAATTGGCCCCTAATTTTGGCCCTTTTTGACCGGGTGTCACAAAAATGGCCAAATAAATAGTTGTGACTAGTAAATTATTAATTGATTTAAATTAATAAGATTGAACGAATATAAAACGATTTAGTTTTGCGAAATGATTTTAGGTTCCAGACAATAGGTTGAAAATGGGATAAATAATTTAAATTAGATCGAGTCGGTTAAGAAAAAGGGGAGCCGACCTATTTTTTTGTTTGTTAATTATCCCAAATTTCTTATGTTCTCCTTTATTTCTCTAGCTAACTTCAACTACTCACAAGCAAACTTTATCAAATTAATAAAATTTAACCATAGAGCTGTCAATCTTGTTCCGATCTCAGCATCATCGTCATAGTTCTTGCTTCCCTTTTATTAATTTGTGAGTTGGTTACTTGTTATTTATTGTTTTGGTTTAAACCCTTTAAAACTAATAGAGATTAGCAAATTCACGATGTGTATGAAATTAGAGATTGATTACTGATTTTATGATATTATAGATGATAACAAGTTGTGAAATTGATTGATTAATCATTTTATGATAGTTGCAATAACTAGGGTTTATATATATACATGAGATTTATGTATGAAATTGGGAATGGAAGGTAATGGTATGTTGGTATATAATGTATTTGGAACATTAGAACAATAGTTATAATCATATGGTGCTTTTGGAAATTTTGTTCGTCATGAATATTGCTTATTGACCTGCGCTGCTACTGATGTATTTGGGCAAGAGGCCGGCTACCTCATGCAGCTAACCGGCTGGTCTTGTTTGATGTTGAAGCCAGTGGCTTCTATATTGAAACTGGCTGGTTCGTTTTTGTGATTGAGGCCGGCGGTCCTATGGACCAAGCCGGCGGGTTTCTGTTGTGTTGTGAGGCTGGCGGTTTGGTATATGTTTTATAAGTTTTAATTTTGTAAGACTTTAACCCTTTCTCATGCGTTCTATTGTTTATAACTAGTAACTTATGGACACTAGATGATGATTTGAGACATATTATAGATGAATGATTAATAATTATTCTTAAATGATGAAATTATATAAATTGTGTACAAGTGTTAGAATATGGTTTATATTATAAATAATTATGAACCATGGAACATGATTAGGTGTTTATTATTAATAAGTAAATAATAAATATTCCTAAGTCATGTGTTTATGTAAATTATGTATTGATCTAAATTAGTTATATATTGTACAAGTTACTAATTTATGTCTGATTATACTTGTTGAGAATTGTAAAACATGATTTGAAGTTTGTTATTGATATGCAAATAATGATTGTTCTTAACTCATGTATTATGGGTAAAGTAAGTTATAATAGATATTATAACTTGAGAAATGGGATGTGTACTTAATACAAGATATATATGCTAAGTAATGTGATCTTATCTAAGTTCAAGTACTTACGAAATACTAATCACATTAATAAGTGATTATGATTACTTGACGTATGTGATCATATAAATTATGATTGAGTGACCGGAATGGTTAATACCTATGAGATTAGTATAAATGGTACTTGTGGTTGGTTAATGGCATAATGGTTGAGTAATGTTATTATTTACATAAGTACTATCATTTGAGATAAGTAACTGACTTGTGTTACTTTATTGTAATTTCAGATAAACAGAGAAGACTCGGTGACATTAGACTACTGAGTGGGACGACTGAGGTAACGGTGAGTTGTTCGATAACCCTCAGTTTGATTTAGTTGTAACAGGTTTGGGTTACAACGAGTAACCGTATTATTAGTATTGTTTAATTGACATGCTAATTATGGGTTATTAGTAATAATACAGTGAATAGACTATTGCTTGACATATTGATTGAGATATGTGAATATGTGATCACTTGTAGTGTTGCCTTTGGGCATCGTTGAGTCGGAGGCCAGCATGGGGCTGGGCTTGGGTTTGCTATTTGTTTGGATAACACAGGGTCTTAGTACAAGTTTATTTGTCGTAGCCTGTGTAATTTGGGTTAATAGCACCAAGTAGTCGGTTAAACCTCTGTATTGGCCTGCAGTTGGTTTTAAAGTATTCTATGAGAAGGTGATACCTCAAGAACCACCGGTCCTTTATGACACCAGATGGTTGTGTGATTAAAAGTTGATAACAGACTTGTAGATTGGATATGATTATTTGTTGAACACAAGTTTGTTATGCTAAGTTAAACTGTTGTTTATTGATCTTCTCACTTAGCGTTGTGCTAATCCCCCCATTTTCCTTTCTTGCAGATTATAATTGAATAATTGATTGAGCAAGAAGATGTTAACTTGGAATGGAATGTTTGAAGAGCAAGCGTCTACTATGATATCTGATTTGACTAAATCAGTAATGTGTTGTTTTGTAATTATATATAACACCTCGTTTTGGTTGAATTAATATTGTAATAGTTTTTGATCTGTTGAATACTAGGTTTTGGTTGGAAAAAGTTTAGGTGCATTTTATATAATACTTAATGGACATATTTTAAATTTACGCTTCCGAGTAAAATTATTATTATAATGGTTCTAAAATGAGGGGTGTTATAACATTACCCGCAAAATTTGCAAGATTCCACATTATAATGTGTTTAATAAACTTAATAGATAGTTGTTTATTTGAACCACCTAAATTACACTTTTTCCCCCCACATAATTTTGTATACTTTTTTTCTGAAATTTTAAATGAGTATAACATTTTTCTATTTGATAAAAACATAGATAAATCACACATCCCTGTCCCTAACTACTTATAAAGCATGTCATGTGTTAAGTCTTATAAGTCTTAAAAAATCAAAATGCCCAAACAACCCTTCATTAATAACAAATAACTATCAACATTAATTTTTTCAAGGATACAAATAACTAACAAATCTACTTTCCAATAATAAAAAACAAACAAATCACAATTAACACAATTGTCTATACAAATTATTCCACTTTAATTTCATGCAATTTTATTTACTGCAAGTCTTCAACACATTTTACAGCAAGCCTTCAGAATACTGCATTTTCATTTATTCCCAAACTACCCTCCATTAATGTAACACCCACTTTTTGGGCCTAGTGATAATTGAGTAATTTCCTAACTTTAATAATTGTTTAATGTGTTAGAAAATTTAATTGTTTATTGTGTTATATTTATTGTGAATGGTTAGTCAAAAAGTCGAATGACTTATTGTGACTAATAAATTATTGTATGTTTTAACTTTATATAGTTGACGGTAAAATAAAATTGTTGGAATCGTAAATGGTTATTAGGTTCCAGACAATAAGTTTAGAAGGGGACTAATTTTAAATGATATACGGAGTCGGTTATGTGATGAGCCGACTTAACTTTCTTAAATCTGTTCTGAGCTTCTCATTTATTCATAAAAACTTCAAAAACTTAGTAACCTTAAATTCAAAAAGGGGGAAAAGCAAGAATTGATTATGTGATTTAGAAATTAACATCAACTTCATCATCCCTTGCTATCTTAATCTTGTAAGTTGAATCTTTGATTTATATTCATAAACTTAATTTGATGAAATTAGTTAAATTATGAACTAGTTATGAAATTGAGCTTGATAAGTTAATAATTGATGATATATGAGGTTAGTTACTGTTGTTAGTTGTGTTGGTATGATTAGAATTGAGTTTGTTGGTTTGGTGAAATTAAAATTCGAGTTAGGGTTTGGAACAGATTGCAGATCGCTGGGATGAAGGGTGTACCCGGTGGGTACAATCCTTACCTGGCGGGTAAGTATGTTTGGTTGTTACCCGGCTGGTAATATGACTAGCCGGCGGGTAAACAGGTAAAACATGGGAACCCGGCTGCTGATTAATGTACCCGGCTGCTTCTCTAAGCGTTAAAACGAGACTATGTTCTGTTACCACAACAAGTAATTCACCCGGGTGATTTCTATAGGAACCCGGCTGTTTGTCTATTCTACCCGGCGGGTAGAACGAGTACCCGGCGGGTACTCCAAAGTTTTCAGGATTTTGAATTTTAAACTGTGGTGCGGTTTTCTGAATATGTTTTATATTTAGTAACCAGTGTATTGTAATGAATTGTATTCCAACTAAAGTACTTATGTTCTTGGTTAGATAGTTGAACTAAGTTATACCAATTATGGTTAATATTAACATAGTATAGATGAGACTTACAATTTGATTATTGTTTGTTATCTGAACTACGCATATTGAGACATTTTATTTAAATGCAATTGGGTAGTCACAAGTTTGAGATAAAGTAAGAGGTGAATTAAACCTGGAATAATAATTTGATTGAATTGTATAATAGGTTACTGTTTGTTAATTTGATACTATGTATCGAAATAGGTTATATAATTATGAAATGAGTTATGTGTTATGAAAGGAGTTACTAACTCATTTGTTTAATTGTATTCTCAGATATGGAGAAGGCTCAGTGATATTAGACCTCTGAACTTGCAGCTGAGGTAACAGTGAGTGGATCTGTAACCCTCAATGTGATTTAGTTGTAACAAATTGGTTACAACGGGTAAACGTATTTGACTACTTTGATAGACTGTTTAATATGCTATGATGTAATTGTTGTTTGATAGACTACTTAGTCTGATATGATGCCATGAATATTATGGCTTATGTGATTATCTGATACATGGCCTTGGGCACTATGAATGAGGTCAGCCTAGTGCTGGGCTTAGTTGCTATTGTTGACTGATGAAGGGTTCCTTGTACATATCGTTAATAGGAACCTTAGTTCGATGGAATAGCATTAAGTTATCGGTTATTCACTGTATTGGCCTGCAGTGAATCTGAAGGGTTCTTGGAGGCTCACCGCGGCATTGAGAGTGCCTCAGGAACCGCCGATCCTCATTGAGATTATGTGATGATGAGCCTGTTGTGGTAAATAGGGGATTATGTGTTTACAATGCTTTGCTGTAAACAGATTTGTTATGCTAAGTTGGTCTGTTGATTATTATTCACTCACTTAGCTTTATGCTAATCACACCACCCCACTTCTAGCAGGTTATGGTTTGATATAACGGGCAGGCAAGAAGTTGTTGACTGGATGGAGTGTTTGACAGCTGGATGTCACTACAAAAAAAGTGTCAATTCTCTACGTTTTTTTCTTCACACTTTTATAAAGTGTTAACTTATTTGCCAAGTTATTCACACTTATAAGTGTGTACAAAATGTTCACGCTTTTAAGCGTGAAGAAATTGAACTATTAACAATCTCTATCACAATGTTCACACTTATAAGTGTGAAAAATTGAACAAAGTCCACACCTAAAAGCGTGAAGATTATTGCTAACACTCAATTTGTTCACGCTTCTTAAGCGTGAAGAATATGGGTGTTAAGAAATAATCTTCACGCTTTAAAGTGTTGCAAATCTAACATTTTTTCACACTTGTAAGCGTCAACATTGTGATATATATTATTATTAGTTCAATTTGTTCATACTTAAAAGCGTGAACATTTTGTACACACTTATAAGTGTGAATAACTTAGCAAATAAGTTAACACTTTTTAAAAGCTTGAAGAAAAAAGTGTGGAGAATTGACACTTTTGTTGTAGTGTGTTTACTCTGATATCTGATTTGTATAAATCAAGGTTGTCTTTGGATTTACATAACACCCAACTGATAAGCAATGATTTGAAATAGTATGATTCGATGTGTATATTATATAATGAAAATTATTAATGTTTGATCAGACTTGCGCTTCTGGTATATAAAAAAAAACAAAAACAATTTGGTATTAAAATGTGGGGTGTTATAATTAATAACAAATAGTGTATCAGTTATGATGACAACACTGTGTTTTTAAATTACATTGTATATCTCTTATCGGTTTGACATGATGACTACTATTATCACCGTCATAAAATAACATTATTTTATAAATGCAATACCGCCGCATTGCGCGGGTACCATACTAGTATAAGAAATGAGTCTCAATTTTTTACTTGGAAAGTAGTAAAAGTTTATAAATTAGTCTATCATGTGATCATCGTTGGGTGCCTATGTTGGACAATTATTAGTTGTAAAAAAGCATTATCTTGGAAGTGGGCCAAGTGGCTACAAAATGGTACGGGTTTTACCAAAAATGTTGTTTGGGCTTTTGCCGTTGACTTAACTTTTTAGGACTATACATGGTTCTTTCCTCTCCAATTTTTTTTTCTTTCTAAAAATACATATATTCAGTGAATTATATAAATTAATACATTAATACTTGAGAATTATTGACAAAAACATACTATTGTGAAACCAAAGATACCATATGAAAAATATCGTCATATATTCGTAAAACATATAGCAAAATATACAACTCATTAGTCTTTTTTGAAAAACAAAGAATTTTATCAATGCCTCACGTACGGAGAAGACACCAAAATATTACAACATCGGAACCCAAAGGTGATAGGTGTCTCCTCAATACAAAAATATTTATAATAATCTATTAATAGTAATATCATTTTAGATAAAGCTCAAACTTATAATAATTAAGTTAACACTACACATATAACATAGCGAGTATATATAGTTATTACTATTAAATTTTTTAAATATAAAAATGGAATAAATGCAAGAGGTTAACACAACAAGTTGCAAATATTTGGGCTTTTTTGACATAAAAGGTAGGATTTGTTTGAATTGTTTTTTGACTAAGAATAAGATTAATCAAAAAGTTAGGAATCTTGTGATTATATATATTCAGATAATTAATAATGATTGAAAACATTCCCACAACCTCTTTAATTAGTCTTTAATCTTTACCAACCTTTTAGAAGTTCACATTATAAATCACATATAATCAAACATAGGGTAAGGTTCAAATGAGACTAAAAATTTGTGTGAGAATAGAGGAACCAATGATATGGTGCCATGTGTACAAAGAGAATACAAAACCCATTTCCCCTTAAGTTAAATATCTCACAAACGACAAATCGAAAAATTATGAAAATTGCACCATTAGATTCAGCGTTTGATCCTCTTCGATTTGCCGTCCATTAAGGCATACTTTCAACGAGTTTTTTTTTTCATTATTTTTAGTGGGTTTCACATTACTAACACGTGTGTTACAATGTTGCGTTTAGGGTTTAGGGTTTGGGGTTTAGGTGTAACATCCTCGAAATGGACCTAGTTGTTTTATATTATTTCTTGATTTAAATAAGTATTTAAATATGTTTGGAAATAATATTGTTTGAAATAGTTGAAATAATTGGAATAGGAGCCGAATATTCCAATGTGATAAGTGAATTATTAATTGTTGTAAATTAATATAGTTGACGGTGCAATAAAATGTTTGGACTCGTAAATGGTTTTCGGGTTCCAGACAATAAATTGAGATGGGGTATTAAATTATACCCGTATATTGAAGGCGGTTGGATGAGCCGACTTATATATATCCTTTCCTATTTAGGAAAGTTATTCAATTTTATTTAGAAACTTCAGAAACTCTCAGAAAACTTTCAAATCAAACTAGAAATCAAATCAGGAAGTGGTGATTCTCGTGAAACTTCATTATCATCAGATTATCATCGATATGTTCTTCAATCAGTAAGTGTTCTTAAGTATTTAAGAATTTGATTTTGATTGAAATTAGGTAAATTGATGATTTGAGAGAATTAGATGTTAGAAACATGTTATAAGTGTTACATATTGATTATGTAACGTTATGTGTGGTTAAAAACTGTTAGAAGTTGAGTTTGAGCGATTTTGTTATAAACAGGGCTGGAACGACGGGGGAATCCGGCGGATTCAAGGGAATCCGGCGGATTCAAGGGAATCCGGCGGATTCCGTCAGAAATGAGGGAATCCGGTCGGATTCAGGGAATCCGGCGGATTCAGGTTGTTTTGTGGGAAGCCGGCGGCTTCTTAGGGAATCCGGCGGCTTGGTAGGCTGTAATCACATTTCATGTTTGATTGTTAATAGTAATGTGGTTCATATTTGATACATGTAATTATATGATAATGATTTATTGTAATCATTAATACACAATTAGGAACTAGTAATTGAAATGTTAATTATGTTAAGTTCCTAAATGTTGAAGATTGATATAAGTTTAGTATCGATGATTATGATTACTAACTTATATTTGATTTATTGATTCTCAGATGTGGAGGAGACTCGGTGATATTAGACTACTGAGTGGAGGCCTGAGGTGTCGGTGAGTGGATCTGTAACCTCAGTGTGATTTAGTTGTAATGATTTGATTTACAACGAGTAATTTACTATATTACTGTGATATGATGCATCTGTTGAAATGTTTGCCATGATAGTCTGGCATGTTGCTTACTTAGATGATTCGTGCTAATATGTAAGATTCAGAGGTCAACTTGATTTGATGGTTGGGCTTGTTGTTGTTGTTGTAGACGACAGGAGATCTCGAAAGCTTGAAATGTCGGTTTAGAGATCTAGGTCGTGTGTGATCAACAACAAGTTATCGGTAGTGCTGTATGGGCCAATACAGTTGAACTATAAGTGTTCCTGGGTGCCAAACCGGTATATGGTTGCTCAGGGACCACCGATCCTCTTGACGTAGCTTGAATGACATTGTGGGAATGTCGGCTAGTGATTCAGTGATTTACATTATGTTTAATGTGTGATATGCAAACAGATTGTTATGCTAGGTTGGACTGTTGTTATAGTCCCATTCATTTAGCGTTGTGCTAACCCCACCACAGTTCTTCCTGCAGGTTGAAATAGATGGGACATATTGGGCAGGAGGTTGTTGGACTGAATGGAATGTTTGACAGGCTGTTACTCTGATGTTATTTTTATAACTGTAAAAGTGTTTTGAATCATATAACACCGAGTTTGTTGAAATGTCATGTGTTTGGCTTTGAAAAAGTTTATTGACATTTTGAGTACATTGATTGAAATGTTTTAAATATACGCTTCCGAGTCGCCAATATTATATGATTGTTTTTAATTAACGAGGGGTGTTATATTAGGGGTTAGGGTTTTGGGTTGGGAGTTTGGGGTTTCGTCCCGAAACCCCAAACTCCCAACCCTAAACCCTAACCCCTAACCCCTAAACCCCAAACCCTAAACCCTAAACGCTTTATAATACTCTAAACCCTAAATCATACTCAACCCTAAACTCTAAACCCTGCTAAACCCTAACACTAAACCCTGCTAAACCCTAACTCTAAACCCTAACCCTAAACCCTAAATCAAATGTATAATTAGGGGTGTTAACGAACCGAGCCGCTCACGAGCTACTCGATTTCGAACTCGTTTATTTCGAGTTCGAGCTTCAGCTACTTCGAACTCGAGTCGAGTTCGAGCAAAAATTATTGTTCGATTAATTTCACGAGCCGAGTCATAAAAATTAATATTCGACTCGACTCGCTCGAAAACTCGTATAATACTCCGAGTCGAACGAGTTAATCGAGCATACTAGGCTCAAATAGTTCAACATCCTCATATATATATCTCGAGTCGAGCCACCCGAGCCTCAGATGAGAACGAAATGAACAATAACGATCGAGTTAAACTTGAATATTCATTCAAATAAGAAAAGTTTAAGTTACTAAACGAGTTTCGAACTCGAACTCGAACAATGAAAAAAATATCGATCTCGAGTTCGAGCCCAATTTAAAAAACTTATTCGAGTTCGAGTCGAGTTCGAGCATACTAAAAATATTTCGAGTCGAGTTCGAGCATCTTGATACTCGGTTCGGCTCGGTTCGTTAACACCCCTATGTATAATCAATCACTAACACATGTGTTACTAATATGTAAAACCCACCAAAAAATGAAAAAAAAAAGTTCGTCGGAAGTATGCCTTGATGGACGGCAAATCGAAGAGGATAAAACGCTGAAAATATGGTGCAATTTTCATGATTTTTCGACTTGTCATTTGTGAGATATTTAATTTTTAAAAACGTGGATGAGAGAGAAAAAAGTGACACATGACAGATTGTGGTTGGTTTCCCCATTCTCACACAAAATAAATGGTCTCAATTGAACTCTTCTCATCAAACAATATAGTATCAGAATTCAATACAGAATTACTACGTATTATTTATTCATGGGACAAATGAAAGCTAAATATAACTCATCTTAAGCCATCATCATTTAACAATAATAGACATATATGCGTAATCGCCATTACATATGAGCTTTTTATTTAAATTCTTTAGCTTCTGCGTTATTTAAAAGTCAGAAATTTGAGGCTTTTAACTTTTTAACTTATTTACACTCTATATTTTGAAAAGCTCATTCAAACACCATCAAAAGAGCTAATTTTTAGTTGTATCATAACACGATAAGCTGAAAAGCCCTCTAAAAAAGTCAGGCCAAACACCCTCTAAATAAGTATAGAACTATAGATGATGCATTCCACGATTAATTGTTAACGTCATTGTAAACCAAACTGTACAACAGTTTATGCTTATAGAGTTATAGTACAAGTATATAATAACATAAATTTGGTGTATGAATCATGGTAGAGTAACGAGGTGGGAGGAAATTTCAGGATAGAGCTAGGAAACTTAAACTTCACATAAAAGATAGATTAAATTAATTGATAAAATTACTAAATATCACATGTTTACCCTGCTATTATTTTATATATCTCAAAAACCACTTTATTTCTCTAGAACTTAATCATAAATTTTATATATCCTCTCTTGTTATTCTCGATGACTTTTTCTCACATTACAAAAATATTAAAACAATATATATATATATATATATATATATATATATATATATATATATATATATATATGCTCCGATCCTTGAACATAAAACAAACCTGACCCACTTTATCAATAACTTTTTAAATACATAATTGTATTGTCTTGAATCTGAAACTCAAACAAATACAGCGTTTGATCAAACAACTTGCCTATAACTTTATTACCCCCTGCAGTCAACCACACGTATACATAATTGTATCATTTCTAGTTTCCCAGAAACACCCTAATTAATTAATTAAGCTATATATATGATCCATCCACTATATATCTTCTTACTTGTTATATATATAAATCACTTCATTCATTCTTTACATACTCGATCAAATCAACAAACACTATAATCAAGATATAAATAAATTTTAGTACATTATATTCTTTTGAAACCTAATTAATCAAAGAAATGGACACCAGCAGATTGAACATGTTGCCAGAAGATTGTGTTTCAGCAATTGTGTCTCTTACATCTCCACCAGATGCATGCAGATTAATGCTTGCATCTTCATCGTTAAAATCGGCTGCTGAATCCGATATCGTTTGGGGACGGTTCTTGCCTTCTGATCTATCTAATATTCTCTCAAGATCACATATGATGATCAGTACTCAACTCATCAACTTTACTTCTAAGAAAGATTTGTATTTTCAGCTTTGTGACTCTATTCTCATAGATGGTGGAATTAGAGTAAGTTTATCAAATTAATTTTCTTGCCTTTTGAAGTAATAATTGATTACATGTCCATTTTTAATTTGGTTTTATTTGATTAATTAAAGCTGCTAGCTAGTATTGATTTTTGCTTTGTTTAATCCATGCAGAGGTTTTGTTTAAACAAAGTTAGTGGGAAAAAGTGTTGTGTTTTATCAGCAAGAGCCCTAAACATTTCTTTAAGCAATGAACCAAATCATTGGACATGGACCACCCATTCTACATCAAGGTTAGTTACTAGTTACTACCCTTTGACTTTTTGGTCAAATCTCATGTTTTTCAATATCACAATTTAGTAGAAATAGTAAATCAACTTTTCTTGTCAACAAAATATTTACTGTTGCAAAATATTACATTTAATTTGAAGATAAAAATGAAAAGATTAATGCTGGAATTTGAGATTTAATGTGCTACATTTGAGTTATCAAGATTCTATTTAATTAGTATGTTACTTTTGAAGAATTTTAATATCAACGAATGCATGTTTGCTTATTTTTGACAGATTTTCTGAGGTGGTTGAGCTTAAAACGATATCTAACATAGAAATCGAAGGAAGAATAAGCACGGAAGACTTATCTTCTAACACAACATACGGCGCTTATCTCATTATTAAAGTTTCCGATCGTTCATTCGGGTTGGACTCTATTCCATCTGAAACATCAGTTTCAACGGACGAATGTTCAGTTACAAACACAGCGTATTTATGCCCTGTAGATGACAAAAAGCAACAGCTCGAAGCGTTGTTTTTCATGAACCGGAGACAAATGATGGAGAAACGGGTGGTGAAAGGAGAAGGCCGACGTCCGATCAATAGAGAAGATGGATGGATGGAAATTGAACTTGGAGAATTCATTGTTGGAGAAAAAAGTGAGGGGGTGAAAATGAATTTAATGGAAGTGAAGGGTCATCAACTTAAAGGAGGGCTTATCATTGAAGGAATTGAAGTCAGGCCTAAATGTTAATTAACATATTTAAACCTAACCAAATACCATGCATGCAGATCATTCTTTGAAATAACTTACCAAAAAAGGATATTGGAGAATTGGAAGCAAAAATTTTTTTATTGAACAGAAAGCAATTGTCATTGTAATGGGAAATGTAGATGATACAGAGTGATTCTTTATTCTTTAAATTTTGTCATAGATAAAGATGTATTGGTTGTGCAAGTTTTCACCCATTGTAATCTATAAAAGGATTAATAATTTCGATTTTGAACAAACTCAAAAGAGTGTACCATTGTCACTGTTTATGGTTTCTGATTTATAGCGAAACAAGAACAGAAAAACGAACAATGTACTTGATACTTAATTACAATAAACAAAAGGAAAAGGATAACACAAAAGACCTAGAACGTAAGAACGAAAAGAATAACTCGCAAGGATCGCAGGCAGGCTGGCTAACGTGGGTAAATCACTACTTACAATTAATGGAATTGATTAAGGGTGTTGCTAGTACGTGACCCGATCGAGTCGTACATCATGAGAGGTATAGTGTGTATGTTGTGTGGTATAATACTAATACGAGACGTACAGGAGTACGTACGTGAGTTTCTCGTTATAAAAATAAATAAACACTGAAATTTTCTAAATATCAAAAAATGCATTTATGATGTGCAGTAATGGCATTATTTTATGATAAAATAAAATATTAGATGCATACTTTTGTTGAAATATATCATTTTTCAACGATTGTTGAATAGGCATATCCGCATATATATGAACTAGTGCTATCACCGTGCGATGCACGGTTATTCATAAATTTCGTTAAAAGTTAATTTGGAATTAATATGAAAAGTACTGATTAAAGTTTATTCAAGAGCTGCATACATAAAGTATATATATATATATATATATATATATATATATATATATATATGGCGTGATGATAATTTAAATTTGTATAGTCTAGGTATAGTTTATATGAAAAGTATATAGTTAATTATAAAATATGATCCAAGAAACTTTTAGTGGAATAATTTGTTACATACGTAGAAGACATGCATATTTCTAAGAAGATACATTAATCGAGATAGTTCATGTATAAGGCTATTATATTAGACTCGATCATGATCCTTTATATTGTATAAATATATTGGAAGCTGTTCTCCAAAGTAATTAATAAGTTAATTAAGGTGGTAAGAATGCACTCACATCTTCCAAGTGCAATGTTCTTCGTATGTTTTGTTCTTCGTTGTATTGAGTAAATTTATCGTAATATTCATAAATTTATTTACCATGCAAAATATAAAAAGTTATAGATAGCAATTTATTTAGTTTCTCAGCAGAGCAAAAATATTATATATGAGGATTATATTTTTTTTCTCAATTCTATTACATTTTGGAATGACAAAGTATTTTAATGTCACAAATTACCTAAAAGAGAAAGAAATTCTTTCGTACTTTTAACTTTTTAGAGGGAGTAGTTGCCCCCCGGTCACCTACCTCTTTGAGATCCACCCATCCACCTATTATCAAGTCATCACAAATAGTTTGTCCAATAAATCGTCTGCATATGAACGAAGTGGAAACGATGAATGACTTTTATTATGTACACAGTTTTTACAAACGTGTAGAGTTAATAGTTGGAAGGTTATTTATATAGTTGAGCTCCTGGTGATAGTCCTAATGTTTATTTTTTTTAAAAAAACCATTAGTGCATAAATGATGGTACGTTAAGGTAAGTGGGATATTAAAAAAGTTAATGAGGTAGTTATTATCATAGTACAACAAAATTATGTGTGTATGAATATCTTAGGCCCCTAGAATTGCGTTAGAAAAATCAATGAAAGTATAGGGACTTTTATTACTTAAAACAACAAATCACCCCACATGATAGGATTGATCGTGTAAGGCTATGTTTGGCACGCTTGTTTTATGAGCTTATGGGAGCTTGTAGCTTGTAGCTTATGGTTTTCATAAGCTCTGTTTGGCTAAGTAGCTTATGAGTAGCTTATGGTTTTCATAAGCTCCAAAACCATAAGCTACTTGAAGTAGCTTATGGAAGTAGCTTGTAGCTTATGAAAAATGAATTTACATAAATACCCTTCATGTAATTATATATCATTTTTTAAAATTAATGTACTTGTCCTTTTATGTCATTTTACATTCATAAGCTACAAGCTCCAGCTACTCTGTCAAACACAAATATTACCAAAAGCTACAAGCCACCAGCTCCAGCTACAAGCTACCAGCTCCAGCTACCAGCTACAAGCTACCAGCTCCAGCTACAAGCTCCAGCTACCAGCTAGTTGTGCCAAACATACCCTATACCTTGGATAAACGGGATATAATTTATTTATTTTTCTAATTGGGGACCGTTTAATATGTTGGACGGAAAATGGAGTATTAGTATGCCACGTGGCAAGCTTATGTTAATTATCCTCTTTTAATTGTGTTTAGATTTAGATTTATTGTTTATTACCGAATAAAAAGGAGGAGGAGAAAATAAGGGAGAATTACATATATATATATCCCTATAAAACTTAAATTACATATATATTCAAATTACAAGTTTTTGGTTCATAATGTACAATGCCTCTAAAGCGTGTTTTGGATATATATGTAATTTTCAATTTTTCCAGGGATATATATGAAATTGCCCCAGAAAACAAGCATATTTTTGTGTTGTTTTTTTGGCCATGTAAAAATTTATTGTACATAATGAATAATCGCCATCTATAAAATAACTAATAACTACTACTATATAGAATTATTCTATGTGTGTTAACTATATTATTAATTATTAATATTAATGGTTATGTTTATGCTTAGAAGAATCCATTTTTGTATTAAGGGGAATTTGGAAAGAGGGTATGAATTGCAAATGTTACACATGTAGATCAAGTTTCAAATACGCAGGGGTTTTTCGTACGCAAATGTACGCAGCCATGAGAAACATCCACGTGTCCTTCTTCCTTCTAAAATGTTTTTGATACACAATAAACACATATATTTTTTGATACACAATAAACAAATATTTTTTGATACACAATAAACACATATTCTTTTCACAAAATACTACATATGTATCCGTATCACGCTCAACATCTCATCAACTGCTTTTGATACACAATAAACACATCTATTTTAACAAGATTCTGTAAATGGATTTATATCATGCTCATTATCTTATTAAATATCTTTGATACACAATAAATAAATATATTATCACAAAATACTGCAAATGCATTTGTAAACGAGTATATTTTCACAAATTGAACAAATACACAATTGATTGATGAAATACACAATTGATTGATGGAATACACACAAATCGAAGCAAATTAATTAAACGAATACACAATTGATTGATCGAATGCATTGAAATTGGATGCCCAAAAAATGTAGCGAGTTAGGATTTGTAGGGTTTTTGATTAAAGTTGTTTGATGTAGATGACTAGATGTCTATATGAATTAACTGAGAATTAAGGAAGATTTAAGTATGTGACTTTTCCCTTATTTGAATGTCTCTGATATTTGCGTACACTGCGTGCGTTTAATAGGCCGTGCCATGAACCCCGCTCTACACATGTACGTACGTTGTTGTTAGTTTTCACAAATTTATTATTATTACTACAAAATAAAACGGGATATAATTTCACATAATCGTGTGGTGGTTTTAATGGAGCAAGTGGTAATTTTATATATTTATTTATTAAGGATTAAGGATATGATATGATATGATATATGATGATGACGATTATTATCCGAATCTATATAATTAATTAATTATGTTACATGATGTGATGATGGTCTCGTGGTCATGAATGGATGTGGAGCAATTTTTGTTGACCGCCTTAGATTTCATTAATAACACCGAAATTGACTTGAATCAAATCAACGATAATTATTATAAGTACAAAAGTACAATTCGAACATCATAATGAAAACGACACCGGATCCAAATTCTTCCAATCTACAATTTTTGTTACTTTGTCTATCCAGAACATATATATGATTTTTTTTTTTTTATTTAAATGTTTATTTAGATTCACACTTTATTTGACAAATCACAAATATCATTTGAGAGAATGCAATATAATATATGTATTATAAATAACTTATGCGACTATTTTAATGCAGAAAAAGAACGTAAAAGATTTAAAACATTGCGGATCAAACAGAAAGCAGACCACCTACCGACCTACCGTATGAATTGAAACTTATGGCATTTGAACGCTACGGGTTGACTTACATATATATCGACATTTTTAGTATTTACCTTTATTATATCGTGTAGTAGGAGACAATATTATACGATTGACTCGACGACTTTGCTTTGCTAAAGATATATATGAATGAAAATACATGTCCATATGGTAAGTAATTATTATAGTCATATTATGATAAAGTTTATGTATTTTCAAACATTATATCAATCAACCAAAGAATATATATCGTGCATAAAATTATGTACAAAATATATACTACGTATATAAAAAAAGTAATATAAAATTCAATTTGTATAATTATGGATGTGTTATATTAACTAGTACATGCATAAAATTATAACCTTCAACCTATAACTAGTGTTGAATAGAGCACTTACTTTATATAAAACCAAAAGCAAAGAAATTTGGTATTTGGGATTGGCAATAGATTGTAAAAATCCTCAAGATGCTTTGCTAACCCAGTACTGCAAAGCCTCACTTAACATGCTAACCGAATCAGCGGTGATGACAATTAAAAGCATCAGCCCAAGCAAGACGACCCGTGAGTGGATTTGGATCCACACATTGTCATGTTTTCACAATATCAATAATTAAATATCATAAATTTCTATTCCTGGAGTACTATAGGGAAATTACGGGTGCCAAGATGAAGGTTGGTTAGTTTAAAACGTATTCTCGTTGCAATGAGCCATCTTTGGTACAGGTTAATTGGTTAAAGTGTTAGATTCGCAAACACCTTTTTGTTCATTTTTTTTATGAACAATTATGTGTTAACCTAACCATGATTTAAGAACAACATTATTACTATAATAATCTATAATAATTGGATAAAAAGATTTAGGATGTTGTTTTCGAAAATAGACATTAGGCTTTCGAAGCATTTTGACATAGTTCTAATGCTAGATATTCATTTAGTGACCCATATGACATAAACTGCAACCCATTTATAAGCGAATGGGTTAAAATTGTCATTTCTAAAGGGAATCAATACAGTTGGAGGGGTGGGTACCTTTGCCATATAATGCCATCTCATATATGAATCTTTGGATTGTTCCGAAATTCCTTATATCTTAGACGCCTGTCGGTTAAAACTTCAGAAATTTATTCTCGTTCTACATTTAGTTATGTTTAAAAATAATACTCGAAAACAATACATACATGACCGGAAGTCCGTTTAGATAATGAAATTTTGATGCTCCCACAAGCTGGAAGACTATTTCTCAATGATACTGTTACTGCAAAGAATGAAAGCAATAGTTTTAGCAACAATTTTGCACATTTAATTTATGCTATAAAGAAATGGTTATTGATCAATTTTGACCCATTTATCAATGTGGTAAATTATTGTGATAAAATGATAAGTGGAGATTAAGAGATAGAAAATATATACTGTAATGGATATGTCAAATTAATGATAGTACATGCATGTAATTTTATGTCTATATAGCATTACGGTGTCAAATCAATGTGACAAGCACCAACCATAAACACTCTTGGCATTGCACCACAACTAGAAAAATAAAAAGAGGCTTGTATTTTTCGAACCGAAAAAATCTCATCCGTTTATATGTTATTGTAGTCTAGCTACAAATACTATGATCGGTTTTACAAATTTCACATTATAGTAGCATATATCTACGGGTTAAGTGTTTGAAAATGTATATAATTATGCGTTGACTTCTTTAGTGTGTACAAAACTAAATTGACCTCCATTGTATGTACTTAACTATTAATTTCGACCATTGTATGTATTTTTGTGACGTGTTATCAAATATAAGGTAACAAGTGGCATCTCTACACAGTTGACACGTCACAAAAATACATACAATGGTCGAAATTAATAGTTAAGTACATACAATGGAGGTCAATTTAGTTTTGTACACTCTAAAGAAGTCAACGCATAGTTATATACATTTTCAAACACTTAACCCTATATCTACGTACACATGATTCACCGTCGTTTATGATCAATTAATAACCTAAAAGGCAAAAAGATTAATAACACAATAATAAGAAAAGTAGGAATGAAATCCAAAGTGAACTTGGAACATAGCCAAGAATATTAGCACGTTACTCTACGTACCCAAAGTATAACTTTTCCTTGGCCTAAAAGAATATATATTATATTTCTATTTCAAGGAATGCCTTTTCTTCAACTACAATCATTCGCTTAAACTATTTCATTTATTTCCTCACATTATAAATCAGCTGTCTCTCTTTTTCTTTCCATATATAGCAAAACATACATCAGCATTTGATTATTTTGTAGCCATGACAAACCCAAATTTTGTTATTTTCTTACTCACTTTCTCACCCTTGATCATACTTGTATCCACTCACACTTCAAGCCATAATCAAGAACAAACAATGGAGAATCCATTGATTCTTCAAGCTTGTAGCAATATTCAAGATAGAAATGCGTGTCTAGCGAACCTAAAGTCATTTCTTGACAACAATAGTCCGGTTAACCAAAACCCCGACTCGATCTTGAAAGCCGCCCTCAAGGCGACACTCAACGAGACACAACGAGCCATGCAAAAGTTCACCGAGTTCACTTCTTTGTCCTCTAGTTCACGAGAGCAAATCGCGATTGAGGACTGCAAGGAACTACTTGACTTTTCGGTTTCTGAGCTTGCATGGTCCTTAGCCGAGATGAAGGATATTCGAGGCGGTTCACAAAACCCTCATTATCAAGGAAACCTAAAATCATGGCTAAGTGCTGCATTAAGTAACCAAGATACTTGTCTTGAAGGATTTGAAGGAACAGATAGACACCTTGAAACTTTCGTAAGAGGAAGCTTAACACAAGTCACACAACTTATTAGCAATGTATTAGCTTTATATACTCAACTACATACCTTACCCTTTAAAGCACCTCCAAATTATGGTGGCAAAACTAATACCTTTTTCCCTAAGTGGATGTCGGAAGGCGATAAGGAGTTGATGCTTGCGAGCCCAAATGGGATGCATGTAGACGTTGTGGTGGCGTTGGATGGGTCAGGAAGGTATCGTTCGATTTCTGAAGCGATTAATGATGCTCCTAATTATAGTAATAGACGATATGTTATATATGCAAAAAGAGGAGTTTATAAGGAGAATATAGATATGAAGAAGAAGAAAACCAACATAATGCTTGTAGGGGACGGCATTGGAGCCACGGTGGTGACAGGAGATAGAAATTTTATGCAAGGATGGACTACATTCCGAACAGCCACCGTTGGTAAGAATATTTAATAACTCGGCCTCCTTTTTATTCTGTACATATCAGTATACTACATAATATTTTAGGTAATTTCAAGTATAAATAGTGTTTTAATTTAACTTAAAAAACATTTTGCACAAAACTTTACATGACATGACTTGATTCTTCATTTTGTATGGTTTGAAGCTGTCTCTGGCAGGGGATTTATAGCAAGAGACATTACATTTCGCAACACGGCGGGCCCTCAGAGTCACCAAGGTGTTGCACTGCGTGTAGATTCCGACCAGTCTGCATTCTATAGATGTAGCATGGAAGGTTACCAAGACACCTTGTATGCACATTCTCTCCGCCAATTCTACCGCGAATGCAGCATCTATGGCACCATAGACTTCATCTTTGGAAACGGGGCAGCAGTCCTCCAAAACTGCAAGATATACACTAGAGAGCCTCTACCTTTACAAAAGGTCACAATCACAGCTCAAGGCCGAAAGAATCCTAATCAGAATACAGGGTTTTCAATCCAAGATAGTTTTGTTTATGCCACAAAACCGACGTATTTGGGTAGACCATGGAAAGAATACTCTAGGACCGTGTTTATGAACACGTACATGAGTTCAATGGTTCAGCCAAGAGGGTGGTTAGAATGGTATGGGAACTTTGCATTGAGCACATTGTGGTATGGAGAGTATAGAAATTATGGTCCTGGTGCATCGTTATCAGGACGTGTTAAATGGCCTGGTTATCACATGGCTATGGATGCATCAACGGCTGATTATTTCACTGTCCGACGTTTTATTGATGGAGTATCTTGGTTGCCAGCGACCGGAGTAACATTCTCAGCAGGTTTATCTAATTAATTATTTGTTAATAGAAGGTGTTACATCATGGACAGCTTCACCTACCATGATTAATTTTACATTAACTAGTTGTTATGTATGCTTCAGATTCGATCTGATTTAGTCATAAAGTTGATAATGTCAACTATGTAACCAGGAAGGCTTGCTGAATGTTCTTTACGTGAATACAAAAGTTTGATCTTAACACATTTAGATCATAGCAGGGCAGGACTTAATGTTGTTAATATATTAGTGCTTTGTGTAACATCTGTAAAGCCCCTGATAAAGCTCTTAATCAACACAAGGATAACTGCTTAAAAAAAAATTCTTTATAATCATATTAGAAAGTATAAACTGTTGATGTCAATGATGAGTTTAACCCACATTTGTAACATGTATCGGAGTCCAAATCGTTTTGGATGGGCAAAATTCAAATAGGAGCTTCTCTGCAATATAAAGCCTGATAGAAAAACTTGTTATATACTCTGTATGTGAGTAAAAAAAGAAACTGCTTGTAACAATTGTAATTCTCTTTACTCATGATCATTGAAGTAAAAACAATTTACCAACGTCAGTAAAATTATAGCGACCTCAAAACCATTCATGTAAATTTCTTTCATCTAAGGTGTCAATTGATAACTAAATAGTACTCCGTATGAGAAATCTTGTTTTTCTCTTCTAAAAATAGAAAATGCAAAGCTCTTATTTTCCTCCAAACATCAGCTTCTCTACCTGAAAAATATAAAAGAAAAAAAAAACAGGAACCTGCAACCTATAAAGATCGTTTATTTATCATTATTTTGCTCCTCCTTTAAAAACCAAAAATTAAAGGTCTCCGTAAACTCTAACAAATCTGCAAAGGGAGGCCTTTGCATCATAGACTCAACAGGGGGAGGGTCAATCTTGCACTTTAGGCCCTCTCTCAATCATTAACATTTCTTTACATCTCAAAACAGAATTTAATTAGATAGATTGTAGGCGACATAGAAGAGACAGGAGAGAATACGAAAAGAACACATTTTGTTTGTTATTTTTATTCATACGGGTAAGGATTGAAGATGGAGGGTAAGAGCAAAGCAAAATTTGCCATACTCACTGTGGCTTTCGTGGTGCTTCTGGCCGTTGCGATTGCATTAATTGTGATGATGAACAAATCTTTTGACCCAAAACCTGAAAACACGAAAGCTAATCATGATGATGATGTTAAGGCCTCCATCAAAGCTGTTTGTGAAAACACAGATTACCAGAAGACTTGTGTTGATAGCCTCTCGAAAGCACACACCCAATCAACGGATCCTTACGACCTTGTAAAGACCTTGTTTGAGGTCACAATTCAACAACTTGAGGTTGCAGCTAACAACAACTCGCTCATGAAAGAGATTCATGAAGACCCAAGAACCAATGATGCTCTCGAGGGTTGTAAGGAGCTTGCAGGCCTTGCTATTAATGATCTAAAAAGATCTTTTGAGAATTTAAATATTGTTAGCCTTAATGATGTTGGCCAAGCGCTTGTACAACTCAAAATATGGATGAGTGGCGCAATAACAAACGAGCAAACATGCCTAGATGGATTTGAAAAGACGGAAGGAGATTCCGGAGAGAAAATGAAAAAATTATTAAACGAGTCCATGGAGTTAACTAGTAACTGCCTTGCTCTAATTACGGATTTTTCTGAAATGTTTCAGTCTTTGGTTGGACCACAGGTTAATACCAATCGTCGTCTGCTTTCCTTGCTCAACAACGATTACAATCTTCCTGAATGGATAGATGTTACAGACCGAAGAATCTTGGAAAAAGAACCCAAGAAAATCAATCCGGATGTTACTATTGCACAAGATGGGACAGGAAACTACCATACGATTAATGAAGCTTTAAAATTCGCTCCTGTTGAAGGGAAGAAGACCTACGTGCTCTACATTAAGGAGGGCGTCTACAACGAGATCATACGTATACCCAAAAACTTGACTCATATAATGATTATGGGCGATGGCCCTGATAAAACAAGAATCACAGGAAGCTTAAATTTCATAGATGGAATTACCACCTACCACACTGCAACTGTTGGTAAGCAATTAATATCATAAACATAACTAAAGTTGTAATTAGACTAAAAGCTCAAGTTTACCTTCATATGAATATGTAGTTAACTTGGTGTAAATTAACAATTGTTTGCAGCTGTTGGTGGTGACTTTTTTATGGCCAAGGACATTGCATTTGAGAATACAGCAGGTCCTGAAAAGCACCAAGCTGTGGCATTGCGTGTCAGTGCCGACAGAACGGTCTTCTACAATTGTCGCATGGATGGTTACCAAGACACCCTTTATGCACACACATACCGTCAATTCTATCGCGAATGCACCATCTCAGGCACCATTGATTTTCTGTTTGGAGACGGTGCAGTCGTGTTTCAAAATTGCGTCATGGTTGTACGCAAGCCAATGGACAACCAGAATTGCATTGTCACCGCACAAGGACGAAAGGAACCTCGACAACCTACCGGATTAGTCCTTCAAAATTGCAGCATTGTGGCAGATCCTCTGTTATTTCCATTAAGAATGCAACTCAAATCTTACCTAGGACGTCCATGGAAACAGTTTTCAAGAACGATAATAATGGAATCGTTTATTGATGATTTGATCCAGCCTCAAGGATGGTTACCGTGGAACGAATCATTTGCTTTTGATACACTTTATTATAGTGAGTTCAATAATCATGGGCCTGGATCTTCTAAATTGCAACGTGTGAAATGGCCAGGCGTTAAGGAGCTAACTGCAAAACGAGTAAATCGCTTCACACCAGGAAAATTCATCATTGGTGACTCATGGATCCCGCCAACTGGTGTACCTTATACTGCAGATTTCATGTTTGAACCCCCAAAAGATGATTCTAAAGACGACGATGATGACGATGATAAAAAATCTAAGGATGATGACGATGACAAGGATAAATCTAAGAAAGATGACAAGAAGAAAAAAAAGAAAGATGAGAAAAAGAAAAAGAAAAAAGACAAGGATAAATCGAAATCAGATTCCGATAAGACACAAGCACCCACACCAGCTGAAAGTCCAGGAATCGAACCAAAGGTTATACCCGAGAGTGAAATAAGTGCACCTGCATCAAGTCCAACAATATCTCCAGAAGTATCCCTAAAGACCTAACGAAAATCTTTCTTAAAGAAAATCTTTGGAAAGTTTTTAAAACCCTAGTTTCGAGTTACAGGATTAGTTTGTATGTAGTAGTTCTTAATAGTTCCAATGGGGTGTGCGACTACATGAACACCCTTGGATTATGATTAGAAACTTATGTTATTTTACATTTGTGAATTACAAGTTTACTTTTCATGTATATATCTTCTGAATATAAGCAAATAACGAGAGAAAATTGTAATTTTCTAACACGATTTTTCATTCAGTAATGTGATAACAATCACGGTCGATGAATCTAATGCAGAGGTTAAAGAACATGCTGATTTCGTTATTCCAAATGATGACATCTTCACATATGTCCGTTCACGCTCGATGAAAACGGGCCAACTAGCAAAACTCATCGATCGCTATTCCATGTTTGAAGGTGTTCTTCGGCCATCCAAGATCGTTTAGCACTCAAAGATGTCCTTATTTGTAGTTTTTAGGGCCCGTTCCGCAGTTTTTTTCGAGAAGAAATGAAAAGAATATGAAATATAACGGTAGAAAAGAAGAAAATAGTAGATAAACTTCTTATGTGTGTTCCAGAGTTGAAAGAATAAGAAAAAAATATACTTATTTTGTATTCCCGAGTCGTAAGGAAATGAAATAAAGTAGCAAATTTATAATTAGTTTAAACTTCCTTCCTTCCGCTTCTTCTCAATTATGGAGAGAAAATTAGAAGAGAAAATACTGGATAATTCTCCTTTCACTTCTTTTACTTACTCTCCTCATAAAAAAACTCAGAAACGCGAAGCCATTTCTTTCGGGATTATATACTTTGTTTCCAAAAATACTTTGTGTTGCAAGTATTTGGTTGTTTCAGGGTTTGAACTGAAGTATAAACGATTACAAGGGGTGATTGTGTATATATAAATAATTTGGAGGGGTAAAAATATAAACTCCCTGAAAAAGCAGAAACAAAGATGACCCTGTTGGTTGTTGTGTCGACGACATTTGAGTTTCTGATGGCCGCCTCGACGACCTCTTCATCATCCTCAGATCTATCTTCTTCCTCATCGTCCGATCGAGACCGTCGTTCACGCCGCCGTAAAGATAAAAACCTCAAAAAGGACTCTCTTAAGATTAACAAAAAAAGCCGTACCAATTCCAAACGACGTCGTAGGCGTGGTCACTCATCTTCTTCATCTGACGGCTACAGGTACCGTTTTGTTGATTTTCCGTTGTATTATATAGTTCTATTTCCAATTTAGGGTTAGTAGTTACGAGTAATTTCGTATTTCATATGTATGTAAAGAGGATTACAATCCTAATTGTTTGGATCTAGCTATATGTGCAAATAAAGTTTTTTATTATGTGCTTAGCCAGTTAGCCTTAGTGCCTTACTAATCAATTAATTTAATTATGTTATAAACATTTATGATGCTGATATTATGTTGCTGAGAATCCTATAACTGCTGAGATTTTTTATAAATATAGCAAAACTTTAGGGGTGGAGTGATGCTTATTTTACAGCCACTTTTCTAAGCGATAAGCACTTAAATATATTTAGAAGTATTTATTTGTTTAAATAAAAAGAAGGTATAAGTTTGTTTCTTTTAAAATAGGGAACTTATAAGAAAGGTAATGTAACATCTGAAATTTGACAATAGAGTATGTAAGATTTTTCTAGTTTCCAAATGGTTGTACAATATTTAGTTTTGCGCAAAAAAGGGTCATTGACCGGAAGTTCAAAACGTATGCCAGGTCGACAGGCTAGTACTCACGTCTACGTGAACGGTACACGTTGCAAAATATGTGGCAGTTCACATTAACATCTGTGCCTATGTGACTGTTGTGACAGCATACATGGCAGTCAACATCACTGGTTTTATGCGTTACCTTACATATTGAATCCTGCCAAGATTTCTTTTTGCGTGTAAAAATGAACTTCGTAATCCTTTTCGGGAACAATCAATTTTGCATACACTGTATTGTCAAATATCGTGTTTTATGTTACCTTCCTTGGGAATTTTCTTTTTAACTAAGCAGATACCAGTTTTAACAGTGTTTGTTATTGCTGTAAAAAAGATGCAATAAGCTGATAAGCCCTCAATTAAATAATCCCAAACTGTCCCTGAGGAATCTGTTGCTTTCCATGCGAGATTCAGAGCTTAGCATAACATGTAAAAGAATATTCTGCCCTTGCACTTGCTGTCTTTTCTTATGTTTATTTGCTACTCCCTCTGTCCCAATATAAGTCTCAGGGAAGTGGCACACAGTTTTAGGAGAAGTACAATTATTCCTCTTCTTGATAGTCAATTGTCCAGTTTACCCTTACTTTAGAAATGGACCTTGTTTTCTGCATATAAGTTTTTTCATTCTTCTTTTCATCCGCTACTTTAAGATGTAAAAACAGTTTTCACAGTTTCGTGTTACCTGTAGATTATAGTATCGATTTTGCATTACATAGCTAGTCAAGCATAGCTGTTAGGCTTCGGGTCCAGTAAGAAGCTAAATATTAGTGAGCAGTGGCTTTACCGAAGTTGTGAATTAGCTTCTATATTAAAATATTATGCTTCTCATAAATATTCAGTTCATTTCTTTATCTTGGTTTTATTATGTAGAAATTTTGGCTGAAAAACTGTTATAAGTATGTAGACTTTGCATGTTACAGTTCATCCAGCAGTGAAGATGGACCATCCAGTCGCTCAAAGAAACGTAAACATGAATATCGATCCAAAAAGGTTGGTGTCTATAACCACTGCATAACTTTCACCAGCTGTTGATGACCAACGTGTCACTTGGTTTGATGTTTTTTTTTCTTTCCATTGTTTCAGCAAAAGGATAAAGACAAGGAGAAGGCTAAACATCACAGCAAACGTGATAAGCGTAAAGTAAAGGAGGTAGGACACCGTCTTTATTGCATATTTTGGCTGCAAAACTGATTCTGTTACTTATGCTTTCTTTGATGATTATAAACATATTAATATGGTAGTGAATATATAAGGTGCTTATTAAACTTTCTGCCTTTTTTCATGAATTGGCTCTTTGAAATTGGAGCTGGGGTCTGTGACACGATGAATGGGTGCTTAATTGGCATGTCTCGATGTTATTTTGGCTTGGTTTCTGTCATGGCAATGGGAGCCTTTATAGAATCAGCAGGATGGTGGTAGCAGCCCTGTTCAGCTCTCCAAGGTAACACATAGGTTTTTTTTTTTTTTTTCAGTATAGAACATCAAAGGGGGAGGAGGGATACCGTTTAAGTCAAGCACATGATAAGGTTTTATCTTTTATCAACTATGCTTAGAAAATTCACTCTGGTTATAAAAGACAAAATATGTTTGAATGAAGGGAAACAGGCTAAAAAATGAGTGTTGAAACACATGACATCTATGGTTATAATCTAAATTATTCATCTTTTGCAGTTTCTTGGTCGTGACAAAGATGATGGTGTCCGTCGCAGTGCTGTATCTGGTAAAAAGGTGAGTTGTTTCTATGTGGTTATTAGAGGTAGGTGTGTTCACTGATGGTTGACTGGTGCTCGTGTAGCCAGTAAACCGGTAATATTAGGTCCACATTTTTGTATAACTAAGAATAATGTTGTGGGGCTTTGAAAAAATCAAAACTAGTTGCAATGGTGATCTAATTGTTTAGAAGTATTGATATTATCTTACAAAATTCTGTCGGAAAATTTTTATATTCTAAAAGCTTTATATGTATTTTTATATTGTAGCTTTAGTAATTGTATTCGAATACTTTAGAAAATAATTAAAGAAGTGTTGGCAGGTCAACCCAACCTGGTTGGCCGGTCCAATCCGTTTTGAACTATTAATTCACAAATGTTCATTTCAATTATAGTCCTCTAGGAACCGTTTGACCTTTGCATATATTGTTTTGCTAATCCCGAAAGGTAAAGAAGAAGCCCAATTTGACCCAGTTTTGCGCGCATTTGGGCTAAACTTATGTAGTTCTTGTCCAGTGTTGATCTATAGTTGAACTGAGTAAATTGTGTTTTATATGTCGTGTGATTGGCAGATCTTATTGAAACTTGACAAGACAAAGGAGGATAAGAAGGCAGAAAATAATCGGAACCAGCTGCTGAAATTTTTGAATGCTAGTTATGACTGATGCAGTGCTAAAATCAATCAGCTCTTCTTTATCTACAGAAGATTTTGATCGGTCCATTCCTCATACATTGTTCGTCCTTTGTTGGGTGGGTGCAAATATATGTCTATCATTGGCCTCTCTGCCATTTGTTAGAAGTTACTTGTGTTGTTTTGCAGATTTCAAATTTCCCAACGGTTGATCTTGTTTGTAGAGGATTTTGTGGGTTTTTATCGCTAGTTTAATATATGTTAGAAGTTTGATGTTGATGCATTATGACCATGTGATCTGGTTTTAACCCGTCTTTTATGGTCATCTTCATCTGAGGTCAATGGTATTCATTCTCATTTCTGTTGGAATTTTTTTATAAGGAATTTGTGAACTTTTGTCATCTGTGTTTCTGTTGAGTTGCCATTCGTTAGGCCATGTTTTAGCCCAAGTTATAAAGTATGTAGGTGTGCAAAATAAGCAGTTCTAAAATTCTTATTGGTGGTGTTTTCATTTCATATATACGGCCATAAGGGATGGCCTTCTTTGTATCCATCTCCATTGTAAGCTGAAGCATAACCGAAATACAACAGTTTACTTTTGGTAATTTAATACGGAGTACTAATGATGTGCATCTATTACATTATTCCATTTCACGAAAGTAGTTAACATATTGAGACGGTAATCGTTATATCTTATACATATATTACTATCGTTACTATACTACATGGTTGGCGCTCAGTCATGTTGACTTCAATCCTGCACCGTAAGATACGTCTTGACTTTAATCTAGGTCGTCTCATAGAGGATAGCAGTTAGTGGTTCTTTTAAACAGTCGTTGTCACATGGCAACCTCATGGAACCCTTAATCGCCTTCCTATCCTTCAAACCGTTCAGTAACACCCAACTAAAGCAATCACTCTCCCATAATCGTTCAGTTACCATAACTATTTCTCCCATTTCATTTAAGTCTCTCCGAAAACAAGTTTACCCGTCTCTCGATTGATGTTGATGTACCTGTCCGTACGAGAATTAAGAATTGATTTAAATTTCAAAGTTAAACAAGGAATTAAAGTCACGAATACATCTGACATGAAAATTAGTTAAAAAGAAGAAAATACGACATATCCTTGTCATTGTTTGCTAGTTTGGACTTTGGACCATGTCATCCATTCAATTATCTACTCCATTACATCAAACACCTTTTGACACTTGTTTAAATTCTCTTTATTTATTATTATGTCTTACTTACAATAACAAAATGAAACCCAATAATCGACATCATTAGTGTCACACAGCCAACCACTACCAGCCCCTAATTAAATATCCAAAATTAATAAAGTGTTCTATAGTAGTAGTACTAGATCGCAAACCCGTGTAGACACTCGGGGCATTGATTACTTAATTAAATTAAAGGTCCTGATTTTAATTTAACTAAAATAGAGGGACTTAATTGATTAATAAAGTTTGATTTAAATTGATGATGTCATAACCATGTTTCCTATATATAATTTATATAAGATATAGTACTTTAATTCATCTTCTTGTCCTACTTTCATACGGAGTAGTTATTATTAATTTAACAATAATTATTAACATTTAATAGCATAGTTTTTTTAGAAACTATTGAAAAGGATCGACATCCTAACTTCATTAACTTTCTTAGACCATTCAACACTAAACTAATATTGAACGGTGTATATGATGACATGAAAGACCGGACTTCTTTATTATGTATTTAAAACAAAAAACATAAACGAAAAAAAAACATACCTGCATGCATAATTACGTCTTTCTTCAGTCTTGCATGCGACGGGCATCAAGAATGATGGAGCAAAGACTCCACCTTGCCTATGGAGTCTTTATTTGAACACGAAGGACGAACATCAAAAGACGCTTCATAGGGAAAGGTCTTATATAATGCAAGTTACGTCGAAGTAATGATAACCATATATATTGATGCTTGAATATATATCTACTCTTTTTTTTAGGTATTACATTAACCAAAGTTTCTAACAAACTTAATTGATCAATAATTATTATTATGTGTATGTGTATTAAGTCGCTAGCTATAAATTAAATAATGGCATATATAGTTATGTTGAGGTTGGTGGTTGTAGATATTACCGTCACATGAATTTTAACACCGATGTTGGAATGATTTAATGAAGACTTTTCGAGTAGTTGATTTAGTAGCTTAGCTAGCTTAGTAAAGTTCCCCATTTCCAGAGACAAATAACTTCTCAACTGTAAATAGAGGTGGGCTATAAATTATATTCTACTAGTATTAACTAAGGTTGTTCCGACCTTTGCCCGACCAATTAATAAGATCTGAGCAACGTAACTCAAATCAGGTAAAACTCTCACCTTTCAAGAGGTTAGCGTGACTACAATTATGAGTATTTGCACCGAACGGGATTCGAAATTGAGACCTCCAACTATTTATCGTTGAAGTGTAAGCTCAAGTCTTTATTACTGATTGTGTCATCCTTGATGGTTACATTTGGCCATTTCTCTTGCTCTAGATATAAAGGAATTTAATTAGCTAAGTTATAAACTTTACTAATCTACGTGCAGGGGCGGAGCTAGATGGGGGCATGGGGGCAGTCGCCCCCCCTAAAAATCTAGATATGTGGAAAAAATAAATTTTTTAAGGTTATTAGTGACAGTTTTGGAGTTTTGCCCTCCAAAATGATAGAAAAAAGAAAAGAAAATTTTTTTTGGCTCCTATACAAAATATCCTAGCTCCGCCCCTGTCTACGTGCATGTAATTATAGTAAATCGACATTTTTTTATTTTTACAAATTACAATTAATAAGAATTACAAGTTTAATTTACTACATGTGAATAAGACAATTTGGTTAACATACAATTTAAATAAAAAAAATGGTAAACATACACACATATATACACAGTAAAAATTAGTATAAATTATGTAAATGATAAGCAGTAAATACAATTGGATTAAATTATGGTAGAGGTATTTACTGTGACCAACTACCCTTGTGGTGGCAATGTGGCATAGTTAGAGTTTGACCGAAAACATTTATTACACTAAGGATCACAAATAGATAGCTACTGTACGTATTTGTGTAGTATTTGTTCTAGTGTATGAAAATATATATATATATATATATATATATATATATATATATATATATATATATATATAAAACGGATAAGGAGGAGAATTTCATGTATATATATTTTTTAATATTTATATGGTTCAAGGTATAAAGCTGTGTAGCTTCTTCTTAGAGTACTCTAATTATTAGTTAAGGGTGATAATTTATAGAGATAGTAATATAATACTATTAATGATTATAGTAGCAATTGTATACTCTAATCAATAATCATAATTCTAATCCTAATCCTATCATTTTAAATATTAGTAAAAGGAAAAGTTTAACTATTGAAATATTTTGATAATTGAGACATCAATAATGGTTTACTAATACTATTACAGTAAGTATTACTAGTATTATTTTTTTAATTAAAAAAGTATACCACCTTATGTGATGGGCACTGATATATCCATCATAAATTTTGATAGATCCATCAAAATTGTGCATTATTTATTTGTACAGTATAAACTCTCAATGCATAATCATGGTGGAATTATTAAAAAGTGTGGTGGAGATATCACCACCGATTTGCGTACATCTTATTAATTCTAACTTTACGTCGTTATTTAGAACATGGATGACATCAATATAGTTAGATGCGTCATTAGTTGTCACAAATTAATGACGTTTTAGATGTGTGTGTCGTTAGAAACGTCATTAGTAGGAGGTTTTATAATTACACTAATGATGTTAGGGAGTACTATTGTATTACTGCTATTAAAAAGAAGGAAAACAAATAAAAAAAACTAGGACACCTAATATTTAAAATCATTCTTTTGAGTTTATCCAATTAAGTATATCATTACACAAGTTGAAAAACTTCTAACTTTATTATAAATATTCTTCAACCTCTAAAGTTGAAACTATACATATAACTTCAAGAAAACCATCGACATTAAGAAAACTCCAGTTTTGTCCCTAACTATATATACCAAACTCTCATTAATAATCAATAAAAATAAAATATAAATAAAATATAAAACACAATATTTCAAGATCCACACAATATTTTAACTTCTAGCCACTATAAATACACAAGGCCGACTTTACTCACAAACTGACTCATTCTCCACCACTACAAATCAACTTCCACCATGGAAACCATAAAGCATAGAACAATTAGTGTCAATGGTATCAACATGCACGTAGCCGAAAAAGGCGAAGGCCCCACAATCCTTTTTCTTCATGGTTTCCCAGAACTGTGGTACACCTGGCGTCACCAGATCCACGCTTTCGCGGCCCTGGGGTACCACTGTGTAGCCCCGGACCTACGTGGATACGGTGACACCGATGCACCGCAGTCTGCAACCAGCTATACGTGTTTTCATGTTGTGGGTGACTTGGTTGCACTTATAGACTCGATGGGTGGTGAGCCGGTGTACCTTGTGGCTCATGATTGGGGTGCTATGATTGGGTGGTATTTGTGTATGTTTAGGCCGGATAAAGTTAAGGCTTATGCGTGCATGTCGGTTCCGTACCGGCCTAGGGTTCCGAAAATGAAACCGGTTGAAACTATGAGAACTTTTTTTGGTGAAGATTACTATATTTGCAGGTTTCAGGTATTAATTCTATATTCTATCCATAACTTTATAAATGATATACGGAGTATTAATTTATTAGTAGTGTGACATTTTCTATTTTGAGTTAGTGTACAAAAAGTAATGATTTTTGGTTGTTTTATGTTCTTTTAGCAATCTTTAATTATATGATTCATGTTTTTAGCAAATCATTAAAATATTTTCCTTTATCAAAGATTACATTTTTTTTTTTTTTGGCAATTACTTTAATATGCTGTTTCTCAGTGTGGTTTTCTATATTTGCTTTTATTATAAGATATTTTATGTCCTGCCAGTAGGGAAATCTCTGGAAATGAACTGTGAATTTGACGACAAAAAATTATTTTGCTTGTGAAAATTATTCAAGTTTTTGGTAACGTACGGTTTTGAGTTTGTAATATGTCAAAAATTATAATATGATTTTTTAAAAAAAATGAAACCTTATACAAGTAGGGATGGCACCTGCGGGTCGTGGGTATGGATATGTCAAACCCATCACCCGCCCGCGACAGGTTTTTTTACCCGCAAACCCGCGAATACCCGTTAGCGGGTTTATTTTTACACCCGTACCCAGGGGCGGTACCAGGAATTTTTGTTAACGGGGGCAAATTGTAGGGTGTTTGTGATATTATGTTCTAAGTTTTGAATTGAAATTTCTCCTTTTCAAGTAAAAGCAAACCAAATTTTTGTTAGCAAGAACCCAACTCAAACGAAAAAGTTTCGAATTATATTGATTTTCAACACGAAAAATCATATCGGAGGTTCATAAATAAAGCAATATGAACAAGCCTTGTGGTTACTTCTGTTTTTGCTCACAAGTTCGTTGCACTTAAAATTTTGAAACTTTTTAATTCTCTATGTATGAAGTATAATGCATTTATTTGTGATTTATATATAAAAATAAGAAAAGCTATCACCAATTAAATATAAAGTTTGATGATAACATTTTCTAACTATATAAGGAGTAGAAGACCAAAAAAATAGTAAAATGTAAAGGAAGGGAAAGCTTAAAGGAAAGAAGAATAAAAGGCATAAGACAGACTCGTACCAGCAACCTGCAGTTGTAATTGGAAGGGACTGACCACTAGGCTGAGTGGGCATTTAGTAATTTTTATTCACTGAACATATATATAAACGAACTTACAAAAATCTTTGTGTAGGCCACTGCCCACAATGCCCACACCGTAAAACCGCCAATGCCCGTACCCGCGACCCGCGGATACCCGTGGGTCTCGGGTAACCTGCGGGTTTTAAATAATATAAACATTTTATCAAAATATCAAAAGATTTTATATAATTTTAATGTATAAAAATATTTTAGAACATGTTCAAATTAATGGATCGTAATTTTAAACGAATTAAATTGTTAAAATCTAAGACATGCGGACTAATAATTCGATAACTATCAATTTATTTGATAATTTTTTCTAGAGCATTTGATAAGTTTGCTATTCGAAACAAGAAAAATATACTTTTTAGTCTCTATATGAATAGTTCTATTCTAAATTTTTCAAATTAGCCGTTATATATACATATATGCAATAAATTATACAAATTCACTTGTAGTTATCTATAATGTGTTTTGTAGGTTCGCGGGTCGGGTTTACCTGCGGGTATAAGTTCATACCCATCACCCGCCCGTGACCCGACAACGGGTAGAAGTTCATACCCGTAACCCACCCATGGGTAAAAATTTCACGGGTTTACCTACCCACGATGGGCGGGTACCCACGGGTCGCGGGTTTTTTCTCGCCCATTGCCATCCCTATATACAAGCCACCTAGCTACTTTTTTAATATATACGTAGTTATGATATTTAATATTATAAAATTTTCGTACAGGGGGCGTTTCGTATTGCTTATTTGTAAGCAATTTTCTGCTTAAATATAAGCAAGTGACATCATACTTATTTTTAAATGTTTAGTTGTTAAGAAATAATCGATAAGCAATCTCAAACACCCCGTAAAGGAAGGGTTAAAGTTGCCATTTCAGATTTAGATTATTATTATTATTAGTATTATTTCTAGTTAGTTAAAGTTATAAGTCATTCTTAATGATAATTATTTCATTGCATGTGATGTTGATTAAAAATGTTGAATACTTGGGTGGTACATTATCATCCCGTCGTTGTCCCTTCTAATTTTAACGGGAAAATCTAAAGCCACCCCCTAAATTACTGGGATACCCCTGGCCCACATCGGCCCCGTGTAGTCTTTTTTTAGTCCAGTTTTATTTAAGATCGGTCACAGTTCAGTACAGAATCAGTTTCAGTTTTAGACTAAACATGGGGTAGGAATTAGAAAAAGAGGGGTATACCCAGAAAGTAGAAAAAAAAAGAGTATGATGTGATTGATTAGATGGGGTAAGAGATGGAAAAAAGTGAGCCAAGAGGGTATCTTTAGTAGGACCCAATTTTAACATGTCTGTTATATTTAAGGGGGACCCTTTGTTGTTTCCTTCATTAATTTTATGAACAGCCTGTTAATTTAATTGTGACCTACTATATATTATGACCAGTGTTTTAAAACTCGGGTTTTTAGTCGACCCGGAAAATTGTTATTTTCTGGTCGGACCGGTTGGGCCGGAAGGTCGGACCGGATTTAATAATAGTATACAATAGTAATATTTAGTGAATTTAATATTTTTTTATAATTATAAATATAATTATTAATTATATCATGTATAATAATTATAATCCATAGAGTAATAAAGGGTGATGACACATCGATTATCTTGTTATTCTTGGAATACACATCAATATAATAATTATATAATCCATAGAGTAATAAATTGTGATGACACATCAGTCAAAGATTCACTTATTACCCTTATTATTCTTGAAATACACAATTAGTAAACATTCCCTAAATATAAATGATTAAATGTAAATAGAAATTAAAAAAAAAAAAAAAAACATGAAACCCGGGTCAATGTGCCTTTCCGGGTCCCGGTCCAACCCGGTCCGACCGGCCGGGTCAACCGGGTCGTTGACTAGTCAACTTTTTGAAAAAACCGGTTTTAAATGGCCCGGAAATCCTTAAAAATGCGGTCCGACCGGTTCGACCGGGCCGGTCGAACCGGGTCTTAAAACATTGATTATGACTGTCCCTTTGTTAGTTTTTTTTTTTTTGAAAGGCTAACAGAAATCGCCTAGGTACTCCGTACGGGGAGACCCAATGGCTAAGTCTCCATATACTGGCCCAATCCAGCTGTACGGAGCCCTTAAGCGCCCCAAGTTACTCCAAATCCGGGAAAAACCCACTAATCCGTCCGCCCGAAGGCACGACAACGAATTAATGGTAAAACCCGCTGGCCTCAAAGATCGAACCTGGGTTTCTCAGGTCTCCTATCATTGACCCCCAAACCTCTGACCAGTTGAGCTGGACATCATTGGCAAACAGGGTCACAGGTTTCGAACCTGTGACCTCTCGGTGCAAACGACATGCCCCAACCACTAGGCTGTGTGCCTACCTTTGGTTCCCTTTGTTAGTTAAAAAAATAGATGAGAACTTACTGTTAACATAAATGTTGTGCAATAGAAAAGATTATATATATTAAAAACATTTGTTTCTATAGAAAGAGACAAATTAGACTATGTTAGCATTGAGTTTGGAACTGTGGACACTGATTTTATGTTGGTAAATGAAAAGGCCAATATTGTATTGTGCTTGGGCTACTTGTACATTGTGCTTTAACAGTGAAGTAACTAGTATGAATGCATTAAAAAGAGTTGAAACAAGTATCATGCGAGTGACTTTAATGTAACATGGGCTGCAGCTATCAGCAGTACTAAGACATTATTTTTCTTTTTTAAAAAATGGTATACATAAAAAAATTTATGCTAATGTTTGTATATTTCAGGAAGTTGGAGTGATGGAAGCTGAAATAAAAGGTTATGAAACAGCTGAAGTGCTTAAGAAAATTCTAACAGATAGGACTCCAGGACCACCGTGTATGCCTAAATCCGACCCGTTTGGGTTGAAAGCTTTGAACGGACCGATTCCATTGCCCAGTTGGTTATCCGAAGAGGACATCAAGTATAACGTTGACAAGTTTGACCAAAAGGGCTTCACGGGCGGCTTGAACTACTATCGTGCTTTGGATCTGTATGTTATCGATCAACCACTACCTGATCATAATTGAATACGTTTGATGTTAATAATCGTGCTGGCCCTTATGTTTTAAGACTAAGTTTTGGGTCAAGGATGGTCTTTCATGGGACCTAGGTTTAGTCACATCTATATTCGATAGGTTGACCCAATAAAAGTATTTTATTTGTAGACATTATTGCATAGGTTGGATGTTAGGAATTTGAAATGCCAAGCTGGCTTATAATTATATGGATCTTGAAGTCTTTATGGGTTAGGGCTGACATAATGTGGAACCTGGGGTAGGACACACATGAGAATTCAGATAAGTCTTGACCCTGATAGAATTTGTAAATTCATCACACAGTAAGTTGGTAATTCCAGTTGGGATTCAATAGGTGCATCCTAGGCCACCCTTGGCCCAAAACAGTTTTAAAGTGGCTTGACAAAATGGTTTTTGTGTTTGTGTTGCTACATGTACTAACTTTATCATTTTGACATAGGAACTGGGAGCTCACGGCGGCATGGACCGGAGCACAAGTGAAATTACCAGTGTTATTTGTAGTAGGGGATGAGGACATGGTGTACACAACACCAGGGCTAAAAGAATATGTGCATGGTGGCGGGTTCAAGAAAGATGTGCCATTGCTTGAAAAAATTGTGGTTATGGAAGGTGTTGGTCACTTCCTTAATCAGGAAAAGCCTCAAGAAGCCACTGCTATCATTCATGATTTCATCAAGAAGTTTTAAGTACCAACCACCAAAATATATATGCTAATACTTAAGGTATTTCCATAGTTATGGTTGGGAATGAAGTCGATGGTTCTGTTAAATTTGTACACTTGATCTAGGAGTTTTAGCTATTATTTCATTGAATGTTATCGCTCCTATGAGCAACTATCTTGAGTATCTAAGTCATTTGAGTAATCAATTTGTTTTTCATTTCACCATTTTGAAAGTCCAAACTCGAGTTACGACTAAGAGAACATGTCAAGTTATTGGATGAAATGACTGAAACATTATACTTACGTTCTCACGTGAATTGAACACGTTTAAATCTTTAAAGCCGCCAACAACTGTTTTTCAGATTCAACAATAGATCATCTATCATCTACCATTCTCAAACAACATACCACACGATAAATTCTAACAAAAGCGAACGCCTTACTATCTCTTAAGTCCATGCCATGTAATTAGACTGTCATCTAACAGTCTATGAGTCAAAATAACTTGAAATTAATCCCAGTTAATAATAGTGTTTGCTACTGTAAATTATTTTCCATAAGATCAAGGTGATTCATTGTGAGGCAATAACCACCACTAAGATCTGTACATGTGTTGGAACCATTAGAGATTCATTAAGTGTGTAACAAATACCACCTAACTGCCCTCATAAAAGATGTATAAATATTAATGACATTAAAGTTTGCACCATTCCAGAAAGTAAACTTCACTGTACAAACTACAAAGTGAAAAGAGACTTCATTAAGGTGTGGTATTTTTGCATTTTTGGTCAAACATGTTCAGGCAGCATGGTCAACATTTAATAAAAATAGGATAGCTAGGTGGCTGCCACCTATCTAATATCTAACCAACAATATGGTTATGATGAAAAACTATTAGCAACTGCCAGTTCAATGTGAGTTCATGAATTTGGTAGGTGTAACAAGCATGGTTATCATGTTCAAAGCTACTAGAAGAAACCACAAAACAGAGAAAGTTGTCATCAACAACCAACAAACCAACAATTATAACATCCAGAAAGGCAAACAGTTTATGTACATACTTAAAAGTTTTACATAAATGTCATCCAGTAACATTTAGAACCAAGACCATGTTTTGTTCTTGTGCAAAAAGGTCAGTTAGGTAGAAAGGATGAAATGTTTGCTCTACGCACAGATAAAATCCTCGAAATCATGTTCCTGATGTCATCAAGAAGATTTCCAGGAAGAACTATGTGCGATAATCACAGCCAATAGCAAAGATTACCATACCAAAATAACAAGAAATCCATTTGGTTTAACATAAAAAAATCAAGAAAGCAAACCACCACAAGTCACAACTGACTCAATATCTCAAATTAACTATAGTTTCATTTTCCTTCTCTCTCTGGGTCTACTAGAAAAACTAGATGGTAACCAAGATTTTAGCCATTGCTATAAAAACATAATCACTAGAACTCATTATTGATACCAAATGTAAAAACTTGAACGCCTTTAAGCGGAAGGTATAACATTATAGATAAATCAGCAAACATTCAAATGATCTGTAAACATGATGGTTTAGATTAACTCAAGCCCGGGGAGTTGTAAGAGCTTACAGTTATAACTTGTAACAGGTGTGAGACAAAATGTCGCATAAACCAGAAGGAACTCCAAATACACATTGTATATGAACACAATACGACAAAGTCTCAGCAACACTCTTTCTGCCAACTAAAAACTTACATGAAAGGAGTAAGAGAACATAAAAAAGGGGAAGGGTATAAAAGGACTTGCAACAAGTAATACAGTTTGGTTTTATGTTGCAAAAGTTGTATCACATCAAAGCCTCTGCCACAAGCTCAATCCAGACGTTCCATCTGCAAAGAAAAACCAGAGTATACATGACTTAACTTGCTAGACACTGTGAAGATGGTTAAACGTTCTTTCAACCATTTTCATTCACTGAAAAATTATATTATTTCAATAACAGTATAAGATGTTGAAGGACTTTCTTTATGAACTTTTATACATTCAAATTACACTTTAAGGCGACTTTCAACATGTTTGACCTGTTTCCTTTGGAGCCAATTCTTTATTCGTTTGACAACTTACGCGGGTCAATCCATGCATAAGTAAATAGGTTGAAACTGAAACCACAAAAACATCCCCATTTCTAGCAACATTTTAACCTAATGTTACTAGCTCATCCACATCATAACAGTAAAGTATAATTAATTATATAATTGTACAAGCTAATCTTATTTGACATCCTTGAAAGGTAATGCATACACTTAGTTAATAGGCGAACGTTTCCTTTATAATGTATGTTGAGTCAAAGAAACAAGAGCATTATAGTTAGTATGTGCATGTGACTGTTGACCTGGGAACAAAGTTATCTCTACAGGAAGTACACACATACATCTATGAAGACAATAACAAGAAACAGAGTGGAGAAAACCCAATGGAGGGAGGACTTGAATTTATGACTTCAAACTTATTGTTCATTTTATCACAGGTTGAAAAGTGTTGGTTTGGGTTGGGCCAACCCATACACATAAAGACAAATATTTTCTTTCTAGAACTTTATCGATAACATATATCTTAAATGTAACTGCGCAGTACAATAATAACGATATTTTGTTCTCATAATTAATGAAATCCTATACATTTTGAATACACTTTAGGTAATTTTAACCCATTTGACTCATTTACTATATAGGTATACTTTTAAGTTTACCAATTTGGTGTGTCATAAAAATAATAGAACCAGAATTTAACCATAAATGTATCACAATTGCCACCACTAATTCCTACTTAATATCAGAAAAGAAAAGATCATACATTCTTATAAATAAAATGTCCACATGAAAAAAGCATATGGCATTACCTTCCAGAGGCCGTCGTTAAGGTAATGCATATTATCCACGCCAATGCCCTTGTTAATTGCCCTTCTGCAGTAATAAGAATATTGTTAACACCAAAGGATTTGTATGAAGGTTAGATAGGATCAGGGAAAGACATTCATCCAGTTTGAAAGGTGAAAAACTTCAGCATAGCAAAAGAAAAACTTCTAAACATTTATTATAAATAAATGCAAAGTTATACGTCTTTCAAAACTAATAACTCCATTTCTTTTTTGGTAGGGGGATCTTTATTGTGTAGAAAACAGTTTGTCTCATGCCTATTCCTAGACCGACATGTAAGGGGATGATAACATGACATTTGATGAGAAAGAATCATGTACTTACATATCTTTTGCCGACATTTTTGTAAAGCCAATAGCAAGGGCATGTTGCTTCCCTTCAGCCATTATAGCCTGAAACAGTTGCAGAACAACCAGTTAACTGACGGTGGTATGTTAAACTAAGATCAATTATGTCTTCAAGTAATATGAACTGATAGCAACCGATTATTTATTATCGAAAATACAATACTAGGTACCAACTAATACTAACATTTAACTAGATTGAGCAATAAGAGTTCTAGGCTGCTGATTCACATACCACAGGAGTTTCAGCACCCACTTCCTCATCTAAGACACCTCCGGGAGATGTAAGACCAGGACACATAATATTAGCGCCAGCAAGGACGAACTTTATTGCGCCCCTGTCTACTTGTAGTTTCTTCATTATGGTTGGATCTACATGAATATATAGATTTCAGTAGTAGAGAATGAGTTAATATGAGAATCGGTATGCAAAATGACATTATTGAAAAAATGATGATAGATGTTAGTAAAAAGGTAGCTACGCAAATTATGAGATTAATAAAAAGTTATTGCACAAATTGTTAGTATATTTATTAGGAGCATATTACACTCTACAACAATGAAAACATTTAGTACCTTGATACAACTAATCCTATATACATGACATCGCTATCAAACTGTCAACCATTTTTAATTTTAAATTATTCCTTAGTACAACATGATGTAGGACCGTGCATGCAGTGTACAGTCAAAAATCTAATTACTATACAGATGATTATTGCTTCCTAGAGGATGTCACACAAACGATCAAAGTACATTGTTTTATCATTGTGTTGATAAAAAGTTATTCCAAAATTATCCTCAAGTTATGCACTTATGGT
Source organism: Helichrysum umbraculigerum (assembly GCA_949592205.1). Classification (NCBI taxonomy): domain Eukaryota; kingdom Viridiplantae; phylum Streptophyta; class Magnoliopsida; order Asterales; family Asteraceae; genus Helichrysum; species Helichrysum umbraculigerum. The sequence goes on along the minus strand of CATIUR010000001.1, from coordinate 377,103,815 downwards.
TAAGAGTGTTGCTAAATGAGCCTAGGTTTATGTGGATATCTCACTACTTTCTTTTCCCGAAAGAAGATGAATGTCTGTCAATTTTTACCCACCATCAAAGTGGTGTCAATAGGCATTTTCCTTGTTGTTAGGAGATAATAAAATAATATTATTAACATAAATATGTCCTCCCAAGATGATACATGACACGTACATTTGTGGTATTTGTCCAATGAAATGGCCAATGTCTTATACGACAAAAAAAGTGCTCTTCCTCATGAACCTAAGTTATTTGTTAAAGATTACAATCCGGAGGTTCTGAGGATTTCAACCTAGTAGTTAACATTCCTAGTCATCCACATCACAGCTCGAGATGGATTTTCTCATAGGGGAGAACTATGGGAGATCACAATATCAGGGTCAAGCATAATCATATCACGACACTATTCAAGTGTACTATTAGTTAGCATGGGTAAACTTGTGTAGCACTATCTATCATGTTCTAAACGCAGTAGAGGTTTCCAATCAATATCCAGTGAGTTGCAATCTCCAACCACTCTCCATGTAAGCTATCGATTTATAGTGAGAGATTCCAAGTTTTTTGTAACTGACTCCAGTTATGATTGTTCCTCTTGCAAGTGGTTCTTTGTAGCCTAATTCTGCGCCACCTAACTATTTCCTTAGCGAAAATGAAAATACACATAACATATACATGGAAATTTAAAATTAGAAATACTTTAATTCCGAGTCAAGACCCCCTAAGATTAAGACATTGTGTGCTTAAATCTCCCGAAGATATGCTTACAACTCTACGATGCAAGATGCAACAAAAATAGTGATGTTTACACATCTACTTAAATAAGATTAACAAACATGAATTAAAATATCTCCCTCATAAATCCTAATTACATCATTACCATAAAAAGTCTGCACCTACCCATTCCTCTCTTGGTATTGACTAGAAGTGTTGTTCTTTGTGTGAACAATAAAAATAACAAATATAATAGTAATAAAATTATACCATGATAACTTTGAAATATTTAGCAAAAGTTGTATATACTCACACTGATGAAGAAGCCGTAGCGTAGGCATATACGGCCCATCACGTATGTTGAAAAACAACGGCACATTGTTCACGACAACCAGATTCAGATGATTTTGACTAATAACATTACAACAAAAACACCAAAAACCATCATTAAAATCTCATATAAGAACATAACGCTTAACAAAGCATACAATAAACACAGTAAAAAGGGATAACCATTTGGCAACAATGAGAGGAGACTTTTTCGGAAGCAAATCATCCAAAACTAGTTCTAGTCCCGGATACTGCACATAAATAAAACAATACAAGTTTCCGATATCAGTATATTGATTTTATAATCTGATAAACAAGTACATTATTAAAAATTCAGTCATACTGCATATATAAAGAAAAAAAGAGATAGCTGGTAGAACCTCATCGGCGATACTTTGTCGAATTCTTCGTTGAACGGAGGCTTTCACTTGATTTTGGCCTGATACATCTTCTGAGGTAAACCTAGTAACATTATATTTTTATGAATTACAAGATCTAACTATTGTAATCTCAATTTGTAACTGAAGCTATCAATCTCATTCCTAAACCCTAGAACACTGTACAGTATTCGAAATTACATATATTAATTTATATAATAACATGTAATCAAAACATACGAATACAAACAAGAAATTGAAGATATAAACAGAAATCATTGTAGAGTAATAAGAAACGGACTTACTTTTTGAACATTTCAATCGATGGCAGTAAAAAAAATATAAATAGTTGGGAATATTTGTGTATTTGTAGGGTTTAAGCAGGTAGTGAGGAAGGGGAAGGCCACCGCGTGCGTAGTTGCGAAGCGAGGGTAATCGTAGCTCACTGTTACAATGAAATGGTTTTTTGATCTTGGATCTTAAACGGTTTTTCGGGTTGTGCTTGGGTACCAGTATTACCGGGTATCAGTGGGTTGGGTTATCGGGTATGGTCGCCATTTATAGAAGTTTATAATTATACTTTCTTTAAAAAAAATACTATTGATATCAAGAAATTCTATAAAAAAATTATCAAAGAATAATATATGAAAATTATTAAATTTGATGAAGTTTATTTTACATAAATTTTTGTAATATCAGTTTTTTTTTCTTCTCATAAATGGATTATGTTGTAAGAATTAAGACACTTTAGATGGATCATAATAGTTTATCTATAAATTAAAATGTGTTAAAAGGAGCAAATATGTTATTGATCCTTTAAAATGTTTTTGCCATTAACCGAAATATTACACTTAGGGGAAAAATGTGATTATAAATTATACATAAAAGCACAAGGTTTAAAATTTGGTTAGTGCATAAAAAGAAAAACAGATTTGTGTGATTGTATCAGTCTTTCTATGAGAAATCTTTACTTGTTTTGAGTTTGTGTGTTGATAGATTCAAATATTGTGAATTACAATGGTCGTCAACTATCGAACATTCACAATTATCAAAAGCAGATAGGAAGACTATAAATATCAAGTAATTCCATACTAAAAAGTAGATGTTCAAATAAAAGATGTGTTATTAATTATTATGCTTATATTTTCACGAAATGATTTGAGAAACCATGTATAAGGATTTATTATGTACTCGCATTGTGTAAGTAGGAGATATAAATGTTGGAAATGGCATACTTCACTCTTGATGGCGAAGGGCACGAAGCTATACATTTTAATGTGATTTTGGTAGATTAGTGTTATTAGACATCTTATCGCAAAACTCAAAATAGGAAGTATTTTTTTCTATTTTAAGGAGACTAAAGAACGCCAAACATAAAGCTACGATGGGTCGAATTCACTTCAAACAGAAGTATTATTATACTTGACATCACTTATAGAAAAGAGTGAAAAGACAAGTATCGTCATAACATTGCACATGATCATCAACTCAGAAGATATGCCATCCAACATATTTATAGATCATTTATTCTATACAAGTAAATTAAATGATGATTGAAATGAAATTATGTATATGATGATACCCATTTGAATAGTTGTAAACTCTTAACTATTTGAAAGTTGCCAAGCATATAAGTAAAAGATGACGTGGCTAGGTGGAAAAATGTTCGAACACAATCCATAAATGTAGCATCGACCATTATCTAGTGTTTGATATTGTTTATTTATTCATTAAAAACGATACAAAGTGAAGTGTTATACACAGCTAAAAATTCTTCGCACACCACTAAATGTGTTTCATGATATTATACACTACAATATTATAAAACACAGTTAATGGTGTACGAAAAATTATTTATGTGGTGTATGGATCATCACCCATCCAATATAAATGTGACGGTAAGTTGTAACATTAAAAATATACTAAAGATTTCTATGTAGTTATGCATTTTCATGAACCATGGAATATTTTAAAAGACGCAAACTTTTTTGGTTTGTTCCCTTTCTTTGAAAACAATGTGAAGAAAGTGTTGTTGGATTCAACTTAAAGCAACATCATATCATGGGTTAACATCCACTAAATTAACCAATCATCATGTAAACATTTTAATCATTTGATTCGATATTTTGTACATAACATGATAATCACAAGGTTGATAATATAAATGGTCTAACATTGTTAACCAATCATAATGTAAATGAGAACTGATATTGATAAATATGAGGATTTTATTTTCAATAGGTACATCGATCAACTCGCTAGTTAGGTTTCAAACTAAGATATAACTTAGTTGAACGTATTTGCATCCTATTAGTTGTGTTACAAACATAAAACTAACATTTTTCATTACTACATATATTATTTTAAGTATTTAATTAATATATTAACCGCATATCATTATCACTTCATCCTTATTCATCATCGGCGTTTAGCGCGAAGATACTACTAAAATTCAATGGAGAGATTTTATTTTATTTTGGTTTTTTTCTAATTCAATGACAACAATTCACACCACTTTTTTATGATTACTTATTTTTAAGCTTTATATAACAAAATTGCAATGTTAATAACATATATATATACTTTTAAACCGTTTTTCCGTAGTTACACTCAATAAAATTAATGTTAATCTATTTAAAATTAGATTGTAAACTTTCAACAATAACCATAACATGCATCTAAAGTCCCGTATGGTTTAGAAAATACTTTAAAAAAATACTATTGCAAAGAAAATTACACATCTATATATATATACTTCGATGCACAAATGTGTCATGATATATCAAAATTAGAGAAGAGTTCAATTGAGACCATTTATTTTGTGTGAGAATGGGGGAATCAACCACAATATGTCATGTGTCACTTTTTTCTCTCTCATCCACGTTTTTAAAAATTAAATATCTCACAAACGACAAGTCGAAAAATCATGAAAATTGCACCATATTTTTCAGCTTTTTATCCTCTTCGATTTGCCATCCATCAAGGCATACTTCCGACGAACTTTTTTTTTTCATTTTTTTGGTGGGTTTTACATATTAGTAACACATGTGTTAGTGATTGATTATACATTTGATTTAGGGTTTAGAGTTAGGGTTTAGCAGTGTTTAGTATTAGGGTTTAGCAGGGTTTAGTGTTAGGGTTTAGCAGGGTTTAGGGTTTAGTATGATTTAGGGTTTAGAGTTTTATAAAGCGTTTAGGGTTTAGGGTTTAGGGGTTTTATAAAGTATGTCTTAATGGACGGCAAATCAAAGAGGATCAAACGCTGAATCTAATGGTGCAATTTTCATAATTTTTCGATTTGTCGTTTGTGAGATATTTAACTTAAGGGGTAAATGGGTTTTGTATTCTCTTTGTACACATGGCACCATATCATTGGTTCCTCTATTTTCACACAAATTTTTAGTCTCATTTGAACCTTACCCATCAAAATTATTTTCTAGAATTAATACATTGGGTTTTTTTTTTATTACAATACCTAATACGTAATTAATTTCCTGAATCATTTACACTTTTATTTATATAATCTTATTTTACCAAATCATTTTTTTGTTTATGTTACTATCTTTTTTTTTAACAACATAATTTTATTAAATACTAACAAGAAGCTATAAAAGGATTACAAAAGGGAATTACTTAATCGAAAACAATAAAGGATTACGAAGCAAGTTGTTTCAAGAAATATTACATTTTCTATTTCTACTCGTAAACCATATGAATGAAGTTTCCACTATCTTGTCCATAAAACCGGTTCATTTGGGGGGATGCCGAGAGAAAATTGTTTCATTCCTGGACTTTTAGAGAGACCATAAAACAACTCCAAGAATAGCCACAACAATCTCTTTGTTCTCTTTGGAGAAATGTCTATGGTCCAATTCTTCAAGAAATTCTGCGATGATTAAAGATGCAGGGAAATCCAAATCGAGCCATTGGAAAGTCTTTAGCCAAACGGAAGTAGCAAGAGAACATGTCCACAAAGTGTGATCCACCGTTTCAGGAGAAGAACAGACACCATTTATGTTACTATCTTATTCTAACCAATCATTTGATTTTTTTATATCATTACAATACGTAATATGTAATCAAATTCGGGATCATTCCTACATTTGAAACTCATACATTTAGCAGGATGCTAAATAAAACACTATTAAATGAATAGTATTTTCACTATACTAATAAATATATTGAGAAAATAAGATTTGTAAGAAAAAAAATTGATATAGTAGTTAAAGACTCAAAGTACTTAATCAATTTACTCTTTTTTCTTTCTTAATCCCTTTCTTTAATACTATAACTTATTGCTTCATTTCATATCCTCTTATTAGTTGTTACAATTAAGATTTTAAAACAATAACTAAAAAAGGCGTTAGCATACTTATTAATTATTAAGATTCTATAATTTTAATAAAAAAAATACCTCAAACACTATCTTTTTAGTAAGGTTTATATTAAGTATTGGCCGAGTTTAATACATCCAGTTTAATCAAACTAAGTTGATAGACATAAACAATAAATTTTTATGTAAAGTTAGATGACTTTAGCTATTTCGTTTGATTATGTTCGTTATATATTTGGAGTTGGAAGCTATAATATTAACTACGCATACGTTAATGGGTAAGTGATAATTTGGATGACGAAAAATGGATAACAGTAGAAGATTTGAAATACCATATTTAAAAAAAAAAATTTGATGATAATATATAGTAATGAACAAATATTATTTGTCCATCTTAACTTTAGTAATGTTTACCATATTTACAAGCATGTAGCAATATAATTGACCTTCATAATAATATGTTCATCGTTCGTATGCATTATACAAGCTCTAACATTTAGTAGAGATGCTAAATGTTACTATTGAATAAATAAGAGGTTGCGTAAAATAGTTGAGATTGGTTTTTGCTGTGGATTGGTGTTAGGGAAGGATATAGAGAAACGGGTATGGGTACTGACAATTGCTTATATTATTTAAAAAAAAACATATGTAGATTTGGTATAAAAGTCATATCAATTAAACTGCTAATATTATCTTGAGCAATTTTAATTTTAAAGTCATATTGTAATATATCAATGAAAACTATATAATTCTAAATCTAAGGTATAGAGTATACATTTTAGGTACTTTTATTAGCGTCTCCAAATAAGATAACTGACCAACGAGCATAAAGATTACGTTCATGCATAGCTCTTTATACTATTCGAATATCCGAATTTGACTTCATACAAAACATTAACTTTTAAGTTGCATACATACCTATTATTTCATAAAATATATATAGTATTTTTGTTCCGTCGTAACACGCGGGTTAAAAGATATTTATTTGTATACATAAATCTTACTTTACCCAATCATATATATATATTTTTGTTTCTGTTACTATATTTTTCTCCGAGAATTTAATTTTCTAATTTTATATACTTTTTACAAATGAAACATTCATAATTTATTAATTTTACTATGAAGAAATACACGTTAAAAAAAACACTTTTAATTAATTAATTAATTAATCTAGTAATAATTAAAATCTATCTTATCTTATAAAGAGGAGTTCTGCTGACGTCATATTGCTGATGTGTCAAGTCATTAGGAAGTAGCTTGTGCTGAGTTGTCAACGTATGGTTAAAAGGCTGATGTCATAAATCTAAAATTTAAATATATGTTAAATATATATATTTTATATTTTACAACTATTTTTACTAATAAATAATCTGCAAAAGAATTCAAAATGCGTGTTGGTTTTTCCAAAGCCCCACCCAACCCAATTATTTGCATCGTAACTCTGTAACTTTTTATACACACTTTAATTTTATTAATTGAATTGATATCACACTCCTTCTTTGAATAGATCGATGCACTGCTCAAGATTATCCATTCATCTTCATCTGTTCTTCCCTCATCAACACAACCAAATCTTAAAATCCCCAAATTGCAATTGGTTCAAATATGCTCAGAGTTTCAAGGTTGCTATTTATCATTCACTCAAGGCAAAAACAAATGACAAAATTCAATTCCGACGGTGAAAGTATAACATCCTGGTGATGCTTCCGTCAATGACGATGTTGGGTAAGGCTTGATTGGGGATTTTATAGATCGATTAAATTTAGTCAGGTATTCAAATAGATCGATTAAATCTGTATATGTAATCATATATTGATTTCAATTTGTTGAATCATGCGGATCTATGTTTGGTATAAGATAGTTTAGGTTTCGGTGAATTGAAATTATTCTATTTGAGATCCCTACCAATTGCTTGATGTAAGGTTTGTGTTTATGTATTGCTTGATGTAAGGTTTCTGTTTTTGATATTATGTAACTCAACCAATTAGCAAGTCTAAGAAGATGGTGAGATTTAAAAAGGCTCCAATCGATTCTATCTGACTAAAAGGACGATGTTAAGGAAGGTGGTGGTGGTGATGGTTGTGGCCATAATAGTATCAGAAACTGTTGCCTACCAGGTATTTGATTAAATGCTCGACTCTCTTTTATTTATAAATATATTATCTATCAAAAGTAGTGTTTTGATATTCATCTATTTGCATGATTTAACTTTTTGAAAGGTTGGTTTGTATTAAAGTAACTAACAGGGGCTAATTAAGGTACCTTTGTAAGCTTTTATGTAATCCAACGAGGTTGAAACGTGTAACAAAACAAGTTACTTTTTGCTTTGATATAGATACTTCAGTTCTGGATTTGAAAATCAATTAAGTTTTGATAAAGTCGGGTGGATTGAAGATTGAAGTGAGCTTTTATATTAATTGTTAATTTGTGAGTGTTACACAGTTAGTTTCTTATCCAAGAGGTTGATGAACAAATGGGCTATATTATAACACCCCTCGTTAATTATAAACATTTAATATAATATTTGCGACTCGGAAGCGTATATTTAAAGCATACTATCAATGTACTCAAAATGTCAATAAACTTTTTCAAATCCAAACACATGACATTTCAACCAACTCGGTGTTATATAATTTAAAACATATATTTAGTTATCAAAATAACATCAGAGTAACAGTCTGTCAAACATTCCATCCAATCCAACAACCTCCTGCCCCATATGTCCCATTAATATACAACCTGCAGGAAGAACTGTGGTGGGGTTAGCACAACGCTAAGTGAATGAAACTATAACAACAGCTCAACTTAGCATAACAATCTGTTTACATCAAATAACAATAAACAGACAATGAACAATGAATCACTCATTCAATCACTAGCCGACATTCACAATGTCATTCAAGCTACGTCAAGAGGACCGGTGGTCCCTGAGAAACCATATACCGGTTTGGCACCCAGGAACACTTATCGTTCAACTGTATTGGCCTATACAGCACGACCGATAACTTGTTGTCGATCACACACGACCTAGATCTCCAAACTAACATTTCAAGTTTCCGAGATCTCCTGTCGTCTACAATAACAACAAGCCCAACCATCAAATCAAGTTGACCTCTGAATTTTACACACTGGCATAATCTCATCCAAGTAAGCAACTATTTAACTATCATAGCAAGATATCTCAACAGATGCATCATATCAAGTAATACTATAAATTATTTGTTGTAAATCAAATCATTACAACTAAATCACACTGAGGTTACAGATCCACTCACCGACTACCTCAGGCCTCCACTCAGTAGTCTAATATCACTGAGCCTTCTCCACATCTGAGAATCAATAATCAAATATAAGTTAGTAATCAATATCAATACATAACTTATATCAATCCAATAATTCAAATCAATTATTTAAATAATAATTAATACCTAAGTCACCATATTATCTTAGGTATAATTATAACTAAATTCTACAATATAACTTACATTAACATATCATGTTCAAGTTATATTTACAACTCCTAAGAATCTAATCTTAACACAAAAGTGGCTGGAAAACAGCCTTACCCGCCGGGTAAGACCAGTACCCGCCGGGTACCCACAAAAGTACACAAGCCGCCGGCTTGGCTTAGAAGCCGCCGGCTTCCCTACCATCATCCATACCCGCCGGGTAAGGGAGGTACCCGCCGGGTACTCCCTTCGTCCCAGCCCTGTTCGCCTGATCAAAACCCTAACTCGCGGGTTTTTGAAACATCCTCTCCGTTAGTCTGGTATTTTTCTATTTATAATTGCGTATTTAATTGTTTTAAATAATTTTGCGATATAATTGTTTAATTGTGAAACTTGGTGAAATAGGTCTTAGGACTTATTGTGGTTAATAAAATGTTGCTTGATTTAAACTATTAAAGTTGACGGAACAATAAAATAAATTTCTCGCAGTTAGTAATAAGTTCCAGGCAATAGATTTAGAGCGATGTTAAGTCGGCTTAAAAAGGGGCCGATCTTTATTTGGGGATCATTTTCCCAATTTCTTGTTTATTTTCATTTTCTTTCAAACAAAACCAATAAACCCTAACTTAAAAACTTTAGATTAAATCATCAATTGGAAGTAGAATTGAAGTGTGATCTTTGGCTTGTATCATCCTCATCATCCTCTAGTTGCCATCATCTTGTTCTTCCTTTCCTTGTAAGTGATTTTAGTGCATAACCTTAATTTTTAGAATAAGTGATGAAATTGATAATTTGAGATGATTCTTGAGTTTGTATGGTAATTACTTGTGATCTATGATGCTATATGATGATTCTTGGTTAGTTATATGGATTAACTCCATGTTCTCAAATCATAATTGAAACTAGTTTGAATTTTAAATGGGTTTTATGATTTGGTATGAATTTGATGATAGATGATGTTTATTGAAGTTGTTAGTAGATACAGGATGTTACTTTGATGTTAAAAACATAGGTTGGTCGAGTTTGGTATGTGGAGAATCGATTTTGGTAATTAGAATTCATGCAGAGTTTAAACTCTGCTGTTGCTGCTGTAACTGAAGATCAACCCGGCGGGTCCTGACCCTTAGCCGGCGGCTAAACAGCCTAGCCGGCGGTCAGAGGACCCAAGCCGGCGGGTTTCATATGCTTCAAAACGCGATTTAGTTCTGTTGATGGAAAAATAAATATACCCGGCGGTTGACACATGGTAGCCGGCGGCTACTAGACTTAGCCGGCGGCTAAGTGAGCCAAGCCGGCGGCTTCGGGCTGTTTTCAGGGCATTATTCATTTTTAGTTTTTAAAACCTTTCGAGTGTTAGTACATGTAATTATTTGACGTATTATGATTATGTGTATGATTAGTAGTTGTTAATATAAGCGTTTAGAATAATGAACTCCAAATGTGTCGAACTTTTTATAAGTTATATTTGGACGATAACGATTACTAACTTTTATTTGATGTTGAATCTCAGATCCTCCGAAAGATAACGTTGCCCCGAGAATCTGAGTTAGTGAAGACGAAGGTATTGGTGAGTGGATTCAAAACTCACCGTTTGGCTTAGTTGTAATCATTTGATTACAACGGGTAAACGTAGACTTGATTATTGAGTTGATTAGTTGCTATTGTTGGTTATATGCATTTATGTGCTTTGTGTGGCCTTCGGGCATTGTTGTTAATGAGGTCAACTAGTTGATGAACTGTTGGTTGGGCTAGTGGGTTGTTGTGTGACTGGTACAGGGATGTACTTCATTTGTTGTGTGTGCTGAACTGTACCTAAGTATGATAACCATTAGCTATCGGTCTCGTCCGTTATGGCCATACGGATATGTTTGGATAAGTGATCTTGGGGAGCCGCCCGGGTACTAAGGTTATCCCCGGATCCGCAGATCCTCATTAAGTTGTTGTTGATTGTTGTGTTTGCGAATATTTGTTGTAGTTAATTGGTTTAGCTAAGTTGAATGTTGAGTGTTGGATTTACTCACTTAGCTATGTGCTAACCCCTCGTTGTTACTTCTTGCAGACTTTTGTTTTGTGCATGCGGGTGGGTAGCAGGAAGGTCAAACCTTGGAAGCATGGAATGTTTGATATTCAAGCTACTCTAATTATTTTTGTAACCACTCTGTTTAGCTCATATACTACCCCGTCATGCTAATCTTTTGAATCAAGTTTTAAATCGTAGTAACTTAACCATCTAAACTGTTTTGGTACTTTGGAAAAATATGTAATGAAGTATTGTGTTTTATTTACCTGCGCTTCCGTATTATCTTTAATATTACTATTAGGCAATGAGGGGTGTTATAAATTGGTATCAGAACATAGTTTTGGGAAAATTGTTCATTGTTGAATGATCAATCCCAAAACTCGAGCGTGATATATCAAACATTCTTGGGTATGGGATTAGTATTGGTTGATGGTAGTTAGTATTTAGATGCTAACGATTAACAAAAGTTCAAGTGTTGTGTTGAATTTCAGAAATGGCAGATAACGAACCACCGACCACCAACCCCAACAATGCCTCCAGGATTGTCGCTCCTCAATTAGAGACTCATACCGAGCAACACGATCATAATGGTACTTCTCAACCAACCGGACACCAATCTAACCGAGTCGAGTATATTCATGAGATGGAAGACGAGTTAGTATTTCTTAGGGAATTCAAGAGGAAAGCTGAGGAAGCTGCGACTAGGCAGTTATTTCAGCAAGCCCCAGTCTTTGGTTCTAGTTCATCCTCTCAATCAGAAAAGAAGTGTTCATACAAGACTTTTATGGCTAGTCGACCACCAGAATTTCAGGGAAGTAAGAATCCTACGGTAACGTTAAATTGGTTGAGAGATATGGAACGCAAATTTGATGTGACTTGCTGTGATGAGGAATTTAAAGTCAAGTATGCGGTTCAATGCATGAAGGACGATGCTATGGTTTGGTGGGATTCTGTTACCGGACACTTGACCCAACAACAAAAGGAAGCTATTAATTGGTCTCAATTCCATCAGGCTGTTCGTAACCAATACTGTTCGGATTTTGATATTGCTAGGATTCGAAGAGAGTTTGTGAATCTTCAATTAAAGGATGACATGACTATTGGCAAGTTAATTGAGGCTGACAGTGTAATACCAAATTGCACTTTAAATCTATCTGATGAGATCTTCTCTATTGACCTTATACCTGTTGAAATTGGAAGTTTCGACGTCATTATTGGAATGGATTGGTTATCCAAGCACCGAGCTGAAATTGTTTGCTACGACAAAATTGTCCGTATACCTCTTGTCACCGGTAGTACTCTAATCATACAAGGGGAGACCGGTAGGACGAGACTGAATATCATATCCTGCATGAAAACTCGCAAGTACCTTAGGAAAGGGTACCAGGCGGTCCTCGCACATGTCTTGGAGAAAAAGTCGGAAGAGAAACGACTTGAGGATGTGCCCATTGTTAGTGATTATCCAGAAGTCTTTCCTGAAGACTTACCTGGCCTTCCACCACCGAGACAAGTTGAGTTCTCGATCGATCTCGTGCCCGGGGCAGCACCTGTTGCACGAGCACCATATCGTTTAGCCCCTGCAGAACTTCAGGAGTTGTCTACTCAGTTGCAGGAACTCCTGGATAAGGGATTCATTAGACCGAGTTCTTCACCATGGAGAGCTCCGGTTCTGTTTGTGAAAAAGAAAGACGGTTCATTCAGGATGTGTATCGACTATAGAGAGTTGAACAAATTGACCGTCAAGAACTGTTACCCACTACCTCGAATTGATGACCTATTTGACCAACTTCAAGGGTCAAGTATCTATTTGAAGATAGATCTAAGATCAGGTTATCATCAGTTACGAGTTCGTGACATCGACATCCCAAAGACTGCCTTCCGAACTCGCTATGGTCATTACGAGTTTCAGGTTATGGCCTTTGGTTTGACTAACGCATGGATCTTATGAACCGAGTGTGCAAACCATATCTCGACAAGTTTGTCATTGTCTTCATTGATGACATTCTCATTTACTCGCGCAATGAACAGGAACACGCGCAACATCTCAAAGTCATTCTAGAACTTCTTAGACACGAAGAGTTATATGCTAAATTCTCCAAGTGTGAGTTCTGGATGAAAACCGTTCAGTTCCTTGGTCATGTGATTGATAGTCAAGGAATTCACATAGATCCATCAAAGATTGAGGCTATCAAGTGCTGGCAAGCGCCGACGACGCCGACTGAAGTACGCCAATTCTTAGGACTGGCAAGTTATTATCGGCGTTTCATTGAGAATTTCTCCAAAATAGCTCAATCTCTCACAATACTGACTCAGAAGGAAAAGAAGTTCGATTGGACTGATAAACAAGAGTCAGCATTTCAGCTATTGAAGCAAAAGCTTTGCAGTGCACCAATTCTATCATTACCCGAAGGAAATGAAGACTTCGTGGTATACTGCGATGCCTCACACCAAGGTCTTGGTTGCGTGTTGATGCAACGAGACAAGGTTATTGCCTACGCCTCCCGACAACTCAAAGTTCACGAGAAGAACTACACAACTCATGATCTCGAATTAGGAGCCGTAGTGTTCGCACTCAAGATCTGGAGACACTATCTGTATGGCACAAAATGTACCATCTTCACCGATCACAAAAGCCTCCAGCATATATTCGATCAGAAGGATCTCAATATGAGGCAACGTCTCTGGGTCGAGTTACTCACCGACTATGACTGCGAGATCAAGTACCATCCGGGCAAAGCAAATGTGGTTGCCGATGCCTTAAGTCGCAAAGAGCGCACAAAACCACTTCGAGTCCGAGCCCTTAGCATAACCATCCATAATGATCTAATCATTCAAATTCTCACTGCTCAACTCGAAGCATTGAAACCTGAAAACATCAAGGAAGAGGCCTTGCGAAATATGGAGAATCAATTGGAAACCAAACCCAATGGGGTCAAATACTTCGCAAACCGAATCTGGTTACCCAAGTTTGGGAATCTTCGAGACTTTGTGATGGATGAAGCTCACAAGTCCAAATATTCTATACATCCTGGATCTGACAAGATGTATCATGGCATCAAGGGATCATACTGGTGGCCAAACATGAAAGCAGAGATTGCCACGTATGTCAGCAAGTGCCTCACATGTTCAAAAGTTAAAGCCGAATATCAGAAGCCCACCGGCTTACTTCAACAACCGAACATTCCATAATGGAAATGGGAGCAAATCGCTATGGATTTTATCACTAAACTCCTGAAAACATCAAGTGGTTGCGATACTATATGGGTAATAGTTGATCGTCTAACCAAATCTGCTCACTTCTTTGCCATGAAGGAAACCGACAAAATGGAACGTCTCACGCGAATCTATATGAAGGAGATCGTAACAAGGCACGGCGTTCCAATCTCAATTATCTCTGATAGAGACAGCCGATTCACATCTAACTTTTGGCAATCATTGCAAAAGTCATTGGGTACTCGTTTAGATATGAGTACAGCATATCATCCACAAACCGATGGCCAAAGTGAAAGAACCATCCAAACGCTGGAAGATATGTTACGCGCCTGCGTAATTGACTTTGGTGCAAATTGGGAGCATCATTTGCCTTTGTGCGAATTCTCATACAACAACAGTTACCACACCAGCATCAAGGCTGCACCTTTTGAGGCATTGTACGGTCGAAAGTGCCGATCGCCTATCTGTTGGACCGAAGTTGGTGATAGCCAACTCACTGGTCCGGAAATCATTCATGAAACCACCGAGAAAATCGTTGGTATCCAGCAACGGCTGAAAGCCGCACGTGATCGTCAGAAGAGTTATGCTGACGTGAGACGCAAGCATCTCGAGTTCCAAGTTGGGGATCGAGTATTGCTCAAAGTATCACCTTGGAAAGGTGTCATCCGATTCGGCAAACGTGGAAAGTTAAACCCTAGATATATCGGACCTTTTGAGATCCTTGAAAGGATTGGTCCAGTCGCATATCGATTGCAGCTACCTCCAAAGCTCAGTAGCGTGCATCCCACATTTCACGTTTCTAACCTAAAGAAATGCCTGTCCGACGAGACACTCATTATCTCGCTCGAGGAAATTCAGATTGACGACAAACTTCATTTTGTCGAAACACCAGTGGAGATCATGGACCGTGAGGTCAAACAGCTTAAGCAAAGTCGTATCCCCATCGTCAAGGTTCCGTGGAATTCGCGGCGTGGTCCGGAATTCACCTGGGAACGGGAAGATCAGATGCGACTCAAATATCCACATCTATTTTCAGACTCCACTCACGCATCAACTCAAAGCTGAATTTCGGGACGAAATTCTCTTAACAAGGGGAGAATGTGACACCCGTCAAATTAGGACTAGTTTTTAGTTCCTAATCATTTAGAAATTCGTGTAATTAGTTCTATGTATTAGGCTAATTGTATGTATCAATATATATATATTTTTGAATATATATCAGTACGCGATTATATTTAATCGTTCATTTTCAAATCGGCCAAATTTCCGATTCATTTATACGGCATTGGTGAAAATCAAATATTAAGTAATACCGAATGATTATTTAATATCCACATATTTATTATATATTATTTTAAAGTATTTGTATCGTACAAACGTAAAACATTCGCGACAAAACATATAAATAATGTATTATTATTGGAGATAGTAATTATTATTTACATTAGATAAAATAAAACATATTTCGTTTTATACCTTTTTACCCAAACGCGACGAAATCAATTAAATCGTGTCCGTCTCAGAAAGATAAAACAAAGACATATTTTTATATCTCATTAAAAGTATTTTTATTAAAATACTTCGATTAAAATACGTACGATTTCATTTATAGAAATTTATTGAATTAAAACATTAAACTACTTTTACGATCGGGTAAACAAACACGGGTATAATACCACTTTGCGTGCATTATTACACTGGACAAGATCCACAAAATGTGGATCTTGCCCAACCATCTGCTACACCAAACGCACCCTTGCTTCCATCTTTCCATTTCATTTTCATTTCAAAATCCATCTCAATCTCTCTAGCTCTCTCTCGGCTCTCTCTCTAAAACCGCAAACAACAACAACACTTAACAATCAAAAGATCATCATCATCATTTCGTGGATCATCATCATCATCATCCGTTCATCACCCTTATTTCGTTCATAAATCATTGTAAGGAAATCATAAACTTATTCTTTGTAATTTCGCGTTTAAATAACATATATTATCAAGTATTAGTGCTAGGATTGATGATTACTAGTTAAATTGCGGATTAAAATCGGTTTGGGTATATTTTGGCCAAGACAGACTCGTTACAGACCTCGGAATATGGTCAGATTCACGGGAATCCGGCGTATTCCCACCCAGAAAAGATGATCCACGCTACATTGTCATGAATACGGTCGGATTCATGGGAATCCGGCGTATTCCCGTTGTTTGTCATGAATACGGTCGGATTCATGGGAATCCGGCGTATTCCCACAAATGCCACCAATCCGCCGGATTCAAGGGAATCCGGCGGATTCCCCCTTTATACTTCCTGATCCAACGGATCAATAAACTAGCCCTGCGAATCTTAGCTAAAATAGAAAAAATAAATTTTCGAAAACGTCGACGATTTAACAACGTAAAACAGGGTAGCTTCTCGATGAAAAATTTATTGTAACGGATTGGGCTCAAATTCGCTCGGTCATTCAAAAACAACCCAATGGTCAAGGCTAAGTACCTTAGCCTAGTCAGTTTTAGGCCATCCGGAGTCATCTAGGGGTCGAAAATGGCGTATTTTAGTTCTCGGACCTCCGTTTTTCCATAAACTTAAAACTAAAGGTTTACACTAAGTGTCAGACAACGCGACATATTTCATACTTATACGATACAACATTTAAACACTTCAAATATGCTTTTATAAGTTCACAACAAATGAAAGTAGTAATAATAATTGAAGAATTATTATTTCAAACAATCACCAATGGGCCGTAAACATTTTCACAAACTCAAACATAATCAATAACCAAAGTATTTGGTCATAACTAGTTAATGGGATAACTAGCATAGATGGTCCGTAGAGTCATCTAATCAATTAAACCTTGCGCGTCTAAGACGCCCTGCAGGTTCAGTCGTTGTAACGACATCAAATCATTGTGAATCATCAATTGTGCTAAGTAACATCTCATAGGCTCAGGTGAGTCTCATAGCCCCTTTTTAAATACTTTTACCTAGGGGTGTGATTGCATTGCTCTGTTTTGTTTTACAATATGAACGCAAGTACCATCAAATCAAATACTACATGAGTTATTTTCACTAATCATTTTAAAGCCCTCCATCAGCATAGTTTGGTAATACGTAGTAGCGTGAATATTAGTATATGGTACCATATAGGTTTGACCAGCCTCATCCGGGTTAGCACGCACTAACTGGTAAAACGGATGTATTAATATTTGTGAAGACGAGTGTTGATTAGGCACTCGTAGGAGGCACCTCGATCAGGATACCTTAAATGTGGACCTGACATCTCGAGTTAAGCTCAGACTATGTGCTCATGGCTGTATAACTTTTATTTTGCTTAATTGCATTTTAAATTCAATTATCATTAAATCTTGCGGTTCATACAAATATGTGTTGACATACAAACCTGTGAGCTCACCAGCGTTTCGCTGACCCATTTTAGCATGTATCACAGGTTCTCAGCAGCAGTAGGACTGCCATTCAGGATGCCCATTAGTTCGAGTCGCATTCAGACATCAAGAGATTGTCATGCATTACTATATTTTGTATAATTTAGTTATGCCATAGAATCTCTATCATTTGAACTCAAGGGCTTTTGTAAACTATATTATAACGGTGTAAAACCTTTATTTTATCAATGTATTTGTAAACGACGCATGTAGTGGTCGTTCATTATGTAATCTGGTGCTTTGTGTATTGATTATTCGCGCCCCGAACCGACCCGCTTCCGCATCATAATTTGGGGGTGCGACAATTGGCTAAGGATTTATCGCATGCTTTCAATCTTGCAAGATCTGCTGATAGTGATTTAAGTGGTTTGCGATTATGGCAAGGAAGGGATACCACTGTCCCAAGAGCAAGAACGGAATCGTCGGGTAAGAATAAATCCAGGTGGCAAGGGAATCGACAGGGTGGTAAGAAATTTGTTGGAAGAAGTAGTTCTTCAGGAAGTTTCAATAGTTCCAACTGGTGTAGTTCGTGTAGGTCTCGGCATAATGGTCCGTGTACGGCTCAGACAAACAAATGTATGAAATGTGGTGAATTGGGTCATGAGATAAAGAGTTGCCGTTATCCAAATTTTGTTTGTTGGACTTGTAAGAAAGAAGGGCATAGGGTTGGTCAATGTCCGGAGGCAAGGTCGGCGGGGTCGGGTTCGGTCGGGAGTTCGGGATCTTCCGGTCTGAAAAGAAAGAACCCTCCTCCAGCAACCAGTAGGGCCTTTCAAATGATGGTTGATGAGGCCGTGCATACTGAAGATGTTATCACTGGTACATTTCTTATAAACTCTGTACCTGCACGTGTATTGTTTGATTCGGGTGCTAATTGTACTTTTATTTCTGTGCAATTTTGTGATAAGTTGAAATTAGCCCCTACTGTGATAACAAAGCCTATAGAAGTAGAAATAGTTAGTGGTAAGTTAGTTCCTGTTACCACCTCGGTGACTGGAGTTAATATTACTATTGATGATCATGTTTTTCCTATTTCCTTCTTGTTGATGCCAATCCCTAGTTTCGATGTAATAATTGGTATGGATTGGTTGAGTCAGAATAAGGCTAGTATTGATTGTCATCAGAAGTTGGTTAGGATCCCAATCTCCGAAGGGTCATATGTTGTGGCTCGAGGAGAACGGGACGGTGTAGTTATTCCTTTGATTTCTTTGATGAAAGCTAGGAAGTCATTGTCAAAAGGTTGTGAGTCATACCTAGCCTATGTAGTCGATGCCAAATTAGAAAGGAAAACTATTTCGGATGTTCCGGTTGTTTGTGAGTACTCTGAAGTGTTTCCCGATGAATTTCCTGGGTTACCACCAGTTAGGGAAGTAGAATACAGAATTGATCTTGTTCCGGGCTCGTCGCCGATTGCTAAAGCTCCCTATAGGTTAGCTCCTTCGGAGATCCGTGAAATGATGAATCAGATTCAGGATTTGTTGGATAAAGGTTTTATCAAACCTAGTTCCTCGCCGTGGGGTGCACCAGTGTTGTTCGTGAAAAAGAAAGATGGGTCATTGCGGATGTGTATTGATTATAGAGAGTTGAACAAGAGAACGGTAAAGAATAAGTACCCTCTTCCGAGGATAGATGACTTATTTGATCAGTTACAGGGTTCTTCGGTATACTCAAAAATTGATTTGAGGTCGGGTTATCATCAGGTTCGTGTTCGGGAACAAGATATACCTAAAACTGCTTTCCGAACTAGGTATGGACATTATGAATTTTTGGTAATGCCTTTTGGTTTGACAAATGCTCCCGCAGTATTTATGGAATTAATGAACCGTGTTTGTCGACCCTTCTTGGATAAATTTGTGATTGTTTTCATTGATGACATACTTATTTATTCGAAATCTGAAACTGAGCATGCCACGCATTTGAGATTGGTTCTTGAAACATTGAAACGGGAACAGTTGTATGCAAAGTTTTCCAAATGTGAATTCTGGATTCGAGAAGTTCAGTTTTTGGGTCATATAATTTGTCAAGATGGTGTAAAAGTGGATCCATCAAAAGTTGCAGCTGTGATGAATTGGAATGCGCCGAAATCTGTTTCTGAGATAAGGAGTTTCCTTGGGTTAGCGGGATATTATCGAAAATTTATCAAAGATTTTTCTAAGATAGCCGGTCCGTTAACCAAGCTAACTCGTAAAGATGAGAAGTATGTGTGGACTGATCAACAGGAGCAAGCTTTTCAGACATTGAAACAATCATTGTGTCAGACACCGATTTTAGCATTACCAGAAGGTACTGATGATTTTGTGGTATATTGCGACGCTTCATATTCGGGTTTGGGTTGTGTCTTAATGCAAAGGGATAGAGTTATCGCTTATGCTTCTCGACAGTTGAAACCGCATGAGAAGAATTATCCTACGCATGATTTAGAACTCGCAGCAGTTGTATTTGCCCTAAAACTTTGGAGACATTATTTATATGGGACTAGATGTGTTGTTTGTACTGATCACAAGAGTTTGCAATATGTGTTTTCCCAGAAAGAATTGAATATGCGGCAGAGACGATGGTTGGAATTGATAAAAGATTATGATTGTGAAATTAGATACCATCCGGGCAAAGCTAATGTGGTCGCCGATGCGTTAAGTCGAAAGAATACTCCTGATCGAGCTTTCTATTTAAAAGTGAATGTTTCCTCGGATTTGATTGATCAAATTAAAGTTGTACAACTTGAAGCATTGAAAGACCAGAATCTGAAGTCCGAACTCATGTTAAAACGCAAGGACGAATTAGATGATGATTCAAGGGGATTAAAGACTTATCAGTCTCGTGTTTGGATTCCTTCCATTGGTGGTATTCGGGATTTGATTCTGAATGAAGCTCATAAGTCACGAATGTCAATTCATCCGGGTAGTACTCGAATGTATAATGATTTGAAACCGTTGTATTGGTGGCCAACGATGAAAACTGACATTGCAAAGTTTGTGGGATCCTGTCATATTTGTGCTCAGGTCAAGGCGGAACATCAAAAACCATATGGGTCGCTAAAACAATTGGAGATACCTGAGTGGAAGTGGGATCATATAACCATGGATTTTGTGACTAAATTACCGCGTACTGTTCGAGGCAATGATATGATTTGGGTTATAGTGGATCGATTGACAAAGAGCGCGCATTTTCTTGCTACGAGTGAGACAACATCGTTGACTAAACTTGCTCAATTGTATGTTAACGAAATCGTGTCCAGGCATGGTATTCCCTTATCGATTGTGTCAGATAGAGATACCCGTTTTGCTTCTCGTTTTTGGCAAAGTCTACAACAGGAGTTAGGTACACGTGTAAACCTTAGCACAACTTATCATCCTCAGACCGATGGTCAGTCAGAACGTACGATTCAAACTTTTGAGGATATACTTCGTGCATGTGTATTAGAATATGGAGGTTCATGGGATTCACATCTTCCATTGGTTGAATTTACTTACAATAATTCGTACCATTCTAGTATTGGGATGCCTCCGTATGAAATGTTGTATGGTCGTCGTTGTCGTACACCTACTTGTTGGTTAGAGGCAGGTGAGAAACAGTTTGCTGGACCCGACATTGTACAAATAACCACTGATAAAGTAGCTATTGCACGTGAGAAGTTGAAAGCCGCAAGAGATAGACAGAAACGGTATGCGGATCCTAAAAGACGACCGGTTGTATTTTCCGAAGGTGAATTAGTGTATCTTAAAGTGTCTCCGTGGAAAGGTGTGATTAGATTCGGAAAACGGGGGAAACTAGCTCCAAGATATATTGGTCCATTCAGAATTCGACAAGTTGTAAATGATCAGTCAATGGCATTGGATCTTCCTTCAGAGCTCTCTGGTATTCATGATACGTTTAACGTATGCTATTTGAGGAAGTGCAACGTGGAGGATCAGTCGCAAATTCTTCCATTGCAAGATTTAAAGGTTGATCAAACCCAGAAGTTAATAGAGGAACCAATTGAAATTGTTGACCGAAAGATTACCAAACTTAGGAAGAAACAAATTCCTATGGTATTAGTAAAATGGAGACATAGTTTAGGTTCCAACCTAACTTGGGAGACCGAGGAGTCGATGAAATCCAGATATCCTGGATTGTTTGTTGATGTTGAGATTTCGGGGACGAAATCTCCTTAAGGAGGGGAGATTTGTAACATCCTCTCCGTTAGTCTGGTATTTTTCTATTTATAATTGCGTATTTAATTGTTTTAAATAATTTTGCGATATAATTGTTTAATTGTGAAACTTGGTGAAATAGGTCTTAGGACTTATTGTGGTTAATAAAATGTTGCTTGATTTAAACTATTAAAGTTGACGGAACAATAAAATAAATTTCTCGCAGTTAGTAATTAAGTTCCAGGCAATAGATTTAGAGCGGGTATAAAATACCCAAAATGTTAAGTCGGCTTAAAAAGGGGCCGATCTTTATTTGGGGATCATTTTCCCAATTTCTTGTTTATTTTCATTTTCTTTCAAACAAAACCAATAAACCCTAACTTAAAAACTTTAGATTAAATCATCAATTGGAAGTAGAATTGAAGTGTGATCTTTGGCTTGTATCATCCTCATCATCCTCTAGTTGCCATTATCTTGTTCTTCCTTTCCTTGTAAGTGATTTTAGTGCATAACCTTAATTTTTAGAATAAGTGATGAAATTGATAATTTGAGATGATTCTTGAGTTTGTATGGTAATTACTTGTGATCTATGATGCTATATGATGATTCTTGGTTAGTTATATGGATTAACTCCATGTTCTCAAATCATAATTGAAACTAGTTTGAAATTTAAATGGGTTTTATGATTTGGTATGAATTTGATGATAGATGATGTTTATTGAAGTTGTTAGTAGATACAGGATGTTACTTTGATGTTAAAAACATAGGTTGGTCGAGTTTGGTATGTGGAGAATCGATTTTGGTAATTAGAATTCGTGCAGAGTTTAAACTCTGCTGTTGCTGCTGTAACTGAAGATCAACCCGGCGGGTCCTGACCCTTAGCCGGCGGCTAAACAGCCTAGCCGGCGGTCAGAGGACCCAAGCCGGCGGGTTTCATATGCTTCAAAACGCGATTTAGTTCTGTTGATGGAAAAATAAATATACTCGGCGGTTGACACATGGTAGCCGGCGGCTACTAGACTTAGCCGGCGGCTAAGTGAGCCAAGCCGGCGGCTTCGGGCTGTTTTCAGGGCATTATTCGTTTTTAGTTTTTAAAACCTTTCGAGTGTTAGTACATGTAATTATTTGACGTATTATGATTATGTGTATGATTAGTAGTTGTTAATATAAGCGTTTAGAATAATGAACTCCAAATGTGTCGAACTTTTTATAAGTTATATTTGGACGATAACGATTACTAACTTTTATTTGATGTTGAATCTCAGATCCTCCGAAAGATAACGTTGCCCCGAGAATCTGAGTTAGGGAAGACGAAGGTATTGGTGAGTGGATTCAAAACTCACCGTTTGGCTTAGTTGTAATCATTTGATTACAACAGGTAAACGTAGACTTGATTATTGAGTTGATTAGTTGCTATTGTTGGTTATATGCATTTATGTGCTTTGTGTGGCCTTCGGGCATTGTTGTTAATGAGGTCAACTAGTTGATGAACTGTTGGTTGGGCTAGTGGGTTATTGTGTGACTGGTACAGGGATGTACTTTATTTGTTGTGTGTGCTGAACTGTACCTAAGTATGATAACCATTAGCTATCGGTCTCGTCCGTTATGGCCATACGGATATGTTTGGATAAGTGATCTTGGGGAGCCGCCCGGGTACTAAGGTTATCCCTGGATCCGCCGATCCTCATTAAGTTGTTGTTGATTGTTGTGTTTGCGAATATTTGTTGTAGTTAATTGGTTTAGCTAAGTTGAATGTTGAGTGTTGGATTTACTCACTTAGCTATGTGCTAACCCCTCGTTGTTACTTCCTGCAGACTTTTGTTTTGTGCATGCGGGTGGGTAGCAGGAAGGTCAAACCTTGGAAGCATGGAATGTTTGATATTCAAGCTACTCTGATTATTTTTGTAACCACTCTGTTTAGCTCATATAATACCCCGTCATGCTAATCTTTTGAATCAAGTTTTAAATCGTAGTAACTTAACCATCTAAACTATTTTGGTACTTTGGAAAAATATGTAATGAAGTATTGTGTTTTATTTACCTGCGCTTCCGTATTATCTTTAATATTACTATTAGGCAATGAGGGGTGTTATAGTTTTATACCCAAATCACTCCAAACTCGTTTTCAAACGGTTATAAACCACAAATATCATTACATAATCAATATGTAACACTTCTAGCATGTTTCTAACATTCATATCTCTCAAATCATTAATTTACCTAATTTCAATCAAAATCAAATTCTTAAATACTTAAGAACACTTACTGATTGAAGAACATATTGATGATAATATGATGATAATGAAGTTTCACGAGAATCACCACTTCCTGATTTGATTTCTAGTTTGATTTGAAGGTTTTCTGAGAGTTTCTAAAGTTTCTAAATAAACTTTCCTAAAGAGGAAAGTTGATATATAGTCGGTTCACCCAAACCGCCTTCAATATACGGGTATAATTTAATACCCCATCTCAATCTATTGTCTGGAACCCGAAAACCATTTGCGAGTCCAAACATTTTATTGCACCGTCAACTATATTAATTTACAACAATTAATAATTCACTTATCACATTGGAATATTCGACTCCTATTTCAATTATTTCAACTATTTCAAACAATATTATTTCCAAACACATTTAAATATTAATTTAAATCAAGAAATAATACAAAACAACTAAGTCCATTTCGAGGATGTTACAACTCTCCCCCCCTTAAAGAGATTTCGTCCCGAAATCTAACCTCAATCAATCTGACTAATGTGATATAATCACATACTTCTTAACATACATTAATCCTCAATAGCAACTTACAACTATACTTAGACTATTTGAATTCTTTCCACATGCACATATCCAAATGTACATGCTTCTATCTTTTCCTACGCACACACACAGTGCATCTAATCAATATCATAATTCAGATATATCTTATAGACCAACACTTACTTCAACAAGTGAAACCTACAATCACTTAAACAACAAGTGAAATCTAACATCACTTAATAGGTCTATGCAACCAGAAATTAGCAATACGCTAAAATCTTTAACCTATTACCACTGTTCATCTCTGTTAACAACAAAACAGCAACAACAGTATCATAACAACAGGGTTCTAAAACCACCATACCTGTATCCACACTGAAATTTAATTCAGCTTACAACTAGCAATCAATCTAATATACAGATAACAATCTCAAATCTCTACCACCAAAGATTTGAAATTCATATCTAACTCAACTTTTCATTCAAAAGTTTCATACTTACTCTTGTGAATAACCTATCATATTCACATATCTCTTTAATCATATGAATTCCTTTACTTAAAAGTAATCCAGATTCATATCTCCTAAATAAGCAAAGCAGAGGTCACACTCAGTAGGTAAGGCCACGATCCACAAGTACTTTGCTCAATTAACAAAAGTACCAAAATCAAACATTACCTACATTCAATCAACCTCTACATTGACTTATTTCCACTGGTAACAACCTATCAATTGTTGGCAACAACAATTGACCAAACAATAATCACAACACTAGTGATTACACACCACAATATATCTATCAATACTCACTATTTATTTTCAAAGTCTAACTAATCATCAAGTTAGAACTTATCTATTATTTAAACTGGTAAGACATCAATAATCTTCTCTTAGTAACCAGTTATTTCAATTCAACTTTACAATCTTAAACTACTAATCACAAGTAATTAGAAATTATACAACTTTGATCACATAATCACTTAGTACTACATCCCATCAATATAACAACTAAGTCAGTCTTAATCAATATTATGATACTACAACTCAAGTATCACAATATCACAATGGGCTATTTCTCAACACATTTCTAACAAAGTCTACATCAGTAAATCAAAATTAACTGACCTCCACAAATCTTATGGCACATTTTAATTCTTTATATTAAAACTTATCATGCCATTTATTATCATGTATACCACACATACATACTTAATTCCAAGTAATTTTATAAAATGGACATATACACAGCAATTCCCTTTAATCCTATACACTAGGCCATTCAGACTGTTAAAGTCTTTATCAAGCCTCCCCATTACTACTAATCATCACATATCCATACCACAGGACATGGAACAATTACTAATCAACAACCCTATGTTTCACTTATATACTTACCAACTCGTATACAACTTAAACATTTCAACTTAAACTTACAATAAAAGCTTGGTGAATACAATCATCACCTATCAATTTCAAGGTTTCCCTTACTTCCTAACATATACAATTTCTTAAAATATGAACAATCATTCAATTCATATTTCCTCAATTTATCAAACAAATATCAACTAAATCTTTAACACCATTCATCTCCAGATATACTTTCATATCATACCTTAGTTGGATCTAATCTCAATTTACCACTTCATCACTTACTTTATTTGCATACAATCAACAAATAACTTTTAATTATTTCCTTATCTCACATTCTTACCCAATCAAAGCTATCATCACAAGCTTCATACACTGGTAAGAATTTCTTATCACAATTCTAATCAATGTGATTTAATTATTCTAACATATTTTAGCAAATTATAAATGTCATATCAAACAATGACTTCACATCTGTATAATTCCTAACACATATTCAGTTCAAATATTAAATATTACAATACTGAATACTCAATTATACTTAGCACTATTTCAATTACTTAATACTAACTTTAAGTAATAACACAAGTTTCACAAACTTAAACCAATTTAGGAATTTATTCACATTCCACACAATCATAACATTTCAATCTATGTTAGACTATTTCAACACAAACAGTTGACTATATGTCAACTTCAATTTCAATCAATTAATCAATAAAATTCTCTAATTGCTTTTCTCTAGTTTGACCCAATCTCAAACCAATCACAAGCAATTAATTTTATACACAATTTTCTATTCATGGTTTGACTTTCAAAGTTAACATACCATCAAGTTAACTCCCAAACCATTTCATCTTATATGTTCACTTTCAAACACATAGTTCAAATTTACATTCAATAATTTTATCAATCCTTCACAAGAACAAAATCAACATACCTCAATCTTGGCTCCATACAAGCCATTTCATATTGTATGTTTAATTTCAAACATATACTTCACATTATTACATTCAATAATACTAGTAGTTTCTCAAGCAAGACAATGCCATCATGTCTCAACTTTGGCTTCATACAAGCCAGATACAAAATAGTGATTTATTTAAATACTATTAGATCCACCTAAGGTCAATGTAACACAATCAGTTACAATTACATTTTCAACAAAATCAAATTAGTCACTTAGGTTTATCATCAAAACCTCTATCAATGACAACTATCAATTTACACTGGCACCTTAACAGTCTAAAGGTCACAGTTCTATCCATTCATTGTTTTCTTATTAAAACAACTATTAAACCACTTAGCAGACTTTCATGCTAATTATTCAAAATCACATTACATTTTTTTTATACCAAGTAGCCTCAACAAGTTCATGTGACATCACATAATATAACAACGGTGATCAGGCGTTGCAAGATTATGTTTTTCACAATCCATTCTCAGGCTACTCTACATTATAATTATCAATGTGATCTACTCTTATCTCATAAATATTAAATATTTCATGATTTCAAATCAATCATAATCTATTTAATAGTTTCTATCAACTGATACAGACTCAAATCAGTTTACTACTTACATATTAAATCTTACATATGCAAGCCATTTCACATACACACCATGTTCTAATTTTCAACAACTGAGTCATTCAGTATATCATTTATCTGAAACCTCAAACACATGATAATTCATCATCATAGTTTCAATACTTAACACTAATCAATGTCCTTATTTACTCTAAAATTCAGGACACATCTTAATTAATTATCATCAATTTGACATATGCTATCATATCAAGCATCACCGTCACAACAAATCTACTCAATCATGTTACTATAAACAGTTCATTTACTAATTCACAATTGACCAGAAAGATCTATCACTTCCCAAATTAATTTCACTTCATTATACTCTATATTTCTCATAAAACTATCAATTATTTTGTCTCACCAATAAAGACACTCCTTAGGTTCTAACATCAATCATGTTAAACCTTAATCAACTCTTTATCTACTCATTTAATCACATTTCTGCATTTTCAATTCAATCAGAATTAATCGCTACAATGAGTATCCCATTCAATACCTCTATTCTCATGTCAACCTATAACAATCATTAGTTGACTCAAAACTGGGGAATCATATCAGTCTGACTCAATTAACTTCACAACAATGCTTACTTAACATAACAAAGTAAACAGTTCAAGTTAATTTAAATTAACACAGGCTTATCGAAGATTACCTGGAAATCTTAAGCTCACTAGTGTTGAGGAAACATGAAATGTACCAATTAAATACTCATGTCCCTCCGTCTCTGCAATCAAACAACAGCTTCACAACTTGTTAAGGGTTAGTACATATTCAACTAACTACTCTCTCATGCATTCACTACTCAACTAAACCCACACCCACTGGAATGTTTGACTCAACTCAATCAAGTTTAGGATTGAACAATCTATCATGTTCAATTCACCCAAACTATTGCTCTGATACCAACTTATAACACCCCTCGTTAATTATAAACATTTAATATAATATTTGTGACTCGGAAGCGTATATTTAAAGCATACTATCAATGTACTCAAAATGTCAATAAACTTTTTCAAATCCAAACACATGACATTTCAACCAACTCGGTGTTATATAATTTAAAACATATATTTAGTTATCAAAATAACATCAGAGTAACAGTCTGTCAAACATTCCATCCAATCCAACAACCTCCTGCCCCATATGTCCCATTAATATACAACCTGCAGGAAGAACTGTGGTGGGGTTAGCACAACGCTAAGTGAATGAAACTATAACAACAGCTCAACTTAGCATAACAATCTGTTTATATCAAATAACAATAAACAGACAATGAATAATGAATCACTCATTCAATCACTAGCCGACATTCACAATGTCATTCAAGCTACGTCAAGAGGACCGGTGGTCCCTGAGAAACCATATACCGGTTTGGCACCCAGGAACACTTATCGTTCAACTGTATTGGCCTATACAGCACGACCGATAACTTGTTGTCGATCACACACGACCTAGATCTCCAAACTAACATTTCAAGTTTTCGAGATCTCCTGTCGTCTACAACAACAACAAGCCCAACCATCAAATCAAGTTGACCTCTGAATTTTACACACTGGCATAATCTCAGCCAAGTAAGCAACTATTTAACTATCATAGCAAGATATCTCAACAGATGCATCATATCAAGTAATACTATAAATTATTTGTTGTAAATCAAATCATTACAACTAAATCACACTGAGGTTACAGATCCACTCACCGACTACCTCAGGCCTCCACTCAGTAGTCTAATATCACTGAGCCTTCTCCACATCTGAGAATCAATAATCAAATATAAGTTAGTAATCAATATCAATACATAACTTATATCAATCCAATAATTCAAATCAATTATTCAAATAATAATTAATACCTAAGTCACCATATTATCTTAGGTATAATTATAACTAAATTCTACAATATAACTTACATTAACATATCATGTTCAAGTTATATTTACAACTCCTAAGAATCTAATCTTAACACAAAAGTGGCTGGAAAACAGCCTTACCCGCCGGGTAAGACCAGTACCCGCTGGGTACCCACAAAAGTACACAAGCCGCCGGCTTGGCTTAGAAGCCGCCGGCTTCCCTACCATCATCCATACCCGCCGGGTAAGGGAGGTACCCGCCGGGTACTCCCTTCGTCCCAGCCCTGTTCGCCTTATCAAAACCCTAACTTGCGGGTTTTATACCCAAATCACTCCAAACTCGTTTTCAAACGGTTATAAACCACAAATATCATTACATAATCAATATGTAACACTTCTAGCATGTTTCTAACATTCATATCTCTCAAATCATTAATTTACCTAATTTCAATCAAAATCAAATTCTTAAATACTTAAGAACACTTACTGATCGAAGAACATATCGATGATAATATGATGATAATGAAGTTTCACGAGAATCACCACTTCCTGATTTGATTTCTAGTTTGATTTGAAGGTTTTCTGAGAGTTTCTAAAGTTTCTAAATAAACTTTCCTAAAGAGGAAAGTTGATATATAGTCGGTTCACCCAAACCGCCTTCAATATACGGGTATAATTTAATACCCCATCTCAATCTATTGTCTGGAACCCGAAAACCATTTGCGAGTCCAAACATTTTATTGCACCGTCAACTATATTAATTTACAACAATTAATAATTCACTTATCACATTGGAATATTCGACTCCTATTTTAATTATTTCAACTATTTCAAACAATATTATTTCCAAACACATTTAAATATTAATTTAAATCAAGAAATAATACAAAACAACTAAGTCCATTTCGAAGATGTTACA
Organism: Helichrysum umbraculigerum; assembly: GCA_949592205.1. Classification (NCBI taxonomy): domain Eukaryota; kingdom Viridiplantae; phylum Streptophyta; class Magnoliopsida; order Asterales; family Asteraceae; genus Helichrysum; species Helichrysum umbraculigerum. The sequence continues at coordinate 377,073,299 of CATIUR010000001.1, read as the reverse complement.
TATATGGTTTTGCCTTACCTTTTTAATTTTTGTGCTCTGCTACATGCCCATGTTAGCTATTTTGGGTTATTTGTGAGTTCAGTAGAAGTGCATTATAGACTCATTTTTTTATTCCCTAAAGAATAAAGGCCTATTTTGTGATTAGCTTTTGTACATTATAGACTCCCTATGTTTCCATACCATAAGGTTTTAGAAGTTTTAACTATCGTACATGATGACTTCATTTTAATAATATTAGAATTTATGTAAAGATAAATTGGTACCAAGAATATTTGATGGTGGATGTAGATGAACATATTTGAAATGAGAAGCCAAATTCTCCGTATAGGTAACACAAAATTTTCTCATGTGAGGGTTGAGCATGTGATGCGAGAGCAGAATATTCTTGCTGCTAACGAGTTTGTTGAGCTTTTCTGTGAATTGATCGTGCAAAGACTTTCGATTATAGCAAAACAGAGGTATATTATTTGCAAAATAGAAATTTATTAGTAATTTTGTAGATTACATTTACAGAACCACTTACTGTTTCGGGTTCATTTTGTACAGGGAGTGCCCTGCAGATCTGAAAGAAGGGATATCGAGTTTAATTTTTGCAGCCCCTAGATGCTCTGAAATTCCAGAATTAGTTGCACTTAGGGATATTTTTGAGAAGAAATATGGCAAAGATTTTGTCGGAGCAGCTACTGAATAATGGCAATAGCTTCAATCCAGTTTCTAGCAGTCCCACCATCAGACAGAGTTCTGAGATGTCTTGTGGTTCATCAGACGGTCCCATTGCTCTACTTGCACCTTGATATAGATACATTAACCTCTTGAAATTGACCCATTTTAATTATAAGTGTAAATGGGAGCATGGAAATTGCCTCAATATTAACATGAAATTGCCCATTTTGATGTTAGTTTATATTTTTAAAATTGAGTGAGCTTTGTATTGTCTTTCTTCTTTTGTGGATAAGTTTGATTGAAATTTGTGTTTTGAGTTTTATTCAAACTTTGGATGTAGTGATTGTATTTAGTTTTCGTTTGTACTCTAAATCTATTCTTCAAATGGGACAACAGGAATGGGGACGATGAAAGAAAGACTTCATGGCTAGATGGAGTGGTCGGAACTCACTGTCTAATCCAGCCAGGTTCTTTGTGGACCTATCAGATACAAGTCAAATATCAAATTGGTAATTTTTTCTTTATTATATGAATAATGATAAACTGATATGATACACCAACATAATGTAATAGTGAATCTCTTTATTTTATCAAATCTTATTAGGTGTGATCTTATTGGGTTTGATTTCAATTGGTGGTGTACTCATCACGGTATGCAAGAGTAAGTGTGTGTACAAGGGAGTGCGAATTTCAACAACGGATTGTTCCATTAACAGGTGAGACTTTTACTCTTCGCTTTCCCCAAATTCATTCAAATATGACTTGATACATTTGTTGCAACAAACTCACATTAGCATATTTTCACCAAACTACCAGTCCATTGAGCTTGGTTACAGAAAATCCCTCTAATTTTCCAAATGATTTCCGCATTTCCTATTATGGAAAATGAGAATACCAGGTCTCACATTCGAACGTGTTATCTAGGGACACAAAACATGTCCCAATCTTTTAGATAAAAACTCTAATGGGAAAATACAAGAAAAACTAAATATTTTTATAATTGAAGGTAACAATATTGATCCATTTACATGTGAGTGGGTCGATTCGTCTTAAGTTGTTTTTTATACTCATATTGACCAGAGGTGAAAGATGAAAATTAGGTGTATTAACATTATGATATTTTTAAGTGTATTTGATGAAAGCTCAATCAATGAATGGCAATGTCTGGTTGGATAGGAACCATTACATGAGATTTCTTATTTGTAGTTAGACTAATGACCCGTTTTGTTTAAATTATATCTCATGATTGATGCAGAGGCTAAGATCATATCGACTTAAAGGGAAGGACTAGGATGAACAGGGGAAGAAGGAAGAGATTAATGAATGAGGTGAATATGTTTGAGAATGAAAGTTAAGCTATGGTTGCTAAAGTTCGTGGCTCTTCTTTCTGATTTTATTTAGCATCAGGTTGTTGGCCTTCAATTGTAACTTTTAACTACAAAATCAATGTGAATGTCATTTACATTTGAAATTAAAATACTAATGTTTGTGCTTATATAAATTTTTTTGTTTGACAATGGGACCTACAAAAGTTCCTTCTAATTGGTTGAAATGGCTAAAAATCCTACTGCAAATTGAGTTTGTTGCTACCTTTATTCATCCTAAGGTATATACTATTGAATATTGATACTTATCAACCATTGCTTATTGTTTTGAGCATGAGTCATTTGAGGAAACTAGAATCACTTTTTGCAGTGATGATTGCAGTCATGGCAATATTAATTCAGCTGCGAATATTAATGTGAAGATGCAGTGTGTGTAACACTTTACATTTATCTATTTTATCATTATGAATAATAAAAATATGTTCATAAAAGGTTTGTCGTATGATCACTCTAATACGATACTGATAATGATAAAATTACAGTAAAAGATAAATCATCATTTTAGTTTTAGTGTTCTATATATTACGGAAGGACCTATCAAATAATCTTAGAGTATTATTTTCTTCAAAACCGTGTCTTCACGGGTCTTAAAACTAGTAGAAAATAGAAAACGAGGAGAGCACGCATGATGCGACTCGGCTCACATGATAACATATCATCATCATCATCCCTTTCACCAACACCACCTCTCCCAACCCAACTCTTCTTTCCATCCATTTTCAATCCTTTTTCTTATTATTACTACTAATAATCCTATTTTCTTCTTCTTTTAATATAATTCTGAAAATTCATTTCTCCTGAAAATTCATCTAATAAACCTTGCTGATCGATCTAAAGATATAGATATATACATATACATATATATATGTAACCTGTATATGATATGAATATGCTGAAAGTTGAAAATATGATGGAAAAAAAGGTACTAGAAGATATCATCAGGAGATTGTTGGAAGGCAAAGGAGGTAAACAGGTTCAATTATCGGAATCTGAAATCCGTCAGCTCTGTATCAACGCTAGACAAATATTCCTTTCTCAACCTATTCTCCTCCATCTTCATGCTCCAATTCGGATTTGCGGTATCAAATTTCCTTCGATTACTTTATGTTTATCGTTTAAATTATGTAATTATTGTGATTTTGATGCTTAATTGCGGATTATATTGATTTGATTGGGGAATACCGTTTGTTTGATTGAGTTAACGTAATATCTGAATTTTTAGGGCTTGTTTGTTCTTAATCAGGATTTGTGGTGCAAAATTGTGTTCAATTGATGTATGTTCATCATCTTGATTTATGTAATTTTGATGCTGCTGATGATTCTGTTTGAGCATGTGTTTGAGTTATTGAGTTTAGGTGTTAATGGTTTTTGGTGCCCTAATTTCTTCAATTGGTTGAGGTTTAGGGATTGTTATGTTATCAATCAGGATTCTAGTGCAAACTTTCTTTTCATTTGAGTTGAGATGCGTTTCTCAACTGAACTTGTGTAATTTTGTGGTTTGATGCTAAACTAACAATAATAATGATTGATTTGAGCATACGTTTGAGCTATTGCGTTAAGGTGGTTACAGTTTACGGTCTCTCAAATTCCAACTAGCGGTTGTATTGTAGCCTTCTAGGACTTGTTTTGTTCTCTTGTGGTGCTCCAAATTGTGTTAAATTCCTCTTTTAAGGTTCTGATAAATTAGAAAGTAGAACTTTGCTAATCCTAGAGAATAACTGAGAATATAGTGTTTTGGTGCACAAATAAAATGTATAGAGCGTGAATAAATGTATCATAGTCGTTTTTCATGAATTATGTGCCATTATTGATTTTTCACTTTGGCTCTATTTACGCTGTATTTTCCTTTACTTATGATGTTCTTTAATGGTTCATGAATTGCAAGGAAAATTTTAATACTTTTGATCAGATTTGTTATTTAATGTTCGACTGATTAATCGTGTATGCTTACCTTTTGTGACAGGTGATATACATGGACAATATCAAGATTTATTGAGGCTCTTTGAGTATGGTGGTTATCCTCCCACTGCAAATTACCTTTTTCTTGGTGATTATGTTGATCGAGGCAAACAAAGTTTGGAAACAATATGTTTATTGCTTGCTTACAAGATAAGGTATCCTGATAAAGTGTTCCTTTTGAGAGGAAACCATGAAGATCCCAAAATCAATCGTGTTTATGGATTCTATGATGAATGTAAAAGGAGATTTAACGTCCGTCTTTGGAAGATATTCACAGAATGCTTTAATTGTTTGCCTATTGCTGCATTAGTTGATGAAAAGATCCTTTGCATGCATGGGGGGCTTTCACCGGAGCTTGAGAATTTAAGTCAAATAGAACAAATTGAGAGGCCTACAGAAATCCCTGATAATGGACTTCTGTGTGATTTGCTGTGGTCTGATCCTTCTCCTGCATCAGAGGGCTGGTCAGATAGTGATCGAGGTGTTTCGTCTACTTTTGGAGCAGATGTAGTTTATGAATTTCTTAGGAAGAACAGTCTGGACCTTATTTGCAGAGGTCATCAGGTAACTATTTTCATACTAAATGTAGCTCAATTCCCACTGTCGTCCACATCTTTATACTCACTTTTCTGATTTGTTAGTTTCATAGAACATTTGCATTCTGGAACTCTTCTAATGACCACTTTATGATGTTTCGTTATTCAGATTATGCCTCTGATTATCAGATTATTTGTGGGCTACATACCAGTTGCTACAAATGTGATTCTATATAAAAACTTATATTTATGCAATCATCTCTTCTTTTGACATAACTGGAGAGACTTCTACTGTTATTCCACAAGACTGCTCTCTTTTTTCTTCACAAAAATGTCCTTTTTTGGTCATTTCAAATTGTTTATTAGAATTTTCCAAAAAACATATGATCATCTCGTTATCATGACTTCAAACAACATAAGCACATTCAAACACTACATTTTATAGTCGTTTTTATCGCGAATAATAATCTGATTCTGGTTCATAGTCACATGGAACTGGGAACGTTTCGGTACGGGAACGCGGTTCGTTAGGTCTCAAAAATTCGGTACGAAGGGGGTAGGTTCATTTCGGATCGCTCGGGTACGATGTACCAATTGATGTGGTACGATGTACGCAATATTAGAAGTATAATATGTATTTAATTAAAAACAAACTTTATAAGAAAATTGATGATCAAATTCTATGCCATCAGTTGAAAGAGTTGCATACAAAAAAGATAATACTAGAAATTAAAGGATATCAATAACAAACTTGGAAACCCAAACGTCAAATTAGGAAACCCAATCGTCCATCTTTGCTGGGATTTTGAAATTACACGTACCAAACTACATGATCACCGTACCAACACATTCCGGATCAACGTTTTCCAAGGAATTAAAACGCGTTCCACAGCTGATTCGGTACAGAGTCTTGAATTGTCTGGCACGCTAATTTTACCGATCCGGTTCGCGATCCCTAGCGATCCAGATCGCAAACGTACCACGATCCGGTACGCGCGATCCGGAACGTAAAACGTGGGGGGGGGGTCAGCGATCCATGTGACTATGTTCTGGTTATTTACAGTCATTTATAAAAAGGACATCGAGACACCCTATTATTGTCACTTGCCTTTGTGGGTAACCAGAATATACTGTACTCAAATGCTGCGTATGCAACTCATTGAAGGTGTCATTGGCTGCGTATTAGAACACATTAACGAAGTATGTCTTTGTGAATTACAGGTGGTAGAAGATGGCTATGAATTTTTCGCGAAAAGAAGACTTGTTACGATATTTTCAGCTCCAAACTATGGAGGAGAGTTTGACAATGCGGGTGCGCTATTGAGTGTTGATGAATCATTAGTGTGTTCTTTTGAGATATTGAAGCCACTTGATAATGTGCAAAAACCAGGCACTTCTAAGGGGCCTCTTAAAAAGGTATAATTGAGTCGAGTCCTTGTTGTCCTATCTAGAGCTCTTTATTTTCTATGCTACATGGTGGTAAATTTGCACTACATAAACAAATATTTCTTTGACGTTGAGGTCAGATATATTGCCTTTTAAGATAGAATCAGACAATTTTCTTTTTATTTACGAGCGGCTTAAATTTAGATCCATATATATGCGTTAGAGGTGACAAAATTAACTTCTAATTTATGTGTGCGCACGAATGCATGTATATCATTTTAAGTATGAAATCAAGTTTCTTTGACGTTAGGCGGCAAACTGTGTCTTTGAATCTTTGAACAAAGATATTGTATTTTTAAATCTGGATATCATGTTAGTTTGTATATCCAGCCTGTACAGATCGCATCAAATTTCTAACGTAGTCTCTGTTGTTGTTGCCTTTGAACAGCCACCCAAAACAGGAGCAGCCTAACAGAGTATGTGCTTATTAGGAGAGAACCAAGTTTGATAATTGCTGGATCTTGAAGGAAGGTCCCATTTCAAATTCGTGTTTCGGAGGATCAAAGGTGTAAGATCAGCAATCTAGAACTAATATAGACCTTGTGTGGAGGAACCAGATATTCTGCTGTAGTTGTAATCACATACCCTTTTTAGTTGCAAAGAGTGTCAGTTCTTAGTTTTTGCCATTAACAAGTCAGTAGATGTATATCAGTTATGATTTCCGTCTTTCTTGTGGAGATGATTTGTGTGTTGTTGATATGTATGGCCTCTTGAGATCTAGATGTTTGACCATTTTAATTAGTTTAAAGTTGATGATCCATTGGCTCCAGTTGATCCTGTTATCAACTTGAAATATAAATGTTACAACTGGCCTTTGAGGTTAGAATCTGGCGTGAGAGTTTTTATCAGTTGACGGGGACAAGGAATAAAAGTTTGGTTGATAGATAGTGACTGACATCAATCAAAATGCATAGTCACCGATTTGAGTAAATTTTCTGCCTTTAGATTACTTGAGGCTTTCTTGTTGTCATTCAATCCGTTTGGTGCTTCATTTGCATTCTTCATATTTTTTGGATCCTTTAGATTTGTTTCAAGAACCTCGTACCAGCCATATTTTTTAAAGAAGGCTTCGTATGTTTTGTTGACTTATTTTGAATACAAGTACAATGGCTACTAATTTGCATGACTTAGAAAGTCCATGGTAGGCAGATTCAATATCATTTGTGATGGAGGGCTCATCGATTTCCGTTAAACATGATACTCGTTAATGATCACCTTTGCTTGCTGCAACTAATACCATAGCACTATTAGACACTTACTAAACAGAACTCATGGTAAACCACTAACCAAAAAGCACGTGATCCTTTGACGAAAACCAGCTTTGTTTGCCAGCAACTTCACACTTTAAAATTTGTTCCGAGACAACTTGCATATTGTTTATCTAAGTGACTCATTTCACCGCAAAGAACACCTTTTAATTGGTTAGATGTGGATACAGACATTTCCAAAAGATTTGAGGTTAGAGGTGAACTCCGCAAACATTGGGTACGAGATGTTGTTCAACACAATAATATTGAATCAATAGCAACCGATCTTACTTGGAAGGCCAAGAAGGATGTTCATGGGTTGGTGATGAATATTCTGAGATTCAAAAGCTTATTTGGTACATGGCCATGAAGAGTTGAAGACCAAATGTTATGCTTAACTATACTAGACTGTTTATTGAAAAAAAAAAAAACTAATTTATTAAATATATACAAACTGGATGTAGGCAAACCGTCACTCTAACATGTTATATATAAATGCATCAATCTCAGGATAATATGTTCAGAATGAACACGCAGATGAACAAACCCAACAGCACGACCATGTTTGGTTTTCGGGGTGGTTATGGTGCGAGTTTTCAAATTGACACAGTGTACTCCGCGTGAACAATACAGTATGAGGTGTAAGTGTAGTTTACCATTTAACAAAGGGTTCGGGGAACTCATACTCAAAATACCATAAGAAACTGAAAGCCCGATATAAAAATTTCATCAACCTTCTGGACGGGTTGTATGCGTTCTCAGAGAGAAAACGTCCATAATTATAAGCAAAATATTCTTAACTTTGTGAACCTACTGATATTACAAGACTAGTAAGACTAAGGGGTATATCAAACTTTCATCTACAACATGTCTCATTTTCTGTTTGCTTGACTAGCAGGGTACTTTGGACTTGTTTTCCCACCAAGCTTCCTTGCAGTACGTTGTAAAGCTGCTTCACGTTGGCGTTGATTGCGGCTTTTCCTTTTACTGCATCCATGTCAGGGAGAATTAGAAATAAGCTTTGGGCAGGTTGACAAAATTGGTCGGTTTGGTACCGGGTCAAAACGGGTGGTGTCAGTTTGGGACAACCAGCAAACACATTATTGAACAATTCTTAATTTTTATAAATATTCAAAATTCAATAATAGTATTCTGTATTACAATAAGAGTTTCCTTTTTAGTAAAGCTGTTTTATGCATCAGAATACACTGAATGACTTTCGCCCGTTTGACCCAGTCAATTTGTATCTTTTTCTAGTTGAATTTCTCACCTAACCCCAATTAATATGTTATAGAGCGAGAATCTTTGGAAGGCAAAATATGGGTCAGTAAGATAATCTAATATAATGGAGCTTTTGCAGATAGATAACCGGGAATCTAACCTTATAAAGAGAAGCCCTGCTGTAAGAACCAATCCTCCCACTGCCCATGACACTTGTTCATTAATGGGCATAGTCCTCACCCACTGCTGAAAATCAGAAAGAAATCCTGAACTCTCAACACCCCGCGGAACACCAGAGCGTGAAGTCCTCCATGAATCCACAACAGAGTCTAGACTAGCTTTACCACCATAACAAAACGTTTCTTTAAAATCGTTGGATGGCTTTACAGAAAATCCAGAAGCTTTACACAGCTCTGTGCCATTTGAGACCCATTCAGAGGCTCTACCACAAACCGTGTCACTGATTCCACAGGGAGCTAGTACCTGCCATATCAGATCAGTTAATGACTACGAGAGGCCAAAAGTTTGCAGATATTTATAGCCATCATTTCAAAAAAACTTCAAGAAGAAGCCAGATAAATTCACGGCAGGGCAGATCTTACTGAGATGATACGATCATACGAAACAATAAAGCAGCTTACTATATACAGATTGTTCATGCAGGTTTTTACCACTCTAAAATTTGAACATCCCCAGAACTAAGTTGTATTCACAATGATAATCTACTTTAAATGGTTCAAAACAGTTTTCCTCCATACGAGAACGTCTCCATTTAGTGTACAAATTTTAGTTCAAAACCATCACTCTGTTTTGTATAGGTTCACACTCTTTTCCAACAATTATAACACTTGTTCCAGTAAACCATATTGCCCTACGGGCATTGATATCAAAATCCATGGAAATAAAACATGTTCGTACACTTTTGAAAACACGTATAGATTTGAACTGATCTATACATCGTAATAAGTAATTAGTACCCCTTTATGGATGGGTCAATTCTGGCTGTGTTATCTCCATCGGATAAGAAATTTAGCTAAAAGAAGGACAAGTCAAATGGGCCGTATGGGTTGAACATCCCCCTGATGCAGACAACCTCCAAAACCGTTTCAATTTAGATTATTATTGCAAATAAAAATTGTTTTTCTAATTATAACTAATGCCCTAATTGCCAATATAAAACATCTTAGAAATGCACTTTTGTGGGTAAACCCAACTCAATCCAACCTATTTGACACGTTACCCATCTGACCAACCCATCTTGCCACCTCTAGTAATTAATTTCTATCGGCACACTTCTTAAGGAAGTTCATATATACATCAGTATTTGATATTCACCAAACCTGATTCTTTGAATCCATAGCAAAGTAAGCATTAGAGCAAGCCTCATAAATCCTATCACAAAGAGAAGCACATATGATGGGAGAGCCAGCTTGTACGCCAACATGTGGATCACATATGGAACATTCTAGAAGTTCCCACAAATGCAAGCATTCATCACTGGCCTCTCCAGTTGAAGCCAACCTCCTAATCGACAGCAAAGCAGGATGAGTCTGGGTGACATCACAGCATGTCTTTTTGCGGAACACCCTACAAAGAGTCAAATCATTGGGTCCCTTGCTTACTCTTCTTGGAGGTTTTCCTTGGATAGAATACGGTGGAAAGCGACCACCGGGAGAAACACAAACTCCATCAGATTTAGCTGCACCGACAAAGAGAAGGCTTATAAACACCATAGAGTAGTGTCATTAACATCAGATACACATTTGCATAAGATGTTTTAAAACTCCAATGAGAGTCCAAGATTCACAGCAGCTTACAGATCACTGGTAAGAACCCACACAAGGTATGTTTACTACTAAGTATAAAGAAAAGGTTCACAACTGAAAGACATAACGTGCTCTACACATTTTTGTTGTGCCAAATTTCAACCATGATTTTCTAGAAAGATGAATCTTAAGTTGCAGATATTGAAAATGTTTCTCTGTCATACTACATATCATAAAAAACCCACACAAAATATGTTTTACTACTAATATATTACATCTACACATATCAATATGACTCTTTACAGCATTTAAAAAACACAAATACAAGTCGTTTGACTTATGCACCTTAAAGAGTACTCTGTTTCTATTGAGAATTACTCAAGCAGATTAACTTGACATAGAACCCACGGACAACTAATAACTATAGAAATGATTTATATTTATTGACATCAAGCATACAAAATATGTACTCCTCCACAAAACAAAAAAGACTGTGCTCTGAATTTCATTCCACAAAGAAGTCAATCACGAAGCCATTCTTGTGAGACTTCAACTAGACAAGGTCCTAAAAGCACAAAGATGCATGGGTCTAAAAGTGACTGAAAGGTTCAATAGATAACTGGATGCTATGAAGCAAAGAGCCCTTCACTACCATGTTTTACGTTAAAGCTACTAATTGAACGATAAAAGAGAAAGATTGGATCATTTTAAAACCCATATTCAAGAGTTTTCAAGCATCCAGTCACTTCGTGCTCTCAAGGTCGTTGATTTCCAATATATATTATCAACATAAACAGTCATTCTTCATTCTTCATCTTAAATGTAATAAGATCTATGAATAGAAGCTGGAACCGTAATAAACTCGACATGACAAGCATATATAGCGACAACACAACTTTGCAACCATGTATAAGTGTGGAGATAATAACCCTACGCAATAGATGAACCGGAAACTACCATTGGTAATTATATCTCAAATTATGAAATAAACTTCAACTATTATTTCTACATAAACCTAACACTTAACACATAACTCATGACAGTTGTAAATCACCTGATCAGTCACCAAGTTACTAGAGCAAAGCAACAATTCATTGAAGTTTGAACACGATACAGTTGCAGTCTCACTAATTAGTCAACTCAATCATATTTGTGTGTGCGTGTTAGGCATATATATACATACACACGAGGTTACAACTTACAAGGTGAACATAATTACAAACAAAATTAGGGTTTCTAGAACTAAGAGCAACAAATTAATCAATTGATAAGAGTTAATGATGCGAAGGAGACGTTACCAGATGCAAATGGGAGTAAACGATTTAAACATGCGACGATCTGTATCAGCAGAAACAAAACGCCATATGAATCCAATTTTATCTTTCTTCGTTGTGAAACTGAATCCATTATTAATAATCGTATGATGTTATCGATAGGATTTAGGGTTCCATAATCTCGGTCAGTAGTCTGAAACCCTCACCACTGAGGTCTGAGAGGGGGCGAAGAAAATTCCCCTGAAGAACAGATATGTTTTATGTCGCACCCTCGTGCTATAAAGTTTTAACACTTAAGCCCCTCAAGTGCTATTTTCTCTCATTAACAATTGTAGCTTTTAAACTTAGTGTATAGAAATGACAATGAATCGGATATGGATCGAATGTAGCCACATCCACATCCATATCCATTTAATTTTCACCATCCACATCTATAACCATATCCATTAAAATTTATTTACTCCATCCACGTTCATATCCACCGGGTGAAGCGGATTAATGGATATTCGATGGATAATAGAAAAAAATTGTCAAAGATAATTAAATGTTCAAATACATCAAAACATTTCATTTACAATAAATAAAAGTGTTATAGAACGTTATCAAATGTTAGTATTTCAAAATAATATGTATACAATGTTCATTTCATAACATATTTATTAGAATTTTTTGACGAAGAAAGTTTAAATTGTGTATTAGATTTAAGATGAATAAAAATGCCTAATGTAAGCCATACTTGTAGAATCCCTAATCGATCTTTTGATACGAATCCAACTTGTTAATCGTGTGGAATCCAATTAATCAAGTCTATAAACGTGAACACGAGCAATGTAAATAAAAGTTTTGAACTTTTATTTCTTTATACAATAACGTATAGCATATCAGCTTACAATTCTATCTCTCAATCACACTTGATTTTACAATAAAGCTGTTAACTTTCACACACAAGCTTGACCTCTATTTATACAAATTACTAACTGAGTACTTATTAAGTACTCACTCCTGGACCTGCGAACTTATCTCTACGTACTTAATAAGTGCGCATGAACAGTAACTTGCTCACTTAAATAAGTTCGCAGTTTACACATAAAGTCTCAGTCAAGCTAAACTCGTCTTTACAAGCTGTTGTCAGACAAGCTTGTTGATTTTGCATCAACAATACTTAAGTGATGAAATAGACATAATTTCATAAACACTTGGTAACTTATTCATGTCAAGTAAAACGGTACAATAAAATAATACAAAAATAAATAAAATTTGTGAAGTATTTCAAACAAATGGACATTGAGGTATATAGTATACCTAGTTAATAATAAAAATTTATATAATTTTGGGTTATTGGATGAAATCCATGGATGAAAACTCACCATCCACATCCGATCTATTAAACATCCATATCCGTATCCAGTATTCGTCCATTTACTTCGTTCATATCCATCAATAATGCATGGATCGAGTGGATGTCCGGTGGATCGGATGAAGATTGACATGCCTACTTGTGTACGGATTATTTGTGTTATTATACAAAATTCGAACGGTTATATAAATTAAAAAGGGGTTACTATTTTATATTAATAGTAAATATAAAGACTAAATTGATACTCGTGTTTGTAGATAAAGAGAACTCAAATTATTCTATTAAATTATATAATATTTAGTTAGCTTTTAATTAAATCAATCTTATTGAATTACTAATCATTATTTATGACACCATCATATCCTAAATTCTAGCTAATTGGACAAAATGAAAAAAATATAATTGTTATATTTTATTTTTGTCGATATCATCACCGGTGTCATATATTATACTCCCTCCGTCCCACAAAAATTGTTCCCCCAACAATTTATGTGGAAATTAAGATATATTAGGTAGATGTCAATTTTGAACTTATATTTAATGTATCTCTGACTGAATTATCTAAAAAAGAAATAAGTTACAATAATCAGTGAGAGTAAAAGTGGGAGTTTAATGATTATTAATAGTTATTTATTGCAACCGATCAATTATTTTGGAAAATATATAAATAGTAATGTGTACATTTTATTTGGGACTCGGAAGGTATTTAATTTAAGAAGATGTTTTGGAAATAGTTTTGCTTCAAAACGAAAAAGGAAAAAAGAGAGCATAATGTACATAAAGATGATATATTTTTTAAATTTAGATGGTTAGTTAAAACTATGTAACAAAATTATTAGTGGTATAACTATAGTTATCTGATAGTAATGATATGTTTATCATAGGGTGGGTTCAAATGAGAATAAGAATTTGTGTGAAAATTAGGGAACCAATGATATTGTGACATGTGTACAAAGAGAATGTTTCAAATGTACAAAACCCATTTACCCCCAACATCAATTATCTCACAAACGACAAATCGAAAAATTATGAAAATTGCACCATTAAATTCAGCGTTTTCTCCTCTTCGATTTGCCGTTCCTCAAGGCATACTTTCGACGAGTTTTCTTTTCCATCTTTTTTGGTGGGTTTCACATTTACTAATACATGTGTTAAAGTGTTGCGTTTAGGGTTTACAAAATACTAAACCCTAAACCATACTAAACCCTAAACCCTGCTAAACCCTAACCCTAAACCCTGCTAAACCCTAACCCTAAATCCTAAACCCTAGCCCTAAGCCCTAACCCTAACCACAAATCAAATGTACAACCAATCACTAACACATGTGTTACTAATTTGTAAAACCCACCAAAAAATTAAAAAAAATTTTTTTTTTTCAAAAGTATGCCTTAAGGGATGGCAAATCGAAGAGGAGAAAACGCTGAATTTTATGGTGCAATTTTCATGATTTTTCGACTTACAATTTGAGTTTCAAAAATGTGGAGGAAATGGATAGATGATGAAAATGAGTGGTTGAGATTGATTCCCCTATTCTCACTTAAAATTGATGTATTCATTTGAACTCTACCCTAGTATAATAACGTTCCCAAAATATTCATCCTAGAATCTTGACTTTTTAAACAAATTAATGTTAAACAATAGTACGCGGTATGCATCGAAAGTCATATACAATTGTTTAAGAGCCCTGCATATCAAACTATTTGTGCCCCCTTAAATTTTGTTGATTATAATTCCTCCCTCAAATCACACCTTCACCAATCACCATGCATAACAACCACTATAATAATAAATCTCACCAACCTTCAACTCCATCACCATATCCATACGTAAATTAGCTCCATCTATATCAGGCAACATTTAAATTATCAAGTTCAACCAGTGCTTGAGCTGACTAATATAAAAACTACGTTAGTTATAAGTTGTATTAAATCTTATGTTATTGGGTTGAAATTGTATACTTATTGCCCTTTGAACTTGCTAATTCTGTGACTTATATTGGGAAAAGTTTATCGATATAGGGTTGTCGTCAAAACCTATATTTAAGTGATTTGTGCGGTTAAGTATACAGATATTGTGTACTCAATGGCGGATCTGGAAAATGCTCTCGATGGGGGCGTCTAGTTTGATTTAGTTTGGGTACGTGATAAAACGGGTCGGCTTATGATAACCCATAACGAATACTATCTATTCCAAATCTCTTTATAGATAATTATTTTGTCATGAAATCTAAACAAAAGTGTCTTCCACTATTTTATACTACACTACGAATGTCTTGATGGTTCCAACATTCCTCAAGCTTAACGTTTCAAATCCCAGAACTTCAACTAGAGCTTCAAATCCTCCTGTTAAATTTAAGGATTATGATTTTAATCTTCCTACACTTAAACATACTCCTATAGCCAATCAAGTAAGTGTGTCAAACTTAATACCTCAATTTCAAGGGTTTATGACTGCTCTATTAGCTACCACTGATCCACAACATTTTAAAGAAGCTGTTACTCAACAAGATTGGTGTGAAGCTATGAACTCTGAACTTAGAGCATTAGAATCTAATGAAACTTGGGAAATTACTTCTTTACCTTCTGACAAAAAGGCTATAGGGTGTCATTGGTTGTTTAAGACAAAGTTAAAAGCTGATGGTTCTGTGGAAAGGAAGAAAGCCAGATTAGTGGTTCAAGGGAATAGACAACAAAAGGGTATTGACTATGCTGAGACTTTTGCTCCAGTAGCCAAAATGGTTACTGTGAGATCCTTGTTAGCTGTGGCAGCAATGAATGGTTGGCATACATGTCAAATGGATGTCTCAAATGCTTTTCTTCATGGTGATTTGTTTGAAGAAGTCTACATGACTATGCCACCTGGTTATGTAGGTCAGGGGGAGTCCATTCAGATGTCTGTGACTACTTCTAAACCTCCTTTAGTTTGTAAACTAAAGAAGTCACTTTATGGACTCAAACAAGCCCCCAGACAATGGTTTGCTAAGCTCTCTACTGCTTTGACTTCTTTTGGCTTTCAACAATCCAAAGCAGATTATTCTTTATTCACTAAAAAGGATAATGATCATTTTACTGCTATTCTTGTTTATGTTGATGATCTTCTCATTACAGGTAGTAGTATTGATCATATTAATCAACTAAAATCTCAGCTTAGCTCACACTTTCATATGAAAGATCTT
The DNA here is from genome assembly GCA_949592205.1 of Helichrysum umbraculigerum. NCBI lineage: Eukaryota > Viridiplantae > Streptophyta > Magnoliopsida > Asterales > Asteraceae > Helichrysum > Helichrysum umbraculigerum. The sequence goes on along the minus strand of CATIUR010000001.1, from coordinate 377,057,270 downwards.
GGTGATCTCAATTATTTTTTGGGTCTGGAAATTACAAAATCTGAAGAAGGCATGTTTATTTCTCAAAGAAAGTATACATTAGACTTACTAAAAGAAGCTGGGGTATTGCATTCTAAACCCTATAAACTTCCTTTAGATCCTAATGTGAAACTACAAGCTGACATGGGCACTCCTTTATCTGATCCTGAACCATATAGGAGATTGATTGGTAAATTGATTTATCTCACTATTACTAGACCTGATATCTGCTATGCTGTGCAATTGTTAAGTCAATTTATGCAATCTCCCACTTCTGTGCACATGCAATCTGTCAAACATCTTCTGAGATACTTACTTCAGTCTCCTGGTCAAGGAGTTATTCTTGCTCATAAGTCCGCTGCACAGCTCACTGCTTTTTGTGATTCGGATTGGGCAAATTGTCCAATGTCTAGACGATCAACCACTGGATATTGTATATTACTTGGTCGATCTCCAGTTTCATGGAAATCAAAGAAACAAGCAGTTGTTGCTAGGTCTTCAGCTGAGGCAGAATACAGGGCAATGGCTCTTACCTGTTGTGAGATCACTTGGCTTGTTACTTTGCTAAAAGATCTTGGTTTGAATGATCTTGGTCCTGCTATTTTACATTGTGATAATCAGGCTGCTTTGCATATAGCAGCTAATCCTGTTTTTCATGCTAGAACCAAACATATTGAAGTTGATTGTCATTATGTAAGGGATCAACTAAAAGAAGGAAAAGTGAAGACATCTTATATTAACACCAAGGATCAAATTGCTGATGTTTTTACCAAAATTACTTCTGTGGATCAGCTGCAACGTTTACTTAGCAAGTTGGGAGTTTCATCTTCTTCTCACTCTCAACTTGAGGGGGAGTCTACAAGTTCAAGTACTAAAGTTGTAAATAAGTTATCGGGTCAGACTGATAGAAGAGCAAAGTAGAGGGACTGATGTTGTTAACTTTGTAATTATAGTTTGTTAAGTTTGTTAGTGGCAGTTAGTATTATATAAACTCAGTTGTAATAACGATTAAGGTAGTTAATCAAAAATACAATTTCTTCATTTCTTCATCTTGATTTACTTTTGATAAGAAGGAATAGAAGTAAAAGAAGGTGAATGAGTGGGTACATTATTAGAAATAGAAGGAGAATTAGATTGAGAAGAATGAGAATTTGGAGAAGTAGAAGAGATGAACAAATCATCATACCCTGAACTTGTGGATACAGGAAAAGATGTAGGAAGAGGAGATAAGAATTGAGATATGCTAGAAGAAGCATATGGAAAGATGTGTTCATAGAATTTAACATCTCTTGTGACAAATGAAGTATGAGTTAAAAGATTGTAAAGTTTGTAACCCTTTTGATGTTGAGGATAGCCAAGAAAGACACAAGGCACACCTCTGGGTGCAAATTTATCAGTAACTCTACTAGGATTAGTAGCAATAGCAAAGCACCCAAACACTTTCAAATGATCAAGAGGAGGCTTAAATCCTAATAGAACTTCAAAAGGAGTTTTAAAGTGAAGAACAGAAGAAGGGGTTCTATTAATGAGATATGTAGCAGTGATAATACAATCACCCCAAAAAGATAAAGGAAGATGAGAGTGAAATCTAAGAGCTCTAGCAACATTAAGAATGTGTCTATGTTTTCTTTCTACCCGGCCATTTTGTTGTGGTCTGTCCACACATGAAGTTTGATGCATAATACCTTGATTTGTCAAATAAGGACCAATGGATCCTTTAACAAATTCAAGAGCATTATCAGACCTAACAATTTTAACTTTGGCATCAAATTGAGTAGAGACAAATTGAAGAAAAGATTTGAGTGCTAGAAAAGAATCTGATTTGTGAACAAGAAGATAAGTCCAGGTGGCTCTACTGTGATCATCTACAATAGTAAGAAAGTATTTATATTTACCATGTGTAGGTGATTTGTATGGTCCCCATATATCAATGTGAATCAAGTGAAACAAAGTAGAAGCATGTGAATCACTAAGAGAATATGGAAGCTTTGTAAACTTAGCCATTGGACAAGACAAACATGAACTTTTATTCTCAACAATATCAGAAGTAGGAATACAAGATAGATGTTTCATATTGGAGTCAGACAGATGACCCAATCTGTGATGCCACAAACTATAAGAACTAGTACAAGCATTAACCATTGCTTTAAACAAGCTGGCAGGATAAGAAAGTAGACTAGTATCTACACAATTGGAAACAATCATGGACTGTAGTCTTGCATCAATAGAGTGAAGAGGAATATTGAGCAAAACATACAGGCCAGCCTTCTTTTTACCCAGTGCCACAACCTTCTTTGTTGTCAAGTCCTGAATGACACAAAATTTTGGATAGAAGACAACAAAGCAGTGTGAATCTGTGGTTAGCTTGGGCACAGATAAAAGACTGAACTTGAAGGAAGGTACAAGTAAGACATTGTTCAAGGTAATACCAGTAACCAGTTTAACATTACCAATATGAGATATAACAGAAGTTAGACCATTTGGTAAATTGATTTGTGGTTGAAAAATCAATTTCTTTGACTGAGTAAGATTAGTAGATATGGGTGTCATATTATAACACCCCTCATTTTAATACATTATTATAATGAATTTATTTAAAAGCGTAAGTCCCAAACCATAATCAATCATATAAGACATAAATAAGCCTAAACTTTTTCCAACCAAAACCTGGTATCCAACACTTCAAAACTTATTTTAATGTTAATAAAACCAGAGCGAGGTGTTATTTAATTACAAAACGACACATTACTGATTTAGTCAAATCAGATATCAGAGTGAATGCTAGCTCGTCAGACATTCCATTCCAGATCAACATCTTCACGCTTAGTCAACTATAATCTGCAAGGAAAGGGAGATGTGGGGGATTAGCACAACACTAAGTGAGAAGATCAATAAACAACAGCTCAACTTGGTACAACAACTTGCTTTCAACTAATAATCATATTCAATCAACAAGTCAACCATCAACTTATATTCACACAATCAACTGGCGACATAGAGGACCGGTGGTTCTTGAGATAACAACCTCTCAAAGAACATTTTGAAACCAACTGCTGGCCAAAACAGAGGTTTAACCGACTACTTGGTGATATTAATCCAAGCAACACAGGCTACGACAAATAAACTTGTACTAAGACCCTGTGTTACCCAACTAATAGCAAACCCAAGCCCAGCCCCATGCTGGCCTCCGTCTCAACAATGCTCAAAAGCAACATATCAGTACACGGCAACAACTTTAGTGATCACATATCATTACACTATCATCATATCAACGGTTCAGGTCAATAGTTCACTCATAGTATTATTACTAATAAACTGCAACAACATAGCAATAAAACAACAGTAATAATACAATTATCAGTTGTAACAAATCTGTTACAACCAAATCAAACTGAAGGTTATTGACCCACTCACCGTTACCTCCGTCGTCTCACTCGGTAGTCTAATGTCACCGAGTCTTCTTAGTTTATCTGAAACCACAACAATGTAACTCAAGTTAGTTTCATATCTCAACTGATAGTACTTATGAAATCAATAACATTATTCAAGCTATCGCATTATTAAACCAATCACAAGTACTATTATACAACTACATGGATATTATCCATTTCACATCATTTAGTCTTATTTTATATGATCACATATAATCGTACTCATTCACACGTACTTCCTATCAATATATTAGCTTTCGTGTCAATAATCTTTCTTAATCTAATCCATCGTATCACAACTTGATTTAGTGTGTTATTAAATCATAACAAGGTATCATTTATCATGATATATCATATAATCGTCAACTAGTTATTTATATCAACAACTGAAATGTACATCAAATACTTCAAATGAAAATGCCCTAAAACAACCAGAAGCCACCGGCTTGGCCATGGAAGCCGCCGGCTTCCAATGGCTAGCCGCCGGGTCACCCAATGAACCCCCCGGGTGAATTATGTTTTTAAGCAAACAGAAGTAAATCACGTTTTAAAGGTTATACAGGCCGCCGGTTTAGGTGTTTAAGCCGCCGGCTTCCCTGTGTTTTGTATCAAGCCGCCGGCTTCAAGAGGAAGCCGCCGACTTCAAGAGGAAGCCGCCGGCTTCCTTAGTCTGGCACAGCATACCCAGGTCGTTTAGAACACAAACCCGAAAATCAAACATCCAAACTCCAAAATCGAACCAATTATGCAAAAACTCTTATTTCTAATATCATATCATCATCCCCTATAACTAGTAAACCACAACCAACAACAATAACCTATAAAATCCTTAGATTCAATTCAAAATCATGAAAATCAAATTAAGTTCTTTAACTAACTTCAATCATGGATTACAACTTGAAATTAATCTATATCATAAACAAATCATCATAATATAGTATGAAAGATCTCATGTAATCATCATATTAACTCAAACCACAACTCAATTCATCAATTTCCTTACATAACTTAAAACACTTAAATTCATGAAATAAACTCACTTACCATTAAAGAAGATGATGAATAGGAGAAGAGGAACACAACTAGTTTGAATCACAATTTCTTATCACTTGATTTTTGGATTAATTTAAAGAACTGGGAGTTAGGGTTTGATGTTTTTCTATGAAATGAAATGAGAATGAGATTGGTAAAGTGATAAATAAAAACTCGGTCCCCAATTATAACCGACTTACAACATTGGGTATTTTATACCCGCCCTAAATCTATTGTCCGGTACTTCAATACTGACTACGAGAAATTTATTTTATTGTACCGTCATCTACAACTATTTAAAACAGACAATATTTCATTACCCACAATAAGTCCTGAGACATAATTTACCCATTTCATAAATAATCAATTTATTGCAAATAGATCTCTAAAACAATTAAATACGAAATTTTAAATAGAAAATACTAGGCCGTCAAAGAGGATGTTACAAATCTCCCCACCTTTAGGAGATTCCGTCCTCGAAATCTAATCTTACTCGACAACATTAGGAACTATACCTCTATTTAGGCCACATATTAATTTCGATATTAAATTTTAAATTCTGTCTCCGAAAGTCATCAACCGCCAACATCTGCAAAAGTATAAATAATTCCATCATTTGCATTTCAATAATCCATCGTATTACCGATTTCAAGTTTTACTCAACTCATATCGGACAATAATCTACCTTAAATTTTCATTGGTATCCATAATCGTTCATCAATATTCTACTTTCAAACCCTCATTCATCCACTAGTAATGTCAAAAGAAAATCAACAGATATTAAAACTCTCTCATAACCACTTCAATCAAAATTTCAACATATTTCTGAAAGATATAATTCCACTAATTGTCACCTGTTCCCATTCCTCAAGTTAAGAATTTCAAATCATGCACAATCAGTAATTCATCTTTCTTAAGGCACAAACTCAACCCAAGAACACATTCTTTATAGCCCATAAACTGTGGTACATTACTCCTCACGATAAATTATCAACACACTGCTCACAACCCGTTTAAAATTTAATACTCCATTACTAATCAAATCATCGGGTACCATTTACATCATAGGATTTTCATAACAACAAGACTTAAACACAAGGTAAGGTAGTCTTTAATCCTTCATCATTGGTTAACAATACCGATCAATCCATCCATTTATATTAAACAACTTTGGTTTTATCCACTAATGACAGTTTTTCAAATTACTTAAATCTTTGCAGCAAGTCTACTATCACTTCTCAAATTATGACAACATCTTGATAATAGCAATTAAACAAACACTTTCACCAACATTTAGATAACTCCATTTTATGATAGTACCATACTAGCGACTTAATAATCAACTCAGATGGGCAACTCAGTTAGCAAAATCCAACATGGCCTTCAGATTCATAACACAAAATTAACTTTAATCTTTCGAGTTATAATAAATTAACTCCATCATCTACACAAACCAAGTTATCACATAAGTGGTTTACCATAACATTACTTTGAAAATTATCAGTACATCCAGATTTTTTTTTTTTTTTTTAAGCTAAACGGCTACCAATCGACCCACTAGATTAAATTATATTTCCACAACATAAGATAAATAAATTATATCATAGGTCCTTCCCCAGGCATATACAAATACCCTTGAAACTCGTCACAACACCAAAATCGCATCTTCATATTATGATTAAAATAACTCATTCATCAACTTGAGTCGATAAAATTAACATCTCAATTTCGTTTCCCCACATTTACAATTTATTCTCAGACCTAAATAAGATCTCCAACTCTTTCAAACAACATATTAATAATTATCCATGATTCCGTTATAATTCCATCTCAAAGTTAACCCATCAGAAGTCATTAACTTTTAAAATCAAAGGTCAAACACGTACAATCCACTCTGACTTCATTTCTGCTTTCAATATATACCACAATTTCAATTCTTTTCAAAGTCAAATTCCACTCATCGACAATTCATCATAAAGATAATCAACTTTTCGAAGTTTCCAAAACCATTTCCAACACCGGTTCATGTTCCGATCTAAATATCGAATAATCAACGTGTCATCAATCAACAATTATAATGTCAACCAGGAAGTTGTCACTTTCGGATAATTAAACTCATTATAATAATCATATTAGCTATAACAAATAGTCGATGGTATGTCCCCTTTAATTCAAACACACGTAATCATATAAACCCGATTTTCTACTAGTCAAATGGGTTAATCTCATAATCTTATCAATAGCTTCCAAACATGGTAATCTTACCATATTATACCAACAATCTCATCAAACGCGAATAATTCTTTTCAAATATGGGCACATTCAATTCAACAATATAACTCCTTTTTTACAATTTCAAGAATCAGTCACTGCTACATTATATACTCAAATTCAATCTTTATAATTACTCGATATCGTCATTCCAACCATCTCAACTCGTTCAACAAGTTGACATATCAAAACTATTTATTCCACTAAAATCACATGAGCATTTAATAATCTCAGCAAGATCTACAATTGCTGGCAATCATACCATATTCTACTGAAAATTTCATCAACAGACAACAATTCCTTTCAAAGGTCAACTAATAAAGTTCAACTAATTTCACGTTCTTCACGTAACCCTTTCTGAATTCAACAACACAATTATTTTCTCACATCCCTCGAGTCCCACACACGACTCACCCAACAAGGATATTCTTTAATTTCTTTTAATATTTAACATTTTACTTTTCCAATTCAAGTCAATCCTATTTCAACTAAGGGTTGACACAATCAAGAAGTTATCAATTATAATAATCCTCAATCAAACACACAATCCCAGTCACTAATACAGTAATAGAAATTACTTTATCAACAATCTTTATTCTAAAGAATAAATAACTAGGGTCACTATCAACTTATCACACAACTTACAACAATCAAGCATATAGATACAACTAGTTCAAAGCAATTAAGTAAAAGCTAGTACAAGGTAAATACGAGTGTACCTGTAATAGCATCATCCATTTCGACAGTGTCATCCACTGCCATCAGAAAATCTATCAACCGCGAACTGCGGTTTCTTCCGCTTATGGCCAGAAGACGACGAGGCACCGACCAAACCCGAATCTTGACTTATCTTTTCTGGACACTGCCCCGCACGATGACCTTCTCGTTGACAATTCCAACACACTTTCTCGGGATAATCACAATCTCTGACTTTATGTCCAATCGATCCACATTTAATACATCTTGTAGTTTGAGGAGTACATCTTCCCGTATGTCTATTTTTACAATCATTACACCAGGGAGATCGATCATTTATAATACTCTGACTCCTTGATTTTCTATTCCATCTTTTATGTTTACTTTTACATGACAATTCACTTTCAACTGGATATAACACTTTTTCTATATTCTGTTTATTCTGGACTCTTAATTCATTATCCGCTAGCCGAGCTAAAGCAAAAGCATCGGCCAAAGAGTTTGCCAATCTCACTGAAGTACGGTATTCTAGTGGCAATGTTTCAACAAAATGATCTATCTTTGTTCTATCATCAGGTATCCATTGATGTACAAATCTCAATTTCTCAGTAAACTTGTCAATCAACTCATCAATCGTTATCCCACCAGTTAGTTTTAATCCCATGAATTCCTGTCTAACACGCGACACATCAAATTCAGAGCAATATTGTCTACAAACCTCATTATAGAAATCTCTCCACTGAATAGATGCTTTCTGTTGTGGCGTCATATTTGCTGTAACCGAATCCCACCAAAACATTGCTTGGCCTTTCAAGAGCTGAACAGCATAAAGAACTTTCAATTTATCCTCACATTGGCTAATCTCAAACTTTCTCTCCATGTCCCGCAACCATTCAAGGGTAGTAGCTGGATCAAAACTTCCATAATACTTTGGAGGTTTACACGACATAAACGTGGCAAAAGAACAACTCTCCTCTGAACAAGGGGCATCCGTTCTCGAAGAACCTTCGGGGGTACAGGTCGGGTGCTCGTGTCCTGCCATATCTGTACTGAACACAACAACAACAACAACAACAACAACAACTCACAACTTGTTAATCGTTAGTACTCAACAAACCAACTACTTCTCAACTTAGCTAAACCCCACATCATGGAATGTTTGACTAACACATAAATAGATTTGGGATTGAACACTTACCACGTTCAATTCACCCAAACCTATGCTCTGATACCAACTTATAACACCCCTCATTTTAATACATTATTATAATGAATTTATTTAAAAGCGTAAGTCCCAAACCATAATCAATCATATAAGACATAAATAAGCCTAAACTTTTTCCAACCAAAACCTGGTATCCAACACTTCAAAACTTATTTTAATGTTAATAAAACCAGAGCGAGGTGTTATTTAATTACAAAACGACACATTACTGATTTAGTCAAATCAGATATCAGAGTGAATGCTAGCTCGTCAGACATTCCATTCCAGATCAACATCTTCACGCTTAGTCAACTATAATCTGCAAGGAAAGGGAGATGTGGGGGATTAGCACAACGCTAACTGAGAAGATCAATAAACAACAGCTCAACTTGGTACAACAACTTGCTTTCAACTAATAATCATATTCAATCAACAAGTCAACCATCAACTTATATTCACACAATCAACTGGCGACATAGAGGACCGGTGGTTCTTGAGATAACAACCTCTCAAAGAACACTTTGAAATCAACTGCTGGCCAAAACAGAGGTTTAACCGACTACTTGGTGATATTAATCCAAGCAACACAGGCTACGACAAATAAACTTGTACTAAGACCCTGTGTTACCCAACTAATAGCAAACCCAAGCCCAGCCCCATGCTGGCCTCTGTCTCAACAATGCTCAAAAGCAACATATCAGTACACGGCAACAACTTTAGTGATCACATATCATTACACTATCATCATATCAACGGTTCAGGTCAATAGTTCACTCATAGTATTATTACTAATAAACTGCAACAACATAGCAATAAAACAACAGTAATAATACAATTATCAGTTGTAACAAATCTGTTACAACCAAATCAAACTGAAGGTTATTGACCCACTCACCGTTACCTCCGTCGTCTCACTCGGTAGTCTAATGTCACCGAGTCTTCTCAGTTTATCTGAAACCACAACAATGTAACTCAAGTTAGTTTCATATCTCAACTGATAGTACTTATGAAATCAATAACATTATTCAAGCTATCGCATTATTAAACCAATCACAAGTACTATTATACAACTACATGGATATTATCCATTTCACATCATTTAGTCTTATTTTATATGATCACATATAATCGTACTCATTCACACGTACTTCCTATCAATATATTAGCTTTCGTGTCAATAATCTTTCTTAATCTAATCCATCGTATCACAACTTGATTTAGTGTGTTATTAAATCATAACAAGGTATCATTTATCATGATATATCATATAATCGTCAACTAGTTATTTATATCAACAACTGAAATGTACATCAAATACTTCAAATGAAAATGCCCTAAAACAACCAGAAGCCGCCGGCTTGGCCATGGAAGCCGCCGGCTTCCAATGGCTAGCCGCCGGGTCACCCAATGAACCCCCCGGGTGAATTATGTTTTTAAGCAAACAGAAGTAAATCACGTTTTAAAGGTTATACAGGCCGCCGGTTTAGGTGTTTAAGCCGCCGGCTTCCCTGTGTTTTGTATCAAGCCGCCGGCTTCAAGAGGAAGCCGCCGGCTTCCTTAGTCTGGCACAGCATACCCAGGTCGTTTAGAACACAAACCCGAAAATCAAACATCCAAACTCCAAAATCGAACCAATTATGCAAAAACTCTTATTTCTAATATCATATCATCATCCCCTATAACTAGTAAACCACAACCAACAACAATAACCTATAAAATCCTTAGATTCAATTCAAAATCATGAAAATCAAATTAAGTTCTTTAACTAACTTCAATCATGGATTACAACTTGAAATTAATCTATATCATAAACAAATCATCATAATATAGTATGAAAGATCTCATGTAATCATCATATTAACTCAAACCACAACTCAATTCATCAATTTCCTTACATAACTTAAAACACTTAAATTCATGAAATAAACTCACTTACCATTAAAGAAGATGATGAATAGGAGAAGAGGAACACAACTAGTTTGAATCACAATTTCTTATCACTTGATTTTTGGATTAATTTAAAGAATTGGGAGTTAGGGTTTGATGTTTTTCTATGAAATGAAATGAGAATGAGATTGGTAAAGTGATAAATAAAAAGTCGGTCCCCAATTATAACCGACTTACAACATTGGGTATTTTATACCCGCCCTAAATCTATTGTCCGGTACTTCAATACTGACTACGAGAAATTTATTTTATTGTACCGTCATCTACAACTATTTAAAACAGACAATATTTCATTACCCACAATAAGTCCTGAGACATAATTTACCCATTTCATAAATAATCAATTTATTTCAAATAGATCTCTAAAACAATTAAATACGAAATTTTAAATAGAAAATACTAGGCCGTCAAAGAGGATGTTACACATATGATCTGTGGCACCTGTATCTATAATCCATTCTTTGAACATATGATGTTTAGCATCAGAAAACAAAGAGGTAATACCTGCAGCAAAACTGAGATCAATTTCATCATCTGTGTCAGCACCTTTGGTATTAGAATCAAAGTAAGAAATGCTCTTCATCAATTGTTCAAACTGTTGAGAAGTAAACACAATATTACCACCAGTCTCAACAGTAGCAGCCACTTTCTTATAACCTTGTGTAGGTGCATTTCCTTTGGACTTAGACCCCTGCTTCACATTAGACTGTTTATACTTATAATGCCATGTAGGATATCCAACCTTTTCCCAACATTTCTCAGGTGGATGCCACTTATATCCACAAATACTACACTTAGATACAACCACATTTGTCTTGCTGTAAAGTGCAATAGTCTCATGATGTTGAGAAAAAGTACTTAAGACATCTCTTTGAGATTCTTCTTGCTGCAGTAGGGAGCAAGCACTTTCAACAGTTGGTAAAGGATGCATCAACAGAAGTTGACTTCTTTGAGAGCTAAAATGATCATCAAGACCATTAAGAAATTGAAACAGTCTTTGTTCTTCTTTCTGCTTATCAATTGCAGCAAGAAAGAGTACAATTGCAGGTGTATTAGCTTCTATCACAGGCAATTCATTCATTGAATCCAATTCTTCCCACACAACTTTCATTTTGGTATAATATTCACTGATTGGCATACCTTGCTGCTCTATTGCATATGTATCTTTATGTAACTTGTATTTCCTAGAACCATTACTTAATGCAAAGCGCTTTTCTAGTTGTTTCCAAATCTCAGAAGCAGTACTGACAAACATTATTGACTTAGCTATAGAATCGCTAACAGAACTCATCAACCAGCTAATAATCATGCTATTACACGTGTCCCATTGCTCAGCTTCAGTTTCATTAGTAGCAGATCTTAAAATTGTACCTTTTATGAAGCCGAGTTTTCGTTTTGTTGATAAAGCAATTTCAACAGCACGACGCCAAGATCTGTAGTTCTGAGCTCCAACAAGTTTCTCCTGAATAGGTAAAGATCCAGGACCATCAGATGGATGCAAGAATAAAGGATTCTGAAATACAGCTGGATCCATAACTTCTGATTGAATCACAACAGCACACACAGCGGAAACGATTTGAACAATTTCAAAGAAATTTTGATCAATTTGATCAAATTAGGGTTTACAAACAATGATTTGCAAAATTTCGCAAATCTAGGTTTACAACGAATCACACAGAATCAATTGCTTACGAACACAAGCAATTAGGTCAAGAAATTGAATCGTGATATCGATTTACAGATGCTCTGATACCATCAAAAGTAAATCAAGATGAAGAAATGAAGAAATTGTATTTTTGATTAACTACCTTAATCGTTATTACAACTGAGTTTATATAATACTAACTGCCACTAACAAACTTAACAAACTATAATTACAAAGTTAACAACATCAGTCCCTCTACTTTGCTCTTCTATCAGTCTGACCCGATAACTTATTTACAACTTTAGTACTTGAACTTGTAGATTTCAAGAATAATTTTTCATTATATAAGGGCCGGGGGTCTCTAACTTCTAAGTCTCTTAGTTCACGTTTTTCAAACCAAGTCGATGTTTTGCATTCAGTTTGTTGCCTAAAATAAGTTTGGTTGTATGCAACTTTTTTCCACCATTACCGAGATTAAATTCAAGTTTATGATTTTGGTTTAAAAATAGGGTAAATATATTTTGTCGGCATCGTACCCCCTGTTTGTTCCGAGTTAAGCAACCTACCATTAAAACTCCCATTGTCTGCAGTAAACTGGTTAATGTTGTATCGATATCGGCAATATGGTAACCGGTTACCGGGAGAACCGGTAAAATTACTTACGTGTCATTTTTTAGACCACATGATGTGGTTGTCACGTCATCATTTTGTAGGTTGTAATAGGTAAAAACATAGTTTGCAAAGATTGTAGCACATAAATAATCGGTTTGTTACATACATTGGGAGTTTTAGGGGTAGGTTGCTTAACTCGGAACAAACAGAGGGAGTACGATGCCGACAAAATATATTTACCCTTAAAAATACCAATGAAAACTAACCAAAATAATTTGCTGTAAATCAATACATGTGATCGATGATATACAAACATGCAATATATCTACATAGGAGTTACAACTTACTGGTTAGTTAAAAAGCGAACCAACTAAATTACAAGTTTATTATATAACAAAGTAGTAAACCAGCTAAAAGTTTTCAAAGAAGAAGCTTAAAAATCCTATTTTATTTTTGTTTTCATATGGTACCAAATAACTAGTCTTAGTCTTGTAAAAAAAAAACAAAAAAACAAGAAAATATTAGAAAATCAGGAGGGAGAGTATCCCACATCGGTCCGGTACATTGCAAAAGATGATTTCACATTCTATATATAGGGACCATTGTGAAAATATTGCAGATTACATCTCAAAATAAGATAGCATTTTTCTATTATGTCCGAGCCACTGAGGGCAACTTTCATATTGTACAGGGGTCATAGTTTAAATATTCAATACTTTCTACAGGTTTCCACCGACAATTTTGAGTTTATTGGGGGCGACTGACCCCACTCTTCATTGAAGAGATCCGCCCCTGTGTGTACTATACAACAACGGTAAATCAAGTGCATAATCTGTTAATGTTAGCATCAAAAGGAGGAAACTGTTATCCTCTTTCTTAATGTGTACGATAAACTGATACTAATACCGAAGGATTGTCTAAGGTGACCTAATAATATGTGGTATTGTAAGATTGATTATTATTAACTTTTTCTTTGTAAACCACAAATGATGGTGCACTAATTAGATTGTGTTGTAAAAGTAAATTTTAAGCTCATCTAACACTTCTTTATACGTGCATTAAGAGGGGTTCTAGTCGAGCCGTTGTGGGCTCGTTTCCAGGCTCATTACGAGGCGTCATGATTACAACCACCTGGGCAATTGAGGGACAGAATTTTTAAATTTTCTAAATGTACATTTAGTTTTGGAGGGGCAGAACATGAAATTTCCTTCAAATATATTGTACATTACTAGTGGTATGCTAGTAATACAATAGGACACTATTTTGGAGGGAGATGTTATACTAGAAGGGACAATTTTATTTTAGGAGTGAGGCAAAAGATTTAAAAATGTTACTAATATACTCCCTCCGTCCCATTTGAAATGTCCACGTTACTATTTTGGAATGTCCCATTACAAGTGTCCACTTTGATATTTAACCAATCAAAAAAGACTTTAGTGGGTGGATTTAATATTTGATTGGTGAAAAGTGTAGTTAGTGGAGAATACTAAAACTACGTGCAAAGTCAAAGTGGACATTTATAATGGGACGGAGGGAGTAATAAAGAAAAATTAAATTATTCGAAATTTTTAAGAGGGCAACTACCCTGCCACCTCATTGATCCATCTATGACCACAAACCCCTCTGCCTCCATTAAGCTATGTCCTTTATTGCTCGATCTGTGTTAGTCATGACTATGGACAGTGGGTCCGGTAAGGCATGGGCCAGTGATGTTTGTGTGATATTTACGAATATGTGTTATGCACTCATGAGTATGAGTTACTCACTTACTCATGAGTGCACTAAGGACACACTCAAGATTTGTGCGTCTAGTTGCGACGGCTGGTTCATGGGTTCTAACATAGCAATGGTCTGGGAGGCTAAGGCAACAGCAACAGATTAGCAGCACACTCACCCGTTAATTAGTTAGCATAGCAACAAATTTAAGTTATAAAGTTATTGACGTACAAATATGTGAATCTTCTGTCTACAGAGAATATAAAAGGACGGAAATGAGATCAGTCAGAAGTCAGAACCAAATCACCAATCTGCTATCATTTTAGGAAGCAGAAAGCACTTTGCTGCACAGTTGGAATCAAGATGTTCCAGATCACTTTACGAAAGCGACACTTGCAAACATGTAAACAATGCTCAAAAAGGCTTCACTGATAGTCAGCCTGTTAGCCGTACCACCTTCATATAACTCACCTTCATATAACTCAATTACAGCCACATGCCGCGGAGCTAGGATTTAAATGTGTGGGGCAAAAAAAATTTTTTTTATCAATTTGCAATTTTTGGGGGTTAAAAGCTATAAAATATCATAAATACCTTTAAATTTTTTTATTTTTTACATGATTTGAAATTTTTTTTTGGGGGGGAGGGGGGCAATTGCCCTCCATGCCCCCTCTACATCCGCCCCTGGCCACATGAACATTACGCCTTCATAACTCATTATGAACCACAAGTGTAATATTCATGTAGGCTCGCATCATTTAACCGAGATGCACCAACCATGACCCCCAATGTACGCCCCAATAACAATATGTATGCCCATGTTAGTATGTTACACAATTAGTGTTTGGGAGACTCGACAAAATTTTACAGACGTTGCGCTCTATTGAAGTCCCACAATTCAGTAAGCCGTTTACATGAATCATGTGAAAAACAGAGTACCTAGAAACACATTGTATGGTATGGTATGGTGTTATATATCTATTCGATTTAACACATTCTGACTAATAGGTTTTGAAGCAGCAAAATGTTCGAGTAATGCTCAATAGGCATTTGAGAGGTTTTGTTCAGAGTCTATAACCGTTAGTAAGGTATCCGTCCACCTGTTATGGTTGCTTGGCCTCGTTTACAGGCCAGTATAGTTTTTGACCAGAATTGTTGCTGGTTTTTCAATCGAAGTTTTAAACGGCGTTAAAAAAACAAGTCACACATATGGAATGACAAAATTGTGCCACAACAAACGAACAACAGATTATCGAGACAAAACGATCTGACACGTTTTCTTATCAAAAGGCAAAGTAAGCCGTAGCTACATACATGCATACAAAAGTTCGAGCAGCAACACGTACAAACCTAAAACAACTTCATCACCAAACTCGGGATACCATACACACATATTTACATAAAACTATACACATGATTCAACAAACGAAATCTCTGCTACTTCCGCAACAAACCCGAACACATGATGCATGAAGATCGAGACCCTGATCTGATATGATTACATTACATCTCACAGGTCGTAAGGAGCACGAGGGCTCCTGTTTCCGATCCCGGTTGCCTTCTCGAAAGCATCCGATGCAGACTTCCTACGAAACCTAAATGCCTCTGATCTGCCTCCTGACCATTCACCATTGCAAATCAATACACACCATTTGATACAAAGTTTTTATGATCTCAATACAAGTATTTTTGCATGCCTAAATACTTTAATAATAACAGCTCAAGGGATTTCCATTATAGTTTATCTAATATCTGATCCTATTTGTTGAAATCAGATATCTATATTTTTGGTAATATTTAATTTTATATATATCTAATCTAAATTATTTAAATTAAACATAGTGCTCAATTATTACTTTACTATAATAAATTAATTAATTAATAACGTCATTTTCATAATAATGCAAGCAAGGAGACAAATCCGCATAGTTGTTTCCCAACATCTGATTAGAAAATTGTGAAATGAAATTGTAATTATGTAATTACCCTAAGTTCCTATAATTTTGGATCACGATACAAATTGACCTAAAATTAATCAGGCTTACCGGGGAAAGGAGATACCGGAGTTGTAGATCCGGCAGGAGACGACGGCGGCGTATCACTCAGTGTTCTTTCAGGCCTTACAATCATTATACTACGTGTTACTTTCATAGCTGGATCATCTACCGCCGTATTCATCACCGGTGATGCCGTTTCTGTTTCATATAACAAATTAGTTCCGTTTCAGTACAAATACACAATTAAATTACTTGTAGATGCATGAAATGTTAATAACGATTAATCAGGCTTCTCGGGTGACAGTTAATCGTTAACGGTTAACGAGTTCGATTATAGAATAAAATATGCGATCAATTATAGTGATTAAAAAACTGTAAAAATGCGCGCCAAATATAATAACCACAAATATCTGATTAATTGAGCGATAATTTATAAATTTCCTTTTTGATAAATTATATTAATATTGAATTACAAAAAAATTGTTGATAAATAGCGGCAGGTAACAATCGTACCCTTGCCGGAATCCGATGGGCGTGAAGTAAAAGTAGATAGTTTTCGCAACTTTCCGAGACCTTTCTCCGGGCGAGGTCCGGCGAGCGTGTCGTCCCATAGCTGGTCAAGTAAGCTCATAATTAAACGGATAATTAGTTATATAATTAATTATATTATTATAAAAAAAATAATAATGATGATGATGATCGAAATGGTTATGAAGATGAATAAGTGTTCTGATAGAGTGAGGGAGTATGGTGGTATTTATTGACGGATGAGTGAAGAAATTGTTAAGATGAGGGATGATCGTGGCCGTTGATCTTGGATCTAGGTACACGTAAAGATAAGATCAGTGTCAATATTAATAGATGAGATGAGATGGGATTGCCACGTGACCGGTCTATTACTATAGGTTAAAAAGTCACGAGCGGCCTTTTATTTCTGCACATTTGCCCATTGATCTGCGTGAAATTACGAAAATGGGATGGTGGGACCGACACCTTTGTGATGTTGACACGTATAGTTACGTTTGTGGAAGTTGCTTAAAGTACCCCGAGAGATTGGATATATTTTACTGTGTGTTTCCATCAACATTTCAAGAAATTCTTGGAGATTGAGATAAATTTTAAAAATCTCCAATTACAATTTATGTTTGGCAATCATATAAATAAGAGATTCTTGAAAAAATAATCCCGAAAGCTCTTGAAACTAGCTTCTAAAATAATCTTCATATTCATCCATATCTCCATTCAATGTTACCAAACACACCCTTGCATTGTATCCAGATAATGGTATATATTTATATAAAAAAAGATGATGATCCGCAAACCATAAAAAATTATCCGTACGCCACTAATTGTGATTTACAGTGTTGTACAGTATAACACCATAAAACATATTTAGTGATCTACGAAATTTTTTTGATGGTGTATAGATTACTTCCAATAAAAAATTGGGTCACTATTTATTTAGTATTATTATTATGTTGATAATTTTTTAATAGGTTTTGGGAGATAGAGACATGCGAGATAAGTTGGGTATGTTTTTAAATTAAGATGGTTTAAGGTCTACTTAAGTTGTATGATTGTGTTTGGTGATTAGTTTTTTGGCTTTAAAAATTGGAAATAGAAGACATAATATATGTGTGCAAGAAGCTTCTAAACTTTAATGCAACCGCTTGTTAACTTAGTGGTTCTTTTATTATATCACTCTCATCAGTGAACATCAACTAAATACTTCAGTTTGTGTCACATCAACGCCATGTCAGCATAACACAAAACTGAACAACTACTGAACATTATACTGCCATCAATGCACACTTCAGTTTTTTTCTGGACCCACACATTATTCATTTTTATTTAAACTACAAAATTAAATAAAACACTTTATATTACAATTAAAAACATTACATTAATTAAAAATAAAACATTACAATAAAAATAAAACATTACATTAATTAAAAATTAAAAACATTATAATAAATAAAAAAATACATTTATTGAAAAAAAATACGACTAATTAAGTCTAATACGGAAGTTTGGCGGGAGTTTCGCAATGTGTTGGATTAGAGCTTTGCAAAGTTGATGATGCACGTTACAGTCACATAATTCTTTATCCATACGCATTTGTGTTTCAACCCTTTCTTGCCACGAGCGTTGGGGCATATTTTCCGAGTTCACCAAATAGTCTTCCTCAAGTCGACACATGTTTCGTCCGTTGTCCTCGGTTATCATGTTGTGTAAAATAACACAACAATACATGATTCGGCGTATTTTATTGACGCTATATGGTCTAGCAGGGGTTTTGATGATTGCCCAACGACCTTGAAGCACTCCAAATGCTCGGTCCGCATCTTTTCTAGCAGATTCTTGGTATCTCTTGAACCTCTTCTCAGGTTCTGTTATCGGATGCCTAAACGTCTTCACAAGCGTCGCCCATTTTGGATATATTCCATCAGTGAAATAATACCCTTTCTTGAATTCTTGACGGGCAATATTGAACACAACTTCAGGAGCTCTATCTTGTAGTAAGTCTTTGAATAAATCGGATTCATTAAGAACGTTGAGGTCGTTGCTCGATCCCGCAGGGCCAAAGTAAGCGTGTCAAATCCATAAGTCATGAGAAGCAACCGCTTCGAGCATGATGGTTGGATGACCATGATCACCTCGGGTGTAACAACCTTGCCATGCCACTAGGCAAATTTTTCAAGGCCAGTGCATGCAATCGATACTTTCGAGCATACCCGAAAAACCATGCAACTCCGTATATTTTTGATGTAAACGTTGCACATCTTGGAGTGTTGGTCTTTTTAAATACTCGGTCGATTATAGATGGAAAATACACTTGCAAAAGTTGTCCAAACATAAATACGATGTTTGTTGACCCATATGTAAATATTCATCAAACGCGTCCGGTGCACACCCATATGCTAATTGGCGTGAGGCAGATGTGACTTTTTGGTAAACATTAAAACCAAGTCTACCGATCGAGTCTGGAACTTGTTGAAAGTAACTGAAATATGTCGGCAATGGAAGATGGGAGTACGATAGTATACCATGACATATACGGAGAGACAACGGTCGACTCATTCGAAAACGGTGCCAAAAGTAATCTAGAGGAAATGTTAGAGATTTGGCAAAGTAATCTTGAAACAAACGCTGACCGGCAGCTTCTCGATTTCTTGGTAAATATCTTCTTGGTGCTCGAGGTATACGGATTACCGGCTCGGCATCGTCGTCCGAATCGGTATCCGTGTCTTTCGCATCTAGCTTATTAAGTCTAGAGATCGGATCGAAAATTTGAGTGACGGCATGAAAATCATCCTTATCGGAATCGGACAACATTTTAAATTGAAAGTATGAAAGATGTGTGTATATTTGAATTGATTTGGAATGAAAGTTGTGTGTAATTTTGAATGAATGTGGGTATGTATTTATAGAGTAGAATTTTTTTTTTATTTTATTACCAAACGGTCATATTACCGTTTTTCTTTTAAAATACTTTTTTTTTCCAATCCTCACCGGTCACAAAACGAAAAAAATATTAAATTCGCTCGTGGGTCCCACCTTCACTCCGTCCGTTGCCTTCGCTTTTCCGACGGTGGAACCGACGGCCAATCAACCGACGCCTAACTGACGGCTGATGGCACAGTCTGTTCACAAACCGACGCCCAACTGAACCATCGATGGCACAGGTCTTATTAGCATTGTATAATCTATCTATACACCATTATAAAACATTTAGGTGTTTTACTTAAGGAAAATGATTTGTAGGCCTATATTGATAAGCGTAAATATAAACCTACTAATTTGATTGGTTAATGTGAAAAATTGATTGGTGGAGATTAAGAGAGAGAAAAACTTCAACCAATAAGAAAGTTATGTTTATTTGTAGGTCTGTATAAGTAGTCATGTATAGCATTACTCTTTACTTAATGCCTTACAAAAAGTAAGATCAAAAATGACTTTCATGCCCCTCAAGTATTTATTGCACATTCCATAATCAAGAAGATTTCTTAATATATAAAATCAACTTTCAACTAATTTACAACACATGAACAGTATATGTAATTTTAGGTATTAGAAAGTGAGATGTCGTATGAATTCAACCATCGGAATACCAAATAACCTAAATCGATATGTGTTCACCCGCTTATATATATCTGCCACTTTGCGCGGGTTATTTACTAGTTGTAATTGAGTGGTTGGATGTTTACGATAAATAGTTTTTTAAATATAAGAAAATAAATATGTAGACGTAATTAAAAAAAGGTATAAAGATTGTAATTGATTAGGTCGAGAAAAATGTTTAGTTAAAAATTAAGCGGGTGTGACACCCTGAAATTTTCGACATAATTATAAACGTAATTAGCACGCATTTTTAGGCTAATTCCCTACTTTGAGTGAATTCACAAACACATTTTAGAGGTAAGTCTAGCAAAGCCCAACTAGTTAATACGCGTAGTATTACACATTTAGTAATTAGTTGAAATTACGTACAAAACAATTGGATCAAACGTGACGAAAATATACGACTGTTGGTGAACAAAATTATTTAATAATATGAAATTATTAAATAACGTTATTAACTATTAAATATTATGTCGATAATATTTACAAAGCATTTCGCAAACTAAAACAACTCGAAACATTTCTGACAAAATGAAACAAAATAAACTTTTAAATTTTCATAACTCAACTAAATTATTTCTATAAAATATCTCAATTAAAAACATATTTGAATACGTATTTAAAAGTCTATTATTTAAAAGATTTAACGTTTAACGATCGGGTAAACGAACACGGGCTAAATACCGCAAATTGGGGCAAAATCCCCCTCCCTTTTTGGACCCCAAAAACCGGCTCCACCTCCACCTCCTACCCTCATTTTCATTTCACCTTCTCTCTCTCTACCTCTATTCTCTCCCAATTCTCTCTCTAAAACCACCACCAAACATCCGCCAAAAACTACCACTAAAACACTTGCGATTACTAAACTCCTTGGGAATAAAACGTTCACGAGATCACGAGCGACACATCCATCTTTTCGGAATTCAAAACCGACACGCGTAAGTTTCTGACAATTCTCGAAAAAGTCTTAGATTTGGTTATTTTCCTTGATATTTCGTGTTTAAGATACTTAATACATCACGTCTTAGTGTTCTTACCAACTGATTATGTCCAAAAACGACTCAAAAATGCGTTTTTAAAATCTAAGGTACGAACAGCCCGTCGTGCGAGTTGAGATCCCAGATCCTAGTTCGTCCGACGAGGCGAACCGAGATCTCGACTCGCGAAGCCAAAACTGACCGACCTGCGAATTGAACCGATCTGCGAACTGACCTGACCTGCGAATTGAACCGACCCGAGAAACAAACCTGCCCTACGAGTCGAGACCTACAAGTCGAGACTTGCGAACCCACTTGTTTTGCGAACCCACTCTGAATTCGCATCGCGAACTCGGTTCCCACAACGATTTCAGTCCGCGGCCAACCTTAGTCAATTTTTCCGAATTTAAATTTCAAATGCGATTTTTGATAAAACAATGTAGTAGAAATAAAAATTTTCCAAGGACCCCAGCCAGGGGCTCTGCCCCTTGGACCCCGCTACCAGGGGCACTACCCCCGTACACAATTTCATAATTTATGAAACACAATGAAACGAATATAAAAATGTTTTCAGAGATTACTATTACAAACAGTTACCAACAAGTCGTATACATATCTAAAACTACAAACTCAAACGACAAACAAACACTTTGGACATAATCTAATTGCGTGGACATTAGCATGGATGGTCAAACTAAGACATCCACGAATTTATACTTATAACCTCATATGTTCAAGACGTTAAGGACTTTACCTGGTGATATCGCGTAAAAAGTCACGTTTTTACTACCGATATCTCTCTCATTCTGGAACGATTCTTGGCACTTTAACTCAAAAACAGTACAAATCAATAGTATTATGCCAAGATGGTCAAAACAAGGTTGCAAGATGAAAATCAAGCAAAACGGATATAAAACGAATATTTCACACACGTTTGAAGATTCAAGGAATCAAAACGAGATTTCAAGACAAAAATGCCCATCATTAACATCCGTCTCAACTAAGATGTTCGTTTTCAAATTACAAATCTAACAGAAGAAGAATCAACAAAAACGGACGAAGAATGAAGATTCTACGTACGCCGGAAGATCCAAACGATTCGTACGACACATCTAAAATTCATAGACATATTTTTGGGATATCTTTTCATCAAAAGCTTCGTTTTTGAATTACGAATCCAACGCGAAAAGAATCAACGCAAACGGACGCGTAACGAAGAAAACACACGCGAATCAAGAAATGAGGCAACAGGTGACGAACTGGTGCGGGTAGCAGCCAGCCGCCGCCGGTCAGTCACCAGGCCGCCGGCGGCAACCACCAGGCCACCGCCGGCTGCCACCCCCTGCACGGTTCCCGCTTTTTGGTCCCTGCGTGTACCCGGTGCACCACCTTTACGCCCTTTTGCGTACCCGGTGCACCACCTTTTCCACCTTTTGCTAATGTGTGCCTCCAATTGCTAAAATGCACCAAAACTCTCCTATAAATAGGGGGCATGAGGCTCATTTGCAAAATGCACCTAGGCACCTACACACTTACACACTTTCTTTCTCTAGCTTCTAGCTTTTCTTTCTTTCTTTATTTTCTTACTTTAAAGTAGTATTAGGCTAGTTAAAATAGAAGCAAGGAACATGCTTATAGTCCTTGGTGAGGAACGTATTTGTAATCTTTGGTGTACACTTGGAGCAACTCTTATTAATTCAAGTCTATTCCTTATCGCATATTAATCTCGGTTATTTATATCCTTATCTATCTTGATTAAATATGTATACTTTAATTATGATAGAGATAGTTTGTGCCATGATTAGCGAGTAGATTACTATTGTATTTGTTGTGATGTAGTTAGCATATGTAATTGTGGGATGACTCTAATTGCATCGTGAAATAATATGACGGCCCCTATTCGACTGTTTACTTGGTATAGTGCTGGAAATGCTTTCGAGCAAAGTACAAACGCATGGAAGCCGGTAACGACCGAAGGTAGTTGTATTATGGATCGACGTCAAAATGGAAACTTTATGAACGGACTTATCTTATGATTTTAAACCTGAAACTTATATTCGCCTTTCGATTAACAAACGTGATTGTAACCTTGTAAAGAGGAGTCGCGAACCTTAATACTTGGTCAATAGTTATCTGTGTAAAAACTATGGTTTTAATTGTAACGTCATGCGAGCATCATAAAATGCAATGTGATTACGTGGAATTGCCATGAGTATTGTACACTTGAAATCACAATGTACTTATCATGTAAACATCGCGAAGCAATTAAATTCACAATGGAAACATCGGTAAACGATTAAATACATTGTGGAATGCCATAGCATTTTCCGACATGGTCTGGGTTTAACTTTATGCGAAAAGCCGCCAGCATTTTAATTAGCGTTTTAATTAGATTAGTTAGTTTAGATTAGATTAGATTAGATTAGATTAGGTAGGCTATAGGCTAAATAACCATCTACGAAAACCTAGGGATTTGTTAATTGTATTGAGAAAGGCAAGTTTAAAATCCAACTTAAATCGATACTTTTTCTTAACCTATGAAATATAAAGTAAGGTGCGCAAGAAACCTCAACACTTTCCTTCGCTTACAATGCTTAAATTTCATTAATCGGAATTGATCAACTAAGTCCGAACATATTTGCTAAGTTAGTTGTCTGCTGGATTTATAGTCTTTATGGTATTAAGAACGGTTAGACTCGTTGTGGACTTGCTACTCTATTCCTTCGCCCACGAGCGAATGTGTTCGATAATTAAGGCCACTGACTCCCTCATAGGAGAGTGTGGAGAGTTGAGCATTGTCTGTCTAATCAGAATCATGACACCGTGGTTCCTCGTGACATATTAGTTGATAACCGACTAATAGGGAATCTATCGGTTATACCATAAACTACCAAGTCTAGTGAACATTCCAAATTTAGTAAATGTTTTCCCTAAAAGTCATCGTCCCACATTATAAGCTAATGAACTCACAACAAATACTCCTTTTATTATCTGATTTATCATTATCTTTTATTCGCTTTATTTAGTTTACTTAGTTAACTGAACTAAAAACCCCCAACGCAATCTTTTAAAACCTTTACTAGAAAAGAAAAATTGATTGGACCACCTCTGTTTCAATTCAGTTTCTCTTTAAGAACGACTCTAGGTCATACTTACCATCTATTAGCCTTTGGTTCAGTATTACTACCTCCGTCCCATCAGAAATGTCCACTATTGACTTTTGAAAGTCCTTCTTTTACAACTTTGACCTTGAATATTTTTATTTGTATTATATAATATTTGATGCAAACTATATGAATGAATTGGGTCTTTAATGTATTTTCATTGATATAATTTTCATCATGTAATATATAACACAAACAAAAATATTTAAGGTCAAAGTTGAAAAAGAAAGACTCTGAAAAGTCAATAGTGGACATTTCCGACGGGACGGAGGGAGTAGTAAGTCACGCTTAGATCCCAGCAATTATAAATTATAAAACCCACCGATCGCCGTTACGAACCGCGTGTTTGTAGCGCGCATCAAGTTTTTTGGCGCCGCTATCGGGGAGACTAACTGTCCGATACAAAGGCCCAACCAATCCCAATTCTAGTAAACCCTTAGGATAAAACCTTCTAAAAAAAACAAAAATATTTTCTTTATTATTAGTTTTCCTTTATTGTCTGTTTTTCTTTAGTGTATGACATGTTCCCCTAGATCTGCACCACTGTTTAACTTCCCTGATCCAGAACTTATAATACGTACCATTCGACGAGAAAAGAAGCAATCCGCGCTTAGACAAGCAATGGTTGAACGCATCACTCTCGCTGACAACAGTAAACCCTCTATCGAAGGAAGAGGAGTACCAATACTCTACCCTGAAACCCCTAGACAATCGTTCGAGCTTAAACACCACATCATCCAACTAATCCAAAACCACTGTCAATTCCATGGATTACCCAATGATGATCAAAACTCTCACCTCGACAAGTTCATATCTCTTTCAAATTCCTACAAACAAAACGGAATTAGCCAAGACACAATCCGCTTGTATCTTTTCCCTTATTCGCTCACACATCATGCCACATGGTTTGAAGGTTTAGAGACCGGCTCTATCCCCTCATGGACTGTAATGGCAACAAAGTTTCTAACCAAATACTTTCCGCCCTCTAAACAAACCAAACTTCGAAATGACATCATGAATTTCCGACAAGCTTTTGATGAGTCATTATACACCGCATGGGAACGATTCAAAGGAGCCTTGAATAAATGCCCGAATCACCGTCTCGACAAATCCGCACAATTGTGTACCTTCGACAATGGTTTAGACCCTAACCACCGAACCACCCTCGATGCTGCTGCACAAGGAAGCTTCATGGCAAAGACCGACGAAGAAGGATGGAACCTGATAGAGAACATGACTATGCATCACCATGATTGGAACTCTGGAGATCACTCAACAACTTCAGCACCTATCGCTGCATCGAATCCGATTCCAGTCGAAGCAATTAAAGTATTGACAGAGAAAATGGACTCACTTGTCAAACAGTTTGGACAGCTTAAGAAACAACAGCACCAAGTACACCAAGTGCAAGTCTGTCAACATTGCACCAACCCGCAACCATCTGGTGAATACCAAGTGAAATACGAAGAAGCAGATGGCACCGTCTACTATGCTCAGTTTCCCGCTCGACCACAGAATTTTTCACCCGGTTTCAACCAAAACAATAACCAACCTAGAGGACCTCCATTCCCACAAAGAACTAACCAACCTTTTCAATCCCGATACCCCCAAGATACCCACCTTACCCACAACAACCACAACTTCCTTACAACCAACCCCTCACACTTCCTGGACCCACCTCCGATACAAACCAAACCGCTGAACAACCTGCAAAGACAAATGCCCCAGCTTCAAGTTCAGATGACGCCTTCACCCAATTCATGCAAGGTCAACACCTACTCAACCAAAAGACGTCCTCCAGACAAGATCAAACCGACCTCTTTATGAGAAATCAATTGGCTGTGCTAAAGAATTTGGAAGCTCAAGTTGGACAATTGGTACAACGTCTTGATAACAGACCTAGAGGAAGTTTGCCTAGCAACACGGTTCACAACCCACATGTTGAGGAAGCGAAGCAACTCACTACCACCAAGGAAGCAGCCACTCCACCTCCTGCTGCTGTACCAGTAAAGGAAGAACCAAAGATCAAGATACCAGCTGTGGAAACCACTCCGACCATGAACAAAGAGGTTAGAATCCCTTATCCCGCTAGACTTAAAGTCCAACCTAAGAAATTATCATCCTTTAAGTTATATGGAAAATTCCTTGACACCATGTCTAGAGTTCCCGGTCGTAACAAATATATTAGGAAATTGCTGTCCACAAAGGATAAATGCTAACACGTAAAAAGTCATGTTTTTACGTACGTTATTTCCCGCATTTTAGACCCAAAGTTGACAAAACCACACTAAAATGACAAATATTATAATATTTGATTAACTAAGTCAAAAACGGAAGTGATATTTTTAAAACCATTGAAAACGACACGAAAAACGTGAAAAACTGAGCATAAATGATTAACGAATCTTTAGTTCACGCGTTTCAACACTTTTTGAGCTACACCTATAATTATGACCTCTAACTTATTTCATTATCTTCGTTAGGAAAATACGATCGCGTGGATATAAAGATCGCTCAAAACGGACATACGGTGAAGAAGTTACGCCCAAACGAAGAATCAAGGCAACCAAAGACCGAGATACGGGAGAGCACAAGCCGTATATAGCTGAACACAACCGTATACGGCCATGCACAAGCCGTATACGGCCTGGCATGCCCATATACGGCCATGTTCCATCCGTATACGGCCTCTTTCCGCCCGTATACGGCCTTGTTCTCCCATATCTGACCCGTGTTCGCTCGTATCGTGCCATTTCCACCCGAAATACGGGAGGTCCCCCCGTATCGTCCCCCCCTCCCGTACAAAATGTGATTTTGATATGGTTGAGCGATACGGCTGGACTTTTGAAGGTGCAAATATGGCTGGACGATACGGCTGAGCGACTAGTATATATATGGGGCTAAACCACCTCATTTCTCATCATTCACTCAACATTCTCACTTCAACTCACTCACTCTTCACTTTTATTTCGTTTTCGTATTTAGCTTTAGGTTTTGGTTTCTCTCTCTAGAGTTTTCTCTCTCTAGAGAGATATAGATAGTTAGTTAGTTAGAGGTAGAGAGAGAAAAGCTAGCTGTTGTAATCTCGGTGTAAAGCATCTCCGGTGCAAGACTACACAATTCTCAATACTACTCTGCTCATATTTCTGGTGATATCTATCCTTTCATATTTTATACTATGTCCGAATTATTTCTGCCTGTTTGTATGATATATGCTATGTGTATTGCCATGATTACTGAGTAGTGTATTATTGCGGTTGTTGAAATGTAGATAATTAAATGTAGGGATGATGTTAAATTAATCTTCATTTAAATACGTAATTGGGAATTATTAAACTTTGTTATGTCCAAACTTATCCTGCATCTAGACTTAGTTTACGGATCACCCTTTCCAGTCCTTCGCGTGACTACTACTTAGGTTTAGAAATTGATCACCTCTAGATACGGTAGTTTGTTATATGTGTTATCGTACGGAATCCATGCTTGTTACTGTAATTCGGCTAAAGTACTGGGTATAGCGATGGAAACACCACTGGTGGAGTACAACCGTGGAAGCCTGAGGAAAAGCCGTTGGTACCGACATTGTGCCCTACCTAGAAACCCTAGAATATGGTCTAGGCATCATAAGGCTGTGGAAATGCTAAGTACACCGTAGGCCTACCTCTGGTTACAAAATCTGTGGAAATACAGTAACTAAAGTACACCGTATCTATAGTAAAGTTTAGTAAGCTGGTGGAACAGCAGTTATACATGGTGAAATTAATTCTGGTTACAAACGCTGTAGAAATGCTTCAAGCACTGTACACTGTAATTGTACCTAGAGTTAGTTAACTGTAGAACGGCTAGAGTACACGGTATACTAATCTCAGATTATATGAGTCTGTGGAAAATGGTTACAGTATTGTACACCGTAAAAGTACCTAGGGTTAGCATATCTGTGGAAAGAAAGCACTGTACCCCGCTAAGCGTGCCTAGGGACGAATGACTGATCGCAGAGGAAAGTTCTAGATCATGACAGAAATAAATGAGCTAATAAAACCTAAGGAATGAGTCTGGAGATGAAAGTCAAGCCCAGTAGTGGTTCAGGATTCTTAAAACCCCTAGACTCTACAAAACTGATAGTTTAGAATAACAGATTTATAATTAGAACATGATTAAATAACAGCAGTTGTATTTAGGTGTTAAGAACGGTCAGAATAACCTGAGGGCAGTATGTTACCTTATTCCTGCACCCTTCATGGGTCACTTGTCATAACCAGGCAGTGTGGTGGGTCGAATAGCCTGTTCTGATCAGAATCGCGATAACCTAGGTACTCAGTGACATACTTATTTAGGTTTAACCAAAACAAGTAGGGTCCTAGTGTTTACACCTGTAATATAGCTGTCGGTTAATTAATTAACTCCCCAATTACCTTTATAATGAACATCATCCCAACAACTGATTATTGAAGTTTCAACAACCGCATTCTCTATCTATCTACCTAATTACCGATTCTAATCTCTATTTTACTTTTCTGCATTTAGTTAATTAATTATTAGAAAACCAAACAAAACAAACCTACCTATCTACACAAACCCATCCTAATAGTGAACCTTATCTTTGGCCCTAACTTCGTTTCAATTCGCTTCGATTAAAGAACGACCTCGAGTTATGCTTGCTGCTTACTCACCTAGTGTAGTAGGTAGTACCTATAAGTTGAGCCCCGCATATTACAAAATTTTAAAACTTACCCCCGACGTGCGTCTGACCTGTTAGAACGATTCCTTCGATGACGAGGACGGTTCACTCGCGTGAGCTAGAACGTAACTGACTATCAGGCGCGCGTCAATAAACTGCCCGAAGTAAACAACATTCCCCTTAGTTCTGAAACCTCATCCCTACTTAAGAATAGCCTTCCCGAAAAACTAGGAGACACCGGTAGATTCACACTCCCTTGTTCCATTTACCAATCCGGAGATATCAGCGCCTTAGCCGACTTAGGAGCTAGCATTAACCTTATGCCCTAGTCTCTGTTTAAAAGGCTAGAACTTGAAAATTTGAAACCCACTAAGATGACTGTCCAGCTAGCTGACCAATCTGTTAGATACCCAAAAGGAATAGCTGAGAACGTCTTAGTTCAAGTTAACAAATTCTTCTTTCCGACGGATTTCATGGTAATGGATATCCACGAGGACATAAACATCCGATTATCCTTGGAAGACCATTTATGAACACAACCAGAGCAGTGATTGATGTGTATAACCACACGATTGTTCTACAAGCACATTGTGAAAGCATCACTTACAAGATCGACCAACCGGATTGTACACCAGAACAAGAAGAATGCTATGCTATATCAACAGGCAGGATTTGTTCCGATGATGAATCTGACCCCGAATAAGAACAATGTTTCACTCGACCAACAACCTTGATCTATGACACTGAAACAGACCGAGACGAGGACGAGGAGTATCAAGACGCTGAGGAAGATGAAGAATCCGACGAGGACGAATCAGAACCTGAGGAAGAAGAGGAAGAACCCGCTGAGGAAGATGAAGGAACAGAAGAAATGGAAGAAGAAGAACCTGAAGAGGAGGAGGAAGAAATGGAGGAAGATGAAGATCAAATTGATTCACCACAAATGGCCGAAGTAAATAAGATACAGAGCTATGATGATTACACTTCATCAGAAGAATCCGTTGATTATGAAACCCTCCGTCAAGAACTCAAATCCACTCATCTCTGAAGGATGGGGAACATTCTTAACTCCTATCTCGATCCTTCTAAACCTTTCACCCGAACCCGACTCCGAGACATAGATAATTTTGAAAAAGAACTCCAATCATCAAAGCACCCAGACCTGTATGTTGGACTCCTACAGAGAATCTCTGCATATAAGGCACGTCAAAAAGGAGGCTTTGTTGAAGAGAACCTTCAAAATATAACCCCGGAAGTCAGAACCATCGAAATAGACAGTAGCCAACCTTTCAACAACGCACCCTCAGATGAAGAATTCCACCAATTCCCAGATTCACGTGACAAAGATTCTGAAAATGAAGTCGAGTATGACGGCGAATGCATCGACGTCACTCTCGATGAACGCTCTATTCCACAAACTCCTCTTGCTCCACCAAATTCACCCGTCATCACAGCTGAAAGATTAGAAATTCCCCTCATCGACACTCCCGAAGAGATGATTGACCTGATTGATGAAAACGACGATGTACGCATCATTGTGGAGGATATCAAATAATCAACTAACAACTACACCACCGCCCAGAGACACCTGATAAGGCAACATGAACGAGAGTACGATTCATACCTCGCCAATTATGGAGAACCAGTACCCCAGACTCTAATCCGACATATTCAAGAATTTTCCGATTCCCTTCAAGAACAAGTCAATAGAGAAGCTCAACAGCCTGAAAGACCTAATTACCCGATGGGAGAAGTCGAGTTCTGCAGCAGCCAGAAGCAAATATACCAAAAAGTATATTGTGCTTTGGCCGGATCAGCTTTTCCATATTCAGCGAGTCAAAAGGCTACACTAGCATCCATGAGGACCCATCTTGAAAGAGCTACTAGAAACCCACAAAACTATGCCGATATCAGAATGGTGAGAGATCTTAGAACACTTCTAGATCTCATCGATACTAGAGAACACCTCACAGCCTCAGAGAACTATAGGATCGTCATTCACTCCACCATTGGTCATCATGTTGAGCTAATAATTGATGAACTGAACCAGTCAGCATATGAAGAAGAAACTCGTGAGGTACCAAGATTCATTCCGCATATGTCACAAATCAACCTAGCAACTTACGTGACAACTCGACTGCGCGGAATGTACACGGAAGAAGATTTAGAGCTTAATGTTTATCGTGATGGATATCGCGAAATATTCAGCAAGCTAATCTATATCTTCACAGACTCGGACTTTCCCTTCAACCGTGAGCAACATCAACTCATCAGACAAGTATGCCAAGCAACCAGATCTTTTGGAAGAGACCCTTTAGCTGAAGACTTTCAAGAAGTGAAGACTCAATTCATGGCCCTAATTGCCTCGATAGGTCGAAACCACCCCCAGCGTGAAATTGTTCGAACTTACACCTGCACCCGAATCGACCCTAACGGACCGGTCACAAGGGAAGTTCGATACATCAGCTATGGGATGGCAATTCTCGACCGACTGGCCAATGATCACTTCAAGAGCTTCAGAATGGAATCCACCACTCCACCAACTCTCATTGCCGACATGATACAGCAATTCCTGCGATACTTTCCTCCACGCTACAGCTTACCAAGGAACCACGGTAACCAATCCAGCACCAGGGATGCATCCAACATCATCATCTGAAGAAAGGACTAAGTCGAGCTCTCGACTTTAAAAGAGCGCTTCTCGGGAGGCAACCCGTGTTTTTATATTTTTGCAACTTTACTTTCCAAGAAGTGATGAAATATCCGACTATCTTTCACACTCGGATCATACAAAGCATGCTCCAGCCTGCAAGGAAGCATCGACACCCGAAGAATCGTATATCCGACCTGTTCACACCTACGAGACCAATCACAAGAAGACTTGATCAAGAATGCACCAAACAAGACGGAGCCGGCAAATGCAAACCAAGGAACACTACAACTACCGGGGAGTACTTCTATACCGTCTCTTTCATTCATTTTAAATATACCATATCCAATATGCTTATCACTAAGTGTGGGATTCAAACCCAACACACACTGAAAGAATGCGACTTAGATGTTTAAAACCCTAAGTGTGGGATTTTACCCCATTCAGAGCTTAGTATAACATCGAGGACAATGTTCCTTTAAGTGTGGGATAACAGTAGTTGCACTACTGTCAGATGGATAATGGTATATGCTTGATTCTAAAATCGCTGCTCTTTATAAGACCATCCTTCTCCAAAAAAGTAAACACAATTTTCAAAATTAAGTTAAAAATATGTTGAAAATGAAAAAATTTTAGACGAAGAATGATTTACTTTGGGGAAGAAGGACAAATAAAATACAGATTCTTCTGAAAAATTAGTTTAGTAATCCAATAAAGAGCATCGCATGACTAAGCACACAACAACCCAACTTTCGATTCGTAAGGTATCTTGAGCCATATGAAAAGCATTCACTTTTAATGCTTCACTTGTTCGATTCTTGAGTGTGCCGATGTATGCGTTTAGAATCAGAACTTGCTCTTGTTATGCATTTCGAATCCGAACTGGTGAGCAAGAAGGTGATCGAACCGCATCATTCTTGAACCCAGCCATACACCCAAAAATAAATACGTTACCCCTTACCTACTAAAAAGCATCCCTCAAACTTCATAAGAGGTTCCAAAGATGAAAGAAGAGAAGTCACAAGGATATGATGTCAAAGAAAGAAAAATATCCAAGAAAAGTCGAAGAAAAGAAAGTCAAACGGAGAAAAAGACTCCTCTCAAAAGAAAAAGGCGTCAATCCTCCTGAAAATACAAAAATTTCAGCTTTCCGCTTCACCAAAAAGAAAACCTATGAAGAACCAACACAACCCCCTCTCATACCACCAACATTCCACTCCAAAAATCCTACGTTCCCTCTCCTTGAATGATTGTGGCTAGATCGACTTCGCGCTCACCTAAAAGGTAACGATTTGATTCTCGATCAAGCTTATGACGATAAATGATACATGACTGGCGTTCTGAGTGATTGATATAATAGAATAGGAAATCCCAAACACTTTGAGTGATTTGAGTGACCACCCTGAGAGGATCGCCTAGTCATGTATCCAAGATCAAAGATCAAAAGCATGCTTGTAACACCCCCAAATTTAGTGATTTGCGGAAGCATACTTGGGTGTTACTAATCAATATACAAAGCACAAGATATACAGCAAACTACCTCTAAATGAGACGTTTTGTAAAATAATTACATTTCATAATTAAATCGTTTGAAAACATATAGTTTTCTTTACAAAAATATGTAAGCCTAGAGTCCGCGTATGTGGCGGGAGATTCTATTACATAACCATAGTTACAAAAGATAATGCCAAAGAATCTCCGTTAAATGCAGTTTGGAAATCATGCGACTCTAGCTAGTAATCCTGGAGTGATCCTACTCCGTAAGTGTACCTGAGAATACACGCTAAAAAGGGTCAACCAAAAGGTTGGTGAATCTCACAGATTTATCAGTAAATAATCAGTTTGAACACAAGATTTCATCAGTAGTGCCCGTAGGCGTATATCAAGTATTTGCAAATCTCGCAAAAGTAAAGTAATCAAGTTATACCGTTGCCATGAGGCTCATAATCGAAGCTTAACCCGTAAATAATCAGTTGCTCCCGTGACATGCTCGAAATTGAGCAAGCATAAGTAACGAAATAATAGTCACCCGTTTCTACGTGTAAATCAGTACGTGGTAGCGCTACTACCCCGGGCAGGGAGGGTCATTTCCCTAATGGATCCATTAACTACTGTTCGTGCTTAAGTCCATAACTAACGATATATAATGGAGAGACTTCAGTAATTAGTAATTAACTCATGCAATTCCGTTTGGTATAGAAATCAGTTTAGTACTTGTGTTCAGGAAAAATAAGTAGCATGTATCTCCCCCAATAAGATAAAACAGTAAAAGTGGGGCCGTAAGACTCACCTGAGTCGTTGCAAGTGCGTTTATATCAATAAACGATTGAGTAATGTCAACAGTTGGTTCTCCGAACCCGTAACCTCCAAATGCCTAAACAGGTAATGTCAAGTAAGTAGATGTCTCGCAAGATCATCTAGGCTAGTTGTTCATACAACCCATTGTGTCCGAATGTTGGTTCGTTATCGTTTGTTCTTAGAAAACAAGGTTGGACCGTTGGTGACGGTTTGTATTAATAATCCAAGGTGTTATCGTTATATGTATCGTTGAATCAGATTTCATTATTCGTAAGTGTTTGACATTTAGTGTGAAAAGTATTTACGACATCTAATGACGGGGGTCCGGGGGCAGCGCCCCTAGTAGCGGGGTCCAAGGGGCGGCAGCCCCTGGCGGGGTCCAAGGGGCAGAGTCCCTGGCTGGGGTCGAGCTGCCAGGTCAGCTTGGAAAATTTTTATTCCTACTACTTTCCTTTAGTGAAAACGCATCCGAAATCTGGATTTGGAGTAAAATTAGGTGGTAAAATCTTGGTTCCGACACTTAGTAAAAATGTGAGTTTACAGGGTTCTGGTTTGTGCGACGTCGCATGCGACGTTGCAAGCGACGTAAGGTGCGACGTGGGCATGTACGTCACATGATGCGACCTTCGCAAATCAATGCGACGTAGGGGGTGGCGTCGCTAATGCGACGTTAGTTCGGTTTGCGACGTTAAAGTCTACGTCGCCATGTATGACATCCGCAAATTAATGCGACGTAAGGGGCTGCGTCGCTAGTGCGACGTTGAGATTTTTGTGCGACGTAGGTCGCGACGTCGCAGAGGCCCCTGGCCAGGTGCGACGTTGCGGTCTGATGGCCGGAAATTTAGTCGAAAACGAGTTTCCCGGTTTCCGTTGGGTCCAAATCTTTTACCCAACCCTTATATGAACATAATAAGCCTATAGAACCCATAATTTAGTAAAAATGATCAAAAACGAGAGATGTCGGGATTTGTCGGAAACTTACAAAGTGTCGAAATGAAAATCCGGAAAGATGGAGTTGTAGATCGTGAAGTGGTGGTGCTTTTCTTCCAAATGACCGAGTAAAACCGAGTGCGTTTTGAGGTAGTATTTTGTGAATTTAATGAGGTGTGGTGGTGTTTAATTTGAGAGAGAAAAGAAAGAAAGTGAAAGAAGAGAGAGAGAGGGAGTTAGTGGAATGAGAAAGAAGAGGGGAAAGTTGGGGGTTTTGATGAAAGCCCCCCATTTTTCAGTACACGCGCTGTGCTCCGTGCGGTGTTCGTTTTCTCCGTCTTTTACCTTAACTATTTATTTCTACCCGTGAATTATCCTTTTTAAAATACGAAGGTTATTAAATAATTTACTTAAATTATTTCTTTAAATCTTTAATTGTTTGAAATATAACTTAGTTTAAATATGTTTGAATACTTTTGTTTTTAAATCGTGTAAACTTTAACCAAGTGATACGAGATAATTTCTAATTATTGAAAAATAGCATTTTGGGTCATAATTGCGTTATTTTAGTTTATAAACATTTGTTCACCAACGTCCGTATTAATCGAATAGAATTTCATTCTATTTAAATTGCGTACGATTTAAGTCAAATCGCAAAGTTGTATATATTTACCAATATATAATCCGATACATAAATTAGCCTAACACAGAACTAATTACATGTATTAACAAAGAATTAGGCACTAATTCTAGTCCTAATTTGCTGGTTGTTACATTCTCCCCCTGTTAAAAGAATTTCGTCCCGAAATTTAAGTCGAAGTCGCGTTCGGGGTAGAATTGGTGAATAAGTGGGGATACTTGAGTCGCATTTGGTCTTCCCGTTCCCAAGTGAATTCCGGACCATGTCTAGAATTCCACCTGACTTTGACGATGGGAATACGACTCTGTTTCAGTTGTTTGACCTCATGGTCCATAATTTCGACTGGTTCCTCAATGAAATGTAGTTTGTCATCGATGCGAATCTCGTCAAGGGGTATAATGAGTGTCTCGTCAGACAGACATTTCTTTAAGTTAGAAATGTGAAAAGTAGGGTGCACGCTGCTGAGTTCAGAGGGCAGCTGCAGTCGATATGCCACTGGACCTATCTTCTCGAGAATCTCAAAAGGCCCAATGTACCTGGGGTTTAATTTTCCGTGTTTGCCGAATCGGATTACGCCTTTCCAAGGTGATACTTTTAAGAGTACTCGATCCCCAACTTGGAACTCGAGTGGCTTGCGTCTCACGTCAGCATAGCTTTTCTGACGATCACGCGTGGCTTTGAGTCGGTTTTGGATTTCAACGATTTTCTCTGTGGTTTCATGTATGAGTTCAGGACCAGTGAGTTGACTATCTCCCACTTCCGTCCAACAGATCGGTGATCGGCACTTACGACCGTACAGTGCCTCAAAAGGTGCAGCCTTTATGCTGGTGTGATAGCTGTTGTTGTACGAGAACTCGCACAACGGTAGATGTCTTTCCCAATTTGTACCGGAATCAACTACGCAGGCTCGTAGCATGTCTTCCAGTGTCTGAATAGTTCGTTCGCTCTGGCCATCGGTCTGAGGATGGTACGCGGTACTCATATCGAGACGGGTACCCAGTGATTTTTGGAGTGATTGCCAGAAGCGAGATGTGAATCGAGCATCCCTGTCAGAGATAATCAAGATAGGGACACCATGTTGGCAAATGATTTCTTTGATGTAGATTTGTGTAAGGCGTTCCATTTTGTCGGTTTCTCTGATTGCCAAGAAATGAGCCGATTTGGTGAGCCGATCGACGATCACCCAAATGGTATCGCAACCGCTCGCCGATTTAGGTAGTTTGGTTATGAAATCCATGGTAATTTGCTCCCATTTCCATTGAGGAATTTCAGGTTGTTGGAGCAATCCGGAAGGTCTTTGGTGCTCGGCCTTGACCTTGGAACAAGTTAAGCATTTGCTGACGTACAAAGCAATGTCAGCTTTCATATTCGGCCACCAGTAAAACTCCTTGATGCCGTGATACATTTTGTCGGATCCCGGGTGGATAGAATATTTGGACTTGTGAGCTTCATCCATCACCAAGTCCCGCAGGTTTCCGAAATTAGGCAACCATATTCGGTTAGAGAAATACATAACTCCGTTGGGTCTGATCTCGAATTGTTTATCCATGCCTCGCAAGGCCTCGTTCTTGAAGTTATCGGGTTTCAGGGCTTCGAGTTGGGCAAGATGTATTTGGGTGGTGAGATCGTTATGAATGGTAATACTGAGTGCCCGGACTCGGAGTGGTTTTGTTCGTTCCTTACGACTGAGAGCATCAGCAACCACGTTTGCTTTGCCCGGATGATATTTGATCTCACAGTCGTAATCGGTGAGTAATTCAACCCATCTACGTTGCCTCATGTTAAGATCTTTCTGGTTGAAAATGTGTTGGAGACTTTTGTGGTCGGTGAATACAGTGCTGCGGGTACCATAAAGATAATGTCTCCAGATTTTTAAGGCGAATACCACGGCCCCTAGCTCGAGGTCGTGAGTTGTGTAGTTTTTCTCGTGAACTTTAAGTTGTCGGGAGGCGTAAGCAATGACCTTGTCTCGTTGCATCAGCACGCAACCGAGACCTTGGTGAGAAGCATCACAGTATACCACGAAGTCATCGGTGCCTTCGGGTAGAGATAGAATGGGTGCACTGCAAAGCTTGAATTTCAACAGCTGAAATGCCGACTCTTGTTTATCGGTCCAATCGAATTTCTTTTCCTTCTGAGTCAGCACGGTGAGGGGTTTGGCAATTGTTGAAAAGTTTTCGATGAAACGGCGGTAGTAACCGGCCAATCCCAAGAATTGGCGTACCTCGGTTGGAGTGGTTGGTGCTTTCCAGTTCTTGATTGCCTCGATTTTTGACGGGTCTACATGAATTCCCCGACTGTCGATAACGTGTCCAAGGAATTGAACGGTGTGTATCCAGAACTCACACTTAGAAAATTTGGCGTAGAGCTCCTCGTGTCTAAGTAGTTCTAGGATGGTTCTGAGGTGTTGTGCGTGTTCATGTTCGTTTCGCGAATAGATAAGGATGTCATCGATAAAAACAATGACAAACTTGTCGAGGTATGGTTTGCACACCCGATTCATAAGGTCCATGAATACAGCCGGTGCGTTGGTTAGGCCAAAGGGCATTACTTGAAATTCGTAGTGCCCATAACGGGTTCTGAATGCGGTTTTTGGGATGTCAGCATCGCGAACACGCAACTGATGATAACCTGATCGAAGATCAATTTTTGAATAACAGCTTGATCCTTGGAGTTGATCGAACAGATCATCGATTCGAGGAAGTGGGTATC
Source organism: Helichrysum umbraculigerum (assembly GCA_949592205.1). Classification (NCBI taxonomy): domain Eukaryota; kingdom Viridiplantae; phylum Streptophyta; class Magnoliopsida; order Asterales; family Asteraceae; genus Helichrysum; species Helichrysum umbraculigerum. The sequence continues at coordinate 377,018,530 of CATIUR010000001.1, read as the reverse complement.
GGTTCTTGACGGTTAGTTTGTTCAACTCTCGGTAGTCAATACACATTCTAAATGAACCGTCTTTCTTTTTAACAAACAAGACCGGAGCTCCCCAAGGAGAAGAACTCGGTCTGATGAATCCTCTATCCAGGAGTTCCTGTAACTGCGTGGACAACTCCTGAAGTTCAGATGGAGCTAGGCGGTACGGTGCTCGGGCCACCGGTGCGGCACCCGGCACGAGATCAATCGAGAACTCGACCTGTCTAGGTGGAGGTAAACCAGGTAGTTCTTCTGGAAAGACTTCGGGAAAGTCTCTAACGATTGGCACATCTTCAAGTCGCTTCTCCTCCGACTTTTTCTCCGTGATGTGCGCGAGTATTGCTGGGTAACCCTTTCTCAGAAATTTTCGGGTTTTTAAACAGGAGATTAAGTTTAGTCTCGACCCACCGGTCTCCCCCTGTATGACCAAGGTACTACCGGCGGCGAGAGGAATTCGGACGATTTTATCATGGCACACAATTTCGGCCCGGTGCTTGGACAACCAGTCCATACCCACGATGACATCGAAACTTCCCAGTTCAACAGGCATTAGATCGATTGAAAAGATTTCGTCGGCTAAGTTTAAAGTGCAATTAGGTATCACACTATCGGTTTCTATAAGTTTACCATTTGCAAGTTCTACTGTGTACTTAACATCTAAGGCCGCGGGGGTGATATCAAGTAGTGGACAAAACTCATCAGATATGAAACTTTTATCAGCACCGGTATCAAATAATACTGAAGCAGTAAGATCGTTGAGAAGAAACGTACCCGTTACAACATTCGGGTCTTCCCTAGCTTCCCCAGCTTTGATGACAAATGCTCTGCTGCGAGCAGAGTTGTTGTTCCGCTTGTTGTTGTTGTTGTTGTTGTTGTTTTTCTGCTTAGGGCAATTATTCTGAAAATGCCCAGGACTTCCGCACCCATAACAAGTCTTCGGGGCACTGGTGTTTCGACAATCCTTGGCCAGATGCCCAAAACGTTTGCAGTTTGTGCAAGGGCAGAAACCGTCGTGGTGAAGATTGCATTTGGGGCAGTAGGGCTTGCTTCCACTGTACCCTTTCTTTTCTGAAGAGCCGGATGAATAAGCCCTAATAGGCTCGGGTCTTCGGTTGGTGATTTGGTTGGATGAGTTGGGGTTTCCTTCCCACTTTCGTTTGTTGTTTGCAGGTGGGGCTGAGGTGGTGTTACGGCGGACAGCGTTTGCCGTAAGTTCATGGGCCATACGGATGGCGTTCTGGATAGTACCTGGTTTGGATGAAGTCACCAGGTCCTGGAGTTTCTCGGGCAGTCCATCAACGTATTTCTTGATCCTCTTGTACTCAGGATCGACCATGGTTGGGCACAGAAGTGCCAGTTGGTGGAAACGATTGGTGTATCCGGTGATATCATCACCTTGCATCTTGTGGTTCCAGAATTCCAACTCCAATTGTTTCAATTCATCCCTGGGGCAATACTCGCCCCTCAACATCTCCTTCAACTCCTCCCACGGGAGTTTGTAAGCATTAGCAACGCCCACAGTTTGGGCATAGGTGTTCCACCAGGTGAGTGCGGTGTCAGTAAAAGTACTAACGGAGAACTTAACTTTGTCCCCCTCCGCACAGTTGCAGATGAGAAATACCGATTCAACTTTCTCGATCCAGCTTATTAGGCCGATCGCTCCCTCAGTACCTGCAAAGTTCAGCGGTTTGCAGTTTTGGAAGTCCTTATATGAGCAGGGCTTCGGCTGTGGTCCATTGTTAGCGGTGTCTTCACTACCGGGAGTCGAGGTCCGGGTAGCTAGAGCTTGGGCCACACTACGGGCAATCAGGCCCGCAACTTCGGCTTCAGTGAGGGTGATCTGACGACGATGAGGCATGCTGCTGATCAAGAAAAGCACAAGGAAAGTGGAATAAGATAATTGCCTGAAATTTGATGATATATCACAAGTGTGTATAATGAGATATACAATAACAGTACGAGGTGATAATCACATTCCATTAAATAAAAGTTGGATACAAAGTACTGGTTTTCAAAAGATTACAGAGTAGTGGTAGTACAAAAGTACCGGGAATTGTTACATCCGGTTGAATTACATAGGTTCTAATTAGATAGTTGACTGGTTACAAATTACAGACTGATCTAATCTTGATGCAGATTAATCTGCTCCATTAGTGCGACGAGGCGGTCTACGGTTTCTGCTAGTCTGTTGGCTTGTCTGGCGTTATCTTCGACCAAGGCCAATCGTTGTACTAGTGCTCGAGAGTGATCTTCAGTCTCCTGTGAACGTTGTTCACACTCCTCTAGTCGGTTTCTTACGAGTTCATCCGCACCTAGTGCGGCGGTCATTGAATCCTGAATTATGCTTACAGAGAGGTTTGTATCCTCTTGTTCTTGCTGGAGTTGGGCTATGTGATCCAGCGCTTGGCGAAGTAGGTAGGTCATCCGGTGTTGTTCTCGTTCGAGATGTTCGAGCCTTTGTTCCTGACGGCGGAGTTGGGTAGTCAACACTGGCACTGTGAGATGTGCCGAGTTCTGAAAGTTATGAACAGGATAGGGGCTGGTTCGAGGTGACCTTGTGTTCCTCCTGGCTACACAGGGGCGGAGCTAGGAATCGAAGTTGAGGGGGGCTTAATTTATTGTGAATCGAAAACATAAAATTATCTCAAAAAAGATAAGGGTGTGTTTAGTTGTGGAAAATTTTCCACAATTTTTCATTTCCAATTTTCTAAAGAAAATAATTTTCTAGAAAAGTGTTGAAAATTTAGAAAACGCGTTCAAAATGTTGGAAAAGTGGATTTTGGAAAACTAGTAATATCTTGGAAAATTTGGAAAAGAGGGGGAAGTTTATAAAGGAAAATTTGGAAAAGTGGGAGGAAGTTGTTTTCCATCTCTAAGTTATATTTTGGAAAAGTGGATTTTTCATTTTCTTGGAAAATTTTCACAAAAAACTTCATTTTGAACGCGTTTTCCACTTTTTCACTTTTCTTGAAAAAATTTTCTGGAAAACTCTCCTTTTTTCTACAACTAAACGCACCCCAAAAGTTCCATAATGTAAAAAATAAAATAAAATTTATTTTGGATGTAAATTGTCAAAATAATGGATGAGTTATTTTTAAAAATCGATCTTCAAAGTTAATGTCACAACCCAATTCATTTTTACAATTAGTTCTAGCATTGATCTTTATGCATCATATAAAAAATTTAGTTAGACACACATTTATTAAAATGAATAAAAATATTCAACATATCATGAATTTTGATCAAACAATTTCAGCATCTCATTACGCTGAAAAAGTTGTTCATTTTATAGCTATTATTCAATATAGTTTAGCGCACTGAAATTATATTAGTACGACTTTTAGACAAAATTAGTACTTGAGACTTGAATTTGTTGTTATTGTAAAATATAATAATATTTTTTTGAATTTTTTTTAAGAAATTTCATTTATTGACCATATTTAAGATTAGAGTTTAAATGACATACTATTTAAGTTGAGGGGCCAAAATGAAGTAAAAAATATTACTTGAGGGGCTTAAATAAAAAATAGGCAAACAATCATCTCCCTCCCCAAACCTATCACCAAATCCACCTGCAACTTGAAATTTAATCCTACAACTTAAAATTCTCACCATTAAAACACACATCGGTGCTAAATAAACTACCACAGTTAGGGGGGGCAAGGCACCCCCTAGCCCCCCTACTAACTCCGCCTCTGTGGCTACACGTGGGTTTCGTGACCCATGTGGGTGAGAGTGTGACGGATTAGGTGGTGTGTTTGCC